>JAWNMS010000091.1:637500-1837500 GCA_035043785.1 Drosophila planitibia
ATATATATATTTATATATATTTATAAATATATATATATATATATATATGTAAGTTTTTATTTAAATATGATATTAAAAAATTTATAACAAAAATAAACGAAAATGTGTCTGTTTTTAGTGTTAGATTTTAAGTAAGCTACCAATTAAAAACAATAAAATAATTCGATGTGTGTAAAACTAAAAAAAACAAGAATTATAAAAAAACGATAGATATATACATATAAACATGATATATATCAGGTAGGGTAACGGAAGGCCAGAAAACCATGTCAAAACTCGCGCTGCTGTTATACGTATTTACAGACTAACACTATATTATTTTTAAAAAATATATTAAAAACAAAACAAAAAATTAATCTAATGCAATAATTTCCTAGTTATTATGATTTTATATTTTTTGTATTACTGTATATTTATATTTTGCATAAAGTTTTTAACATTTCAAGAGCAGCAAATTAATTTATTTTTTTATAAAAATATATATTGATTATAATTTGTAAAAACATTTGTTTGCTTTTATTTTTTATATATATGTAACAAAAACAAATTATATAAACTAAAAACAAATATATATATATATCAAAACTATATTTTTAAAACCTTGTGTTTGATTTTATTATTGTTGTCGAGGGCGCTCGCGTGGTTCATATCAATGTAATTATAATAACAAAAAATAACAAAATGAATAAAAGTTAAAGCTAACTAAAAATAGTTATAGTTAATCTATGTAATTACCAAAAAAAAAAAATCAATTGGCCTAATTTGCTCAAACAAAATATACAAAAAAAAATTATCAAACAATTTTTGTTGGAAAACCCTTTTTAGTTATACAGTTTTTTTTTAATAGTTGAATTTTTGAAGCATTTAGTTTAACTAATGAAAGGCAGCAAAAGCAGAAAGGCCACACAAAAAAATAAACACACATGCTATTATAATATATAACAACAACAAACAACAATATACATATATTAAAATTCTTGATAATAAAAAATGATATATAAATTTATGTGAAACAAGCAACAAAAAATAAAAATGAAGAAAATTTAGTTTTTATTGTAATTCCGTGTCTGTGTGTGTATGTCAGTAATTAATGTAAAAAATATAAAAAATACAAAAAAAAACACAAAATCACAACAAAAAATGGAAAAAAACAAAATACAAACAAACAAAACACTGAACATAAAACATAATGAAAACTAGCAAAATAAATAAAGTGAAAACATTTGAAAAAAAATGTTACCCGACTTTTGATTGTAATGGAAATTGATTGGTTTTTATACTCTGATATCGATATTGTGCTATATATGACTAGGTGATCCGTCCATACGGGGAAAGTTATCGGTACAATAAAATACATGTTTTTTAATCATTGAAGTCTGTTGCTTTTATAATCCGTAAAGTTGGTGCTTTAATGGATACGGACATGCATAATTAATCTCGGATGATAGCGAATACATATGTTGTGGTGAGATGAACTCGAAAATTAGATTCTTAAGTTTCACAGTATATATGAAATTTAGTTTATTAATAAACTCGAATGGTAAAGACTTGGGTTCAGTATCTCGACTATAGTAGAATTTATTATAATTACATTGTGATGCGTAAGACGCATTGATGGAGACGTCCCGGATCCCATAAAGCATATGTATTCCTGATCAGCATAACTAGTCGAGTCGATATAGCCATGTCCGTTTGTCCTGTACATCTGTAAGTTTAAGTTTATAACTTTATCAAAACCAAACAGATTTATAAGAGGAGTGCCTTCCTCATCATGTTTTATCGACTCTCGAATAATACTGCATTCCAATTTGGAAACAAGATTTACCTTTGGAATTTCTTGTACCCCAAAAAAACCATAAAGATGGATGGGTCGAGCACATAGGTCGAACAATAGAAGATATTGTTTTGATGCTTCTTGGCTGAAACTATACAACAATTTGAATTTTCCGTTCGAGTAAAAAGAAAAGCTTTGTTCGCTTTTGTAATATTCAATATTTATTATATATATTTTGCATTTCATAAATTTTTATAGTATACATATAATAATTATGTTAAGAAAAAAATGTATTTAAAACTAATTTAATGAACTTTCTTATACGAATTTTGGATACACTTGGTATTTAATTCAAATTTTGACAAGTGTACTTGAAAAATTCAAATGAAAATTAAATTAAAAATTTGCAATATTCTGTTCTTTCATGGAAGTACATAAAGTATATGTGTGTGAGTGTTAACATATAGTTAAGGCCGTTAAATTACAGTTTTCGTATGAGTTTTTGTTTGTGTTTTTTTTTTTAAAGCTAAATAGAAAGTTGAAAGAAAAGATGGAAGTTAACTATGTGTTATAGCTTAGTGATATATAAACTATATGTTAATAATTATGTGTGTGTGTGTGTGAATGAGTAGGTTGTGTGTGTGTGTGTGTGTTTTGAGGCACAGCGCCAGTGCGCCGCTGCTGATGCTAAATACGAACTATAGTTATTTATATGTATATATTCTTTTCTTTTTTGTTTTATACCAACACCAAGCGATTGCACAAATAACCCGTTGTTGCTTAAAGTACTATGCAAAAAAAAATTATATAATTTTACTGTACGCGTGTGGTGGGGGGAGGGTGGGGGTGGTGTGGGTGAGTGTGGAACCTATAAGTTTAATGTAGTTGATAACTGTACGGAACTCGTTAGCTCCATAATATGTTCTGAAGAATATGCAATTGTTATGATTGTTCATCTTATCATTTCAAAATGCTGTTCACAAACAAAGTAAGACTTTTAAAACAAAACTACATATATATATATATATATATTTATATTTATTTATATACATATATATATATATATATATATATATATAAAATGTTGAAATCTTAACGATCCCTTATTTATAATGTTCTTGTTGTTTCGTGTTCTCAGTACAAATTGGTGGTTGCTCCAGCATTTTTATTTTGTTTTTAATAACTCAAAAACTAAAATAAAATATTAAACTAAATTCAATAAATGTGTGTGTTCTTGTGCGTGTTGAGAGGGTGAGTGTGTGTATGTGCCTTACAAATACATAATAATTAAGATATGTTACAAATGTGTGTGTGTGTGTGGTGTGTTTGTGTGTTGTGCTTTGACTTCATTTATGAACAGCATAATTTACCATACAGAGTTTTTCTTCATCTTAAATAATTAATCATACATTATTAGACTGCTTTGAATAAACTAATTATTCTTACGTTTCATCATTGTTGTTTAATTTTTTTTTTTTGTTTATGCCTCTTTATAATTGCATTTTCTCGTGAATGCTCAAAGTTTCTATAAAAATAAGTACAAATACAATGCAATATTATTTGTATATATGTAAACTTAAGATCTTAAGTACTTGGACTTCTTTATATATGTTTAAATAAGTATAAATTTTTCTCTTCTTTTTCTTTTGTAAATAAATGCAAGGGTTTTGCAGCTTGTTCATTTAGCTAAAACAGTAAACAGCATATTCAAAATGTGAGAGTTAAAGAAACTAAAACTTATTCGTTCATTACTCGATACTATTCCAATATTTGTTTTGTTTGCTTAAAGCATTTTTTTTTTTAGAAACTAAGCTTAATTTTCAGTGCGACAAAATGTTGAAATCCAAAAAATATATATATATATATATATATATGAAAAAAAAACTTTGACTAAGAGCATAAAATTAGTTTTGGGACTTGCCAAGAAAAAAACTTACGTTCTAAAAATTGTCCGTTCTCGTTTTCAATATCAAACTAAACGAAATGAAATATTTAAAAATGTTATCAATCAACTATTTTTTTTTTTTTTTTGCACAGCAAAGTGTTAAGGACGAAAGAGAATGCTTGAAAATGAAATTCTTGAGCTAAACTAAAAATTAAACTTTTCTTCTCTTACGAATCTACTATCCTAAACGAAACTCTCTCTCTCTCTCTCTCTATATATATATATATATATATTTTGATACACATATATATATATATATCTACATATAGATTTATGTATATATATATGTATATATATTGATATGTTATTATACATTACAAAACATTAATCTCTCCATTTTCGTGGGGCAGTTTTCATAAAACTTCAGCTTAAAGTTGAATTTGCATTTACGGTACGATTTCCGTTAGTAGTAGTAGTAGCTTATGTTTAATCTTAATTTATGTTATGTATGTAAATTTAATTACTAGTTAGTTATGCACCGGCATCGGCAGCTGGCCGAGCAAATTGTTGGCGAACTGTGAATTCGTGAACTTAAAGTGACGCTTATCGTAAAACTTCAGCAGCGCCGGTGAAAATGGATGATTGTCCTTCAGATGCAAATAGTGGACCTCCGGCTCACAGGTGGTGTGACCGCATTCCTCGCAAACGTACATCTACACAAAGAGGAGGAAAGGCGAAATATGTTAATATTGTTTAGCAGCAAATGATTCAGTTCGCTTCAAGTCACTTCAGTTATTTGAATAAATTTTGTGCTAAAATTGAATTTGTGACTGTGACTCACCTTAGCGCGTCGCTCCTTGTACGCATACTGATGCTGTACACTGTGCACCTTCTGGCAATGTGATTCGAGTGAGCAGCGCTGCGTGAAGCTCTTCTCGCACAGGTTGCACTTATAGGGACGTACCCCTGTATGGGTGCGCGTATGCCGCTTCAGATCGAATGTATCGTTGAATCCCTTGCCACAGAAGGTGCACAAATATCGTTTGATATCCGAGTGGCATTTCATGTGACGATTGAGCAGGCGCTGCAGCGAGAACGTCTTCATGCAGACGCGACAGACAAACTTGTTGTTCGCATCCTCGGCCCCACTGTTGTTCGGGCAAAGGGAGTCATCATGGTTGCTACTGTTGCTGCTGACGCTGCTGCTGCTGTTGTTGTTGTGGTGGCTGCGATTGTTACTGTTGCTGCCATTGTTGCTATTGTTATTGTTGTTCAGTGAATGCTGGCTAAGCGAATGATGCTGTGCGGCTACAGCAGCCTGTTGCAGCTGCGACTGTTGCTGCTGCTGCGGCGAGTGTTGCTGCTGTGGCGAGTGCTGTTGTTGCTGTTGCTGCAGAGATTGCTGCTGCAACGACTGCTGCTGCAGCGACTGTTGCTGCAACGACTGATGCTGCTGCTGCTGCTGCTGCGACGGGTGGCCATGCTTGAGATCATCGATGCAATCCATGTTGCGTATGCGGTGGTGATGATGGCCCCCGTGCGTATTCTCCACGGCCAACGGATTCTTAATCCCATGACCTCCATTCACAAACTCCAGCTGCAAATCTGGCGGCAGGCCCAACTACACAGGGTAACAAAATATAATTGATAAATTAGCACAATGTTGTTTTTAAATGCATAGATACAAAAGAGAGACGCAGCACGAGACTACTGACAAAAAAGCAAACAACAACAACAGACAACAAAACATAGGATAACAAAGTGATGCAGGTTGGTGGAATGTTAACTTACGCTAACTTCAAAACGTCAACACGAACCTAAGAATTACAAACTAAAATGAAGCTAGTTGAAATTCGTATTTCAAGTAAAGTTTGTATAGTATCTTAGATAGACTGATCATGATTTAAGTTGATATATATCAGAAAAAAGCTAAACCAAACTTCATTGAAAATACTCCGAGAACTGAATTAGAATTGTGTTTTTTAAATACATAACAAAATAAAGAAAATAATATGTTATAAAAATGGAATATTTGAAAGAAATTATGTTATCTGAAATAACAATTATAGGAATTAATATAACTAGGCACACATATGGCTAAGGCTATATATATTTATGCAAGTCCAACTTCCCTATCAGTTTACCTTATCATATATATGTTTCATTGGAACAGTTTGTAGAAATGCTTAATATAAATTATTAAACATTAAATGACAAAATGATTGAAATCTGGTACATTGAAAATTAATAACGATTACTTTAAATATAGTTTAACATATGCATAATGAGTAATCTGTAAAATGGCAAGGAATTCAGGAGCCAAGAGGAAGAACAGAATCAAAAGACGAGACAACACTTAAACGGAGACAGCAACAGAGTCGAATTTTCCTATAGGGAACAACTTTGCTACGATGGAGTTATTCCTATTAGGAATTGATTTTGTATTTATATGTCTTCGGTACAATGAAGTTTTCGTTGCTATACGAAATTTCGACTTTATATACACATACAATATAACATGTAGGGGTAGCTCCACCCCCCCATCCCCTTCTCTCCCTCCTCTCTCACCCGCCGCTGTAGCATTTTACTTTCGTTGAGCACCGAAACGGTGGGCGATGGTGGCAACAGACCCACTGCGGTTGCAGCCGCTGCACTGGCCAAGGAGCGCAATGTGGTGCGATGCACATGTTGCTGGGCGGGCACCTCGAACGAGTGCTTCACCGTCGAGACGAACGTGACCATTGTGGAGCCATAGGCGACGGCTTTGGCGCGTCCGGTCAGCTTACTGGTATTGCTATTACTGCTAACGTTTCTAATTATGTTGCTGCTGCTGTTAACGCTCATGTTGCTGTTAACATTCGTGTTGCTGTTACTAATAATGTGGGTGTTATTATTTGTGCTGTTAATGTTAGTAATGTTGCTGTTGCATATGCTGCTTGTGCAAATGTTGCTGCTGCAAATGTTGCTTATGCAAATGTTGCTGGTGCAAATGTTGCTGGTGCAAATGTTGCTGCCACGAATAATGTTAGTGGTATTTTCGCTGTTTACAAATGTTGTTGTGTTGCTGATGCTGCAATTGTTGCTAAGATTGTTATTATTGTTGTTGTCGTTGCTGCTGCTGGTGCTCTTATTAAGCACCAGATAATTCAGCGGTACTGCGTCCACCAGCTCAACTGGTGGCTCATCGCTGACGCATTTGATGGGCTTTAATATCTGTATGGAACTTACGCTTTGAATGAGCGGCTTTGTGTCGAGCAGCGCGGCAGCAGCAACAGCTGCCGTGTTCGCATCGAGCAGATTTGAGCTGCTGCTGCTGCTGCTGGACATGGGACGTAGTGCAGCAACAGCAGCTGCCGCAGCGGCTGCAGCAGCAGCAGCTGTTGTTGGTGACGGCAGCGATAGATTACTGTTATCGTTGTGGCTGTTGTGATGTTGTTGTTGCTGCTGCTGCTGTTGTTGGTGTTGTTGGTGCTGCTGATGGTGTTGATGATGATGCGCATGTTGCTGTGAGTGATGCGAGGGATGTTGTTGCTGCTGCTGCTGTTGCTGATGGAAATGATGTTGCTGCTGCTGCTGCTGTTGTTGTTGTTGCTGTTGTTGCTGCTGCTGCTGCTGTGCATGATGTTGCTGCTGTTGTGCGTAGAGATTATGTTGCTGATAGACATGCTGCTGCTGCTGCTGATGATGTGAGTGATGTTGCTGCTGCTGCTGCTGTTGTTGTTGCTGCTGCTGTTGCAGCAATTGCTGCTGCGCTAGCTGTTGCTGCTGCTGATGGTAGCTGTTGTTGTTGTTGTTGCTACTATTATTGCTGCCATTATTGTTGCTATGTTGCTGCTGCATTTGCAGTAAATTGCGCGTGGCATGCTGATACGATGGTGGCGGCTGTTGCTGTTGCAAATGTTGTTGCTGCTGCTGCTGCTGTTGCTGCTGTGCATTGACAACATGTTGCTGCATATTGTTGTTGCCAACAACAGCATGTTGCGGAGCGCCATAACCATTGTTGCCGTTGTTGTTGTTGTTGCTGTTGCGCTGCATGTTGTTGGTGAGCTGCGTCAACAGATTCTCATGCAACGCATCCAATTGGACAGCATGCGGCGTCACCGACACCGACACCGACAACGCATCCGAGTCGGGCGTTAGAGATGGCGTCGACACCAGCTCAAAGTCGTGGCGATGATGGGGACTGTTGTTGTTGGTCGAGTTGCCGTCGTCGTCATCGCCATTGACATCGACGCAGCTGCGCTGCAGAAACGAACTGAGATCAACGGCATCCGACAGCTGCTCCAGCAAATGATCCGTCTGTGAGCTGAGCATCAGCGTTGCCGTAAATTGCAGGGGATCAACGACGGCCGCGCCCCCTCCTCCGCCGCCGCCACCGCCACCCACATTTGGACACTGGGCCGCTGCTGCTGCCGCCGCCGCTGCCGCACTGTTGGCCAAATCGGACATGATCGCATCCTCGTAGGCGCTCGCCGAGAAACCATTGCTGTTGGCGCCGCTGCCAACGCCGGCAGCGCTGCCAACGTTACCCATTGTTGCCTGTATGATATTCTGGGCAAATGTACCAATATCGATTTTCGCCTCATCATACTCAATGTCGGGCTCATCCTTGAGTATTATGCCATAGGCTGATGGATTGCCGCCATAGAAGGGATGCGTCACATTTGTGCAATGAAATTTGGAATTGGAATTGGAATTGATGTCATTATAATTCGAGTTGCCCAAACCACTGGCAAAGTTCAAAATGTTATTACCATCGATGTTAACAGCAGCATTTCCTCCAACTCCACCACCTCCAACTCCACTTGATCCACCCCCGCCTCCTCCTCCTCCTCCTCCGCCCGTTCCATTGTTGCAACTGTTATACTGCTGATTGGACATTAGATATGCAGCGGCTGCGGCGTTCTGTATGAGAAACTGTGAGTGCGAATTGCTGTGCAACAATTGTTGCACATTTCCAGTGGGCGTCGTCGCCTGGCCGTCGGCGCTTTGGCCGCTCTTTAGGCTCTCGTAAAACGGTGGCAGAGCGCCGGTGGGCGGTGAATTTGGTCCGTAATTGCCACGACCGTCACGACCGCCGCCCATGCCTCCTCCCCCTCCGCCGCTGCCGCTGCCAAAGCTGCCAGCACCGCTGCCACTGCCGCTGCCAGGTGAACCAGCACTGCCGGCGCCACCTCCGTTGCTGCTGCCGTTCTGACCACCGCTGCTGCCGCCGCCGCCGCTGCTGCTGCCGCTAAAACCGTTATTCGTTTGAAAACTCTGACCAGAGTTGCTGCTGCTGCTGCGACCGTGTCCGGCTGCCGCTGCCAAAATGCCGGGCAAACTGCGCACAAGTCGCGGATTCAGCTGCAAGACGCGCGCTGCCAAATAGCTGCTGCGTCGACGGGCCTCTCTAACGCTCTCGCGACGCGCACGCTGCAGTCGCAGTGCGTTCAGCTCACTATCGCTGTCTCGCTTCGGCACGTGATAATCGATTGGCTCCTGTTGCTCCGGTCCGAGCTGCTCAAGGTCAAGTGTACGCTGGTATAACAGTTCACGCTCACACTGATATAACAGTTCCCGTTCACGCTGCTGCTGCTGTTGTTGTTGCTGTTGTTGGTGTTGTTGTTGTTGGTGTTGTTCTTGGTGTTGTTGGGCCTCTCGCTGGGGTGCACGCTGTATAACGCTGCAGCGAACGGCGGGAATGCGGGGCGGCGGTGGACTGGGTCGCTGATCGGCACTGGGTGGTGTGCTGCGCATGCGCAGCGACAACGGCTGGTCGACGGGCAGCAGAGGCTTCTCGTCAACGATTAGCTTGCAGCCGTCATCAGAATCGTCGTCGTCGTCGTCGTCGTCGCTGTTGCTGCTGCTGCTGTTGCTAACGCTACTAGTGCTGCTAATGCTACAGTCGATGTCGACGTCAACGTCAACGTCGCTCGATTTGTTGTTCTTGTTGTTGTGCTCAAGCGGATATTCTTTGCGCTGCGCCTGCGTTAGGACAACGCCAGCGCCGTAAAAACGGGGCTTTGGTGTCTCAAGACCAACGTCTACGTCGACGTCAACGTCAACGTCGTCGCTTTCAGCTGGCGGCGCAGTCGGACTGTATGCGTTTTCTTTTGGTATGCTGCTTGTTGTTGTTGCTTCTGTTGTTGTTGCTTCTGTTGTTGTTTCTTCTGTTGTCGTTTCTTCTGTTGTTGCTACTGTTGTTGTTGTTGCTGCATCTGTTTCTGCTGTTGACGAATTTTCGTCGCAGTCTTTTGTGGCTGTTGCGGGTGGGGTTGGTGTTCTGTTGTTGGTATTAGTGTTGGTGTTGGTAGTGGTAGTGGTGGAGGTTTCTGCTGTGGAGCTGCTGCTGCTGCTGCTACTGTTGCAGCTCAAACGCTGCAACAATTCTGCTGGCGTTAAGCAACCATATTTTTCTGCAAAAAAATTAAGAGAAAAAAAAAATTAATTAAATGCAGAAAACTTAAGCAAATTACTCAATATTAATGGTTATTTTATATCTTTTCTGCCTTTTGAGAGCCGAGAGCAAAATCTCTCAAAGAAAAAAAGAAAATGGTGATGTTAATTGTATTTTAATTCTGTTTCAATTATTCAACTAAGATGTGGTGAATATACATTGTATGTATTTGTGAAATAATCTGTCAGTAAATATAAGTTCAGTTTTTTCGTGTAAGTTGAAACATTATTTAACATTTCTACGTTTTATTTCTGTTGATATTTCATTATATATTTAAGAGTTATACTCATTAAAAATGTTTATCATGTATTATGTATTGGATCAAATTGGCTGTGAATCACTGCATTTATGCTGTGCCTATATTTCTTACATTCGAGTACATTCTAAATGTGCAGTTGCATTTGCACGAAGCGACAAAAGGAAACTAGAAAAATGAAATAAGCGCGAAACGCGAACCAGAAAATCGAAACTAATGTCGAAGACAAGCGCCGACAATTAACCGTGCGATCGCCACGACGACTATTTGGTAACTGTAAGCGCATCTCCTTTATCTATTCCATGCGCCCACAATATTCTATCATTCCCGTCTCGCATGTCCGCCTCAGCCCCTGTAGCGGATACTATAACTAACTCGTCAAGTTTGTAACGCATTAAAGGATACGTCTCTGACCATATAATCTATATATATAAAGCTATTTGAAAAGTTCAATTCACAGCTATACATATAGATATATTTATATTCTTGATCAGCATCACTAGCCAAATCGATATAACCATGCCCATATTTCTGTTTCTATGCTTTGATTAGTTTGCAGGGGTATCTAATTTTCGGCGTGGCTTGTTCTTTTTGTTTTATTGATCACAGTCGACAGTCATACAGATACACTCAGAGTGAGCACCATAACGGTTTTTTAAAAGGCAGCGAGCGCCGATATACACTGCAAAGATAATATTTTTTATTTTTGCCGCTCTATTCGTGGTCTACTTTACTGTACAACGTATAGTACATATCAGAAAAAACTTCGTTAGCAAAAAAATAAATAAATAACAGTTCAATATGTACATTTAAAAAAATCTTAAAACATGTTCTGTCTAAAAGTGGCTTTCAATATTTTATTTTGTGTGCATTTGAGAGAAAACATTAGCTTTCCCATTCTCTTTTAAAAATATCCTATTTTCATCACAGTCAAATCAAGAATGATTTCAATTTTATACTTAAACGAAGCACCGATTTTTACAAGTGCTGAAGATCACTGTCGCCACAATGTACCGAAGTGTTCGAAAGTGTTGAACAGATAAGAAACAGAAAATGCAAAATTGTTCGTGGATTTGTCACTGCTTATTCTGAGTATCTCTCTCTCTCTCTCATTGTAGTTGTTCTCACGAAATGGTCATGTTAAAAATCTATTGCAACATTTATTTTGAATACAAAAATCATAAATTATTAAATAATAACTTGTCGTAAATTAGAACCACATGTGACTGTACGTTAGGAATAGCATACAAGACATTTGTACATACATACATTCATATATACATATGTTAAATCTTTTTAATCTCTGTCTCGCTCATTTTTGCGAAGGATAACATATGATGAAAAATGTAAAGAAAAACGCATTAATTTTGTGCCCGGTTTTAATGTGTTAATAATTAAAAGGAATAATAGGCCGCCCACTGTTTCAATAGATGTAAGTATGTAAATGCAATCATAAAATTACAGAAGAGCAACTACAAGTGCGAGGTGCCATTTGCAGTCGCCCTCGACGTCGGCGTCGTCAAAACGGGCAAAGACAAGGTTGGCTAACAAATGAAAAACTTGTCTTGGCTGCAAATCAAATTAAATCAAGTGTAATAAATAATAGCAACAACAATTGCTGCTCGCTGTTGCGCCAGCTCTGTATATGTATATGTACACATATATATATATTTATCTATATATATATATATATATATATATATTATATACATGAGTGTGAATGTATGTACAATGTTCATGCGATCAAGATCAAGGCTTTTCGCAATTGCTTTGTGTGTGTGTGTGTGTGAATGTTTGCTGTAATGCAGCGGCATTTGTCAATGAACAAGTTTGTGTGCGTGGGCATTGTTGTTGTTAGCCCTTCATAAGCACACATGCCTACGTTCACACATACACACATACACATACATACATTCACACATATATATGTAAATACATACAAACATTTATTTAATTGCATGCAAAGCGCGCAATAATAATAATTACATGTGGTAGCACTGGCGTGCGTGTGTGTGTGTGTGCAATTTCAAATGCCTAACACGCACACCACGAGTAGTGCTGACGCTGGCGCTACCTGTTGGTCATGGCCGCCAACACGTGCACTGCGCAGCTCAGTCGGCTGCACTGCTCTGCTAGTAAATTCTAACTGTCGCATGACACTTAACAGCGCTCGCCTGGGCCAGTTAACAGCATAGCCTTGGGCTCACCGCCACTTAACATTTGACGTTAAATTAGTTTTGCACTCTACCTCCTCCCACCTCCCCACACACAATGATTTAGCATAATTGATTATTTCGTGTTTCTGCTTTGGCACATTTAAACGCATATTTCGCTATGGTTAGATATACATACATATAAATATATACATGTATATAAATGAAATTAATTTGGATTTAATTCATTAAATTCGTATGCCAAGTTCAGCTGTCAAGCGTTTATATTTAAATTGACTGTAAAGTGTTGGCTCGGCCATTTATCTATTAATGGAGACGCCCGCTAGCGAATTCCATGCGAATGCCACGCCCATTTACTAATGTAAACTTACTTACGTAATGACGATCTGCCAACTTAACATGCTTGCAAACTGCAAACTGTAAACTGTTCTACATACACACATTCACCTATCCATATATTGCATACATATATGGAATTTAACATGATCAACTGCATAACGAGCTGTTAAACGGCTTTTGCCTTTCAGTATGGTTGTTGTAATTGGTGTAATTTATTTTATTGTGTTAAGGTCAAGGCAATTGTACAATGCTTTATAATTACATACATATGTATGTACATATGTTCGTTTAATATATAGTGAAATGCGAATATGTATGTTATGTGTTTGTTTCAATTTGTTTTGTGTTTGTTTGCTATGAGGAAATGAATTACAATTGGCATCTACGACAACAACAATTACAGAAAAACGTTGACCTCGCTAACAACGAAAACCAACTAGAATTCAAGTTGACGAAAGTACATACATACATACATAAATACATATATATGTATGTGCATCTTAACAGCACGCTGTAAACTAATTTCAACTGTTTTTTTTGGGAACATCATTTTACGCTCTGCTAAGTTCAATGCACGTTTTATCCTTTACACACTAATTGATTAACATGCGTTTGTTTTGTCTGCTGTCGCAGCGTGTGCATGAACTTTTAAGATATTCGCGTTACTTTTACGCTCTTTCCCTTTGTCTAGCGCAAAATGCGTCTTAACGAAATATCTATGTATGTATGTATATTTGTATATTTACATACGCACACACACACGCTCATGCACGCATAAGCGATAAAACAAATCAAAGCAAATATATCAAAAGTGTTGTTGCTGTTCTTGTACGTGTGTGTGTGTGTGTGTGTGTGCATATTTGTGTGTGTGCGTATGTTAATGTACATAAAGCGTCGTAGTTGTTGCCTAGAATTTGAAATACTTTTTGCGCCTTTTGTTTTTCTATTCTTTTTTTTTATTATTTTCTTTAATGCCTTTGTGCAGCGGCTATGTTGGCAACATTTGATAATATGTTAACAGGACTGTGACTGTTAGCGTAACAGGGCAAGCTCAACCTGCTGTTTTGCTTTCGTTAAGTGTATTTGAGCTTCGACTGTTGGCAAGACAAAACTATTCTGTTTGGTTATTTTATTTTATATTTTTTTCTTTCATTCCATTCATTCCATACTTATGCGGGTGTTGTGTGAATGTGTTTGTGTGTGTGTGTTTTGTTATTTACGAGCCGTCCACCGCAAACAGCTGGGCATCACCCCCCCATCCCTGCCTCAGCTGTAAAACTAATACTTAAACGAAACTTATACGTAGTAGGCGTATGGATGAGTATTTTTTATTTTTTTTTTATTTTTAGCGGATGCTATTATTACTGTTATTGTTGCTGTTGCTGTTGCTATTATTGTTATGCTTATGTGGAGGCAAATTCCAAACGCATTCTGTAGGTAACATACATGCACACATACAAACAAACATATGTACATATGGATGTACATGTTGAATTCCCGGCATGTACATACGATGGATGACAACACTCCTCGCTGCGTCTTCCATCTATCATCAAAAAAAAAAAAAAGCCAGCAACAAAAATACCCAAAGCTTAGTTTAAGCATCGTGCGGTTGTTGTTGTTGTTATTGTTGTTGCTGTGCGCTCTCTGTGGCATTGCAAATGCTAAACACGTAGTCGAGCAACTCTGCCCATATATAAATTATACACACAAATACACACACATGCAAATGCATACAATGAAGAACAGACACACACACACGAATACAGAGACATATCGACAGAAATAGACAATATGAGCAGCTTCAAGGGTCGAATTTTGTGTGCTTTACCAACTCATCCAGAAGGGTTAAAAGTTTCTTTGTCATGGGTTAATGCAAGCAAAGTTGCCATATCTTTTGCATGCCGTTGAATAATTCATATGTACATAAGTGCTTTAAGTGAGTTACGTTTTCTTTTCGTTTTTTTTTTCGTGTATTTTGTATAAATATACTTTTTTTTTTTTGTCTGAGGAAATATATTTTGAAGCGCTTTGGATAAAGGAGAAGCTGCATCAGAGATCTCATCGCTCTAGTTGAGCGACTTGGCAGCTTAGGAAATCTCTTTCAATTCCTTGCAGCAACTCTTAATGGCTTTTAGTCGGTTGAACTCGTGGAATAATTGCGCCTATGTTTTTTTTGCATAACCTATAAACGGTTTATTAACAATGTCAACTGTAGCTGGCATCTTGACATCTTGGCCCTGACCCCAAACGCATCGAATTGTAACTGGCAATAATGTTGACATCTTAACTAATCGGCAACAGTGCAATGGGCCAACTTAAGCTACACACACCCAGGCACACCCAACTAATAAAACAAAGAGAAAAACAAAAAATAACTTTGCAACTCCACCCAAAAAAAAAACAAAAACCACCCACTTGTCCAGTTATTTAATAGAGCATGAAAAGCACGCAACGTTGACAGCTAAATTGAGGCAGAGGTAGAGAAAGGAGAAGAGGAAAAGGGAGAGGGAGGCAGCAAGAAGTGGGTAGATTGGTAGTGTCAGCGATTAGCCGACAGCTAATCAATTTCGCTTGTACGTTGAGTGGTTCCTTTGATCCGCTGATCGCGCTGCGGAATGACAAGTGCGTTTTTTCAAATGTGCAAAAAAAAAAAAAAAAAAACGAAATATGTGTTGTTGCTGCTGTGTGTTGGGCCACCTTTTGTTTTGGCCGGTGGCAGATGCTCGACCCTTGTCAAAGACTGGGCGCATGATTTGCCAAAAAGAAACACACACACACTCAGATACACACACTCAGACACACACAAAACTAAAAGCAGGCGAAACAGGAGGTAGAGTCTGTGGCTTCCTGTTTGGCTGCCAAATTGATGAATGCATCCGTTTGAATGAAAGGAAGTTGTGTTGGCCACATTTGGCAGGCACAGGACGCCTAACAGGTGCTTTTTAGCCTTCATGACCAAATGACCTAATGCGAATCCAGCGATCCTTTGCAACGATCCTTGCAGCCACGGGTGCCACAAATTATGTAGTGCTGCTGCCACTGCCACGGCCACGGCCACTGCCACTGCCACTGCTGCTGCTTGGTGTGTAAAAGCTTAAACAGCGCCCCTATTTTGCCATTTAGCAATTCTAATGCCAGGCCACATATGATATCTGTGATCCTTTTCCCCCTTTTTCTTTTCCCCTTTTTTTTTTACATATTGCTTAAGCTCTCTCTCTTCGGTTTCTAACTGCTTGAGGGCAGTCTATAAATTTATTGCCTAAGCGATCCAAGCTTTAATGAATTTGTCTCTAACGCCCCAGCAACAACAACAACAACAATAATAACAACAACATCTATAAAACGGCTTAAAGGTTAGTTTTTTTTTTGGGTCTTACTGTCTGGGATTTGGGGTTTTTTGCTGTTGATCGCTTTGGGTTCAAGTTTCGGGGCAGCTGTTGATAGTTCGATTTCTAAGGGCGAAGGGGCCGTTCCAAGGTCTTTATTAGTCTCAACACAACACAACACACACACACACACACACACACGCTGTTGTGTTCTCAGGTTTCGGGCGCAAACTTTAAAATGCATTAAGTGCCATGCAATTAAGTTTATCGATGCGCTCAAATCAGCCAAGTCAAATTTAATCTTGTTTTTGCTGTTGCTACTGCCCCGCTCCATCATCATCATCATCTGCCTGCTCATCTTCTTTATTTGGTTCTCTTTTTTTCCACTTTTTTTTGGGAGGTTTATAAATTATACATTATAAATGCCGACGCGTTACTTTTTGGCAACTTTATAATTTTTGGTGCAATTTGTTACTTTTGATTGTTGCCGCCTCATATCGGTGGCCAGAAACTACGTGATCCATAAAACATATATATGTATATACATGTGTGTATTATGTTAAGGCTGATGCACGAAACATTTAAATCAAAGCAGTTTTGTTGTTAAATGAACAATAACCGAAAGATATTCTTTTGCATATTATTACATCCTTGGCCCATGTACTCATCTCGCTCTCTTTCTCTCCCTCTCTCTATCGCTTATGCTACTGCTCATTGTGTTGCACATTTCAAGTTCGTTGCCTAAGTCTTTTGTTTGCAAGTGGCTCAAAGCAAAAAAAAAAATGACAAGATTTAATACAACGCTTAACTTAACATTAACCCAGTAATTCCAAATTGAATGACACAGCAGCCTTGCAGTCGGCCCCAACCCACGCCCCCCACCCTCTCCCTCTCTCCACGGTCTCCCTCTGTACATACACAGCCTACACACAAATTGTTAACTGTTTGCAGCGCTGTTGTCGCCGCTTTTCAAGGTCAAAATTGCAGCGCATGCAAGTTGAAATACTCGTATGTGCATACACACACACTTACACATATGTAGCACCTAATATGTTTGCGTGTGTGTGTGTGTGTGTGTGTGTGTTTGTTGAGTTATCGACAGCATCCAAATGCCATTGCTTGATAGATTCGAAGCTGCAGATGGTGACTTGACACTGAGCTGCCGAAGCCAAGACTGAAGACTAAAGATTGAAGAATCGAGATTCCAAGATTGCCAGTTGTTTTGCTCGCATCTAAGGCCTCAGCTGCTGACTGCCGTCAGCATTCAAGCTCAAAGCGCGTCTTAAATTGCAAACCACATGCTTGACAACAACAACAACAACGACAACAGCACTTACAACAACAAGAGCAACAACAATTACAACAACATGTGCTACGTTTTGTGCAGCTGCTAATTACAGTTGCTTGCCTTTTTTTATATTTGTTTTTTGTTTTTTGTATTTGTTTTTCCATTTGCCGCTGTATTCTAGCTATGTATGTGCTTCAATTTGTTTGTTTGTTTGGTTTGCTTTTTTTTTTATAGTTTTTTTTTATATGATATATTTTTTTTTGTTCTTTGCGGTATTAATGTCAATGTTAACCTTGCTCTGTTTCATTTTGCCTCGTTAACTCGTTTACATTGTTTATTAAGTGGCCAGGCTTTTAATTTTGCTAACGATTAAGCTATTTTTTGTATACCCTGTGCCGAGTTCGATCGACGGGACTATTCGTTCGCGTTCAGTAAATGCTACTGCACTAGGCATGCTATTGATGCCTAATCCGATTGCCTACATATAACAGCTACAAACTCAATTCGAAATTCAGCTGTTTGCAATTTTGGACAACAGTTGTTAAGGGATCAGTTGTTCGTCCTACGAATGTGAACTGAATGCGACTCATACTTGAGCAGCAAGGCCTCAAGTGCATCGCTGTAAGTTAAAGGCTTTCGCAATTGTTAATGCATTTCCGTTAAGCACGTTGCACAAACAATGAGGCACATAAAAAGGCAACAACAACACTAGCAATAGCAACAGCAACAGCAACAGCAACATCAGCACCAGCAGCAGCAGCCCGCAAACAAAACGCAAATGAGTTTGTCAACATATTTATAATTCGACACGCTTCAAAGTGACCAATACTTGCACACATTCACACACACACGCACACACACACACACACAAACACAAACACACACACACACGCACACACATGTGTGCGACGCTTTTAGAATGAATATATTATATGCGTTGACCTAAATTTTATGACTGTTGCTGTTTACCATTTAGTTGCAAAAAGCAACAACAGCAACAATAAATAACAACAATAATAATATCTATTGCAATTGCTTCATACGTGTGTATATAGTGTGTGTGTGTGTGTGTGTGTGAGTTGCTCAAAGAAGCATGCTAAATAGCTACTAAAATACAATGCGACTGCTGCAACTGCAACAGCAAATGCAAACAATAAGCGCTGAATGAGACGCAACTCATTAACTGACCAACTGACTAAATGACTGACTGACTGATTGTGGCGTTGTGACAACGTATCTGCTATGCATGTGTATGTGTGTGTGTGTGTGTGTCTGTGCTAATTGCTAATGCCAATATACATACGTCTATATGGGGTACAAGTCTATTGACAATTGACAATTGCCAATCGCCACAATTGTACACTATCCACATACATATGCACCTACGAGGGTGGCTTATTTTCGAATTTGTCTTCAAAAGTTCCGAAAAGTGCATGCTTTATATTCCAATAGGTGTAAATGTTCTATTACCATCGAATGCATCGAATTCTCTGTTGTCCTGGCATCGTTAAGTGCCTTGAAACATTTTATGAATTTCTGATGAAAGTGTCTTAAAGTGATTTCCTCCCAGTTTCTTTGAAATGGTTGATGGAATCATTCTTCGATTCTTTGCTTAAGCATTATCCTTAAACATTTTATGGGCTTCAGCTCTGAAATGCCTCTGCTCGAGCGCCACAACTATTGTTTAGACAACCTCGTTTCAACCTATACAGCGTGTGTGTGTGTGTGTGTTTGTGCGCGTCGAGTGCATATAGTAATTGAACATTGCGCATACAAGTCCATTGGCCCACAAGTCATAGAACTGCACTGCCGCCTCGTGCATGTCTCATTAACATTTACAACGGGGCACCAGAGACAACAGCCTCCTCGCCCAATTGTTGTTATTTGTGTGTTTTAGTTGCTTTTTGGCATAACAAGAACAACAACAACAACAACAACAAAAATAACAAATCATTTAACGCAATTGCGTTAAAACGTTGACCATTTCAAACAAAAGTTTCGTTTCGGCTTTAGTTTCGGGCATTTTATTTTATTTTGTTTGTTTTTGGATTTTCGCGTCTTTGTTAAACAGTTTGTTGCACTTTTTGTTAACAACGGCCTCGATCTCTTTTGTCTCTGCCAGCTATTGTAATATTATTGTTGCTGTTGCTGTTGCTGATGCGTTGTAAATAGCTGTCAAGTATTTGACTCAGTTTTCGCTTAGAACTGAATCTGAAAGCTTTATATTTGTTGTTATTGAATAACAAAAACACTAGAGTGATCTCGCATCGAAATTGAAATAGCTTTCAAGTGAGTAACACACACACACACACATTTAGTTTCAACCAAATGACTTTCAAAATTAAATAGCATGTTGTTTGTCAACTACAGCACATGTAATTGAGCTTGAATCAGTTTGGGTAAATATATCTCATCATTGAAGAGTGCAACGAGGTTTTCCTCTTTGTGTGTGTGACTCAGCTAGCCGTGGGTGGATGGGTATCCAAAAATTGAGAGCCTCAGTTGAGTGACATTCAATGAATGCACTTGCCTAATTGATAATCAGGTATTTTCAGTTCAGCTGGTTGAAATGAAAACCGCATCTGGTTGACCTTCTCAACCGTTACAGGCGTTGATGATTACAGCATCAGCCTTTATGCCATATACATATGTGTCAATATACTCGCGCATGCATATGCATATATGTACATACATGAAATATATGTATGCATATATGTATATGTATATGTATATATATACATTTATATGCGAAATTAGCAGAATTTAATTATGATGATCATCATGATCATGATGAGCAACGCTTCGTTTCATTTTAATTCGTTGCCGTTGTTGCCTTAATATTTATTGCTACACGGACGACAATTTGCAGTGTTTGTTGCTTTTAACTGTAAACATATGAAATGATGCAGGCGACCCATTTTAAATATACTTATATATATATATATATATGTAAATATACTTGTTGTTGTTGTGCGATCTACCTACCAGTTTTGACCCACATTTTAAATGCTGTTGTTGCCACCAACAGAAATCAATGGGAAACAAGTTAAGCATCCCAACAACAGCAACACCAAGCTACAAATTTGTATTAAGTAAACTCCCACTTACAACATTATGCATATAAATGAAGCTGTAGCTGTAGCTATCTCTATCTCACCCACTCTCTGTCTCTCTCGCTCTTTTACACCCATTCCGTTGTATTTTGTTACAAATATGAAATTATGCGTAAAATTGTTTTTTTTTTTTTGGTTTTTTTTTTTTTGTTGCTGCAGTTTTGGTTTCAGTTTTTCAGTTTTTTTTTTTCGTTTTCGATCAGCTTCCAAATGAAATGAGCCAAAACCGCAACAAGCGCAACAAAAGTTGTCGCCATCTTTTGCTGTTGCTGTTGTTTTTGTTGCTGCCGCTGTGTGTGTTGTTCATTTATGACGTAACTCTTGCTGCGGCTGCGGCTGCTGTGATTACGGCCCGCTGTTAATACAGTTAAAGCGGCGCCTAACCTTGAAAACCGGTAGATTTTTTATTTCTTGACTTTACTCAATTTCATGTATGTTGCGGCTGCTGCTGCTCACTGTGAGTGTGCGTGTGTGTGTGTGTGTGTGTGTGTGAGAGTTGTGCTTGCCTCTTAAGGCGTACAGAAAATCAAAATATTATTTATATGTATATTTATATATAGGTGCATAAGTATACACATAATTCAAAAGGCTCAAATTTATAAATAATATTTATTAAATTTAATGTATTTTTGTTTATTTATATTTTGTAAAGCACAACTTGGTAATGATAAATATTTGTATGTTTTTTTTTCTTTTGCAACTTTATGCAAAGCATTCAACTAAAAATATTTATTTTTGGAAATTTTGTTGATTTTTTTCTTTCTGTTTTTACTTCGTTTTTTGTGCAAATTTCACTTGATGAAAACAAAAGACTTAGGCAACGAACTTGATATTGATATTGAAATTGCTGACATTGCCAACATGATAGCTATTGCTGCTGCCGCCCTTGTGTTTAATCAATTGGGGTGTGGTCAAGCAAATACACACAGCACTCGGAAACTCCAATTGGGCAATTCCGTTGCGCTAAAGATTTGTACACGAAATTAGCAGCAATTTAACTAAACTGATATTCAAGTGTTTGTTATGGCAATTTAAAACGATGCCTCACGTCTTTTCCATACAATCAGACATAATCCCTACACAGCAAACAATCAATAAGCTGCACTCAAATTTGTCAAATGTGTGTGAAGTAAAAAAGGAGCAGCTATTAACCCATCAGAACTTGGGGAACAGATATCAGAACTAAGTTTAAATTCGATACAAATTGCTGGCTATGCTCTGATATAAATCGCTTCTCTCATGCCAGTAATTTGCATAGAGTATTTGTCTAGTCGAACACACGCTCAACTAGATTGCTTTTACACACTTCATTTACTTTCATTCGGGCCGGATGACACATCACGCGCTATAATATTGAAACTGCCGTTTTATGCAAATCTTACCGACAAAAAAAAAGAAGTCAAATAAAAAAAAATTTCATATACAAATTTCACAAATTCATAGGTCAAATATTGACCAATTCAGGCCGCAAAACTGTTCAACGGCGGGATGTGCAAAATTGCACAATTCCCCCCAAAGCGAAACGAAACCAAATAAAACCAAATGAAACGAAACGAAACAATGGGAATGAAAACAAAGCGCAACGATTTTTTTTTCGTTGAAATCTCCGGAAAAATTTAAGTCAAAAAAAAAATCCAATTTATTGAATGTTGTTTTAATTTTTTTTTATTTCGGTGATTTTGTGATTGCCAAAAAACAAGAAGAAGAGGCTTTTGGTAAACAATATGACCCTAATGAGATAGCACCACCCCTTCACCACCTCCCTCGCCTCAGCCAGTTGCACTTTAATGTGTGACTAGGGCATCTGCAGAGCTATTGTTGTAGTTGCCAGTTGTCAAGTGCATAACCAGTTGAGACTGCATTGGGAGCGAAAGAGTGAGTGAGGAGAGAGAGAGAAAGAGGGAGACTGAGGGAGCTAAAGGGAGAGGTTGAGCTGTGTGGGGGTAGCTCATAGCGGTTCAGCTTTGTTCATACAGTATAGCTACAAATTGTCAATGTTTTAGTTAGTCGGGCACACACACACAGACAGACAGACAAACACACACACACACAAACACATGCATACATATGCAGCAAGAGCGGGACAGTTGGGGGGCGCATTCATGCATTCAATTCATTCATTCATTCATTTAGTCAGTCACAAGTCAACCCTGACCTGAAAATACATGACACTAGTGTGTGCATTACATGTGTATACACTCATATATATATATATATGTGTGTGTGTGTGTGCATGTAGGTGTAGGTATGCATGCAACCGCTTTTGTAGCTTCTGAGCTGTTTAATCTGTTTATGTTGAGAGTCATGTAAGTGTGCGTGTGCATGTGTGTGATTATTGAGATTGTCATTAATTTGTTGTAATAGCTGTTGTTCTCCATCATCTGATATCAACTTGTTGTCAGAAAATGCATGACAATTTCTTTTGAATCTTTTGTTTTACTTATGCTTTATAATGTTTAGATAATTAAATATGATACATGTACTTAGGGAATATCTTGTAAAGAAAGAAATCAACAAACAATATATTTATCAACTGTAGATTGAAGATATAAATTATTTAAACTCCATAAGAAGCCTATAACAAGTATAACCAATTATTTAATCTAATCAACGCCCAAACTCTCTCGTAATGACTATTTCTATAAGAAGTAAAACATTTTCCCTTGATGATTTCAAATTGAAATGCACTTGACATTGACATTAGTCAGACCGGAAACTGTTTAGCATATAGCAGCCATAAACGAGCCCATGATTTGCTTTAGTCAATAACTAAATGCATTTAATGGTTATTTAAACAATGCAATTTTATGTAAGTATTTATTTTTTACTCAATTTGCATTGTAATTACAGCATCCACAATAAAATTTGAATAACAATACAATTCGCACACTTGAATTAAACACGTAATAAAGCAAAATCAATGAAAACAAAACATAAAACATTTAACTGTCTGTGTGTGTGTGTGTGCATCTCTCTATTTCTCTGTCTATCTTATAAGTAATATCTTTGAACAACCAAAGCTATGCTTTTGATAAGAAACTTGAAATTAGAAATAAATAAAAATAATTTAAAATGTGAAAGTATTTACTATTAACATATTATAAACAGACAAAATTCACTTTGCAATATATTTGACTTTTAAATACATATGGATATATATATATATATATATCCAATTCGATTTATCAAATGATGCACATATGTTGCTTCTTCAAGCGCTCTCTCTGTCTCTCTCTTTCTACCTCCGCGTCACTCTCCCTCTCAAGTTTTGAGCAACCACATCTCAACAAGAGAAGTTTCATCATATTAGGAATCAAGAATCGAAATTAAAATTCTAAAGCAAGTATGCGAAACTCGTTCGTCTTTAGCGTTAATCAAAAGAACAGTTAACTTTTAAAAATAACAACAACAATAAAAAGGAAACAAGTTCTATTGTTGGAGCTGTTGTTTTTGTTACGGAATGTTAAACGTGTTTCAATCGCAAATTAAAGAGCCAAAAAAAAAAAAAATTGTATAAATATCAAATATATTAAGCAAAAACAAATTCAAAAATAATTTTTTGTGGTTTATCGCAGTGCTACCCCAAAACAAGTTTCCATATTTTTAATAATAATACCAAGAAGAAAAGAAAACACAACAAAGTAACTGAAATTCAGAATACAGTAAAAACAATTTACAAGTTATTGACACTGAACACACACACACAGAAACCACAAAACCAGAAAATAAAACCGTACAAAATGAGATTGGCTATAAATGCTGAGAATGTGACAATATGTGAAATAATTCTCGTATATAAAAATACATATATATATATATATATATATATATTATAAACATTATTGGACTTGGAAATAAATAGAGCATATGCAAGAGCTATTTAATATTTAACCACAAACTCCCAGCTACATGTGTGAAAGAGCTTGCCTTGATTAATGTAGGATGTGGATGTCGCTTCTCAGGCAGAGCCTAAGACTTCAAAATCAATTGCTGACATGCACATGGATTGGTATTGTGTAGTTGCAGTCGTTGATTCTAGGAGCCACTCTAAGGCACTGGCTGCATATCAACTGTTTTGCGCTATTGGCTAGGCAATTGTTTGGGCATTAATTCAATTAAGACTGCTGCAACCGAACGAAGCACAGCAAAGCCGATAACAGAGAGCAGAACAACAAGAAGAAGAAGCAGATGAAGGCGAAGACGAAGACGAAGCAAATGAAGAAGAAGCTGCTGTTGCACAAGAAATGCATTTTCATGCTAAAACTGAAAGATGACTTGGGAGACAAAGGCCGTGGACAGGGGCACACAAAGGCCCATGGGCCAGGCAGTGCAATCAATACACACACACACATAAAGACTCTCACACACACACACACACACATACACATTTTACGCAGCACAGGGCTGGGCCAAAGACAGAGTCGAGAGTTGGAGAATCGTGAGTCGTTCAAGTCTCCAGAGGCGAGGCCTCTGGTCAGGTATTTGAGCTCCAACTGCTGCGTCGTCATCGCATACCAAAAAGAGAGCCCAGCCAGCGAAGGCAGAAGAAGCGAAAAAAACACGCTTCCTTTATTATTATTCTTTATTTATTTTTATTTTTTTTCTTACATTTTTTTTATATTCTTTTCAAATACACACAAATACACACACACAACACATAAAAAAAAGTGTATTTTTATTCTTAAGCGCGGAACGCAGTCGAGCGCAGCACTTGAGACCAGTTTCTCGCTGGGCATGTGTGTGTGTGTGTGTGTGTGTGTGTGTGTTGATTCACTGCACAAATAAATCTCAGCTTTGAATTTTATCACAGTGTGTGCTGGTTGGTGTGTGTTTGTGTGTGTGTGTGTGTGTGTGTGTGTGTGCGCAGGATTCTTGCCCTTTTTGCTTTTGCTTCTCGCTTCGTTTTTCTGATTGTCAAATCTCTGTTGTATTTTTTTTTTGTTTTTGGTTTTTGGTTCCCCCTTCTTTTTTGCTGTTTTGTGTGATTTTTCGAGCGATAGAGATAGAGACAGAGACAGAGCCATATCCCAAGCGAGAGCAAGTGTGAGCGTGAGACAGTCGGGCGAGTCAGCCCTTAAACAGGTAGAAGACTGCATTGTTTATCAGTCAGGCAACAGGTAAAAACTAATGCCAGACACAGTGCAGAAAAACAACGAGAGACAGAGAGAGAGAGAGAGAGAGAGAGAGAGACAGATGGAGGGAGAATAAAAAACAAATGACTTAGGCAACGAACTTGCCAGCAATTTTCAACAGGATCGTACAATTCAAATTGTCCAGCTAGCCACTAAAATTGCTTGCTGATATACCCTATTAAGTATTTCTCGTTTTTGCTAAACTGAATACTGAAGTTTCATTGCCGTTAGAATTGCATTCAGATTTAAAAAAGAAAACTTAATTTTAATGAAGATTAAAAAATGTGAAAAAAATAACATTTTTTCTGCTATATTTTGATAACTTTGAGTATTGATTATTCTCAAAGTGGTTATCCAATAACCACTGATTTCTATTAAAATTGTTTTTTACTGTTTCAAAATTACAGAGATTTCCCCAGCTCCTTCACTAGCTATATGAAATAAGTGTGACAGCAATTTTAAAATACTTTTAGTTGTTAATGATACGATTCAGTTCGAAATTAGCTTACTTCGACATTCCGTTGAATTATGTACAGGGTTAGTGGTAGAGGAGGGAATGAGGGGCTATGGCCAGAGGGCAGCGGAACTTTTGCAACCTTTCGCTAACTTCCGGCCGTGTGTTGTAACATCTGCGTGTGCGTCAACTGAATTGAACTCAAATAGTATTTTTTTTTTGGCTTGACTTGACTTGGCTGTCTTCTAACAGCTGCCATGGCCTCTGGTTGTTGTGGTTGTTGTTGTTGTTGTTGTTATCAAGTGCTAAATGGGCAATGTTGACTTATCGCAGCGACTTTATCAATGAATTTCCTTTGAATTTATTGACTTTTACTTTGGGTGCCCCGCAGAAAGAAATGAAATGAAATGAAAAGATGGCTAAAAAAGCGATTGTGAATTTTTTACGCGACAGGAAGTTGGGCAGTTATTTTGGGTAGCAGCAGTAGCAAAAGCAGCTGTTGTTGTTCTTGATGTTGTTGCTGTTGCTGTTGCTGTATCTGTTCTAGGAATTTTCAAACAGTATAAAATAAGTGCGCAGCAGACCTTGTCTTAAGGTCGCACTTCGCATGTATTTGTACATATGTAGGTATATGTATGTATGTATGTATGTGTGCTTATATTTCGTGTATGAATATTTATGGTTGCAACTTTTGCGGCACGCAACAGTTGAGAAATTTTTTTATGAACTAAAAGACTATAGACTCGAGCAATATGTATATTTATAGGGTAAGTTTTTAGCGTGTGTGTGTGTGTGTGTGTGTGTGTGAGTGTGGTTGGGCTTGGGAGCAAAATCACAGACGCTGGCAAACAGCAATTATGGCCGTGGCAACACCACCACAACAACAGCAACATCATTATGTTGCACTTGAGACACGGCTGCCTTTTGGGCTTCGTTCAGTTTTGCTTTGGTACGCTGCTTGTTCTTGTTCTTTTTAGATGCTATAGACTCGTCGTATTCTGGCCATCTACATCTCTCGTGTGGCATGCCCTTGCCAAGAATCGTGTGGCCCGCTGTTGCTGTTGTTGTTGTTATTGTGTTTGTTGTTGCTGTTGCCTGTTTACTGGTTCTACCACTTTTCTGTTGCCTTGACTTTGCCTTTGCCTTTGGTCTTGTACCTTGTGCTTTGTGCTTTGGACAAATGGCAGCTCCAGCTTCAGCTTTAGCTCCAGCTCGAGCTCAGGCGCTGGAGCAACGCCCAAAGTCAACTTGGCCTTATGTACACACTGCGCGAAACGGCATCCCAGCCCCATCATCATCATCATCAACATCATCATCCTCATCATCACCATCATTATTATCATCATAATGATCTTTGACTAGCTGCAACTTTTCTGCTACTTTTGCTAGCTACCTATCTTTGGCCTTTTCCACTTCCACTTCTGCTGCTGTTGTTGCTGTTGCTGTTGCTTCTACTTCATCTTCTTTATCCATTTGTTTTACTGCCCATTCGAGTTGCTCGCAACTTGTACTTTTGCTTGGGTCAAAAGAGGCAAATCTCTTAGGCTTGGGCGCTGCTCACATTGTTATATAATTTGCCCATTGCTAACTAACTTTATATATCTAATATATGTATGTATGTCTGTCTGTCTGTGAGTGTGTGTGTGTGTGTGTGCGTTCAAGTGTGTGAAGTTCTTGGCCGCTAACCACCGCTAAGACAGAGACGACTGAGCCACTGAGTCAGGCCGTAATGCAGTATATGCTGCAAGGTCTGCAAGAGGAACGTTAACAACTAACGAACTGTTCGTGTGTGTGTATGTGTTTTGCCACAGGGTGTCTCAGGTAAAAGAAAAAAAAGCCAGGCAATATAATAATTAAAATGATCAGAGATAAGCTCTTGAAAATTCCGACTTATAAAAATAAAATAGGTGAATTATAAATAAAAAAATCTTCATTCTGTTGCACAAATTTGATCAGATTTCCTTAATTTAGTTCCAATATTTTGACTTTCTTCCTCTCAGTCAAATTGATGCAGCCAAGTTAAAGAAAATTTGAACAACAGCATTTCGAATTCCATTTGAGCTTATCTGTTATGTTCAAAGGGATATGATCATAGAACTTTTTGTATGTGAACGATCAACGAAACACTCAAGTTTATCTTCTATATTATGGGTAATCTATATTATAGCTAAAGAAAAACAGACATACACACACAGAGTAATAAGAAGCTGCGTGTGATTTAAGCTGAGGTTGGGGTACCCAAGAACGACGAGCAATTTCCACTTCCACATCCACTTCCACAAAACACTTGCCACTCTACTCCATTCCATGGCACTTTATTATACCCTACCGAAGTATACAATTCCATTCTATCCATTCCATCCATTCTATTTTATACGTTCTATGTTATGCCGTTTATTATACTTATTCCTACATGTAATTATGATATTTTTGCGCAAAGACAAAGGGCAGTTAAGCCGCAGACGCAGACGTCGTGGTTGCCGCAGTTGCCGCGTCATGTGAAACAAAAGACTTAGGCAACGAACTTGACAGCGAATTTGATGCGAGTGCGAGCACAACAAATCAGTGAAGCGAACCATAAAAAATCTGTATATATATATAAAGATATATTTTTATATATATATATATAATATATGTATATATGAAACGGAAATCTGACTACCCAAAATCGTAGCATCATCGAGAACCTAACAGAAAATTCACTTTCAAGCCGCAAACGAGAAATTAATAAAATTCAGATTAGTCCCAAAAGAAAGTTATACGATTTGAATTTGTTGATATGAATATTTCTTTTCTTTATTTTTATTTTTAGTCATGGTCAAGGGTGAATCGAGCGACCGCCTGTTGCGCTCTCCCGTCTTCGAAATGACTTAATAAGCCGCCTCAGCGATTATATAAGCCAACCAAATAGATGCCGGAATAAACCAAAACATGGAGAACTAACAGCGTTCTTTCGTTCGTTCGTTCGTTTTTGGCAATTCAATGAAAGTGATTGATGTTGGCCAAAGATTCGGCGTAGAGTTTACAAATATAAATACAAAAACAGAAATAACAACCAGAACAACATCAGAAAAAAAAAGCCAAGGGTCGTGTCGTGTGGGCGTCAACAAACGCTCGACGCTGCTTAATTTGTTGCTGTTGTTTTGTATTTGGCTTGGAGCACACTGAGTTGGTAGCTTTTGGTGTTTTTTTTTTTTTTTGTCTGGTTGTTGTAGTTTTGTAGAACTCCAGACTGGTGTAGATAGCCATCAGCATTTGTCTGACTGATTTGTAGCTATTATATGGTCATAAGCATTTATATGCCTGTCAGCTTTTCTTCTAGCACGTAATGAGCTGGAAGTATAACAAATGCACAGGAAATGTAGTTGTCCTTAAGGCACAGCTCGATTTCGAATACGAAAAAGGCTACTCGGAGCGATTCTATCTGATTCGCAGAAACCCAAAGAGCATGCAAAATAACTATTAAATTAGTAGGCGAGAACTACTGTGGAGCTCAATGTATTCGTGGGTGTATATAAAAATCAAATTATTGTTCTATTATGTAATTTATTATACATGTAGCTATTTTCACAGGAGTACTTATTGAGAAGATAATTTAAGCAATGCTTATACTGAGATTGCGCTTTATAAATGCTTTATAAATTCATAACAACATATGAGATACTCATAATTAAGTTCGAATTCGAAGGCTCATGAAATCCAAACTCGATATTCTAAGGAATAAAAGGTAAACTCCAGATTTGGAGAAAAATTTAATTTTTAGCCAGATCCGTGTCAGACAAAGTATCGAAATTGGAATGCTACGTCCACTAGGAGGCTAGGAAGTCGATAAAAATCGATAAGGCCATATATCTCCCTTAATCTTGGAGTTACAGATCACCAAGCTTAAAAGGTATATTGCTATTTTTACTAGGAACCTTCTCTAATATTTTCTTTCACCCACTCCCGCATCCAAAATTCTCAAAAGCCCATATCTCCCGCAATTTAAGAGCTACAGTTACCAAATTTGGAAGGAAGATTACTGGGAACATTTTCTACAATTTGTTTTAACCACGACCACTCCAGCCCCAACCGCAAATTTATTATTATCAGAGTATTTCGCAGTCGGTTGAGTTTGATACATAAAACCCGAAAATCGAAATGAAGTTTACTTTTGATGAAGAATTCTCACAATAGAATCGTAAACATAAAAGCTCCAAAGTTTTCATTCAAAAAAAGAAAATGTTTTTTTTTTTGTTTATTTTTTGTTTTTATTGTTATGTGCAAGTTATTTGATCCGATAGTTGGGTTGAATGGATTTCAGTTAAATTTACGTTGCATTCACGATTTGCATAGGGCTAATAAAACTGTTCTGCTGCATAGCAGCCAATGTCTTAGACAGCGAACTGAACAGATGTTGGGTAGGTTCGCTGCCTAAGTCATTTGATTGGAGCATTTAAAAAAAAATCGAATTGAAATTGGGCATATCAACTTACCATTTTGAACTTGCTCGGGTATCGTTTGCGGTTTGGTCTCGACATTCAAATCGGAATTGGTATTGGAATTGGAATCGGAGTTGGCGTTGGAGTTGACGTTGGATTCCTGCGCCAACTCGAGACTGTGACGCGTTTGGCCAAAATAATGTCGCCGATGATGAAAACGTTTGCGCGCCGACGATGGCGCCGCTGTTAAACTTAGAGGCTGATCATCGCCTTGAACTTGACCCTGCGGTTCCGGTTGTTGTGGCGATGCAGGCGCTGGTTTTGTTGGTGTGGGTGTTGTTGGTGTTTGTATTAGTGTTGGTGTTGGTGTACGTGTACGTGTAGGTGATGGTGATGGTGATGGCGCATTGTCCCGATTGGGACTAAGCGGCGGCACCAAGCACCGTTCATCGTCCTGCGCCTTGTGCTGCAGCAGATTCTGTGACTCGAGCAAACGTTGCTGCTGCTGATGCAGCCGATTCTTGATCAAAAAGATTTTCGGCATTTTGGCTGGCTTTTAATTTAAGTTTAGCTAGTTAGCTGTTTCAATTGGGTTCTTTCATCTATTTGTTGCTGTTGTTTCCGAAACCCACAGACACACATATGTACATACACGCGCGCGAATTAGCACAAATCACATATACAACGTATACACACACAAACACACATACACACACACAGGCACAGTAAACAAAACACTAATCCAAGTGTGTGTCTGTTTATCACTGTGGTGTGGCTGCTGCTGTTGTTGCAATATGAACGCAGTTTTTATCCTTTTTATCAGTTATGCGTTTAAAAAAAAAATACATTTGTATATAATTCAAATCCAGAGTTGCCAGAGATTTGTATTTGGATTTGTTGAGCTTGGCTCAGTTTATTTTTTTGTGTTTCTTCATAATTTCCAAATATGATTATCCATATATATATATGAATATATATTATATATGTATGCAGCGCACTTTGAAAAACAAAACAAAAATTTGCAAACTTATTGTTTGTCTATAATATATATACTAAAATATATATATTTATAGATATTCTCTGCTTCACCGTGTTCTATATATTAACTGTTACTTGTAAGGCAGTTTATTTGTAGTCTATTTTTCAATTATTTCAAAACGCGAATTTTTCGATGTTTTTTTTTTGTAGTTGTGCGTGTGTAAATGTAACCGAATTGCCAAAGTTGTTGTTATTGTTATTATTGTTTTGTGTGTTGTGCTGTGCTTGGCAGACTTTTGTGCAGCGACAAAACACGTGCATTCACAACGCCGGCTCGCCTCTTACTGTATTCAAGCGGTGCCAGCCGCTGAGCAGTTAGGCCAAAGTCAAGCAATACCGCTGCGCCAACAACAGCAGCAGCAGCAACAGCAGCAGCAGCGCAGCGATACAACAAACTCAGTTAGTTTTAGAAGCGAATTCGAACGACGAACGCAAAACACCGTAAGCCGCACTTGAAACACACACACGCACACACACACACACATAGTGAGAGAGAGAGAGAGAGAGCGTGAGAGAGCTCAAGTTCGCTTTCGTCTGTGAGTCAGTTGGTGTCGTGAAACAAAGGCACACGCTTCGGCACAGCTCGGCATAGCTCGGCTTTGGCAACGGCTTCGGTTTCGCTCTTGTAACTGTGTTTTAGCTGCCGCTCAGCGCTGAGCACCTGAGCTGACGGACACGACGCGATGATCGAGAGAGAGTGAGAGTGTTTTGGACTGCGTCTGCTGCCGTTGTTGTTGCTGCTGCTGCTGCTGCTTCATTTCGCTCACATAACGTTTCTCATGCAGTTTTTTTTTTTTTTTGCTTTTCGCTGCGTCTCTTCTTCTTTTTTCGCCGTGAGCGTGTGTGTATGTGTGTGTTTCTTGTTAGTTCAGAGTCAAGGTAGAGGTAATGTTTATCGACGCTGACGTCGCTGCTGATCGCATGCTGTTGTTGTTGCTGTCATTGTTGCTTTAGCTGCCTTTGCCTGTTGCTGGTTTTGGTTGCCTCCGTCGTCGCCGTCGCCGTTGCTGCTTTTGCCATTTGCCGGTTGGGATGTTTTACTCGTTTTGTGTGTTTGTTTGGCTTGTACTTGTTGTACTTAGAGCTGCTTAAAGTTGTTGTGGATGTGGTTGTTGTTATTATTTTTGTTATGTCTTTGGTCTTGACTCTGAAAACCGCATTTGGCTGCAAATGTTATAAAAATAAATGATTAAATGATTTTACAACAAATGTTGTGGCTTTCGGCCTATAAAAGCCAATTAATTAATACGTGAATATATATATATAGATGTAGCAGATAATCGGAACTTTCAGAAAATATATACAGCCCAATAATGGATGGCAGAGATTACTTAAGAAAAATTAATGAAAATATAAGAAATTCGAAAAGAAACATTAAATTTATTCGAAGTACTATAAGAACATTCTGAGGCACTTCAACTTGTATTATTAGATATTACTCATTAAAATCATTGTGACTATAAGTGTAAGTTTGTTGTCTAAGTCTTTTGTTTGTGTTTGGATTACAAACCTGACATATTTCTTTATGTATATATTTAGCTACAACTTTTTCAGCTTGACCAAAGTCTGTTTCTCCATAAGACCCTTGAAGAATTTCATTTCATCATTATCGACAGCACTTTACGTGTGTGTGTGCATGTGTGCATGTGTGCGTGTGTGTGAGTGTAAGAGTGTAAGAGTGTGTTTGACTCAGAGAACGCGTAGATACGCCAGAAGTACAAGAACAGAACAGCAGTAACAAGAACAACAACAGCAACGTCAATAAGTACCATATAAGCGAAATTAAACGGCAAAATAGTTGGCAACGCGCCTCGTACTCATATACATATGTGTGTGTGTGTGTGAGCGTGTGTGTGTGTGTATATGTGTGTGTATGGGCAATAAAATGAAGAAGCAGCGACGTTGTCGGCTTGTAATAAGCGCTTAGAACGCGCTTAGAATGGCAATAAGATTGCGGCAATATTCGCCGCAGCCGCTCAATCTCTCTCTCACTCACGCTTTGCTGCGCTCTCTCTCTTTCTCCCTCTCCCTCTCTCTTGAAGTCAATCTCTCTCTCTCTCTCTCTCTCTCGCTCTGTCGCTGTGGCTGAAGCCAGCACAAGTGCGAGGGCAACGGCAACTAACGTTATTTCACACACTTTGCGCTCGTATGCGTGCCTGGGTCGTGTGATGTAAGCGCAGCTAGCGAATTCGCCGCAGCGCACACCTGTGTGACACACACGCACACATGGGCATGCAGAGCGGCGACGTAACAAATTTACAGCTAGCTTTGTAGCTGTATGTGCCAAACACGCGGCGCAAAAGAGCGCAAGAACCAAAAGAGAGCAAGAAATGAGAGAGACAACACAAAAAGTGAGAGAGAGAGAGAAGAGAGAGAGAGACTCAGAGAGCGAGAGCACACGCAACAAATACCTGTTGGCAGTGGCTTTGACTGTGACTCTGACTTTGCCGTCGAGGCAGCAACACAAGCAGCAGCAGCAGCAACAACAGCAGCAGCAGCAGCAGCAGCAGCAGCAGCAGCAGCAGTGCCTGTGCAGCATTTGTGGTGCCTTTTAGCTGCTGCGCGCGCTTCTTAACTAATTGTTGCTGTTGTTGTTTCTTCACTCTCACTCAAATGCCGCTGCTAACCAAATGCAAGTGCTGCTGCCGTCGCCGCCGCTGCTGCTGCTGCTGCTGCAGCCCTTTGCAAAGCAGCAACAACAAGCATCCTGCTGACTGAGATTTTCTTCTTTTATGTGTATACATACAAACATGATGCGTTTATCTTTTTTAAGCGTTTTCTTATGGGTCACGCGTTGCGTTTAATTTTGAAATTAAGGCTTTTTTTGTTTGTGAATTGCCAATATGTCCCTCTTTGTGCGCCTTAAACTGTTAATATTCATGTTAAATATAATATTTTTTGTATTTATTTCACAGTAATGTTATTCAAAATTCGACAAAAGAAAAACAATTAGGATATTAGCGATGTTTTGGACTCAATATTTTATAATCTGCAGTTTTTATTTATTTAATTGTTTGTATTAGATATTATCTTTGTATGTATACTTTAATTGTATTAAATGTAATATGTTCTTTATAGTTATTACATTATAAACATTATTATTATCTTATGGGAGTCTAAACTACACCTTCTTTTTCTTTTTAATCTAAAAACATTTGCCTTAAGGCAGTTCTGCCGCTCTATGCTATTGAAAAATCCTAGAAAAATAATCCAGACCTAAGCCAGGGTCACTTGTAACTTGCCTTGATAGGTATGTGTGTGTGAGTGTGTGTGTGTGTGTGTGTGTGTGTTCTTATCGGCTCTCTAATTGTGTGTGTGCGTGTGTATGTTGTTGCCAGAAATTGCGCATGAGTGCGCACACACACGCACACACAATTTATGCTTTGAGCCACAACTTTGGTTACTCCTCATTATCATCAACTTCATCATGAACTAAAAAATCATCATTATCACTAGTAGCAACATAATGATCTTTGGCTGTGTCTACTGTGCGGTAATTGCAGTCTTTAAGAATGTGTTCTTTTGGGCCTTGCTGCTCTCTCTCTCTCTCTCTTTCTCTCTATCGCTGTCTTTTTCTGCTCTTTTTCTCTCCTTTTATCTCTGTGTATGTGGTGCTGCTCCTCCTCCTACTCGTACCTTGCGCTGTTTCCTTTTGCTTGTTCTTTCCGTCGTTTTTCTCTTCGCTTCTCTTCTCTTCTCTTTTTTTCCTCTTCCTCTAAATTTTTTTATTTTTTCTTCATTTTTATCTTTATTTGCTCAATTGTCGTCATCGACGGCGACGTGCCGCTGCCTCAGCCTGTTGTTGTTTTTTGCTAAAATAATGCTAAAGTAAAGTGAAGTAAGAAGAAATATAAGCAGCGCTCGCAGCAGTGACGACGACAGCGACAGCGACGGCGACGGCGACGGCGGCGGCGGCAGCAAAGAAAAAAGGTAAATGAAGAGCGGCCAGAATACCTGTTTTACCTGTTTGTATACCTACTAACGTACTAACACTGTTATAGCGGATTCACGGCGCACACGCCTGACAACAACAACAACAACAACTACAAAAACATCAGCAACAGCAACTACAACAACTACAGCAACAGCCACAGCAAAAGTGCGCTTGAAGACGCAACCAAGCTCGAAGTCGACGTCGCAGCCGCAAACCCAGCTCCCAACAGCAGCAGCAGCAGCAGCAACACCAGCAAAATCCAGCCCAAGCCGCAGCCCAGAACGCCAGCCCACTCCACCCCCTCACACCACGTCGCCCTGCCCACCCGTCCCACTACCAGTGCTCCCCATCGTGTTTTTGTTGTTGTTTTTTGTTGTGTGCAGATTCTGAAGTTCTTGCGCATTCGGACTTTGGTTACATCTTTCGTTTTGGCTTTTGCTTTTGCCCCGTTGCCCGTTTTTGTATTCAGTTGGGCAGCTTCACAACTGCTCTGTTGCTCAGTTGCTCAGTTTCCTTTGGTACCAGATGCTGTAGCTTGTTGGTGACGTTGTTTGTTCTTTCGTTTTGTGCCGTTTTATGAACGCTTCACTTTTTTTGACGCAGGAATTTTGCTCACCTTACTTAACTCCCCATGTCGCACTCTCCACTGCTTCCCCCTTTGGAGCAATCCGTTTTACTATGTCTATTGATTGCTGCTGCTCGTAATGAACTGTCAATAAATATATATATATATATATACATATATATAAATGTATACATAGATATATATATGTATGTGTAGTAGTGGTTTGCACAGTGGTTTTACATACGCTAATTTATGTTGACGTTCATATGGAACGAGCCGATTGCTGAGTAGAAGAGTAGCATTGGCGTCTTGGACGTGCCAATGCTTAGCTTTAACTATTTGTGGGGAGATTAGTGAGTGCGCCCTGTTCCTGCTTATATTTCTGACTCTGTTCCATGTTCACTTTGCTGCTTGTCATTGCTATAAATTGGTCAAAATTGTATTAGCAATTTTCGCTCTGTAAATGGATGCTGTTTTTGAAGATAGTTCAGTAAATGATAATTCTATGAAATGTTAATAAAAGTATATTATTGTATCTCTTATTATCAAATTGAATCTTTGATTTATTTGTATATAACAAAAAGTTTTAACTTGGTAAGCTCGAAAATTCATAAAAAATTCACCTTCATAGTTCGAAACTGACGACATTGCGGCTTGTTGCTGCCATAAATTAATCAAAATTTTAAATTGAAATTAGACAATTAAAATGTTCTTCAATTCATAAAAGTATACTATCGTATTTCTCAATATTGAATCGAATATTTGAGCGATTTGTAGCAAAGCTTTAACTTGGTATGTTTATTTTGGACACTTGCTAAGTGGTTGTTATGGTTCTTCATTATTAAAACCAATGAAACAACTATTTAAATATTGAACTTGACGACGTTGTCTTTGCGGCTCAAGCTGAAATTATTTATGAAAAACTGAAAAGAGAATAGCAACAACAGCTAAAGCAACAAAGCAACAAGTTAAAAAACGATAACAACAACAGACCCATTGGCCACCTCACGTCTTGCACATTACAAACTGCTCATCGTCGCACTGTCAACACCTCTTTTCCTCAGTCAACATCGCTTCGCATAGTTGAAAACAAAAATTAAATATATATATAAAAATTACTCTTATGTATATATATGTTCGTATATATAATAATAATAATTGAAGAAAATGTGGCAAAAAAAAAATTTAATTAAAATTGTATGCAAGGTCGAAATTAGTTGCCAACGTGGCCATCAAGTCGAAAAAAACTTAATTCATAATTCATTTAAAGAGCGCACTTTTGCCGCACCACACTAGGTTGCCCCGATTGCCCGCCACCCCCCTCCGCCCTGCTCGTAGTGTCGTTGTACCTTCAAGAGTTGCGAGACGTTATGCACGTTTTTATTTTATTTTATGATAGTTTTTTTTTTTTTTTAAGACCTGTTTGCCATATTAATCAGGCGATGCGTTAGCTCAGAATGGGACAGATCGTATGCACGAGGAGCGCCTTTCTAGCTCCTTAGTTACTTGGTGTTGTCTTGCTCAGAGACTTATATCTCACATCTCACATCTCGCATCTCATATCTCTTTTATACTGTGTTTTCTCCTAAATTTTCAAAAATATCCTTTCTTATCTGCATTCTCAAATTACTTTTATTTTACCATTTACACTTGTTATATCTCATTTCTGATTGCTAAATTGACCATACTTGGTGAATATTAACTAAAACTTTGTGTGTTAATAATATGAAATATTATTATTCTTGTTTTCCTCTTCTTTTTATACAATTTACAAACGTTAGCCAAATTCTAAAAATCGTTTGCAAAATTCTGTTAACAAAAGACTTAGGCAACAAACTTGCTGTGCATATACATGTTCTTGTTGTTGTTGTTGTGGGACGTTGTATGCTTTGCATATGTGTTTGTGGGCGTTTTTGCGCATGTCAGGTAGCAGGCTGCTTGGGTAGGCGTGGCAGCGACTGCCTCAGCCATTTCTGCTCGGCAGTTATACAATAATGCACAGAGACGAAAAGAGGAGGAGATAAACAGATAAACGGCTAAGGCGATAACAATGCTGAATGAAGGCAACAAGTGCAAGTGACAAAAACCAAAAAAAAAAGAAAAAGAACAGAGACTTAAGCAGCAGCAAATTTTGCTATTTCTTGTTGCTGCTGCTGTTGTTGTCGCTGCAACATTTCTGGCTAAATATTTTGTGAGCTGCGCCGCGGGCAACGCCTTTTTGGCCCAAGTCGCAGCGAGCTCAGCTCAATGGTAACAAGTGCTCGCAAATTGTTGCCTGCCAGCCACAGTAACAGCCACAGACAACGGGTCGCAGCAACAACAGCAGCAGTCACAGCCACAACAGCAACAATAGCAAACCACCACCAACAACAGCAACAACAGCAACAATGGGTTTACCATTAAACTTTAAATTCAAATTCAAGTTCATGATGAATGTATCACGTGCAGTCGCCGCCGCCGTAGCTCTTTTGGCGGTTTTTTTTTTTTGCTTGTGTGTATTCGTCTGTGTTTGTGTGTACTTGAATCTGAACACGACAAGCGCACAGCAACAGCAGCAACAACAATACCCATACTACTTGTTGGTGTTTTAGTACCATGCGGTTGCTTTTAAGTGCCTGAATATTTCGGGCCCATTCTGTTGCGCTACGTTAAGTAATTTCAATTAGCTGAAAGCCAACTGAAAATTTAGCTGCACATTGCCTTATTTCTCAGCCACTATATATTAATGTATTTACATGAATAAGCAGTTTTTTAGATGGTTGACACAATTAATTGATAAAAGTGGTAAACAAAAAATACGAAGCTGATTTAACATAACATAAATTCGCAATATCAGCTTCAACTATTTGCTAGTTACTCAGAACTCCGAATTATAGAGTATTGCGTAGCTGTGTTACAGTCACAAGTTATTTCAGTTCCTACTTGCTGCTTGCCTTTTAGATTTTCGATTTTTTGTGGCTTGCTTTTTTTTTTTTTGGCTTTTTTAATTCACTTGAATATATTTTTTTTGCGTTCAGGTTCTCGGCTGCCTCGACTGACTGAAGATATTGTTGTTATTGCTGTTGTTAATGTTCTTTTTGTTGTTCCTCCTCTTGTTTTTGTTATTGTCATTACTGTAGGGTCGCAGTGTTTTCTTTCTTTTTGCAACTTTTACATCATAGGCGCACTCATATTCAGACTAGATACCTAAAGCCTTTTCCTCTCTTTTCGGTTGGACTTTATACGCTGTACTTATATTAGGGTATGCATAGTTTTGAAATTGGTTTTATTATTATTGAGTGGCTCAATACACTGCGACCTGTCAGATATATTGTGCCCCTGCTGAACCCTAAGGCTACACAATCTGCTATAATGAGGATTCATTCAGCAGAATTCGCTACTGACTAGCTAGGTGAATTTTTAGATACAATAATAAACAGATAATATAATAAACTTCAACATTTTTGAACTGATTGATTTGTTTTTTCTGGGTTTCTTCAATATTTGTTGTTGGACCCTTTTAATACGTCCAGATATCTTACTTACTCTATATTTTAGTATGACGTTATAAATTTACATTTTAATATTCCTTTTTACTCGTGAATAATTTAATATAATTTAATTAATAACTTTAATTACAATTTTTATTTTTTATATCTTTTAAAATTTGTGCATCGTCTTATTACATTAAAAAGAAAGAGATTTTTGCATTAATGAATCTATATAAAGGGCATCTCTTAGTCTATCACTCTACTTCGAGAACACTGTTGTTGGTTTATTTATTGCGCTTTTTTTTTCTTTTACTTCTGACTTATGTAACTTTAGTGTAGCTGCTGACCATTTGGCAATAATTATGCATTTGTTGTTGGGGCGCACTTTGAGAACGGCTAATCAAACAGTATTTAACAGGCGGTATCCAAGCAAGAGAAGGGCGAGGGGGAGCGCTATGGAGAATCTGGCTTTTAATGTTCAAGGTAATTCCGAAATTAAAAAACATTAACTCTGACTTTGAGATCTTTACATGAGCTCGCTTTGATAATTGAACTCCGGTCACTTGGCCAGCAATTTAACTGTGTCATGTGCGGCGCTTAATTTTTAATTCGCTAAATAGCAAATTTCCTGCCTAGTCAACTTCCTGTTACTCTACAAAAAGTCTCTCGCTTCTAATCGATATTATATAGATACATATATTATAAATCTAGCAAATGTAATATGCAAAGCTGAGGGATCGAGCGATCTAAGCTTAGGCTTATTGTGACACTTCCCTAAAGAGGGACACACAAGGCATCAATGGCACTGTTGGCCACATAATGGCCTCTAATAGCTCTAATGCCTCATAATTATGCTTTGTAATAAGAGAGACGTCAACACGGCGCACCGCAGGGCGTCTGATTGATAAAAAAAAAGATCGAAATGAAAAGAAAGAAAAAAAAACTTCAACATAAACTACAACTCTGACTCCAACTCCACCTCCAACTCAAACTAAAGCCGAAGCCCAATGTGGATGCTGGCCCTATTCCATGTGCTGCTCTATTCATGACACCAAGAAGAAAGAAAAGCGAACTCCCGCCTTATTTGATGATAAATGCGATCGTTTACTATCGCGACGGCATTCACAGCCTTTCCCGAGTCTCTGCGTTGTCAAAGCAGACAAATAACACAAAATTAAGTCAAGACGATGTTAATTCTTATTTAGTGGACAAGTTTTCGGAAAAAATACGTCGCATGAAAGGCCAAAATTTCTATGAATGAATTAACACTGTAATACTAGAGCAACGACTTAAACTGTGATTGACTGTGCTTCACAAATGTGGGTAGATAGTTTAAATTCTAGATTGTCAGTCGAATTACTGAAGTTAAAGCAACATTTTTTTTTACAAAATTTGGCGGAAATTGACTTGAATTTTAGTAATGCCTTACATGAGTTACAATTGAGATTTATGAGTAATTGAAACTAAGCTGATTGATGTGCAATTTCAATTGAATCGCAACGAATAGTGGCCCAAATTCTCATATTATCATGTTGCGCGAGTGTGTTCTTATCGCAGGGCTTCACGGTCGGTGTGTCTGTTGTTGCTGTCCACTTGTGCAAGCAATCAAAGTACCGTTTGATCGGCAGCCGATACCTAAACTATTTATAAAAATGATAAACATACATATGTATATAACGCATCTAAATGATATGCAGTCCATAGAATGCCGCCTTTATCGATAGGCAGCAGTCCCATAAATTTATGCTAAAATTTAAATTTTCTTTAAAGTAAAATGCATGGTGTCATCTGTGTGTGTGTGTGTGTGGAACGAGCATGTCCGTCCGCTGGCTGTGTGGGTAAGTCGCCCCGAGTCCCAAAATGTCATTTCAAATGGAACAGCGCGGCGACAAAATGCCACATAAATTTTACTCGAAACGAAGCTGATAGGCAAATGTCACTGTTATTAAAATGAAAAGAATGGAAATGCTATCAAAACTTGCATGAAAAATTACTTTGAATGCTGTCGCTTCTGCTATCAAGAAGAACTTCCGAAATGTTTCGAAAGTATCAGTTTAGAAGAAGAAGAAAATCCAAGTCGGATGCCTAAACAAGTGCATCAGAAATATGATAGATTAGAAGGCCTTTAAGCCTTAAGACAGTAAGCAAAATGTTAAGAATTGCTCAACAGATAAAATAATATGTAGCTAAGTGGTAATAAAGTTTAAAGTTCAAGTTCGAGTCCTGGGAATGCAGCAGTCTTATAGCCTAATTTCACTATCATTATTTCTTACATTCTTAAATGTCTGGAGTATGTAAAATTGACATTGCCTTGACATTTTCCCATAAGGCACAACATTCTGCACATTTGTAACGAATGTTTTGAGTATTCACCTCGATTGTTTTGTGCTTTTTGCGATAATTTATCGAATTTTATATTCCTGTTATAATGCAATGTCAACTGATATTTCATGGAAGTTAAGCGTTTATTTGAAAATAAACTTATAATTAAATTAATTTAATTACATTTTTTGTATTTATTACAATTTAATGTTGAAAACAAAATGGAAATTTAATTAATTAATTAAGTTGTTGTAGCCTACTTTATATTTAAATTAATTGTTTTATAATTCATTTCGGAAAGACAAATACAAATAAAGTGATAAGCTGTTTTATTTAAATCAAGTGACTATTTTGCTACTCACACAATAACGGCAACGGAGACTCATAATGGAATCGCGAAATGTTAATAATGTGAATGTATTGGGCATATTGGAACCAGGCTATTACTTTGAATACACACAGATACAACCATAACTTTGTCACAACTGAACTGAATTTTTGATTATAGTTTGACCTGTAGAATAATAATAGCACCTTTGAATTGGGAATCCAGATTTTGGCTAGAAATTTCATCTGTACCGAAAATGCTTCTCTGTTTTTTGCTGGTAGCCTGAGTCACTTCCTTTCCAAATCGGTTGCAATTATTGGATGAAGCTAAGCCAAGAGCTAATTTGATCTCGTATCGCTGGCAAACAACAATTTGGGACTAATTGTATGTAATCTGAATGTTTTTGTCGCTATTTCCATTAGCTGCTGTTTCATATCTGAAATCTGCAAAACGGTCAACTAATCGCCTGACTTTTAGCTGTTTTTTTTTTGTCGTTTGTTGACAAGTTAATTTCTATTATTGTTGTTGTCGTTGCCATTATCCAAGTTCTTGGCTAAGCTCGCACTTGTCGCAGCGTCATACAACGGCAAAAATAGCAAGTGGCAAGTAGTCAGTAGTAAGTAGCAAGTAGCAAGAAGCAAGTGGCAAGAAGCAAATGGAATGGACTCGCTCGGTTCCCAGCTGTGAGCGTGTACTATTCGCAAATGTTGCTTTGATTGAGTTGTTCTCTATGCCCTGCTGTCTCAGCAGATCGCACCTAGCTGTACTATATATATACATAAGGTGTATATATAGCGCTTGACCATGGGAAACACTGCGTTCACACTGCTGACCATCATCATCAGCAGCTGGGGTAGCGCTGCCTCATCCCAGTCAAATGTGACAAGAGTTGTCCCCCCAAACTGCCCTCTTACTCTCTTCTTTTAACTGCTGCAACACTTGTGACGTAATCAAAGTAACAGCAACAACAACAATAACAAAAACAACAAATAAAAACAACAAATAAAACAACAACACTAACAACGACAAGTACAGCACATGCAAAAGCTACTTTTGTTGCTGGTGCTGTTTTGTTTGCCAGACAAATGACTTCCGTTGTGGATCCCATCGTAATAAAGAAAAAAAAAATAAAAAATAAACCTGTAGAATTGTTTGGGGCTCGGCTGTGGCGAGCTTGAAGAGCTTGAGGAGCTTCTATTCCAAAAGTAGTTGCTGTAATATAAAACTTAAGTTCGTGGCGCGCTTTGTGTGCGTTTTTTAACAGTTCGTCTTGCTTTTTTTTGTTTTTTTTTTGGTTTGAAGTTTCATTCGAATTTTGACACTTTCCATTATCATTTAAATTTGTTTCGTCTAGATGGGAAACTGATATGCGGTTCTTTAGGAACCCATAAGTATTGTATTATCATTGTAAGTACTAAAAGTATGTTTATTTTGATTTTCGGCTTTTTTAGTTATTCCTATTTGGAGTTTTGGAGTTTTATTGCATTTCCTCATCTTGTTAACACTTTTTTTTTATTTTTGATTTTTGTCATTCTAGCGGTTTTAACGTCAATTTGATTGGGTCGCGCCCCTTCGTTGAGTGTCAGTTGCATTTTTATTGATTTCCATGCTGTGTGTGAAAAGTGTGTTGTTTGTGCTCCCAAGCAGCTTTAATTCTCATCGTTAGAAACTACGTTTCTGTCACTAAGCCACAAATAAGCTACCGAGCTGCGGACCATCGTTAAATGGTTGTTGAGTCCAAAAATTCAGTTCAAATTTTAGCCATAAAATTTTTAACTGGGCTCAGGCAAAAACTCTACTTAAACACAAAGGTTTCACTTCCTGGTCTTACATCAATCGATGAGAATCGCATAGGAATGGACTTAAGTTAGTACAACAGAAATACCACTTATAATGGTGAGCATTATCATTAGATTGTGCGACAAATCAATAACGGTATCAAAGTGCAGCTGAACGATCACTATATAGGCTGCCCAGTTAACATGATGTCAAAGTCCTATGCACATATTATCTTCAATCTGAACGCCATTTATTTTATTTCCATGTCATAGTTGTGATTGTTACTATTTTGAATTTGTGTATGTATATATTGTTTTAATTCTCAATTTAAGTTAAGATTTATTTGCTGCAAATTAACCATTTTTTTGTGAACACTGACGCAACGAAATGCTTGTCATTTTCTTGTTGTTCAGCAATTTAATGATAAATATCGAACGTGATAAGTAGCCCGTTGATTAGCATGTTGGCCTAATTTTCTGTGCATAACCTTGCATTTTCGATTAATAATCGGTATATCGATCGGTACATAAAACTGCCAAAATGCCCCAAAGATTAAAGCCAAACATAACGAGCCGGGCGCCAGAGCCCAACAAAATTCAAATATTTCGAAATGTGTTGCTTGCATTTCTTTTGCCTTCAGTGTTTTTTTTTTCAAGCGTCCAATGCAAATCAGTTGTCATAAAAAGTTAACCAAAAAACAAAAATGGAAAAATTTAAAAGAAATTTAATTTGTGTGTTTTGTTTTTGTTTTAATAATCAAAAGTAGAAGTTGATTTGCATACAACCAAAAAATCCCCCTGCCCCCTATATATAAATACAATACATATTTATAAATACAGTATCTACGTCTAAATTCTACGAGTATCTGTCTAACTTGTTAGACCAATTAGTGTGCGTATTTCGGATGTATTTTGATAAACGAGTCGAGATTACGAGCTGCAGCTCTGGGCAGCTTTTGAGTTTTTTAGTTGCCTTGGCACACACATTAAAATCTACTTGCTGACGGGTCTATAAATGTCCAGAGAAATGAAGCATGCTTAATGAGCGAAGCGGATAACTGCACGATGTTAACTTCCAGATATATATACTTATGCATGCATATGTATATGTTATATTTTAGTATACTACATATTTGTGAGTGTTTTGTGCATAGATGTTGATCTTTTTTTCGTTACTGTTGTAGGGCCCCCTGGGTCGCTTGCCTGGCTGTCGGCAGGTGTCTTGCATTTGGTACCAATTGAAATGTGCTTAAGAGCTTTTAAAATACTTCTATACATTGAAGATATTATTGCTTGTTAAAATTTGTTTAACTTGGCTAACCACTTAGTATTTTCATATATGTTTTTGTTACAATAAAGTTGCTATCATATATACATATATTGTTCCCATAGACCACAGTGGTGCGCTATGTGAGTGTTTGCTGATAAAAATTTATTGGTGATTGGTGGTGTATGTAAGTGTGTGTGGCCCACTTGATGGAACAGCCCTCCCTGCTCGAATGACCGTTGTTTCGATTGGTGCATTGGTTGGATTGGTTCGATTGTTACCATTACATTACATTACGTGCATTCACATTGTCAGTGTGGTGTTATTGGTCTGTTGCACTCGCATATCGCATCGCATCGAATATACTCATAAAAGGCCATAAATTAGTCACTTAAAGCGGCCGCTCCCGCTTTGATATGTCCACAAATGGCCTTAGCTCGAATACCAATTCAACTATCTAACTATCGAGCTGTCCAGCCATCCATCCTCAGGCTGGACTGGCTATCTATCACTGCCAATCGTCGCGGCGCGTCATTCGTCGTCCCAGTCGCTGACGGTATCTTTAAGGCAAAACCAAAAAAAAAATGATGGTTCCTAATGATCGGCGCTCTTTCGCGCTCTAATTGAAGCAGTCTTTTTAGAGCTACTGACCATTTTTTTATTTTTTGCTATTGCATTTTAACTCAAGCCAAGCTCATTTGGTCAGTTGGCAATTAACAGTCCACTCCCCACAGTCTTTGACACCAGCCAATTCCTTGCCATGCTGCACGCCCTCATTGCCTATGGTGTTTGGTTTTCTAACTGTTTCACATAATTTACAGGGTATTCAGGATCTCTCTGACAATTTATAGACTTCACATGTGTAACATGATCTATTGATCGTATGAGCTATGTATTTTATTTTTTAAAATAACAAGCAAATTTAATTTTTTAAATTGAATTTAATTTGAGATGCCTTTAATAGTCTTATAAATATTATAAAGCAAAGCTTAGCAAAGCTTTCATACTTTGAACTATATTTTTTATTTAAATTTGCTGTTGTTGTTGCTAATTTTAGCATTTTTTTAGCATTGTCTATTTTTGGTTAGCTTTTTGGTGAGGGTAACAATCAGCAAATTAAGAATGTATAACAACTGTTATTAGATCTGGCAGCTACATGGAATATATACGAGTAATTTTCTTTGCTCAAATAATTCGTTTTGTTGTTGTTTCTGCTGCGGCTGCCTCTTTGCACAAATTATTGTTATTTTATGTCTGCATTCATTCACAAATTGTTTTTGGCGCTGTTGTTAAAGTTGTTAATGTTGTTGTTCTTGTTGGTTTTGTTCTTGTTCTTGCTGTTGCCAGTTGCTGATGATTTTTGGCATTTTGGTACGGCTGGCTCTTGGACTTATTCTAAGTGATTAACTTAGTTAGGTTGCATGGAATGGGTGAAATGCTATTTTCCTTGCTTTAGTTATTGCTATATATGTATATTTAGTGCCGCTGTCGTTTATTCGATTTAAACAGTGCCATATTTTTAGACCACTTGATGTATATTTAGTTTTATACAATAACCTTAAACTTCATATTCGTTTGTCACGCTGTAGCGCATTATGGTAGTCACTTATGCCGAACTTGTAGTCAATTTGCCTGCAGATTTGCAGTTCATTGACTGACTGACTGAGTGGTTAGGCCCAACTTAAACTACCATATAACTTCGAATTGGGCTCCGACTTGGACCTGAACTGGAACCTGGTATCTGGTATCTGGGCACTGGTCGATGGACACCGATGACTGACTAAGCTGACTAACTGAATGAGTCGTATCAGTGTTGAATATTGTTGATGTTGCAGCGCATCTTGTGAAATGGAAACGCTCATTTTAAGTTTTGGGTATTTTTTGTTTGGTTTTTTGCTGCATAAGGCGAAATTTATAAAAGATAAATACGCACGATTTCCGAGACACACACACGCATCCGTGTTTGGGTATAAGTTGAAAGTTAAAAAAATGACTAATGATTTAATGTGTTCCGAAATTAGTTGGTTCGCTTCTTGGCTGCTGAAATGTTATGAGCAGAAAATATTTGATTTCCACGCACATTCGCATCTCTATTAAGTGAACAAGCTGAGTTTTGTATAGCATTTATTTATTGAGATATCATTATTGAGTTCTATAAAGTTGCGCTACGAAATGCTTGTTTCTTAAATTCGGACCTAAAGTCTATGATATATCTATTTATTCTACACACTCCAGTTGTTATAACAAGGCCGAAAACTCTTTTATATTAATTTAATTTTTATCATTAATAGTAAATTTCAATAAAATACAAAAATTATTTGCATATGGGCATCATGGCATTCCTGTTCGTTTGTTTTTATTTTCAGTATTTCATGACAACTCTTTTTATGGATGTAATTTAATTTTCAATTGCAATTCAATTTCATAAATTGCATTTAAATGATTCGATTTATGGCGCTCACAAGATGATTATTGCAGCAATTATGAAACGAGCTGTGGCTGCTTTTGTTGTTGATTTCCTTATTCCCTGAACTTACTCTCTTTCCCTCTCTCTCTCTCTCTCTTTTTCATTCTCTCTCACTCTCATAACTGTATTTTGTTTAATTATATTCAAGTATAATTATATTTAGCAATTTTTGATTTTGTTTTGACAGCCATTTTCTCTATTTGGTATAATTAATTACGGTTCGTATACTTTTTATTTTCTGGTTCAGGTTCAATTTGCACCTGATGTCGGACTCAGTAAGTTTAGTAAGTCAGTTTCTTGTAAGCCAAATAAAAACCAGAATTTCCTTTATAAGCAAGCCAAGCACTCTGCAAACTACAATTCCAAATGCAGTTCTGCCATGCAGCTATTCATAAGTTTCGCGGCATCTTTTAAACTGTAATTGATTAAACGCACACCTTGTGTGTGTGTGTGTGTGTGCTTTGTACATTGCCCCCTTAATACTATATAAGCATTTTATAGCTGTCCTAAACACAATTGGCCAACAAGTGTGTGAGTCGGGAGACTTTGTCTTGCTTTAATTGCGCCCCCATTGAAACCGTTATTAATATGGAATCAATTCGTTAGTGTTAAGTCTTCGTTACCGTTCTGATTGGCAATTTGCTGGAAAAATCGCATTGATTGAGTTATGGAGCTATTCACTGACAAACATGACGTTTCGCATTGCTACCAATAATCAAAGAGAACATACACATTATACACATTCCGAAAAGCGGCTTAAATAGAACATTACAGTTAAAAGCCAATTGGCTTTATAACTTGCACAATTTGAGCAACAAAATATTTGCTTGGACATACAAAACAATTAAATGAAATATCTAGTGAGATAGCTCTATTCAAAAACTACTCGAATAGCAGATACCCTGTGGTCAAGTCTAAGTTATCCCAGAAATATGTGTATTGAATAAGATCCAGCCTTCAAGCTGAATGAACAAATGACGCATTTGTTGGGTGGTCTTTGACAACCTTAGTTCTTACTGCCTATCCAGTCTATATCGATTCTTAGGATCAGAGCCTACTAAGTGGTATGACTCTCTTACTTATTTCGATGGATAAAGGGTATGGGAAAACAAACATAAAATGTTAATATTTTTACAATGAACATCCGTTAGGCGCATTTGTGTTGTCGTTCAAATAATTTGAACATCTTAAGTCACTGCTACTGCTTATGAATTTTGTTTTTTCTTTTATTTTTCGACAACGAATTAATTAAACAATTCACGTGTGAATTTCCTGGCCGGACATCGTCTGCTGTGTGTCGCTCAGCTGGGCAGATACATCCGCCTTAAATCGATATGTTTATAATAGAAATGAGTTGGGCTAAAATCGAGCAGAGCCATTTCAGAGATGAACTTAGGCATTGCCTGGTTTAATTTAATTACTGGAGTTGTGTAGAGATTAATGCCTTGCGTACTATATATCTTCGGTTTTGGTTGAGAAAAAAAATAAAAATAAAAAAATGATTTCGCTTTATTTTAGTTTATGAGCAGCCAATAACCGACGCCAAGGCCAAGGCCGCTCGAACAAAAAAGTTTTTTTTCTTTTGGCTGCCGGACAGCACCGAAACGTAACAAAAAGCATCGTGTGTTCATTAACTTCTAAGCTGCTTCAACTACCCCACAACAAAACAGCAATCATACACACACACACACACACACACACACACACACACACACTCACACACACACACACACTAAACACATTAAGACGAGTTAATGCCACGCATCGTCCGATTTTGTGGCGGCTTTTGTGAATGTCTCTGCGGTGCCCAGTTCCCCCTCATCTTTCCACCCGATATAAAAGTGCCGTTTGTGCGTGACTGGTGTCGCTTAACTTAACTCCCCTCGTAAAAGCCGCACAGCACTGAAAAATTTTGCAAAATTGAAACTCATGTTCCACGTTAAGAAACAGCAAAATATGCTTATTCTAATTGGCTCAGCTTTATTAAGTCTCTCACATATATTATATGTATAAATTACTCTTTCTAGTTTACACATCAGCTAGTTAGTGCAAGCCATTTTCGATATCCCCAACAGGAAGTATCAAAAATGCAAATTAACACGCGAAAATTGTAAGTGAGGAAGAGCTCAGGGGAGTGTGGCAGATAGAGAACTTAAATGTATATGGCCTGGAGCTGCATACATATACAGTTTATACAGATGTGTAATATACTGTTTTCAAAGCAATTCGTTTTTCAAATAAATATTTAATACAACTAATATGCTTGATAGATGCTGCAGAGCCAATCTCAAGTTTTTGTCTGATCTTTTGTTTATTGATGTGTTGTTAGCTACGAAATCCAGACGTGCCAGCAGCTTCAGCTACAGACTATAGAAAAGAACATAGAATATGTACATACATACAAATGTGCACATACATATATAATAATAATTATATATATGATACACAATATGCTTATGTGTATGCATGTATTTGAAGTTATTTAAACTGCCGCACAACATGCGAAACTCTCACGCAACAGAGCAAGACAAGACAGCAACAAGACAATAACTACTAAAATACAACAACAACCACCAAAAACAACAAATAAAAATAAAAACAGCAACAACAACTTTACGTGCACACACAATAAGCATAATAAATTTCAATGTCACTTACACTTGATTTATAAACAACAATAACACAACAGAAGTAACTCCTAAAAAATAAACCTGAAATCAGACCTGGAAATTGCCCTATAGTCTGAACACTGGGCCCAAAAGTAATCTGGTAATGTAATAATCTCATCAGATCAAATTCAATTTAATTACTTCCTCATTGATTTGGCGCATTGTTGTCGCTCATTTGATGAGGTGCTGAAAGAAAGAGTGCCCCAAACTGAAATGGAATTGAATAAAGCACAAGAAAAGCCCAAGTAGTACAAAAGACACCACAGAACCCGCAAAGCGTAAAGACTGCAAAAGGCGTCTTAGCCGAGTTCAAATCCACAACAACAACAATGGGCCAATACTGCAGTTCCTCAAGACATTGTTAGCAAAATAGTATGCACAAAGCTAGAACAGATATCTGCAAAGATCGAACGAAGTTCAAAATACCCTTACAAAAAAGTTCTCAACTCTATTTCTTTAAAATAGATTCAATCAAGATTAAAGCAACAGATCTGTTCCATTACCCTTATACGAACTCTTAGACTACCAATGAACATATAACTTTTACTTGTGATTTTGCAGCTTAGTTTGGCTTAGTATAGTAGAAGTTAAAAAAAATTCTAAAATATATTTCAAAAGCTATAAATTTGTTAAAAAAGCTATGTTAATCTTTCGAACGATCATTTATTTGATGTATATATACGATGGAATGTGCTTATAACTTCTGTGAAGACTAAAAACCCATCTGTATTCGGTATTATTAATAATCATCTGATTCGATCGATTCGAACTTGTATACTAAATATAACTAGAATAATCAGTCGTACTAAATTTAATCAACATAGCTTAATAGGGAGCTCATTTCACATAGCTGAGTTTGTCAGGGTCTACGGAAATGCCTTCTTCATTGTTTCCGAATCTTAAGACCTACTGCGTGGGCATTGGGAATTACAATGTAACTTTTATAATGGGGAATTGTGGCCAGAAATGGACAAGTTGTAGGCGTCATTGTTGTTGTTGCTGTCTGTCTCGACCAAAAACAACAACAACAATAACAAGGAAAGGGGGGGGGGGGGAATACTTACAAAAAGGCCAAAACACTTGTTGCCCATTTGATTGCAATTGTTATACAAAGAGCTTTCATTGTAATAACACAAGCAAAACAATGGCAAACATTTTTATTTGTCTTGTTGTTGTTGTGGTTGATGTTGTTGTTGTTGTTGTTGTTGCTTTGGCTGCTGTGTTGGTTCGAGTCGGGCATGATAATGATGTTCAGCAAGAGCAACAACATTCACACGAACTTTAACACTTTGAGCGCGTTTTTGTTATTGTTGGTCTTCTTGCAAATCTCGCACAATAGGCGCGCACAACGAACACTAACATTGAAATCTATTTCCATTTCAATACCTAGCAACATTCTGTGTTTTTTTTTTATCTACTTTATTTTATTTTTTTTTCTTTTTTTGTATATTTTGTTTGTTCTTGTCACGCTGCTCTGCACAGCGCGAACTCTGCAGGCAGGCAGACAGGCAGACAGGCAGACTGGCAGGGGCACATAGAGACAACAAATTAGCAATTCAGTAGATTTTCGATGGGGTGTACGCTTTGGTAATTACTGAATTTTTGATCTCTTCAAGTTATAGTCCCCACACAAAAGTTTTGTGCCTAGTCAGGGCTACTAAACTGGAATTTTGGATACCCGCTTGATATATGAGTGCTTGAGCCTCTTCTGTTAATGGCTAATGAGTTTCAGTTTGTGGATGACAAACTAGCTGATTTGTTTACAATTTAGATTAATGAACTTCGTCTTCTTCTGCTTCTGTTTCTTACCCTTGCGGTATACCGGTTAATTAAGATCTGAATTGAGTTGAGTTGTCTTTGGTTAAGTTGTTTAAAGAAGCTAGTTGCCACTCATTCATTGCATGTGCAAACAAAAGCGCATATAACACTCACAGGCCACATACTCTAATGCGACACAGTAGCGCCTACCATTCAAGTTCGTTGTCCAAGTCTTTTGTTTATGTTACAGCTGATTGCCACTTTTTTTTTTAGCTTATTTGTTTTTGTTTTGCGCTTCAGTTTAGTTCACTACAGTTAGGCACTAGGTGCCAGGTGCTTTGGCCCCGCTTGCCGCCCCGTTCTACACTAAGCTAGGCGGCGCCGCTCACAAAGTACAAGTTCTAATGAAATTTGTCAATAAAAATTCGCAGAATTTCGTACAACAACAGAAGCCAGCGACAGAGCCTAAAACGGAAAAAAAAGAAGTAAAGAGCAACAAGCAGCCATAAAAAGCGAGTAAACAGCAAGCGGCAGCTACAACAGCAATAAAAACTTGTATTATAAACAAGCGAATATGTTTGTTGTTGCTATTGAATCAAATTTACTTTTTTACCGTTTTCAGCGAAAGGAAGATACAAACACGTACAGAAAACAGAACAGTGAGCGGTCAGCTATAAATACCTTATATGTACATACATTCACATATACTATATACTAATACATATTGATATGCATATGTATAGTCGCGCATAATTCACTGTGTAAACAAAAAAAAAAACGAATTCCCCCCTCCCAAAAAAATAATATGTGAATTTTTGCGTTGAGTTTTGAGTCGAGTTGAATTGAATTGAGTATGTGGACCACTCAGTCATTGTCATTGTCAAAGAATTTTATTTTTGGCTTTATTTACTTTAGGATATACAGAAAAACTGGTTAAACGTGGGCAGTGTAGGTGTCACTTCCATCCTTCTCTCTCTCCCTCTCTCTCTCTCTCTCTCTCTCTCCCATCCCTTTCTATCTCTCCATCTCTTTCTGGACGTATGAGTAAGTCAAGTAGTAACCGAGGGTATGGCCACCAATGATGCGATGTGTTCGCACACTCGACCAAATTCAAAACAATGCAATTTGCTGTTAAATTCTCCAATTAAGAAACTGTGTCATGAAATGCTTATTTCATTGCATAAATGTAAGTATATTTATCCCTTGTTTTGTAACTCTTACCGGCCGAGTCCATTTACAAAGGCAACATTTAATCCTTGTCTCTGTGCGAATTAACCCTTAAGCTCGGCCTTTTGGTAAAGTTCGTATTCCCTAATCTTAACTTTTTGAACATTATTTATTAGAAGTTTATCAGCTGCAATTTTATTGTTGTGTTTCAATCGTGCATATCGAATATGTTGAGTGTTCAGAATAATATCTAACACTAAACACTTTGCACATGTGCATACATCTTGTGAGATAAGAACTTTTGATAGAGTATATTGAGGTCTTTGTAATTTGAATGCATTTCGCTGCACTTGCTTCATATTAATTATTTATGCATTTTACGCGATTAAAACATTAAAAATGCAATGCAGTCAACTGGGGTGCGGAGGACGCCGCTGAGTAGGTGTGGTTCAAGGGAGAAGAGGGCGTAGACGGGTGGCTTCTCTGCTGAGACTCCCACGCCATTGGCTTTGGTGTGGAGAACAGCGCAATGAATGCATCAAAAGGTGCCACAACAACAAAAAAAACAACAACAAGTATTGTATGTGTGTGTGTGTGTGTGTGTGTGTTCATGATGAACTCATGGAATAATTATCCTATGAATGAGCAGTTTGCATGATCATTGCCAAAGCTTCCGCTTTTGTTTTTGCGCTCAAGTGAATTTCGCTGGCTGTTGCTATTGCTTTTGTTATTGTAGTTGTTATTGTTATTGTTGGTTGCTTCTTTGCAATTACGCCATGAAAATGTTGCATTTAAAAGGCATTTTCTTATGTCATAGCCAAGATGTTGTGTGGTTTTAGTTAGTCAACTAATTCCAACTAATTCACTCTGGCAACCAGAATTAACAATTCCGAATGTTACGGACGAGAGTGCTCCACTAAAATATGCCTCGACTAGAACAATTCTCAAAGAATCAAAGAGTCATAATATGATATATATTTTAGCAACAATTTTGGTATTTATTTATGATCCGAATATTATACATATATAAGAATCTAATTAGTATACAGAAATATACGTATACTTAATATTAAAGGAGAATTTTTCATTTATTTAAATTTGCGCATTAGTGGGTTACACTTGTTGCTTGAGTAATGGTATTCTCAGCATATATTTTGAATAAGTACAGGGTATTAAATATAGTGTTGGTTGTGGTAGATAGGACTATACAGCTATAGCTTTTCTTAGGGTCTCTTGACAGTGTTGGCTTTTATGAATTCCGCTCAGCTGTTTTGTTGTTTTCAGAATTTAGAATTTGAAAATTCCGGCACCGAACACTGAAGAATAATAGAGTCGAGAGTTGAGAGTCGGGAGCTGTTCTAAGTGATGCGCATATAAATGTCGAGCACTCCACTTGGCCCTCAGCCAGTTAGCCAGCGAGTTGCCAGTTAGCTAAAGTTAGTCCCGTCTTGCATTCTTGTGCAATAAAACTATGCAAAGTTATGTGTAGCATTCCAAGTGTTTTGCCATGAATGTGTGAGTGATTGAGTGTGTGTGAGTGTGTGTATCGTGTACTCCCATGTTGTAATACAGGAACAGAAACAGCAACACAAACACGAGACATGCCTCAATGGCCATGCTGCGCAGGGCATACGGATTGGTTTTATTGATGCATGCTGCATTGAAAATGATGGAATGCCCCGACTTTTATCCTAGCAACTTGTGTATATATTGTATATATTTATGCAATTATTATTCTTGCATGCAAAATGTTCAATAACGTTGACATCGCCAAGCAGCTGACTAAAGCACAACTAATCATAAATGCTAAGAATACGCTTCCAAGTGCAGCCACATCAGCAATGTGTGGAACGGAATGCTGTTCACAAGCTGACTTTGCTCATAACTTGCAATCCTTACACATGTCGTCCAAATGCGGCTGCATCTTCAAACCAAAATGGTTGCAATCGCAGGTGTTTCTTGACAGCTTTTTTTTTTCAGCAAATTAAATAAGCACCACAAATTGTCAACTTGGAAGGAAAATGGTGAAAGGTATTTAGCACGAGCATCGATGGATTGAAATCATAATACTCATTCGAGTTGGGAATGTGCAAATAAATAAATATTTTGTAGATAAATTCACTTCTTTTATCAATGGCTTTTATCTGTGTTTTTACTTATATGCCACAAACTGGCAACGTTGTGTTGCAGGCTTTGTCAAGTCGTGTAAATTTTTGAATCATGCCAAAGGCTTTTAATTGCTTTCACGCATTGAGTTGACTGCATTTCTTTTCTTGTCTTTTTTTTTGGGTTTCTCGAAATTTTAACTTTAATGAATCAGAGGATATACTGACCGCTGTTCTTGTTGTTGTTGTTGTTATCTTAAAAAACGAACTTAATGCAGTCGCACAGTTCAAGTGATATCTGGACAAGCCAAGAATCGACACTGCCCCAAACTGAATGTGTTGAGAGAGAGAGAGAGAGAGGAGGTGGAGATGGAATAAGAGTAAGAGAGACGAAACCTTTTCTTTTTTTTGCTGGAGACCGTTGTTCAAAATCTCATATATTTCATAAAGCTCTGAGAGTCGAACAAAGAAAAACGTTTGTCATATGATTAATGAACAGTCAAAGCAGCCACCCCACCCCACATCCCCTCTCCCATTTCTCCAACCAGCTTCCTCTACTGGATACCCTACATTCTGTATTCAGTGCTCAGTCCCGCTGTTTTTATGTTTGCCTTGGCTCTCGGGCGTTTTGTCTCTTGTCACAGCTGAAAGGGCGAGACGATGAGCTTCGTCCTGCCACAAAAAAAAAAACCGCAAGTGTGACAAGGACAGCGCCCACTCGAACCGCAGCCAGGGGTTCGATTCAATTGTGTGAGTGTGTGTGTGTGTGTGTGTAATTAATTTGCAGTCCACAATGTGTTTGGGCAACGGAATTGGCAACGGGAACGGTTCGGATATTGAGGCACTGGCTGAAGCTGCAACAACAATGAAAAACGACAATTGCAATCGTCATCGTCATCGTCGTCATCGCAATGGGCGTTGTCGCCAATTTGCTCAAAATGTTTGTCGAAAGTCAAATCGTCGTCAGTTCAATGAATTTGCTTGAGCATTTTCGTTGACTGACCTTGAACATGGCTGCTTTCTTGCCTTGTTATTGTCGCTGGTTAATATTGTTGTTGTTGTTGTTGTTGTTGCTGTAGTTGCTGGTTGGCTGTCCCTTTGCCGGCAGCTGTTATAAAATTACGATTATTTTCATTTGAGCAGTGCCTCAAGTGCATCAGCCCATTATTTCATCTTAGTTGCATATACCCTAACTGAAGTAGCTTTTCTTCTGCATTGCATCTGTCAGATACATTTGTTGGTTCGCTCAAAGCTTACATAAACAGGAAATATGCTGAACTGTAAAATAACTGAACATTTGTTATAAATATTGCTTTTCGTTAGATTTTTATTGGCGCACATTTTTTTTTCTTTATTAAATATTGATTAAATATTTTGAGATTCCGTTGATTTTACAGATTTTACGTTGCTTTGACTGTTGTCAAAATTTGCACTTATCCTTGTCTGGTTCTGTCCCCAATGCACTAAAGAGTATCCCTTAGTCGCCTGCTTAGTTTAAAATTTGATGCAGGTTCTTGTCTTTTAATTTGCAACCAACCGAAAATACAAAATGCAACTGCTGCACAAAAATTGTAACAATCAGCGCAGCGCAAATCAAAAGATAAAAACTAAAAAAAAAGTGAAGAAGAAAAAAATTGAAAATTGGCTAAATGCCAAGCTAACTGAAATGTGCAACAGAATTCACAAATTTGTTGAACGCCGCACAGCTGCCACCAGGTTGCACCTTGCATTCGTGTCCGTGCATTGGGTGCAGATTCGTTTTCGGGTCCCGATACAAGTTTGGCTGTTTTTCTGTACAGAACGCCCCACAAACAATCACTTACAAGCTGCTAAATTGCATAATCATCCAGTGCAATCAGTTGACTTTGGCTTTCTTGTTCTTGTTTGCTCTTTCTTGACTTTGACTTTGGATTTTGCCTACATGCGTTTTGCCACTACCTTCTTGTAATTGCTGCCATTATTTGCTCAAGGAATGACACACGCACACACAAAACATACACATTCGGAGAGTGCAGGCAGCTGCACAGATAAGAAATCATAAAGCACAAGGTCTCATCCACCAACAGCTTCAGCTTGAGTCTCTCTCTCTCTCTCTCTCTCTGTCTCTCTCACTTAGTCGCACTTTCAGTTGTCTCATCCAATGCTTCCACATTGAACTTGTCTCCTACCTTGGTCTCTTCTTCAATCACTGTCTTCAGCTTAGCTTCAGTCTCAGCCTCACATCCCTCAATCGCAAACGTTGGCTGATCCTCTACCTCAGTCTCTCATCCGCAGTTACCGCCGTCGCTTCCATCCAAATACTCAGCCTCCTGTATTGCCTCGATTCTCTCATTTGGACGCAATTTGCAAAGCAAATAAAAACCAAATCGTTGCGACGCGTTGCTCATGAAATGAAATGCAATCAAAATGCCTCCAACAGTTGTTGCGGTCCAACTAACTTTACCCCGCCAGTTTCCACAGCCCAAACACTCCACTCACGTCAACCACCTCTCCTTATGCCGTTTGTGAATTTGAGGATTTTTCTGTTGTATGTGTGTGTGTGTGTGTATGTTTTTCACGCGATGCTCTTTAATTTATTTGCACTGGCCAATGCCACACCCTATTAGTTGGTTTTTGTTTGGTTCTTGTTTTTTATTTTTCGGGTAGCAGGCAGGTGGCTAGGTGGAGGGTTAGGAGAGGAGTGCTGGGGGAGGCAGCGTTCGGCTGACAAGAGGTGGGCGCACATTAAGTGCATCTGTGTGTTTTTTATGTGCTCTTCGCCGGCTTCACGGTGCCCCCAGCAGCCTCGATAAGCAGTTGGCTAACTTTTCTGCTGCAAACAGCGCCCAGCCTTTTATTAAATTTATGTGCGGCAGCCGTGTGCAATGAAATTTGCTCTTTCCACTACCCTGTAGATGTGTGCAGGGGGCATACAACAGTTGGTAGCTGCCAGCGGCTTAAGTCTATTTTATACATACAAGTATTGACGTACTTTTGATTACAGTAAAACGAGTTATATTGTCTTATATTTATTGTTGTTCTCAGAGCTAAATGAGTCCATATGAGTCAGCATTTATAGATACAGAAATTAAAATTGATAGTATTTTATGCACGCATTGCTTACAATTATTTCTTTGTACGTTGATTTTAAAAACTTTTCAAAATATAATTGCCGAAATATTATTGAATTACGAAATATATGGAAAATGAAAGAAACTCGGTAACGGCCAGACTGCAGGGTATTTGCCAGTTACGCACTCCCGACTAAAGTAATACTCACATGTTTTTTTATTGTGTGGCCAAATGGCATGAAAGCGAATTTGATTTGAAAATTGCATACGCCCGAAACGCCACGGCGATTCTTCAGACTCTTTTGTCTGTTGTCTTGAGTCTTAGCAATGTCTTCAGCTCAAAAGTCCAGCCGTCTCACCCGCACGGACTTTGGCCTTACAACCATAGTGATTGACTGCCCAAGTGTGGCCAGCGGCGTTAGCGTTTGGCCGACGACAAACGACAGCTAACGGTGCGGATTGCATTGGATGCTGCATGATGTTGTTGCGAGACCGGCTAGGAGCGATCATTTAAAATGAATAAAACTCATTTCGTTGATTAATTGCCTTGTGTCGACTCGTCGTCGTCGTTGCAACTCTGATGCAGCATAAACATCAGCACCAGAAGCATCAATAGCAGCTGCAGTTTCATTTTCTCCTATTAAATATCCTATATATGTGTCGATTAATTGTATTCATTTTGTCAACGTTTAGGCGATGCTAGGCTATATTAGCTAAGTTAACAACTTGCGACTGGCTATGTGGACACTTTTTCACTACAATTGTCCTGGAAATCATATGTAATTGAGCCTTAAATATTATGTTTTCCTTTTTACTCACTTCACTTAAATGCAAAAAAAATATATTTTTTCTTAAGACTCAAAAAAAAAATAAATATATAAAAATTGTATGCTTACTTTTTTCCAGTGAAAGACTGCTCGATTGAGATTATTTCATTTGAGTCTTCTATTAGGGTACATAAAATTCGTATTGTTGTTTGGTTTTCCAAGCTAATTTAAGTTGTTGCTGACTACGACGGCTTACGGTACATTTTTGTCTTATGTGTCACGTGTTAGTGTGTCTTAAATGCTATGCAAATGAACTTCAAGAGCTGTTCCAACTTTATTCTCCTCGACTACGACAAATGACTTTAATTTTCGGTAGCCAACTCGTGCCGCGATAACTCCCTTATCCGGGCCTCTTCGCTAAGACAAATGCGCTTTTAAGTAATCGATAACAGTAGCGGACTGATCAAAAACAGAAACAAAGAAAAAATTAAAAACAAAATAATACTAATAAATAAATAAAACAAAAACAGAACCAAAACAAACAAATGACCAAAAACAAACAAATTATATACAAATTATCGCCGGTTTGCTTCTAACGCCTCTTTTGTTTATTTATTTGTTCATTAATCTTTTCTCATAATGAACCGCTGCAGATGTGTAAATTTAATTCATTTGCATTCGAGCGTCAAGCATGCAGCAAGATGCATTTGATATCGTACTTCCCTACATCGACACATGCCACATATGCCGCATGCATTATGGGTGATGATGACTCAACACATTGCGGCTTCATTTGAAATCAGCGGCGCTTGCCCAAAGAAAGCTCTTCAACGCCAATAAGATGATAAGCTTTCCATTTTATAAAGATCCGTATATTATTCACATTGACGTTTTGTTATCTTGCTAAGTAGTAAAACTATGCAGGCCTAGCTGTGCAGCTTCTTAAAATTTCAAGTGTTGTTAAACTTAAGAATGTATCATGTATTGAAATAAATGTTGATCCTTCCTTCCTTTTTTAAGAGTTTTAAAATGCAACTCTGCCAATTTTGGTTAATGGTTTAATACCCATCGAAAATAATAATATAATTAAAACAAAATGCTTATGTATCCCCACTATCTAGATATTCGGTACCTGGTAGCTACGTACTATAAGATATCGCATAGCTAGAGGTTATGGTATATATATATATAACTACACCATGAAGGAGAACATTATCCAATCTTTTTACCAAACACACACACACAAATAACAACATTAAATGTGCTCTGTGGTACAAAACGTGTACTTCCCTTATAGCCTAGCTTAGTTCTTCTCTTTATATTTGTCCAATTTTTTGTCTGCTAACAGCTTTATTTACCAAAAAACAAATGACTTAAGACACAAACTAGCTGCAATTGACCCCCAAAGCATCACTTAACGGTAACTGGCTGTCAGTGTCGGTTTGGGTGTGTGTGTGTATGAGTGAGTATGACCTTCAGCAAACAAAATTCACTTATTTCAAAGCAACAACAACATTCATCTTACACACACACACACACACATACACCAAGAAGAATAACAATTTGAAGTGCTGCGAAGTGCGTTCGTCCATTTACATAATTGTCACACGGACTGTTTGCTGTGGCCGCTTGATGTCTATGCCATTAACTGACTGCAGCCACTGTTGCTGGTTGCTGCTTGCCACCAGCAACAACAACAAGAATTCAATTTGCTTTGCTAAGTTACATTGTTGTTGCTGTTGTTGCTCTTCAAAATGTAATTAACCTCAAGTTGGAGTGTTTTTTTTTTTTTTTTTGGTTTCGACCTTTTTTTTTGCGCCATTTTAAGAACGACGACTTGGCGTAATTAAGCAAAGCTAAAAGTTCATGTTAATTGTCCAGCACGACAAAACTTGAGCAGGTACACTTACACACACACACACACACACACTCACACACACGCACAACAATTATGCTCCGAAAAGGTCAAAGACTAAAAGAATTGTCAACCGTGGACAGGCCAGGGTTGATATGGGTTTTGGGGCAATCCAAGGCGAGGGGCTGAGGGCATAGCGTACTCAGGGGGAAGAGCAATAGTGCTGTGGTGCTACGAGGGGTATTTAGGGGTTTGGGGGGACTTGTACATATCTAAAGTTGAGTCATTGAAGCGGCCGCTTTTGTTAGGTTCTGTCGCACGGCGGAAGCAACGAACGACGACTTTTTGTTGTTCTGTTTTTGTTTTTTTTTTGTTTTTTGTTTTTGCTTGTGCTTTGTTTTTTGCTGCCTATCTCTGTTTCGTACTCTTTCGCTCTTGCTTGTGTTTTTATTATTATTATTTTAGCAAAATGCCGTTAGATTTGTGCGAACACACGGTGTGAATGATACTTTAATTACATGAGTACAACAACAACATATAGAACAAAGTAAGGCCAAAAAAAAAAAACAAACTTGAATTATCATGAAAATTAAACATGCACAGATTTTTGGCAAGAGCGAAAGAGCCCGCAACGTAAAAAGAAAGAGAAAGATTTAGAGAGAGGGCGAGAACGTTGAGCAGTTACATAGTCAGATCCTGAACGATAAGTTGCTGCTCTTAGAATTCGCAGCGGAAATCTAAAAGATTCTTCTCAAGAAAAACAGAACCGAGATTCAAGCACAAAACAGCAACAATATTTAATTTGAGTATCTCAGAGCACTCACAATTTAATCCCGTCTTAAGGAGATCCCTAACAAAGGCTTAAGCATAGGAAGTTAAATATGTGTTGTTATTTAAATGTTAGGAGCATAACTGACCACTTTGATTAAGATAAATTGTTGAACAAAAAATGGTTTCATACAAGAACTCAGCTTTCAAACGATTGCTCTTATTAGAGTTAAATATAAGCTCTGCCTGCAGCAAAAATAATGGTAAAGACCGAGTTTCATCAACATAATATCAAAACTAGACGAACATGGCTATATTCAGTCGGCTAGTGATAATGATCAAGAATGGGGTCGGACACATTTTCTTTATTATATAATTATAATACTCTCTGCAATAGTACAAAAGGCAGTCTGGCTACACTTGCAACAAATCATATGCAACTGAAGAAACCTCCTTGTGGTTTAATAATTTGTTAGCAGCCTGGGGGTTGGCATGAGTATCTTATAAAAAAAAGTAATATATATATATATATATATATATATTTGTAATAGTACACACCCAGCTTAAAGTGATGGATCAATTGTTTGAATATTGTGATGCAGCTGCGGTCGTCGTGCTCCATCGTAGAACTTGAGTCCGGCAAAGTGTTCGATGTCACGGATATTGGATATGAATGAGCTCAATTCCAGATTGCTGTCGATATCGGCATTCGGTAAGACATATCCCTCCATATAGGGTAGATCGTCGCGTTCCTTGCATTCGGCAATGATCACTTTGAAGAAATGTGTGGGCACCGCCACAGTGTTCATGCCAATGACCTGATGTCGTATCGCCCAATTCCGGAACGTAATGCGTTCCGGCATGAACAACGGCCCTGTGTAAACGTATACCGATCCGCATTTAATCGCCAGCTCACGGATATAGGCCTCTAAGCGTGTCCATATCTTTGACTTGAGGCCATGGCTCAGTGGCGCTATGTTTGGCAATAAGAAAGTTTCAATATATTTGCTGGGATCACAGCGATAGTTGTGTGGCGATGCCAGATGGCCTCCAATCCACTCGCTATTGCGATAATCCAGCTGACTGGCACGGAATATAAGCGGTATGCTCGAATCGATCAGAAATTCGGTTGGCTTCTGCACAATGGTCGCTGGCGTCTCAGTTAAACATTCGCTCTCCAAATGCTCGCACACCCAGTGCGCAATGCGATTGCGTCGATCATAAGAGAGCACAAAATTTCGATAGACGTGCACATCATCCAATCCCGGAAAGCCGTACTTCATCAGTGTGGCTACATGAGCGGAATCCGGCAGCTGGCTCGTGTCATGGCCCAGCGAGAAGGTGAAGAACATGGTCTGTGGCAAGGTGTTCAGCGTTGATAGAAACAAGAAAATAATATGTTACATATACGAGTCGATATGAAATAGGTTCACTAAACTCGCAGTGAAGGTGTTTTCTTGAAAAAATTTACTACATACATCTGCCTAGCTATGCTTCGTATATATATATTGCAATCGACTGAAAAACCGATGGAAAAATGAATTATGCTAGGTCAAAAGTTGAATTAAGTGCAGTTTGTATACTTTGAATACATATGTAGATGATATTTGAAACGTACCACTGCTTGCATGTTATTTTGAAACCATTTCATATAGTTGGCAAAAACAGAATCGACTTCATCTGTAATCTGGTTAGTTTGATCACCGCTTAAATTGATGTTATTTTCACTTGGCTCCGCTACGTGAAATAGTGGGGCGGCTTCAAATAATGCACGCGGATGCCCCACTAATCTCAGCTATATAAATATATAATTAGAATATTTGTGGTGGTCAGTTGGCGACTTACCGCATCGAAAATTTGCTGACGACGCTGATAGATATATGGATCGTTTGCCATAGTCGATTGTATGTTGCGATACGATGCATCCTGTTGCAGCACGGCGCCCACTATAAATCCCAATAGTCCCGTTAGCGCGGCCAATGCTATAGGCAGTGTTAGAAATGGCACTACCATCTGGACAAGTTTCTGACGCCAACCTACATAAACATAGATCTCTAAGAGCTGCAGAGCTGCTGTCGGTCTGCTGACGCAAAATTTTGATCTCTACTTCGAACGATTGCTGGGAAGCACTTCTACAACTTTTATGTGTTTTCTAAAATCAAACATTTTTGTGAAGCTAATTGAAAGTAAAATCAAATGTAACATTAAATAAGTAACGGTCGTTTTCCATTTTATTCTGTATACGTATATAACTAAAAAGTCTAAATTTTGTGATAAATGCTGGCTCAAAGAAAAACAAAAATTTTAAAATGACATTAATTAAGAATTTGACAGACCTATGCCCTTTTTAATACGCATTAAGTTTGTTTCTAATATCAGTGTAGATTTAAGGCATATTTAAAAGATCTACGTTTATAAAAACAACAAAACAACGCCCCTTGACCAAGCTAAAGGCATTGGCAGCGCGGAGCCTTCCCCATTGACCCTCACCCAAATTGGCAGAGCCACAGCCCTGGCACGCAAGCTCTAATAAAACATTAACTATCTATCGCAGTAGACGACGAAACTAACTGGCCATTTACCCACACTAATGCAAACATACATATGCATATACATATTTGTGTGTACATATATTTATTAATATGCGGCTGCAACTACAACAAATAAAACACAAAAAAAAAAAAAAAACCGGAGACGCTATCAGCCATGAGAAGCACGAGAATTTCGCATAAATTTACTTCGCGTCTGAGCAACAGACTTAGACTCAATGGCAGAGTCGGCGGCACAGTCGGAGTTGGTGGCAACAAAAAACCCGCAGCGCCGTGCACTTAGGCAACAAGAGCGATATAAAGTTAATGCGCTCAGTGTTAGGAACTTAAAATGCCTTTAATACGCTTGCTGAGATTTGGGCTCAACACAATTTAAATGTGGCTTGTTGGCTGATGTACATATCTGTCCAATTTAAGGTTGGACGAACTAGATATATTCTTAATTTTGTGAAAGTACTGGTAAGCAGAACAACGAAACCTTTAGTTTTTTTTATGAAGAACAAAAAGAAGAGACTAAACAGATGAACTAAAAGCAAAGAAAATATTTTAGGATTCCAATAAAATTGTAATATTAAAAAAAAATTAAATACTTTAATATCTACGAGTTCCAGCTGATTATTAATACAAAGAGTATTTGCACGTTGGCTTTACGTCATATACATTAATATACTGCGATATTTTGTGAGAACAACCGCAAATGTGGTAAGCCACGGCGGAATTAGGCGGAAGCAGTATTAGTAGTAGCAAACACACAAAAAAAATAAAATAATAATAAAAATACTAAAAAACAGAACCCATAGAAAATAGGAAAACAAGAAGAGAAGAGAAGAGAATAAAAATTCAAACTGAACAAAGCAGCTAAGCAAACCGATTGAAGCCAAACCAAACCTGCTGTAAGTAGTCATAAAAAGCATTTGTGACATTTTATAGTTTCCGATAAAGAAAAACTTATGAACTATGATGCGAATTGATGGCAGTTGCTAAAAGACCGAAATATCTAAAGATCGTAAGATCAGAAGAAGATAAAAAAAAAACGAGGCTGTTGCCCCAACCGGTGACAACTCGTAAATGCTGACAACAAGTGACAAAACTGATTTGACTTCCGAACTTTCAAACATCGAATTTCAGCCTGTTTATTATGTTCCCCTCCCTCTGCTCATCTCATCCCACACCACGTATTACATTTATAATGAGCTAAATCTACAAGTTATGTGCATGCCTCACGAGCTTAGCTTCGGCATCATCTTCATCTTCAACGCAGGCTTTATTCGTGAGGAATCAATTAAAATTGTCTCAATGGAGCTTCGAAACTTGTGAATAGATTCTAAAAGATCAAATATCGAATGCATTCAGTCCATTCAGTCCACGCCACGCCCATGTTCCGAATCGATTTGCGTAGGTCTTCATTTTGTTAATGGGATGTAAAATATCACACCCAAGGATTGAATGTTGCTTGGATTAGTGCTCCCAAAATAGCTGGGTGGTATCGAGTCCAAGTGGGCAGTAAGCTGATCAGCTCTAAACGTTGCGTTGTTTAGTTAAACAGTTGAACTGATAATGGACCCGAGCTAAGCCAAAACTCGCCTCCACAAATATACAAAAAAATGTTTAGTAGCTTTATCTATATCTTTGTTGCTGGCAGTACATATGTTGGAGCTTGCTGGATGTAAATCATATGGCAAAGGAACCATCGGTCGACAGATATCTTCTTGTCAGGTGGGAGGAAATGGCTTGAAGCTTTCCATAGCCATAAGCTTATCAAAACTGAATACATTTTTAAGAGCAATGCATTTTTGAATATAGTTCGACCCCTAGAATAATACTGGATTTCAATTTGGGCCCACGATTTTTCCTCGAAATTCATTGGAATTGCAAGGACGACTTTGTTTTGTCGCTTTAGCATTGACAACGTATCTTTCTTTCTCTTTCTTTTATTTATTATGACAGTTACGACCGACACGCCAAAATATCTATAGATACTAGAGTTCACATAAAACATTTGCTGATATTACTTTTTACTTTATTACAATAAGCTTGTTTTATTTTTGCTTTAGATATTGTTCGCTTGCCATTCGTCTTGGAAATAATCATTGCATATGGTCTCTGCTATTTGCTTGTTTTCAAATGCTTATATATATAGCCCAAAAATTAGTTTAACTCATGTCATTAAGCTGACCACACACGCACACACTCTCCATGGGGCAACAGTTGAAAGAAATGCAAATTATTGTTGCTGTCGTTGTTGTTGCAAGAGAAGAGCTGGCAGGCCAGCTGGAATTTGGAGTGTTTAGCATGGTAAATGTTGCGATTATAAATTTAAGAACCTATAATAAAGTCATTTGCTCTGGCCATGTACAACAGACGGTTGCCGTTCTTGTTGGTGTTGCTGTTGCATTTGATTTTGGTGCTGGCAGTGTAGTACAAATTTCGTGTCTGCCAGCAGCAGAAGCAAACGATGAGGAAGACAATGCTGATGACAGTCCACACACAGGCAACAAGCAAGCAGGACACAGCCAGCAAGTACAACAACAATAACAGCAACAATCAACAACGGCAACAACTGCAAGCCACAACAACAACAACAATTGCAGCGGCAATAGCAACAGCATGTCGCGCTGATTATTGTGTTCAATTTTAATTTGTGCAACATTTTGTGTCCAAAATTGTTGTGGTTTTTTGTTTTTCTCTACTGTTGCTGTTGTTGACAATGTCCTGATGTGGCGATGATTTGATTGTTGTTGCAACAATTGCTGTTGGTCAACTGTATCTGCATCTACTGTCTGTAGTTGAATCTAAATCTGTGCACATATCTACAGGCTCTCGCTCTGATTGCCACTTTCTTTTAACCGTTTGAACCATGTCAAGAACTGAGTGTTGAGTGCATTTGAATGCTACTTGGGTATTGTATTCACGTGTGTGAATAGCATTGAATACCATTAAAATATTTAACGTTTTGATTCAAGTTTTTAATCTCGTTTTAATTAAACGCTTAAGCAATTTTGCACATGGAGCACCAGCGTTTAACAAGCAGGGACCCCCACACAACGAATGCCAAATACAATTTACTGAATGTTTAATGCAAAATACATTAAATAAAATCAACAATAAACAAATCATAATAATAACAGCCATACCAAACAATACCATATAATGATAATACGAGTACAGACAACAATGGCAGCTACCTGCGCATTTTATTTCATTTTTTGGAGTGTATTCCAAAGAGTAATTCACTTTTGTCATTATATCTGTCATTCATTGTGTATATTGCTTTAATGAGACTTGATACACTGGCACTTTTTGCACTAGCTAGTTGATATATTACAGCTAAGACAAATTCAGTCTTGATACTATTCGTGGCATTCGAACCGTTTTCAATAAATCCAACTTTCACATCAAATCTACATCCATACAAATCTGCTAGTGTATTGACACTTCGTCATCCCACAGTTTAGTTGAATCTTTTCTCTTGCTTCCATTGAGAACTGCGCTTGAGCTTGAGCAACCATTCAGTTACAGATACATTTGGCAGTTATAGATACAATGAATGCGATTGGGATCCAATTTCAGTTGCTATTGTTGCTGTTGTTGTCTTTCTCACAATTAAACAGATAATTTGTTGCCGCAGTTAAGAGAGCGCATGCGAATAAGTAATCAATGTGCAAACCAATCCAAAAACCTAAAACAAACAAATAAGTGTGCTCGAGTTAATATTGTCCGACTATAAGATACTCTTTACACAACTGGGACACACATCGCGACAACAAAGATTAGATTGATAATAATTTATTTAAATCAAACGAGAGTCTTTAAAGCAGGAAGTTAGATCTTGCATAAATACAGTCAGCCTTCTGTGTAGTGAACTCGCACAAACCCAGAAGATCACTTCATTCAATTGAAACTTGCACTGGATTTATTTTTGTATTGTACAGAAGTTTAGTATTGGGAAGTTCGAATGTATTTAAGGTAATAACTTGAAGGGTTAATTTTAAAATTGCCTTTTTGGCGAGGCTTTTATTTCTTCCTTTTTTTGTCTGGTTGTTGTAATTTGATGCGCGCTTAGAAGACGGCTACAAAAAAAAAAATAAGAAATATATACCCTGTTTTCAGATATAGAATTTTTGAAGCTATTGTCTATTGACACCCCGTCGTAGGAGAGCTATGCTCCCATTAGCTCTTAATTTTTTTGATTAAATTTAGTTACTCAAGGAAAAGTAGCTTTAGATCAAATTAAGTTCATATTGTTCTTGTTTCAAAAATTGCTTTACAGAGTATCGTTGAGTCAAGTAAAATAAGTCAAAGCTACATTTGCCACAGCTGCTCACTGGTCAAAGCCAGCAAATCGTGAGAGCTCCATACTCGTTGCCATTCCCCCAATCCCCCAATCTTCCACCGCCCTGCAACGATTACCACCTTCGTCCCGTGTTGTTTTTGCAGCAACCGTCATCGTCTAAATTTGATGCCGAGTGCTTTTTAATTGTCAGCCTCAAGTGCTTTCGAATGTGCGAACTTAATAAATCGTTTTCAATATTATTTGTACCGTTTTGTTGCTTGTTGCCATTTATATTTGTTGTTGTTGTTTTTTTTTTTTTTTTTTTGGTGTGTACAATACTATTTTGTGTGTCGGTAGATAGTGCGCTTTCGGACCGTAATTGAAGTGAGTCAAGTGACAAGACAAGACAACTTGAGCAGCTTTAGATATGCATATCAATTGCTTGAAACAATCAATTTGCTGTTGTTGTTTTTTTTGCTTTGTTCTGCCTAACGCCCTTGGCAATCAATTTGCCACAGTTGGACAGGTGGACTGAACTGGCTGGGAACAAATGCCAGACTCTACAGACCTCTAACAAATTCCTCTAGAGCTTTACTTAAGACATGTTCGCTAATGAATATCGGATTCTATGGCTTGAGAATTATTTGAGCTTAGAATTTCATTTTGACATTAAGCATGCGAGTAATTTGAGTTATTAGTCGCGCATGTATGTACATGTGTCTATTATGATTATGTCAGGATATGGCAAATGCATTAAAGAAGTCACTCTAGGAATTTATATATATAAAGAATATATATTTATATATATATATATATGTATATGTAAGATATTGTCGATTCAAGTGCAAAACGAATACAAAGGGAATCTTTTCTTAGATTGACCCCGTTTCAAGATTGAATGAATTTGCCGTTGTAGGTTAGATTTTACTTTGAATTTCAGAATGAAAAATGCTATAATCCAGATTCGCCAATTTGTTATTTTATTATTTTTTTGTAGGGTACTTTTTTCTATATATACTGGCTATCATACATATACTTGTACGTGTACTTTTTAATTTTGCTGTGGTCAATAGCTGCAGAAATTAAACAACTTTATTGAGTGACATTTTGGTTAGTTGTCAGTCGTATTAGTGCATTCAGTATGTGAATGGCTATGTATGTCTATGAATGCCGAACGATGAATGCTAAATAATTTGCAGCCAAGTTTGGCTGACAGAACTTGTCTTGACTTGAGATGTTATATTTGCTGCAACTGCAACTGTAGTTGGGGAAGCAGATGCATACAAGCGGCAGGGAAAACAAACGCCAGTTAGTCAGTTGCATCAATATGGTATGCCAGTAATACCAGTTGTGCTATGAAGCGGACAAAAATATGCGTATATACCAATACCCTTTTAATGTATTGCTGGTATGCATGCATATCGATACTTTTTCTGCATTTGCTTCTTCTTCGTTTTGTATGCATTTGTCACTAGCGATTATGATTGTCGTCGCCTTGGCCAGGAAACGTGAGCCATTTGGCCAATGCCTTAAAACCCGTTCCCAGTGATGTCTAGTCTTGGCCAACAGGCCACAGCCAACATCCAACAACGACTAATAACAGCAACTTTGCTTTCAGGCAATAAACATTATTGTTAATTAGTCAAAATGTTGTCGAACCGGAACGTTAGCAACTTTCAAGCAAACGAAATGTTTCTATTAGATAATCGCCAAAAAAGCATCAGTGTCCGTTTGCATACAAACAAACGGTTGAGCCTACTTATTATCAACAATTTATTGCTGTCAAACAAGCAAACCGTACCCGACACTAACCATTTATCAATACGCAATAGTTTTGAAAACTAAGTGGTTCATATTTCAAGCAAGTTTATCTCTGTACAATATACCTTATCAGTAGCAAATAGCTTGCTAAATATTACTGGGGCCTGAACAGATCGAGCATATTTAAAATATGTTCCGTTCCGTATCAATTTTCCAAAAGAAACAATCCTTTATATTTTGATCTCTTATAGTTTAACTTGTTCAATAAATATCATGAATATTAAAAATAAATGCAAAAGTTATGCCATAATTAAATATGTACTGGGTATTTTCTAGCACGGCACCTGCTGTGCTATGTTCCGTTCCGGATCGATTTTCCAAAAGAAACAATCCTTTATATTTGGATCTTTTATAGTTGAACTTGCTCAGTAAATATCATGAATATTAAAAAATATATGCAAAAGTTATGCCATAATTAAATATGTACTGGGTATTTTCTAGCACAGCACCTGCGGCAATTCACTGATTTATGCTCTATTCGATTAGCCTTTGCTCCAATTTGTGCCAAGTGCTTCTAACGGCAATCAATGAATGCAAATTTGCAACGCCATAGCGGGAACAGGGAGTAGGCAGCAGGGAGCCTACTTCACAGCGTTGAGCTAAGCGAAGTTGGGCCTCAAATTGTACATAACTCACACTATATGCTGCAGATCGATATATACGATCGTTCAAGCATACATACATATGTATGTATCCAAATAGCCGCAATTTTATACATTTGTTTCATTTGCTTCGATATGCATAACACGTACTCACGAGCTGCCTTCTGCGTTTCTATTGCTCGATGAACGAAGCATATTAAGCAGCTGTTGTGATTCTATAGCTGGAACAGAGACCAGCAAAATATGGTTATCAGTAAAGATCGCTTGATTTTCTACAAAATGGTGCAACAACATTTTGCACCCATCCCAATCCGATCAATTCAGCAGTATCTTAAGATAAGTTAGAGACTTGTGATTTAGTATTCAATTTTCAATTTTATTAATGTATACAACAATTATTTAGGAACGAATAGTACGAATAGAATATTTTCCAATCCGATTCTACTTGAATTTTAACAGACCTGAAAAAAGCTGAAGTACTTGGTATGCGATAATTTCAACTAACTCGCGGTCGTATTCATCGATACTTGCCGGTCTGATGTGTCTGGCAAGCTTGTAGTGCAAATTTAAACATCAAATTGATTTGAACATGAACGAAATCTATAACAGTGGACGGCAACAGTAACAATTGCAATTGTCTGCGGCACGTTATCAGCAATAAAAACAACAAGAGCAACAACAACAACGGGCTGAAGAGATAAAGCTAAAGTGTTTACGATCTGTTTAATGTTGTGCTCGAATCGCAACCACGAAGCACAAGCACAAAGCAGTGAGCAGCGAGCAGCGAGCAGCGAGCAGATGAAGCTGCATGTTGCAAGTCCATGCCATTGTCCATATTTCAACTGGCGGCTGCAGTCAGTGGGGCTCTGTGCCGATCTGGAAAAACTTGTAACCTTGCAGCCTTGTCATCATCATCATCATCATCATCATCATCATCATCATCATCATCATCAACATGCAGAGGTTGGCAGGCAACGGAACGACCATACAACGATTCACCAGCGGATCGGGCGAACGAACGAACGAACGAACGGACGAGCGGACGATCCACCGAACAACCGCGCAAATCTTGTTGGCATTTTTCAACCATTTCCTTTTTGTGGCAACAACTCTATGAGGCAGCATTGTGTGTGTGTGGCTTGCTGCTAAAATTATGTTCGATATCAATTTCGCGTGGACACATGCCAAAAGACACGCAACGCCACCAAACACGCGCACCACATTTCTACGTCTTTTTCTCAGTCGCCCTCCCTCTGTCTATATCTTTCTCTCTCTCTATATATGTATATGTATATCTATCTCTTTCACTGACCGGATCGCAGTGCAATGCATCTTAATGGAATGGGTTCGGCATGGGGTTTGGCATGTGTTTTTGCTTTGTGGTTTGTCCAAATAAAACACACACACACACATAGAAATGTCAGCGTAGTGTAATTGAAAATCGCTGGACGCGATTCGTAGCTAGCTTCTAAAGTTGAGAATTTGCCAAAGCTGTTGTTGTTGTTGTTGCTGTTGGGGCTTGCTTTACCTCTACTGCCCTCTATAAAACCCCGGCCAGTAGGAAGTAATTACGGCATGTGGATAGCACAGCAAAGCAACTTCAACTTCAAATTCAGCTTCAGCTGCTTTAAAATTAGCGTACGCGTTGGGTAAATACTCACTTTATAGATTTGTGCGTGTTCTTGTCTTTCCTATGGTTGTTGCTCTCGTTGTTATTGTAGCAGTTATAGTTGTTGTTGTTGTTGTTGTTGTAGTAGTAGTAGTAGTTGGTATTCTGCCTGGGGCCATGGATATTTTATAGTACCGACGTGGGCGTGTCACAGCCAGTGGGAAGTGACCAAGTGGCTAAGTAATAAGAATGCCAACGCACTTTGATTGGCTCTTTGTCCAAATATTGAGCAGTAGCCATCAAATGAGTAAGTTGTCTAGAAATGTTGATTCCTCATATCTGGAGGCAGCTCGGATGTTCGGCTGTACCAGTACTGTGATCTGTGGGCTGGAATGGACATAGGAAGTGGTAGCTACTTATCATTTAATGTTAACAGTTGCAACATTTTGTTACGATCTCTTTACAGGTGTTGTTTATATTTGTACAGGGATCTTGAGAGAACACAAATACTTGTTTGTGTATAGTAATAAATAGTATTTTTTTAATTTTATTTTAAAATAGTTGATGTATTTTTTGAACGTAATATTTTGAGAACATTGAAAAAATAGCAAACTTTTATAAAAAACGATTTTTTTTTAGTATTTATAATATAAGCTAAAATAGCAAATAATAATAATTACATATATATTTATATAGCAAAAAACATATTAGATGTATGATTGTCTGTTTTCAAAAATCAATACAAATATTCTCTTATTATCATATTTAATCAAATGAATAGTTTATTATTTTTACAAATCACATTCGTTCAGTATGTGCCGTATGTTAATATATTAATGTACTATACCCAAGTCTGGTATTTTAATTAATAGATAGAAATTCTAACAGCCAAATTAAAATATTTCTTTTTATGAGCAGAACGTACTCATTTTTTTCATTAAAATTATATGTAAATGCATTAATTTATAAGCTGCAACGCTCTTGTGATAGCCCAGGCACAAGCGTGTAAATTTAAATTTAAAGCGCTGTTAACCACTAACAGTGTACACTTCGGGCATTATGTAATACAAGTTCTCTGGAATATTTTAGTCTGCAGCAGCCAGGTGAATCACGAGCAATACTCGTATATTAACATTGAGCTCATTAACATAAATCAGTCAAGTTTACTTCAAGCCATCGTCTATATGCACACAACATTGTAATAGTAGTAGTCGTAGTAATAGTAGTAGTAGTAGTAGTAGTAGTAGTAGTAGCTTTGTACGCTTTGCGAGTGTGCGGAGCATGGCGAAAGAAAGATATTCGTATATAGGTCAGTTTGTTGAGGAGCCGCTAAAGCACGCCCCACAACTGGCAAACACATGCACGTACACGTTGAGGTACATAGATCTGTTGCATACAACCCCCCCTTGGGGCAGCTGTGCTGCACGCTTTGAACGTTACAGTATTTCATGGTCATTCATTTTGGCCATTTTGGTTAGCCATATATTTAGGCGGCTCAATGCGCTAATAAAGTGCTCAAAAGTGCGCTTCAGTCAAGCACAGGTGTGTTGCACTTTGTGTATGTGTGTGCGTGCAGCACATGCATTACCATGCATCCATAACTCTTAAACGATGAAATGATGAGTGCCTCAGTTGAGGCTGTAGCCGAAGCCAAAGTCAGAGCCGTGTCGGCAGCTTGGGCATTTTTGCTTTTATCTCAGAGCGCTGAGCGCAAGCGTAGAACATTTTAGATATCTGTGGCAAATGCATAAAATCTTATAATTTGCGCACGTGTTAATCAGACATTGTGCTGCACGGAATTCAAGCGCCAAGCAAGCTAACAAACACTCCCCAGTTGCCAGTTTGCTAGCTTGCCAGGGTACTAGCCTGCAGCATCACAAATTTAGATGGTTCTTTGCACACAAAAACAAGAACAATAACAAAAAATCTGGAGAGACGAACGCTTGCTTGGACATTGCATGGCTAAGTAACAATTTTAAGCTAATGATGTGCTCATATTTAAGTTAGCTGAAATGCTGTTAGTGCACAATTCAAGCATTTAGCAATCACGGCCAGCGATTTTTGTACACTCTCCCAGTTAAAAAGGTCCAATATTAAAAAAAGGTTTTAAAATATAAAAATATATATTAAAATTAAAGCTAAAGTTAAAAATTAAATAATATACAATATGTGTACATACAATAAAATCTAGATTTGAAATAAATTCAAAATGAAATAAATTAAATGAAAAGGATTGGTGAAACCAAAAAAAACTCAATTAGACCAGTAAGACGCTTAGAATATATATGTTATATAAATATATATACATATGCGGTCATTTCAGCAAGTCTTTAAATATCATTCGATTTTCCAACATGCTTTGCATAAAGAACAAAACATATTTAATGTCCAGAGAGGGAGTGAGAAAAGGAGAGTTGGGACGTGACTACAGGGTATCTGTTAGTTGATGCAGTCTCAAGCTTCCTTTGGCCTGTTACTGTTGTTGTATTTGCTCAGGTGCCCGGTCAGGTGCTGGGGCTTGGTTCTTGGACCGCATGCTGTTGCATTTAATGATTGCACGCCTTGACTTTGGCAATAAAACAAATTTGTGCCCATAATTTTTGAAATTCAAATAACAAATGCTGCAGTTGCCGCAGCAACAATCGCAGCAACCGGGGACAACTTTTGCCAAATGGCCAATGCGATGTCGCCTCTCCGATTTTTGCGAGTCTGTGTTTTTTCTTCATTTTTTTTTTCTGCAACTTGTTTGCATTGAAAATTTATTGTTACGCAGTTTGGCCACTGAAATGACCGGAGTCAGCAAGCCGCCAATCCGTAGAGTCGATGGAAGCTCTTGAGAGCGAGTGCGCGCTCGGCTTCTTGGCCAAACGATTTATGGCATTGCTGCAATTGTTGCCAACTGTAAATGCTGCGGCAAACAAGTCAATTGAATTTATTTCGTTTATAAATTGCCTCGTCGCAAAAAGCAGCAGCAGCAGCAGCAGCAGCAACAGCAGCAGCTGCTGCCTGCAACTGCTGGCCAACGCCTCAAGTGTCAATTGGGCTGCAAACTCTTCTTGCTGCTTGATAGTTGCAAGTTGTTATTGGTGCTGCTGCTGTTGTCGCTATTGTTGCTCCTTGGCAGTTGCAGCTGATTGAATGCACACGCGTTGCCAAGACAAATCACTGAACGATTTGACAACAGACACACAAATCACTAGCGCCCAAAAACACTCGCAAATCTTGCGCAAATCTATGCAGTCGCTTCTGCTGCTTCCTCTTCTTCTTTGTCCAATGCTGCTGCTGATGTTGCGGCTGCTGCTTCTTTTGCTTCTTTTTTCTTAGGGGAACTCAAGTTTTGCAGCTGTGCCACACGGTGCGCGTGATTTACGCTTTTTCCGCTTGCTGTTTGTTGGTTTCTTGTTTGTTGTTAGCTGTTTGTCGCTGTCTTGTCGTGTTGTTTAGTTGCTTCGTTGTTGTCTCTGTTTATATTTGCGGCCATCCAAAAGCCAACATAATGCAATTTGCATATGATTCAAAACCAAAAAAAAAAAAAAACGCGCTTCCTTTCACAAAAACCTGGAACTTTCAAATTGCGAGCACAACACACGCACACATTGACAGAAATTAGCGCAAAAAGACCTTTGAATTTCCTTGCTCATAAACAAAAGACTTGGGCAACGAACTTGCTTTCACAACAAACTCACACACGCACACACACCGTGACCAGTATAGTCAAGCGCCTCATAACAAATTATTGATTTATAGTTAAAAACATATATATATATATAAACCACACACACACAAATTGAGCTGTTGTTGCTACATCGTAACATCATGACTTTTTACTATACAGTTGACAGCCAAATTTATTATTAAAGAACTTGCCTCATAAAATATGTGTGGCTCGACTTATGCTCATCTGCCTTATGAGTTTTATGTCTGGCTGCATAAAGTGCTCTATTTGGTTTTCTGATCCTACAATAAACTAGTATGTGGTGATTCTTTTCGAAGTTATTAAAACTACAACCTTCGAAATTGGTATACATATGATTGTAAATGTCAGGTCACTTTGCAACGCCCACTTATGTATGTGGCAACTGAACGCCTCAGCTATAGACTAGCTCCTAAATCATAGAAATTCTTTATTTTTTTAAATTCAATCACTGAAGAATTCTTAAAAGATTAGATACTTTTTCCATATGCCACAAAATGGCGATTTTTCGTTAGTTTCTATTACTGAAAATAGAGTATTGCATAGTCGTCAGATGGCGACTAGAACGTTCAGATTTGTTTGATTCTGTTGGCCTCTGGAGGCCAATTTGTCTGGGACGATCGTTAAATTTTTAAGTGCCATACAATTAGTCATGACATTTGTCATAAAAAACATTCGAAAAATGGCCCAGCATAAAATCAGTGAGTGTGTGTGAGTGTGTGTATGTGTGTGTGTGTGTGCTGTATGTGATTTCTTAATGGACGCACTTGTTTACTAATTTGTGTGTGGGGGTCCTAACAACAATCAAGCTATATACTCGCAGGATCAAGGAGAAAAGTAAGAAGTAAGTATCTGTACAGTTAGTCTTAACAGTGATGCAAATAAACGGTAATATAATTTTAGGCATTTATTTGCTCTGTTTGATGCAAATTATTCAATTGCAGCTCAGTTTATCTATCGGAAGGTGTTTAGAAGTAGATCACTATATAAAGCGGCCCTACATTAGTCAATTATCGTACTTAAAGATAATAGCCGATTGTATTCTACATTTACTGTAAATTTGATACGAATTTTAGCAGTTTTGTTACATTTGTACCACATGTGTCCAATTCTTATTATCATTATTGATTGAACTTTGCATAGGTTTATCTATTTGTTGTTGCTTTTGCTGCTGCTTTCAATGGCAACTATTGCTCGAATGCATATCAGAAATGCCAGCGAGTGACTTATTGACGCAGCATGATACATGATATTGCGGTAACAATTACACACAACATTTAACTAGGCGATAGAGCACTGGATGTATGGATGAATGTATGGATGGACGGACGGATAGATAGATAGAAAGATGTATACCATACATATATAGTATGAGAAGTTAACAATGACAATGACAACTTGGTGCGTCAGCTCACGTACGCAATTGCGTTGATGATTGGAAAACGAAAGAAAATGCCAGCCGATCAAACAATGCTGAAGTTTTCAGCCCCGTTGACAACGCCCGTTCAAAGATGGAAAGAGAGGGGAGGAAAGAGTGCGAGTAGAGTGTGATGAGTCGCGTTGTCGCTTGTCTTAAGTCCGAGTTGGAGTTGGAGTTGGAGTTGGAGTTCGAGTCGCACACATAGCTCCACATAGTTCATTCAGGCAGCAGGCAACAACTGTGTGGCAGTTCCACGAAAGTGATTGATTACAATCGAAATGCGGTGCAGAGCAAAATGCATGCGGCCAAAGCGATCAATTAAAACGACTGATGATGATCAATTATCGGGGCAAACGAAGAAGCTCGAAGATGAAGAAGAGCAAATGCCACAATTCCAATACCAATACCAATACCAAAGCCAATCCCAACCGTCCAAGTCATGATGCGTTTGCAACAGCTGCCGCCGCACTTGATTCAAAGTCAAAGCAAATGTCTATGGGAAGGATGACGATGACGATGCGAATGACTTTTGTGTTCGCATTCGGCTTTAGCCTTAGCTCTACAACTACAGCTACAGCTTCAGCCTACAGTGTCAGCGTCATCGTTATCATCTCATTCTTATTCTGCTGCTTGTCATTGCCACTCTGTTCTTGTTTTTGTTGTTGCTGCAATTATTTTACCACATCATAAAGCGGCTTAAACTGTTTGCCTTGATCTTTGTTTGACGCCCGCCTCGATCGCCACACCTCTCCACCCCTCCCTTCCAAGTACATTATATAATCGGTCCACTACACGGATATCATATTTGAGAAAAGTTGTATTGCTTTTGGTTAAATTAAAAAAAAACACCGTTGAAATTGGGCTTGCTATTCACCTATGCATATGCATCTCTATATAAAAATCAGCGAAGTATTTTCAAAATAAACTCTGCCCACTTCATTAATGGTAGTCAATCAATCTTTAAATTCATATGACATCAAGATGTATATTGTTTTCTTTCTATTGAGAAATTGCATGTCTAAGCCTTCTGCAGTCAAGGAATTATCTAAACTTAAGCAATTTTCAAAAGCAATGTCTTTTCTTTAACATAGTTTGACCTCTATATAAAAATAGCATTTACATTTGGAAAGCAAGTTATTTGCTCGAAATTCATTTACTATGTGTGGCCCGAAAAAGTATGATTTTAATGAATTGGCTTCTACATTACCATTAGAATTAAATTAAATGATTAATATTTGAAGCGATGCAAAGTGCATTCGAGTAATTTACTTACAGCAGATTCGCAATTTGAGCTAATGATCAAACGAAGCGAATTCATTTGAACTGGATTATTTGGCAACGAGCGGATTGGACGTAGAACAGCTGAATTCGAACGAGCGATCGAGTTATTAGCTTTAATTAGATTTGCCTGTTACCCATCAGCTTTTTTGCCATTGGCATTTGGCTCATTTATTTTAGCTATTTGCCAGCCATTGAAGTCGTCGCAAGTCCAGAAATCGAAGTCTACAGGCTCCACAAATTTCCATTAGAGCCGGCCAAGCTAAGCTGTCAATTAAGGCGCTTCCACTTGGCTCTATCCGCGGCTTCGGCTAGCCAAAAGACTTTGTTCGCATTGAAGGCTAATTAGCATAGCTAGCCGCTGTCTTCCAACTCAGTGTCACTCTGGACACGGGTCTCACTCTGCATTGATCTCAGCCAAAAAAAAAAAAAAAAAACCGGAGCAATAAACACAGACATCAATGGCCTGCAGCCAGTTTTGGAGGCTTTTTTGCAGATTGCGACCAGATGCGGGGTCCAATAAATAATAATCCGCAAATAATGTAAATGTCGAGTAATCCTCCAATCTACCCATCTACAGTTCTACACAAAGTCCGCACTGTAACTGCGTCGTATACGTATTTGCCACGGCGACAAATGCAAATGCGCCAGCTTAAGCGACAGCAGCGGGGCTGGGTGGGGTGCACATATTCGCCCAGAGACCCAGAGCAATCAATAATCCAGAAATTCAGCAGCCACGGTCGAGGAGTCGATGTCGCTGCCGCTGCCGCTGCCGCTGCATGTTAGATATGGCAATGGCAATGACCAAAAACCTGTTCGTAATGTTCCACCCAACGGGCTGCACATTAGGCGGCCAGCCAACCACTTCTCAAGCGTTGTATCCTTTGGAATAGTGTACTAGAGATTGTGAGGGAGGGGGTTAAGGGGAAGCGGCAGTTAGCTGCATCTTTAAAAATAGCCACAACACAGACCCAACAAACAAACAAGTCACGGCCAGCATCATGGCCCAGGCCAAAGCCGCAGCAAGGCTAACAGAGCAGCGCAGCAGACAAAGACAGCTAGAGTCAGCGAGAGGAGCAGAGGGGCAGAGAGAACGAGAGAGAGAGAGGGAGAGAGAGCAGGAATGTTGCAATCGTCTTTCAATGTTTCATGAGCGAACATTCCTGTTTCTGTGGGCCAGTTCGGCGCATTAGAAGCGTCGCCTGACGTTGATTGAAAAACACACAGCCAATAATTAAAATACCCAAATACAAATAGGAAGGTAGGCAAATCAAGCACAAAATTAGACTTACAAATGCTCTTTATGAGTTAGAGCATTCACAAGTCAGAACTATCATTTCGAAAATTGTAAACGGAAAATCAAAAAACTTAAAATACTCTTTATAATACGATCACACGTAGGACCGATGAGATGTCTTAGATTTATTAAAAGTGTTGAACGTTGAAAAAAATATGCTTTTCAAGTTCGAGTTTTAGGAAAACTTTGCAGAGTCTTAAATACTTGGCAGTCCTTATCTAACATTTTTTGAACATGTGATAAATACTGCCTAAAATAAACATGGACAACGCGTTGTACAAACAGCAGGCGCTGGCAGAAAAAAAAAACACGAAAAAAATAAAAATTGGAAAAAAGCGAACTAAAAACGAAGAACAGAAATTATAATAATAATAAAACGAATTGAAAACCGGAATTTCCTGATCCTGTTGTCTGTGGCCCAACTGTGATTCCTTTTTTATTATTTTTTTAGCGAACTTCGCTTGCCGCAGATGTTCATCGGCCTTTGGCTTTGGCAGTGGCTATGAATGCGGCCTTCCTTGGTACTTATTCTTCTGCTTCTTCTTCGACTTCTTGTTCTTGTTCTTCTGCCACACGACTAACAGAGCTCATTGCTGGACTCTATGTAAGGCATTGGGTTTGGCTATTGCCGACGCTGTTTGCTCTGCCTGCTGCCCCTTTTCGCTTTCTGCTGTCGCCTCTTGCTTACAGAGCCAAAGAAGCTGCAACACGGGCCAAATCATTTTCTTGGCATAAAGCTCTTCGTCTCCAGCTGTTGTCGCGTCGTCGCCATGCAAATTTCATTACATTTTACAGCTTGTAATTGTATTGATGGATTCTCCTCGTGTTGTATAAATTATAATGTATAAAATAAGAGGCGGGATGCTAGCTTTCAGATTTTAAATGTATGTTATTGTAGCTTAAACTGTATATCGGTTTGTTCAACTATAGGTCTTAAAATATATTCAATATGGATTCATGATTTTTTTATCGGCTGATAAAAACAAGAGAAACAAACGGGGATCAAAGCTAAAATGAGCACATCACGATTAAAATGAAATATGCGAATGGCTTTCATTCAAACGGTGTTGTGCTCAATTACAAATTTTAGAAATATTTTTCATCCGTTTCGATTTCAGTAGAGGATGTATGCTAGTCGGGCGCACAAGACTGCGAAAATCCGCTAATTTGAACGATAGTTAAACTTATGAGTTACCAGTCACCTTCACGCAGTGGATATGCATATGAATATCATGCAGAGTAATTGGCCCGGCCAATGTGAGTGCGATTAATGTTATTTATTAGCGGCTGCTACCGAGATGCCATCTCTACTCATCTTGAATAATTAGCGGGCAGCCCGACTGCCTACTGCCTGTATGCGTGTTCCAGTGCTACCATCCAGGCTATTAGTGTGAATAGCCCGATTGTGAATGACAACTTGCGTTACGGTGATCATTCAACTTGGTTGGTGGCTACTGAGGAATTCCAGCGCATCACCTCTTCATCTCTTGATATTACCAGTTAACCGTACTTCTCTCATTAAAACATTTGGAAATAAAGCAAATTGATTACGTTAATAGAATAGGACAATTTTGTGCTACAGTTTATAAATGCTGTAAGCGATTTGAGTGTGTGGGCCTGATTCATATTTATAATCATCATTCAGCAACAGTAAACTTTTCTTGTGATTCTTTATAACTACCTAATTATTCCAAAATATTTTCTTATTTGTATATGTATTCCAAAATATTTTCTTCTTTGTATATGTACTTATGAATTCTTTCTAGCATTCCTTAAATAGTAAAGACTAACCAGAGAAATTCCTAAAAACCTTTATATCGAATTTCCAATTAATTATTCATATTCACAAGATATTCTACAAATATATATTCTTAAATTTGCTACAGATATTTCTAATGGTAATCGATGTTAATATATTTATCTATTGGTTTCTCTCTTCCTCTGTCTCTCATTTTAATCGAAAATTCTTTTTAATCGTTGAAGTAATGTATTTCATTTTCTTTTTTGCGTTTTTGGTTGCTCTTGACTTGCTTTTTTGTCAATATTTGCACAAATTTGGGTGCAAACAGGAAAAAAATATATATATATATAAACAGCATAAGAGCCGCCACAGAACAGTCCGCAGTACAGTAAAGAAGAATCTACAGATGCGTCAGGTTTTTAAAGTGTGCTTCAGCAAATTGAAATATGGAAATTATTTTAAGTACATATACATATAGGGAAATATACCAATGAAATAACTGGATTTAAAAAAAAACGAATATATTTGGCAAAGTGTTGTTGTTATTTGTGAAGTTGCAAATGCGGCGCAGAAGATACATATAATGAATTGCATTTTGAGTGCGTTGTTATTAAGTATTAGATACTGAGAGTTGGCAGAAGGCAGGTTAGTACTAGCATAGCGAAAGCAACTTCAAATCATTTTTCATGGCCCAAACACAGAGCGACTAAGAGAGCGAAAGGGACAGCCTAATAAAAAGCCATTAAGGCAAGTTCAGGCAGGTCATGTGACTCAGAGACCAAAGCTCCCAAGAGTGCTCTTTCCAGTCTGCCAGTCTGGAGCGCTCTGGCCAATGCTTCTTCTGCTGCTTCGACTTCATCGTCTTCATTTCGGGGCCATAAATCAGCGAAATTAGAAATGCCATCAACACTAACAGCAAATCACATTTTTGCTGATGTGCAGCAAATGCAATTTTCAAATATTTTTGAGCACGCCCCAAAATGCCAGAATTTCGCAGACGTTGCCTTGTCCATAAGGCAGTTGAAGAAGAAGAAGATGCAAAAGAAAGAAAAAATCTGCAGATTGAACACGAAAGACGCAATCGCTTGTCTGGTGTTGCGTCTGCTCCGTCTGGCCGCTTGTGCCCCTGCTCCCTGCTCCCATCTGTAAACTGTTGTGCGCCCTACGCTCTTCTGTGGCATGCGGCAAATAATATTGTTTTTTTTTTTTTTTGAAGGAGCCACAACGTTGTCTGCCCCTCTCACAATTTTTTGCAGCTCTTTATCTCTTGCCTCCTTCTCTTACTCTCTCTCTCTCTCTCCCGTTCTCTCTCTCTCTCTCTCTCTCTCTGCGGTCTCGGAAAGCAACTGTATTTGAAAAGGAAAAGGGAGAAACCAGTTTTCAGTTTTTGTTGCCTTTTATTTTTTCTTATTTGCTGTTCAACTTCATTTTCCTTTTTGGAATTTGCGTTAAATGTTTTTTTCTCCTTTTTTGTTGCCTTTATTAGTGCTTTGGCTGCTGCTGCTCCTTCTTCTTTGCCGTCTTTCTTCTGTTGCTCTGCTGCTCTTTATTGTTGCCTCCATCACACAAATATTTGCATTGCAACTTTAGCGGGTTTATTTTCATGACATCGCGCATGCGCCTAGGATTCATTGCTTATAGTAGACTAAATATACTTGGGATTCAGCAAGATGCATTATCTTTTAAGTCTGTTGAATAATCATCGTTCATAATATACCAATATACCATTAATTGCTGCGCATTTTCCCAATTTCACAACACAATAAAAAACCAAAAAACACCCCGTCACACACACCCCTCCTACCTTTGAGAACTGATAATCAACAATAATATTTGCAAAATGAATTGGGTCAAGTGAGTGGCTCAGACAGTCAGCGACAATGGCCGGAACATCACGTAATGCTGGCTATTAATCCAATCCATCTATACAGCTACCTATCTATATATATACATATATATATATTCATATATGCTAATGAAATGTGCGTGTTCATATCGAGAATTTCAAATGAAATTGAATGAAGCGATCACCTTACCACGCCCCTTGTCTTGTCATGCCTCAGCGTTCAACTGTAAATGTTGTACTATAATCAAAAGCAATTTTGGTTTTGTTTTCTTTTACTTTGATTACTTTTTTTTTACCAGGTGAGAAAAAAAAAACAAAACAATTGGCTATTAGCATAATGTTGCCATAAATTTCGGAACTGGGAGCTTAAGGGGGCACATAGGCATTTGCAAAGAATGTGACATCGCATAGAAAATGAACATGCCAAGCTGTGCCCCTTCGGCTTCCCCTGCCCCATCGAACTATGCGCAGGCCCGACTCTGGCTATGGCTTCGAATAGCTCTGATCAAATAGCAAATACAAAAGGAACTACCAGTGAATGAGCTGCAATGAAGATTAACCAACTGAAGTTATACCCTTTATCCAGTTTTAGCACAATCTGCAACGAAAGCATTACAATCTTTTTAACTTGGGTTGACTACTTCCCATCGCAACAAACATGACAGAGTCGTTCTATGTATACCTATAACTTGATGATACCCTCTGTAAACCACTTGAAATGGGTACAGGGTATACATGCGTAGTTTCGCCTTATGACAATTCTCTATAAACTTAACTTCTAGATGAATAGTGAAGTAGTAAGTGGCGCAGGAGGGGAATTTGTTTTTTGGGCTTAGGTAATTGCATTTGGACGATAGAGCTTTGCCTCTCTTCATTTGCGTATCTATCATAATAAAAAGACGACTATGCAAAGAGTTGTGTGTGTGTTGTGTGTGTGTGTGTGTGTGTGTTTATAGGTGTGCCTACTCATGTTACAGCTAGCCGCAGTGTGTGTGAGTGTTTTACTGTTGGCTGCATAGCTCCAGCAGTTTTATTTACACATTATTTAACGATATTTTTAATTGCTTATATTTCGCTCACTCGCTTTGTCCTCCCTGCCTCCTCTCTGTCTTTTAATCTTTCTATCTATCTCTTTCTCACTCACTGTCTTATCCAAGTGCAAGTGGAGAACCCGATTGCAAGCAAAGCAAAAAATGCAATTAAAATCTCGTTTCAAATGCCTAAAATTGAATTAAATTATTAAGTATACACACAGCTTGTTCAGCCTGTTTAAACGTCTTTCTATTTATTTGCAAACCAGAAATACTTTTAAAGCCATCTTGATCAGATCTATTCAATAGATAATAATCATAGTGATTATCGGTCAAAACATTAATTCTTGTCATCCAAAACTTTTTCTAAACTGAACCGAATTTTAAAAGCAATGCAATTTTTAGCCTGGTGTGGATCACTGATTAATACTACAGTTAAATTTGAAAACATGATTTTCGAATGAACATCAATTTTTAAATCTTTCACAGCTATAACTCATAATACATATGTATGTATATATTCACATATACCTAAAGTTTTACATGATTCTTCAAGTTCAATTGAAATAGATTTTCTGCTTGGACATGCAACTTTGCTATTTGATATGTTGAAATGTTGTATTGATGAGCGATTGATTAACTGATTGGTTTGTATGTTTATGTTTGGGTTTCTTGCATTTAACATCGTTGCAGCAGCATGACTGTAAGCGTGCAGCATGCAACGCATCAGCAGCTAACAGGCATCTGTCAATATATGGCGCGTGGCAGCCGCTGGCATCAACCTTGTTTTTGTTGGAGTTGCTGCCGATGCTGTGCTGCTGGTATTGTTTTTAGCCGGTTGGACTTGAGTCGATTCGTCATTTAAATGATGCCGCTTCCATTGGCAGCACTTAGCGCAACATCAAATTAAATTGCCATAGCAGCAGCTTGCAACAGGAGCTTGTAAAAGCAGCAGCAGCAACAGCAGCAGCCGCATTTGCGATAGAGGAACGTGCCAAGCTAAATTAATTGCTTCGTTAGATGGGCAGGCAAAATGTACTGCCACACGCTGTGGCATTAACTGTGGCAGTGGTCGAACCACTTTTTATCAAACTTTTTTACACTTCTGTCGAACGTCGTGTGGAGACTGCCCAACAGCGATTGACAAATTTCCGAATGCCATTAAGAAAGCGTTGCATGGAAGAAACGTAGCAGTTCATCTCTTATATCCGGGGGCGGGCTGAGCCGGCCCAATAGAGCTGGCCAAAACCAGGGGTACCAGGCTATAGCCGTTGGCCTTTGCAATTACGCGAGGCTTGCCAACTAAATAACAGAAAGCAACAAAAAATGGTCGCAAGTTTTTCATTTGGTGTGCAAATTTTTTTGAACAATAAACGCGAGACGCCAAAACGCTTCGTTTATAACTTTATCATTTCAGCCGGCTCCAGGATAAGCATCAACGGCAGCAATCTGCAACAATCTGTGGTAGTCTGCCCCATGTTGCAGCAGCAGCAGTAGCAGCCGCAGTAGCAGCCGCAGCCTCACTCGGCATTCCACTCGTCTGTGCCTCGTTATTGGTTGCTTAATTAATGATGCAGCTGGCGCTGCTAACAAGCAACAAAGTAAAGCTACAACGCGAACTCTCTCAGATGGACAATCCTAACGCTTAGATAGTCGCTTCTCTTGCCACGCCCATCAGCGCTTGATTTGGGCTTTCCAAATTGCAATCAAGCTACTTATAGTGGGGGGCGTTGCTTTACTATCTACTGTTGCTTCTGCTTCCTATTCTTCTTTCTCTTCTATTATTATTTTGTGAGTGGTTGCAACATTTGTAACTAAAAACTACCTCACCCACATAAATTACCGGCAAAGAAAAGACTCAAAAGTCGTCGTTGCTATTATCTTTTGGAAAATTGGAAATATCCGAAACGTTTTGAACGAGCCTGTTATTTAGTATCAACTTCAAATTCAATGATTATAATTCAAAATGCAATTAATTTTCATATTGATTTAGTTTACTGTTTGCAAAAGTTTGGCAATTATGAATCCATATATAATATATATGCTATACATTAATCTAGCCGCTTTAATGGATTTTCAAATTGAGATTCCGTATTTAATGTTTGGGTTTTCGTATCTTAAGCAGATCACAAAACGTATTACATCTAAAATCAATTAATCGGTTCCAATAAAAAATCCCCTCGACTAGGCTTGATATTTTTCATAAGTTATCAAAAAATGTCTCGGGAGTTCATCAGGAGCAGTTGAAAGCTACGTCTCGTGTTATACCGTCATTATAATCTGTAGCAAATCTTTTATATTGATATATATTTATGTTTTTTCTATCAACGTGTCAGATCACTTTTTCTCACTTGTTGCGCAGCTTAGAAGCATGGAATATTTCTAAGAAAAAATATCGCTGCTTGATGTGCTGTTTAATTTGCATACGAAAGCGGCTATGCCTTAGACAAATGTATAAAAATAGCTGAACATTATCTTTTTATTTATTGTATATAAATGTATATTTGGCTATTCTTTTCAAAAATGAAATCAATTTCAAAATGTAACCTGCGTTGCCCTTCATTTTTGTTTTATTTCATTTCACTTCATTTCATTTTGTTGTTAGTTTGTAGAGATCGATGATATAATTCACAAATGCTACACAACAAAACGGCATAACGATAACAATATAGTATGAAGATACAAGAGATGATAATAATACCACTAAAGTTGATGATGATGATGATGATGATGCTGATGATAATGATGTTGTCGTCAATCTGTTTCTAAATATATTTGGCAAGAATCGCTTTAAATAGCGCAAAATGTAATACTGCAGCGAATTGATTGGAAATGGGGGAAGGGATAGGATGGATTTCAATGGGATTGATATTGGGAGTTTTTTTTACTATTAGTCGTGTCGTCTTGACAAATGTCAACGAACAGATTGCCTGCCCGAAACAAACAAAAAATAAGAAGCCAAAGAGCTCAACAAAAGCCGCCAACATTCGAAAATTGTATTGTAACAAATATATTTTGTTCACAACAAAAGCTGAGACAGCTAGAGGAATAGAAAGAGAGAGGGGATACAGAGTGAGAGAGAGAGAGGGAGAGCGAATAATTTAGTTAGTTGGATAGAGTCAGACAGCGAGACCTGTCGCCTGTGTCTTTATCAAAGTCGTACGGTACTTTATGTTGAGACAACAACAACACCAAATAATAAACGCGTTTAAAGTCCAAAAAGAAGTTTTGGCCCAAAGTTCATGTGTCAGGTGGGAAAAATACACGAACAACAAATCGATCGGCCTCGATCTGAGTGGAGAGGGTGGAGAGGGGGTTTATAGAACTGGCAGCTTGCTTCGTTTTTTTTTTTTTTTTTTTTGATTTGTGTCGGCATTTTGTTTATTTTGTATTTTTGAGGTATTTTATTTATGTTTTTCTTTACGCTTCACCGTTAAGCTAACTGCACATTTGCTTTGTCTGCTTATTGGCGCTTATTGTTTTAGTGGATCTCTGACATGATTTGTTTTTCTACTTCGACCTCATCGGCCAGAGAATTGCCCTCCGGCCAACAAAAATGTTTTAATTAAAGACACAACTCTAATATCTCTCTGTCGCGCAGACAATCAACATTCGATTTGGCTAACAGCTTTGCAGCATTTAGTACATTTAGTTCAGGTGATGCGCTTTATTGAGATTATCACACCTCTGGTCTTCAATACAATTCGCTATGCGCCGCAGTTAACCCATTTGAGCTGCTAGGACTTGGAGTTGAAAAGAATTAAACAATATAGACCCAATATCGAACTCTATACAACAAGTCGACTGTTGACATTTCATCTTAGCATTGACGACTAGCCTGGGAAAAGCGGAAGGAAAACAAAGGTGAAGTGAGAGAAAGTGGGATAGAATTTGTTAAAGCCCAGTCGAGTTGACAACTCTAACTGTATGCAGTGGCGAGCAGTTTGAAACAGTTGTGTTGCACTGCGACTAGTGAACTGATAACATAATTGCCATTAAATGCGGCAACCTGTTGCCCCCGTTGCCTCCCATTGCACCGTGGTGGCCGGATTAGACCAGTCCGATCAGCCACAAGCAGTTTTCGGACTTGCTCTTTTGGCCAGGCAGTTAGCAGCCTGGAAACCGTTTTAATGAGCCATCAAACGCAGCAGCAGCCGTCTAATCATTGTTTATGTTTATGACGACTAACCCAAAGCACCACAAAGCGGCCAACAGTTGCAACAGCTGCTGCTTTTTTTTTGCTGCTGATGCCAGTGGCAAGTGGCAAGTGGCAAGCATTACGCACTTGAGTCGAGAGTCGAATGTTGTGTTTAAAGTGTGGAGTCTGTTGCAAGTTTTCCCAGTGCGGCCTTCCTTCCTTCCTTCCATGCAAGTGAAATTTATGCAAATGGCCTGACTCGCAATTCGTTTGCATTGTGCTTTTGCGCAATTACTTGGCCAAACTCGCGGACAGACGACGCGTCGGAGGCGTCACCTGCTGTGTGGCATTCGATTGAACTCAAGTGTGCCACTTACGTCGGATAACCAAGCGCACCACACTCAACGACGATTGCAGCGAACACGTGACAACGCCAGCGGGTGGCCAAATTGAAATTGAAAAGCGTTCGAAATTGAAATGCGCTTCCAGCACCAATAAAAGCAACAACGACAACAACAACAAGAACAACAACAACAATAGCCGACAACAAGCAACTGGCAATGCAAATAACAAGAACAAGTAATGCATTTGTGGGTGGTGCCCGACACAGTGGTGCACTGGCTATTTGCATTGCTTATCGTATGAATACAATCATGAATCATCAGCTTATGTACATTTTTGATTACTTAATTACCAATCAGGTAATGGAATCAAAAGAATATTTTAAATACAAGCTGCATATTTATGCATATAATGCATATTATAAAATAATACGATTATACTTTGTGAAGTCTTCAAATTGAGGAGCAAACCAAAAGTTCTTACGGAAAGGAACCGAGGTGTGTATATATTACATTAATATATTACAATAGTGACATAATTTACTCTTATTTTGCCATAGGCTAAAAATATATAATTTCATGTTCAGTTGCATTTATGAATATTGTGTCGATAGTATTGTTACTGATGGTAGTCTAAATAAAGTTGCAAACAACTTTTGATTGGTTTCTTACCAGTGTGCGAGGCCACACAACGGCATTTGCGGCTCAGCTCAATGTAAATTCTGGCAACTGAAGTGTCGACATATCGGGGCTAGCATTCAAATGGAATTTTACTAACTCCCCACACACCCCCTCCTTCCTGTAAGCACCCAAACTTTGGGGCAATGCACGCGCCAAGGCTTTTCCTCGCATCAAACCGCTAATCGATGTGAAGCATTCGAAAACTAGCATTTGATACGCACGCCAGACGCAGGTGACCCGACTCCAAAATTGCAACGTGATATCGAGAAAATCCTCTAGAAAAAAGTTATACAAAACAGTGTATGGTTTTTTGTAGTTGTCTGCATATGGGGCGTACCAGATGTTGATAAGGCGTTTTTGACGAGACCAAAAAGCGCGCAACAAAATGCATTTAAAATAAATATTTAACATGTGCGGTCAACACGCAGATAAGTATGGATATAAATAACACAAAACTAAATGAAATTCGAGTTAATACATCAACTACTTATCAGAGAGAGAGACTCGTTGTTATTTCTGCTTAATTTGCTTTGCGAGCTGATTAATCTTTATGGCGAACAGGCTCCACACAATGGGCCTCAATGTCCAAGATGGGTATTAAAATTTACGACGTCAAATTGGTGAAGGAAACAGCAGGCTCATTTTTTACGTTTCTTTTTTTTTTCTTTTTGACGAGAGATTGTGAAGATTCGAGAAACACAGCTCGTTGCTTGTAAATCGCATTTTGCAGCTGAATTCTTAATGCTCGTTGTCGAATTGTCGTTGCTTGTTATTAACTATTTAGATATAAAGCTGGTTTCTAGTCGATGCCTGCAAATCATAAATTATAGTTACTAACTGGTTAACTGGTTACTTAAAATTTACTGCTTGCAATTTGAACCTTGGCAGAAAAACCAGAAGCAGGGCAAGTTTTAATATCGTTAGGAGAATGGAAATGAGTTGTAGGGCAGCGAGTATTATACAGCCAAATCAATATCAATTGTATAAAATACGATGTTCCATTTGTTGCCCAGCACTACTGTTTTCACTTCCAACGCCGATATGCCATCTCGATCCAGTGATGCATAAAATCACCAGGCAACTGCATGGGAAATGGAAGGCAATACATATTGAGTGATATAAGCCTTATTCATCTGAATCAGCTACATATGTGCTGTCGTCGTTATGCATTCAGATTTCTTTTAGGGGAAAATCACATATTTCTCAGATGAATCACGGAATTTAGTATATGCCACCAGAAGAATTTTGCCCCAGCACTGCAGATGCACCCACTCTCCCGTGTTTCTCAGAATACGTGCAGCTCTTCTATCGGGACTTTGGATTTGTCCTGCGAATGCCCGCCATATCCATGCAACAGCCATAGCACTAGCCTCAATTCTACAAAGATCTATATGTATATATATTAATATATAAGTAACAAATTGGATTCAAAAATTTTCATTACTCGATTGCTGTGATGTGAGACTTTCAGTTCAAGCTCTGTAACTTTGCTACGATTTTGACTCATTGGCTCGTGACTTTGGTTAATGTTGATTCAGTGCAAAGATTCCACAATGGCATTACTCAGAGCCCAGGCGCTGATTTAACTTGTACGTTGATTTGCTGATTTAATTGTTTAATTATAGAAAATTATTTCAATTGAACGATCAGCCAGTAGCAGTCATTGTAAGCGGCAGCTAAAGACAGACTCACTCAAACTTTATGTGGTCCACAATCCATTGAGAGGTTGCTTGCATTCGAATGGGCCTCTTCGAATTCCCGCTAATGAGTGTCAACAGTGGACACGACATGACATGACACGACACCGCCAAGTATGTATCTCAACTACATACGCAGCAGCATCAACATCAGCATAAGCAGCAACTGCTCAATATTCCAAGACCCTCTTTGTGGATTATTACGAATTTGTGCCGAGAACTTTTTTCATTTAGTTCGTATATCTCTATACAAAAATGCATTGAAAATAATTACTATACAATGTTGTTCATGTTATACAGCAAGAGTATTTATGCATTGGCTTCCTCTCTGCTGTTAATATGACTTTAAATGGTTTACGACTTCGGAGTGCTCGTGCGAGTAATTTCAAGATTAAAGCAACGGCATACCATCAATGGTGCAAATTATTGGCCAAGCCTCCCAAGTTCTTGCACTCTTCCAGTCTTTCAGTCTTTCAGTCTTTTCTCCATTTGCCAGATTGACTTTTCCGGGCTGCAATCAGCGTTCAATTGATGCATCTTTGCAATCTCTGAGCATATGAGCCGCTTGTCACATTGCGGCCAGCATTGACAATATAACTATATACAACATTTACCATTTACAGCTGCAGCATAAATAGCAAACTGCTCACGTCACAGAACAGAAACAACACAACAACAATGCATATATACGATGCACAAAATACATTTTTTGTTTGGCTAAATTCAAATTCACTTTAATTGCTGTCTTCCAAACTTAACTCTGTTGTATCTCTTACATTCTCTTATTTCTTGGTCAGGCCAAGGGACCAAGGGCTTGGAGGTGAATAACAAATTGAACAAAGACCATCTAACACCACCCGTTGCGCTTGTGCGCGCATTTTATTAAGCAATTTATTAAGTTATTGATTTTGTCAGAAAATTGGGATGGATCTTAATTAATTTTGTAATTCTAGTGCCGACAGCAACAGCAGCAGCAACAATAATAGCGACAACAAACAACAATCCAATATTTAACTTAACGGCATTTTGTGTGTGATATGTTTATTTACATTTATTTATGCAGTTTGTTGATGAAATCAAATTAATTTATCAATTTTGTCATTAATGTGATTTCCTTTCAGCGACATGTTTTTTCTCGTCTTTTCTATACTTCAGTTGACTGACTTTTGTGCGCAGGAGGGTATGTTCACTTCGACAGCACGTTGGCAAGTAAACACGTTGGTGAATAGATCTTTTATTCTATCTAAAGTTTCTTTAAGACCCTAGTATAATTTATATTACCTTACTTGTATAGGCATAGGGCTTTGCAAATTAGTTTTTACGCATTAATTATCATTCCCTTTGCATTGTAGACAAATCAAATGTTTTCTATCAACAATTACTAAGTTGTAAGAGTATTCCATTTGTTGGCTTTTCTATTTTGACATTTTCTTACTGGCTTGATTGTTCCTCTCTTTCTGTTGCTTCTTCTTCTGTTTGTTTTGTTTTGTTTTATTTGCTTAGGCCCCTCCACAGGTGGCAATTGCCATGCGCATCAACTTACAGGCAGTCAGGTGCCTGCAGCAATTGGATAGGATAGGGATGGGGGAGGGAATGCTGCCAAATTTGAGGAACACTGTCGATCGGAAGTTGGTTCACCATTTACGAAAACTGTCAACGTTCTGCATATTAATTTTGAGCATTTTTGTTTCTGTTTTTTGTTTGTTTTTTTTTTTTTATACAGTCAGAAGTCGCTCCAAAGACTGTGCACTTCCTGTGCCCCCGGCTTTGTTCCCTCCTGCCTGTCTTGCCCCTCTTGGGCACTTGGAAATTGTGTCACGCGACACGTATCAGAATTAGTTCGCAAACTGAAGTCGAGGCGTTCGAGACGACAAATTCGGAATTGGGAATCGTTTTGTAGGCATCGAAATCGGCATCGAAGTCTACAACGCATTCAATATGCGCACATTGTGCCAGTTACTGACTTGAGTGGCATTTAGTCATAATCAAAGTCTTTTTACTTATTGTTTATCATTTACTCGTATGGGCTATTGCACTTGACTTAATATACCCTGCACTGGGCGACATGAGCAGAAAGGGTCAGGTATGTTGTAATTTGAACTCAAAGAGTGTACGATCAGTTGATTTTAAATATAATGTTAATTAAATAGTTCACAAGCTGAAATTTGATAGTTAAATCGAAGTTGAAACTGTAAACTTCTAATCACAATTTGATTGATATATACTTGTATACTTGTAGGATATATCCAAGTCGTGCGAGTGCCAACTTGTTTCGAATTTCGTTTGTTTATCCATGCGATAATCAAGCGACCTTCTGTCAGTCGTCGTGGAGTTCGTTGTTTCCAGCCAGCGGCGGCAATGGAGGCAGTTTTTGATTAATACGGCGAAACTGCTGAAAGCACCGTTAAACTTTTGCCATTGCTTTGACATTTCACATCTAACACCCGACTGCCTGCGGTGCACATTTTTTCAGAGCTGTTTGTTGAAATTCTTGCCTCATTAATCGCTCGCAATTAAGCGCCACTTTATATCAAATTCACACTTTTTTTTTCGATGCAGCTGTTGATGTTGGTGTTGTTGGTATTGTTGTTGCTGTTGGATTGTTTGTTATCGCAGCATCGCTATGGCCCTTTGTGCTGAGGCAGCAATCGATTGATTTGTTGCCTGTCTGTGGCACGTGTTGATTGTTCAGCGCTCAACGCCTCGGGTCGACAGTTTCACACTGAATATGGGCGCTAAAAGTTGGCCAGAAACAAAGGATCATCAGGCAGGGGGCCAAAACACGAATTAAATTGAAAGAATAGCCGTTAGAAAATATTAAATTCTACAAATTAAATACAAATGTTCGACTATCTATCAGTTGTCACATAGTTGTGTCCAACAAGAAGGAGACAGAAAGAGAGAGAGAGAGAGAGAGGGAGAAATAGAATGAAGAGAAATAATGGAGTGCATAAGGAAAGTGGCAAAGTGAGGCAGTGAGCACTTAGTCAAAAACTAGGAGTTTATCTTTATTATTATTGATGATATAAGTTTTTCATTTTAAAACTAAAATGTGTAAATTAAATATAAAACAAATATTTAAAAGAGGACTGGGAAAGAGAGTGGGTATCCCGTAGACTCGCACCGGCACTTAAGCAACTTTAGATATGTATATATTTTTTATATAGTCCTGTTGGCTCTCTCGACTGCGATATACCCTGAACCCAGCTGAGATCAATATGATAGTACATTTACGTCCATAACTTCTGTTGTTCTTATCCGATCTTGATTATATTTGTCCAGTTGATCAATAATTTGCATATGCATATTCTCTAATAATTAGAAATGCATCGAATATCGAGAAACGGAGGCAGCTATTGATAAAATAAAGCAAACTTGAACTGCGCGTTGTATACGAGTGCTCATATTCCAAATTTGAAGTCTCGACTCGGTCCAGTATATATATATATACATATATATATGCTTCCTTCTGCCTGTTACGTACATTTGCACCCAACCATTATACCCATTTTACCCATTTTGAATGGTATAAATGTTATACAAATGCCGTCTAATAAATATTATTCGGAATGAATGAATGAGAATATAGTGACAGCAATTAAAACCATATCAGCGCAAAAGACTTAAGCCACAAACTTGAAACGAACTTTACCTCAGCAATACGCAAAAGCCAAACAAATTTCAACCAGTTTTCAGCACTACGGAAACAAACCGAAACCACTTTTAAAATCGGTTTAGCTTTTCGCCTGACAAAAATCTCAGGTGCTGCCACCTGTTGTGCGGCTTCTTCTCAAGTTGGAAAGCCTGAAAACTGCCTACTGCCTGCCTGCTCCTTGTTTGCTTCTACTGCTGGTGCTGCTGCCGCCACTGAGGCTGGCTCATAAATAACTAAAATGCTCTATCTATGCTACCGAATCAGCCATAGCCGCTGGCTGGCAGCAACTGCTGAATTATGATATGCAACGAGTGCGAGTTGAAAATACTTGCAGAGACGTTGCTAGTCTATGCTTGTGTATGGCTGACTACCTTTCTGATTATCCAACACTGGCCAACAACAATAGCAATTGAGGTGGGCATTCCTTAATGTTCAGCTGTATCGGGCCCCAAACGCAGTCGCACTTTTAATCTGGTTCTGGGCGCTGAGCGCATTAATTATGCGTTTTCAAGCGGCTAAAGCATGCTTATTTGTTTTTGCTTTTTTTTTTTTTTTTGTTTGTTTTTGGATGTGCAAGCTTGCTTTTTTTTTGTGGTCTGAAATTCTTGGCACGAGTTGGTTAATTAATTTAATTAATGTTTTTCAAAGCGACGGCGGTGCTGCCGTTGACGCCACTGTTGAGTTCGTTGAGCATTTTGTTATTGTTTCTCGTTTCATTTCTAACGGCAGCTCGAATGCTTGCCACAAAAGCAATATGAAAAGCCTAAGAGAAAAATCTAAAACACACACGTTTGCAGTTCACATAACAACAACTTTTCAAATTTCTACATAATTATTAAAATTTCGCTTCGATTTCGATCCGTTTCGCAACGTCAGTTAATGTTTTGCATTTGATTTTGATAACCCAATCGGAAGTTTAATTGAAAAAAGTAATTACTTCTACTACTAGTTGGATAACTTCTTCTTTGAAATTCATTTAAATTTCCTGTTATTAGGATTTGGCACACTATGCTTTTCAGTTCATTTTATTTATAGCAAATCGATTTATATATATATCGATATACATATAACTATTCCGTCTAAATGCTAAATCCGAGCCTCCAGCTCAGCTCTGAACTCAAGTAAAAAAGAGATAATCAAATTAAAGAAAACAACTTTGTGCTTTCGAGAAAATGCAATAGGTTATATTAGGAAGTATTTGGTATAATTGGTATTAAATATATTCGAAATATCTAGAAAATCGAGAAACAAAGAATGCTAATAGTTGGTCAAATAAATCAACACTCAATTGAAATCGACTTTAGATTTTAGCTCTCAGCTATATTGTAGCCATTTCGGACTATCTCTTTCTCTCCTCCACTCGCCTTTCAGTCTGCTGCATTTTCTGGTCAACAAATTTGCGCATTTGCCAAGTTGAAGGCCGAAATGTGCGCATTGTGCAACGATTGCCGCACAAAAATTGTTGCGGCAAATTTAATTTGTTGCCATTGGGCCAAGGAGGCGGGAGAAGCTGGACCAGCATCAGCAAGAGTTAAAGCAAGAATGCCGCAGTAGCGATTGTCGCAATGCCAACGCCAACGCTGACGTCGCTGCCAGCGTCGCTGCTGCTGTTGTAGCATTTGTATTGATTTATGCGCAAGCGGCAACATGAAAGGCGCCACAATGACAAGAGGCACGACTATCGAGTAGGTTTGGGGATTGGGCATTGCGATTGGACCTGGGATTTGTGGATGCCACTGCAAATGGCTTATGATATGCGCCACAGATCGTATGCGTAATATGCCAATGCTATGTAGTTTGTTTTTTATTCTTGTGGAGAAGGGGCGGGGGCATAAGAGGGCTTAAATTAACTTCATAGAACACGCTCGACATGCTGCGGCAGAAGATACACCGCTACAGAGCATTGACACTAGCATCATTATCAACATTTTAAGCCAAGGAGGTCTGCGGCACGAGGGGAAAACCCATTTGGTGAACGACTATTGACAGCCGCAGTTAACAAGCGCTTTATGAAATTTATCTTTCAAGCATCATAAATCATAAAACTAGAAAAAAAAAAAATAGCAATGCTAAGAAAAACCAAAAAACTTCTTTTAGTCAAGCAACTGGCGTCGTCGCTGTTGAAAAGTTATATAACAATGTTGGATTCTGTTGCACAATTAGAGGGTGCTCCAAGGAGGGGAACGGCAGTTGAGGAATTAAGAATCGCGCACTTGCCATGCTTGCTGACTTAATTACCCAACTGAGACTCGACGCTGCCCCCATTCTCCCTTCTTAGCTCTGTAGCATATTTAATAATTACTTGAGGCAACTCTCATGTACTTTGCTTTACTTAGTTGCGCATAGGCCACAGCGCGAAGTTGCTTTAGTTTCTGTTTTGTTGTTGCTTTTGTTGTTTTTATATTTATTCTTTTGTTTTGACTGATTAAGAAAATGATGAAAACGCAGCCAAGCGCGCCAAAAATGCTACTGATAAACAACAAGAACAACAACAATACCAGCAATTACAACTAAATATGCGCAGCGAGTGTGTGCAGTCAATAAAACCAAAAGAATATATGTATAGATATAAGCTCTATGCTCAAAGAATGTGTATATATAAAAAGTATAAATAATTTATATGCACTTCTATAAAAAGATAATGCATATGCAACATGTGCCGAAGAAAGCTTTTGTTTTATTTGACAATTTCCATCTATCAATTGGCAAATTGTGCCGTTTTCGTCTTGGCTCAAATGCAATTTACTTCGACTTAGAATACGCTAGCATCAAGCGTACAACCAGTATGAGTCTGAGTCCAGTCAACAGGCTGTCTTCTCCCGACAGTTGTATATATGTATGTATGCATAGATATGAGCGACATCCAATCATAATTCAGCGCCTTATCGCGTCCATGTTCATCTCCAGTTTCGTTTGCTGCCGCAGGCCAACTGTGGCAAGCTAGCAACTTGTGGCAACTTGGCCAGTGACCGTAAACTTTCAACAAAATGTCGCGTGCTCTAAACTGCAGTTAGGCAACTTTATAATGCCTGACAACTCGCTGTCGGCGTAGCCATAAAATGTTGCGCTTTATAACAAACAACAATAAAAACGAACGTGATGCAGAGGTGGCCTATCGATGTTATCGATTCTATCGATAAGTCTAGCGCAAAATGCTGTTGACAAATTGCTGGTCGTGCCTGGAACTTCCACTTGGCCTACACAGCAAACAATTTAGACTAAAATACAATACTTGTTCGCATAAAGTGCAAACATATCAAAAACTGAAATAAAACTTAAAATGGGAATCGTAATTAAAAAACACTGAAGTGGCAAAATCAGAATTAGTGAATTTGAATTGATGAACCAGAGAGAGACAGAGACAGAGGGGGAGAAAAATAATAGCAAGACAATCAAATTCTTTAGTTCGTAAAATTGATTAAAATGATTTTGTTAAATTGATATTACAGGGAATTTGAAATTGCATCTAAAATATTGCACTGTGTGACAATGCGAAGATAACTGATTATAAATGCTAAATTTCTGGGGCATGCCACCTGGCCGCCTTGCCACCTTGTTGGCTTGCAGCGTGGGTGTTAAATTATAGCCAGTGGCCACATAGTGACAGCTGGAACTGGAGCTGATGGACATGGCAACATCCGCGCGTCAATGTCAACAAGTTGCGGCATGCGGCAAGAGTCAGCGAATGCAACCCGCTGGCAGGCAGCAGCTTCTAATAGTTGCAACCTGATTGTTCAACTTCCAATCACAACACCCCGTGCCACCTCCTGCTGCAACCTAATAATTGTATTTTGCGCCGTACAGCGACCATTTTGGTGGGCGTCGCTGTGGGCGTCGCAGTGGGCTGCTCTGGGCACTTTGACACTTGATGGTGGTGTATACTTAATGCCCGGCATTTTATATGCCCGTCGCCTCCGTGGAGACAATCATTAGGCGCTGCCACATAATTTGACCGAAAAAAAAAGAAACTGCAGAGTCTGCTAAATTCAAAGTCAAAGCCACATTCAAAGTCAATAAAACGTTTGCTGCAACTGCCAACTGCAAACGTTGCAACTTTTGGCGGCAAAGATGAGAGACGCGACGCAACGCTAACTCTGATCCGACCACCAGCTAAATTAGTTGTCATGGGAATTTATTGTGCCATTTGTGCCCAGCACAAAGTCGAATCCCCACAGAACTGCCGCCGCTCTGAGATGGGTGTGTTGTGTTTGGAATATTATCAGCCCCCAAAAAGCACGAGTCTCGAGAATGACACAAGACACACGAAGTAAATGCACGAAGCATGACAGTTCTTTTATATATTAAAAAAGTGGCAGAATATAGCCACAAATTTGTGTTTATATATGCTTTTTTTATAAAATGAACTCCTTAATTCATATATTGACTATACCTTTTTATAACGCCTCTTTATAATACCAACACCTTATTATTGTACTTTATATACAATTTATATATATATATATGTATATGTATATTATAAACTACTATCCCAGCCTTATCTTGCTCCTCTTTCATCCCAAAAACACCTTTAAAAATTTATATTATTTCCTACACAATTTAATTTCGTTAAAGACAATATAATTTTCGTGCTGTTCGTGTTCAGACGAGAGGCACGTTGCCATCGGTAGTGCAACATTTTGATACAGTCAAGTGTAAGAGAGTCTTGGCAGACTCCCAGACTGTGTGACTACAGCAATAGTCATCACTGCAATTCCCAGTTTCCTCTTACCTTCTAATCCAACCTTCCTCTTCAACTTCAACTCCCTCTTCCAGGCAGTGATCATGCGCATGATTAGCCAGCAAAGTGGCAACGAACCGAGTTCTCAGACAATGTTTCAGATTCTTCGTCTTCTTCTTCTTCGGCTGGTTCTTACTACTCTTTGTTGTTGCTGCTGCTGCCTGCCTGCCCCATTACCAATTTGTATTAGAGTTTAATTATGCAAATAATGCGAGATACACAGATTCTCGGCCAGTGCTTTCTAACTGTCAACTGTCACACGCGCGCTGCCTGTAAAAGAATTAAGTATTTTTCTTTACTTTTCTTTCAAATTTGTGATTTTTCTTTCTTTTTTTTTTGTGTGGTTTTGGCTGCTCATTTGTCTCGGGGCGGCCATCAGCTCATCACCAGTTGTGTACCTGATGAACTCTGCGCAGGCTGTCGTCGCCATTAACCCAATCTATTATTAAATGCCATTAGAGCGGTGCAACAGCAGCAGCAGCAGCATCTGTCCCAACGGCAATCGCAATTATTGAATATATGTATATATGTATGTGTAGATTTCAGTATTTTCAATATTTGCAGTATTTCATATGTCATATTTCACGGCAAGCAACCATGCCATATTGCCAGCCAAAAACATCATATTTCATTTGGCAAATTTCATAGAAAGCCAGCCCCATAAACGTTGTCCAAATATTTGGCGCGAGCAGATCGCGTGTCCCCAGGGCGATCCTATTTGTACAATTTGCAATGCTCTTACAAAAAGTCTTTTAATATGGTCATGAAAAGTGCAACACTTGATGATTTAGACCAAATATAGCAAGCAATAGGAGCAGTGATTAGAGTTGAGACGATCTGTCATCAAAACTATATTGCTACAATGAAGTGTTGATTAATAAACTATTGCGAATTGTATTGATTAAAAAGGAAACTTTTCTTAAAAATGTATCAAAATCCGGTGCAGTTTACTTTTCAAGCATTATGTATATATATGTCCCTTTAATCTTCAATTAAGTTAATGCCTACAAGAGTATTTCATATTCAGCTAACTTTTCTTTCTAGTGTTCTGCTTTTGGCTGCTTTATTTTGTTTTTCCCTATTAATGTCTGGCCCATGTGCCAAGCGATCAGCCAGCGGTTCAGCACGCTGCGTTTAGCCAAATTAAGACTTTGCATAATCAAGTGCCAAAAAAAAAACAAAAAAAGCGAAACCACTGAAAAAAAATGGGTTTGCATTCCACAAAAAACCATAGTCCATTAAATACAATTAAGTCTTAAGCATTTTCCAACTTCTCTTGGATATCCATCTCCCTCTCTCTCTCTCTCTCTCTTTCTCTCTCTTACTAACCCTGTCGATCTCTGTCAGAAATTAACAGTTCATTAGCCAAAGCTCTGGCAAATATTTTGCTTCTTGCAAGCAATTATACCCCCTTTGGGCCAACCCTGCAGGCACCTCAAAGTGGCGACCCTCTGATGATGTATGTTTTGCCACAATCACCTCTTCGTTCATTCCTCTCCCCCCATTCAAGATGCCCCTTTTTCCCCCTCGAAAAGTTCAGCTGACACAACTATCGAAAGCCGTTATATAAATCTTTTCGCACCGACCATTTAAGCTGTGAAACTGGCCTCAGGTTAAATATGTTGTTGTAGACGATTAGTTCACTCTGCAATCAAAGCAATGGGCTCAGAAATTATTACTGTTATATTGCTATATCGTAATACTTGAGTGCAAATCGAATGTTTGTTTTATCTTTTATTATACTTGTCCATTCTTGTTTACTTTGGAATGTTGTTCACCAAAATCACAATATTTTTTTGGCAGTATTAACTATTATTCTCAGTTAAATTTGATCCTTTTGAGCATCCTCTTACATTCTGTATTTATGTTTTGCTTCTTTCCCTACACTTTCTCATTGTTACATTATCAATCCAAAAAGTCTCAACACATTTGCATTTCGCTGTCTTATTCTTTTCATTAGCATCTTATACATTATACATATATATTAATTTCCGCTTAAATTGTGGTACATATCTGAATATAAAGAATAGAGTTGAATTTAAAAGACACAAATGAAGTAAATTGTCTGATTCAAATAACTTCCTCAACTTCTAAATTTATTCTGGTGTGAGCACATTAAAAGTGCATTAAATTTGCATAATGATGCAAAAATTGTCAATATGCAAAACAATTGATATTTCGCAAGAAAAATGATCAAAGTGTAACCAGAACTTAATAATGTATATAAATAGTAACATAAATATGCATATACGAGATTTTGTATTCTTTTTATTTGTTGAGCTGAAGCACGAATTCAAAATATTCATTACCTAAACAGTTTAGTTTATAATCATAAACCAATCTGGATAATCAGCAAAAACAAAGTACATATGTATTGTAATGCATTCAACATAATTATTAATATGCATGTCATTTGTAGCACATCATCTTCTGGCTTGTATCTTGTTTTTTTACATATCGCGTCTTATTGTACTGTACGTGGAACAATAGATGCATCTACTTATGGTCCCATTGCATACCGACAGGCGCTCTCCGACTGGGCCAACAACTCTTCAGGCCTGGCTAATTGGCATGCGTCGTCGTTGCCGTCTGCGTCTGCGTATGTTTCTGCTTCTGCTTTCGTCGTCGTCTGTAGCCTGTCAGCCCAGGAATTTGTTCCCCCAAACTGGCAGCTATTGTGACTGGAGGAGCTGACCTACTTAGGCGCCAGTGCGCCTTTTGGCTTACATCCAAAAACAGTCAACGCATTGCACCCGCGTTCGAATTTGGGTTCGTTTGCCTTCATATATGTATCGGACAGATACTTTTTTATGTATCTTTAGATACCTCACTGACAAATTATCATACACAGCACTCTCCATTGCTCCATCTCTCTCTCTCTCTTTCTCGTCATCTCTCTCCGTTTAAACCAAAACAAAAATGCGTTGCCCAAAAAGGCTTTCATATTGAATTTTCAGAGACTGCCGCTGTCCGTTTGCGAGCATTTAACTGATAATTGATTGATTTATTGCTTTATTGTTTGCTAAATAAGCCACAAAAAAAAAAAACATTAAATAAATAAACGAATCGAATGAAAATACACAAAACCATCATAGTGAATAAAACGAATCGAAACAAAACAAAACAAAAAATTAAATCGATTCGAATCGCAATGCATCCAATTGGAATCGAATCGAAACGGTCTTTAAAGCGCCTCATAAAAGATAAATACAAGATAGATTCAGCGTATTTGGATAGCCGATGATTAAATACTCTATGATTTTTTTAATGCCATGTACCACGATCTTTCCACCCACTACTACTAGTACTACCGTTAGTACTACTCCTATTGCTACTATTATACTCAAAAGTCTGTGTTTTATAAACCGATGATATCTGTCTTCCCTCTTCTCTATCTCGATCTCTCCCTTACATTAAATATATGTCTCGTTCTCATTGTCTTCAAATACTCAAGATCTCCCTCTCTCTCTCTCTCTCTCAGTTTTTCTTTCTTTTGAATTGTAAGGATCGTCAACTCGATCTTAAAATAACACGGTATACAAAACAACAGCGAATGCTGCACTTGGCGCTACTCAAAAGCAAACTCATGTCAAGTATTTGCATCCGAAGGGCAAGTGGAAAAGGGGTAAATGTAGCTTCTGTCATGGCATTATAAGTTGAGGTCTCTCTTTTTAAAGGTTGACACGCCAGAGGACATATTATCTTGCTGACAACGAACTTAAACTAGTCGTATAAACAGAAGATAAATATATATTTAAATAAGTTTAATCGTTTAAGAAGCTCTTCAAATTGAATTTAGATAAGATTCATAAAAAATATATTGAATTTAGTGATGCGTTAACGTTGCTTGAAAATAAAATTGTTCTTTAGTAGAGTTTTGTGGAACGGATACAGCTTAAAGTTGAAATAACAAATACATTCATATATAAACCTATTGTAAATATATTTTTACTTAGAAGCACAATCGTATTTTAGATTGAATAACAAAACTCTTGCATAAGAAAATAATTTGATGTATTTATAAAAATGCTCGAGTCTGTCGTAAGCAAGTTATATCCGATATGCTAAGTGTTTTGGCAATTACGTAAGTAGCTGTGACTTGGAACCAAAGTGGCAAGCAGAGCAGCTGCGCCAGCAGCAAGTGTGGCATCGGTTTGCATTTATCTTGCCACTTGACTCAGTTGCATTAAATGCCCATTACGCGACTCATTAACAACAGTTAAGGTTCGGAATTACAAGCGACTTTGCGAATGTCAATTGCAAATTGAGCACCTGCAATCAAAGAGTTACCAGATGCATAAACGTCAAGATACAAGATACGCAGATACAAAATCGATTTGCAATTTGAGTTGATTCGAGTTGAGCGCGGCTTATATAAACTGACCGGAACTGTGCGCATAAGCTGTAATGAGATGCGGCAAATGCTAATTGTTAACATTTCCCCTCCCCCAATAGCTCCCTCTTCCACGCCCCTTATAGCAGTTAACACTTAAATGAGGTCTGGAGTAAAAAAATGTGCATTAAATCGAAATTGAGGCAATTTCTTAGGCAAATCGCAATGCTAATTACTTGGCCAATTGAACACTCACACATACACACACACGCACACACACATACACACTTACATACATACACACACACACACATCCTGCTGGCAGCAGTTGCGGAAGCATCATACACTTGCGGAAGTACGGAAGTTTGCGAGCGTATGCGAAATTAAAATGCACTTAAACAAATATTAATATTAACCAACAGCTGTAAATTATAAACAAATGAGAGGCAATTTCAAATGAAGAAGGTGAAGCGGTAGAGGTAGTGCGGAAGAGGGTGGTGGGAAAGGGCGGTTAAAGGGGAGCAATCGGAGTACACCAACGTCATTTATTATGCATGCGACTCATTTGGATATTGTGTTAACACGAATTTTAATAGCCCGATTAAAATAAATTGTCGACAGAAAAGAATCAAATAAAAAATAAACACAAACCCAAACCCCAACCCAAAGTCGAATGTGGAATACCCTTACCTAAATCAGCTGCTTAAAATAGTAATGAGATCTCAAGCAAAATCGAACTATGCGAACATTTGGAGAAAATATTCTTGACTTTAAATAAATCCAGCTCCAGTGAAACAAAATTAGTGAGAAATTGCATACTCATGACTTGAAATCGAAGTACATAAGCCACTACATTTTCATGTCTTACATTTTTGTGTGCATAGGGAACGTTTTGGTTGAATACTTTTAAGAATATATTCTGATTTTCTCTTGGTATAACAAATTTATAAGTTGTACTCTGATTGGAATTTGATATTTTGAGAGATTCTCAATAAAAAATCTCTAAATTTTTAAGTGATTGAGCAATATATGAAAGCTGTGGCTAAAATTGGAGCTGCAGATGAAACTGGGAGCCGTTTGTTGCTTTTAGCTCGAAGTTGAAGGTAGTGCCAATTTGATGGGCTTCACTTGGACCGACTGTCAAACGCATGCCAACAACAGTTTAGTGCAACAATTAGCCACACATTTTCGCCAAAGTGCCACAGTCCAGAGACAAAGATAGAGGTAGAGGTAGAGGCAGAGGCAGACAAACAGACAAACGGACATTCACTTAGCCAGGCAGTCGGCCAAGAGATAGAAGCAGAAGCAGAACCAGAACCACAACTACCAGAACCCATACTCATACCTATACCCAGACATCTGTCTGGCTAAGTGCTTAGTTGGCTGGTGCCTGGTCGCGTACCTGGTTGGTTCTTAATCAAGCGTTAATTTGCTGGCCAAGAGACAAGCTCTCGAATGTCTGCAACACTGTTGCCAACGTCTACGTTTACGATGGTTAGATGTTTCTCCTCTAGAGATGGCCAAATATCAAATTATTCACAACACAACCCACAACTCGCCGTCTGATATGAAACTGGAAAATATTAGGCGGACATTCAAAAATTGCAAACAATCTATAATCATTCATTGCGAAACTCAAAAAAATTAATTCTTAAGTCACATGACGTACTTTTCTTATAAATCACAGGTGGAAACATAAATAATCATAAATAAAATATATTTTAAAGTTGTGTAACATTTTTAAACAAACTAAAGTAGTTGATATATTATTAACAATTTCTTGAGCAGTGCGAAAGGTCAAGACGATGTAGCCAGACCTGTGTCTGAGCTGGCAAAGAATAACTTAAAAATATATTTATCCTTTTGCAGCCTTAATAGCCAAGAAAATCTAGCCAGTTTTGGGTGTGACTCATCTCTAATTGAGTGTCAGCAGCAGCTCCTCGCGGAGCTTTGGGCAGATTTGGTACTGTGGTCTTTTTTTCTTTAGACACACGTGTTTTGCATTTGTCGCCCCTGTCAGTGGTGACTGCTTTGTGTGACACGCCACACGACTACATCTCTACTTGTCCTAGTTTTAAGAGAAGTTGCAAATTGAAATTATCACCAACGCGCTCAACGTTTAATCAACAAATCAAAATAAAAAACAAATTCTTCTTACAGTCATTAGGATAATCATGGATTGTGTTAGATATTTTTTTTTATATATATATATATCTTTATAATGTTACGCTTGTTAATTTCACTAGGCCGATAGGCTGAGAGATGGCTGGCTGTAGATGGGCAGGGAGAAGCGTTCGAGTAGGTTCAACAACCTGCAGAAGTAGACAATTCGCAGCTGCTATCATATCAGCTTATAAATTGATACAAACCAAAAAGCAAAAACAATAAACAATTTACATACAAACATAATTTGTATGCAATTCAAATTGAAATGCGTCCGCAAAACATTTTGCAAAATGACAGAACCAAAATAAAAAGAAGAAAAGATTGACGCAGGCGGCCGCATAGATAGACAGATGGCCAGATAGATGGATAGAAAGACGACAGCATTGGCACTTAAACTTAAGTTTAGTCAAAGAGACGAAAAAAAAAACCAACATATCGGTAAAACATAATAAATTTTATGTCAAGCTTTTGTTCAATGTATTGTTATTATTATTTTTTCGGATATCTGACGAATATTTTGAGTGCGACGACTGCGTCTGTTGTTGAACAATGAAAATCAGGACTATTGTCTGTCAATCTAAGTCAATACACTCCATTCCACAGCACACACAATAGACTTAAGAAAACCAGAAACCTGACCGCTTATCTGTAAGTGATTGTGTCTGTGTGCCACACGTTGACAATTAAAACCGTTACAAAATAGTTCACCAGTTCATCGAGCAGCTTTTGTTCCGAATTCCTCTCATTATTAGTTTATTTTGGATTTTGATTGCTTTTCTTCAAGTTTTTTTTTGTTGCAAAATTATGGCAAACTTTATCTTCCTTTTATTCATTAGCAAACTTCAAAAAATAGTTTAGCTAAAGCTTTGAAATTTATAATAATATCATAATACGGAACATATACAATTCATTTATCCGAACTGCATTGATAAAAATTAGTTAGTTCGATGTTTTCTGTTTTAATACTTGTTTGAAAAATGGGAATATTAAAACAATCAATGAAATGTTTGGACATCCAGAAATCAAATCCGCAATTTTAATCAATAGATTTTGTCAAAATTGAGAGATTAACATTTTTATTGAAAATAAATTAAACATTAGGCTTTTACAGGGATTAAGTCGATAAGCTGTCTATCTCTGATTGAAATGTGAATGTCTGAGCTATGTAGCTTTGCATAAGGCATGGCAAATGCTAAAGAGCAATTAATTTATTGGGCCAAATATTAGCATCGGCTGTCAAAACTGCCAGCATAATTTACGCCGGATTTCGATATGGGCGTGAATTTAATGCCGCTGACAGTCAGGCAACATCGGAATTCTATGCAAATTATAAAAAACTCGTAAAAACTCTTAAAATATTTCTCAATAGACATGGGTCGAAAGAACCAACCAAAGATCGCAAGAATATGAAGAGAAAGAGAGAGAGAGAGGAGGGAGAATGAGGGAGGTCGAGGAAGATGAGTAGAGTTAGCACACCGATAAGCAATGAAAAGTGTTGTACCCGTCGCCAAGTCTGAAAGAACCCAATAAAAATGTTAAGAAGCACGACCTTTAAACATAGATATTTTACTGTCAACGATCGAGATGAAATATAAATGGAGATTGCTGAATTATTTATTTCCCATAAACAAATATATTATATCATAGAGTATCAAATTAATTGAGCGTGTTAGCTCCTTCGATATATGCGATGCATATTCTTAAGGATACGGATAATAATACTACAAATATATAATTCAAGTGTATGGTGAAAGTGCCCGAAAGACCATTAAATATTCCATTCAAAAACACACTATTAAAAAAGACTATTAAAAATTAACATGAAAATAGACTACTAGAGAAAATTGGATTGATTTTGTATATGAAGGCTCTTTTGAAGAACAAGAATTAAACTTTAAGACAACTAAAATGAAATTTATTTGGCAGTTGGAACTAAAGGATAAATACAAAGACACTAAACAGTTCGAAATGCCAACTATAAGCCAAATATTTGCATAAGTCCATTTCTCAAACTTTCTAAGGCATATTCGTGGCTATGAATCAATTCTAATTATGATATCTGAAAGGGCACCTTTCACTTATCTGATTGGCAAATAAGAGATCGACTGAATTGAATTGAAATAAACCAAAATGATCAGCTATAAATATATCAGAGCAAGTGCTTAAAGTAGCGTAAAGATCGTGAGAAAGGCAGGTGACCAAGCCCATCCGCCCCTTAATTCATTCATCGCCCATGCCATGAAATATGAGTGCATTTTGAACAGTTTGAAAATCGTTCTCCTCTTTTCTTCTACTGCGACAATCAAAGAGTTTAAAATACAGCCCAATAGGTTCTGTCACTCGTTCCGACTGCGGATGGGGCTCTTTGGGACAATCTTAAGATACATAAATTGCTGTGAATATATCTATTTGTCCAGTTGGAATTGGAATTCATGCATTTCCAGTTTCAGCTTGCAAATGACCTGCTATTGATATAAATGACTAAGGCGGGACCATGAAACTTAAGACTGAAACTGAAGTTAGACTTGAATTTGATGGCTGTGATCATTTTCAAAGTGTCAAATCCACTTTAGCGCAGTTGCACTGCGGTAGAGAGTTGTCAACCAACTAAAAATATGAACGTCATTTAACGGCACTAGATCAAGCCTCTCCTCTATGAATACAGCTCAGTTTATGTGAGTTAGTTGTTGCGCTTTCTCAGCTAAAATGAAGCTCATTTTCTAGGATAATTATGTAAGATTGTTTAACTCATTAAAATACAATATAAAACATTTCATCAAATATCCATAGAATTTGAATGTAAAATTTGTTAATGACAAACATTTTTATTTGCCAAGTTGCCAAAATTACGGGAAATTACCTTCAAAGAAATCAATCATCAATGGACACTCCATGACAGATTAATTTATTTAAGTGACCAATAAATAATAATAATAAATACTATGTAAAACTTGTTATATTCAAATAATTGGCAAAGTTTGTCTATATATTTATAGTCGAAATTCGATTTTATTTAGTTTTTATTAAGTTGTCGGGGTATTGAGTGGGGCGTTTCTATGCCTCGCCCAGTTAATAATCGGGCTGACCAATAATAATTGATTGGTAGGTGTGAAAAATGTCTTTGGCTCTTGGTCTAAAGCTGAGAACAAAAAGAGAACTCCTCAAGAGTGAGAATTGTTTTGATTTCCAACAATAAAACGCCACAGGAGTCGCACAGCAGCTCAATAGCTATTCTGGGCCCTCACCCGACTTTGTTATTTGTGGGCCCTTTCAAAAATATTCAAATTTGTGTTGTTGTTCTCGTTGCTGGCAGTTTTGAAATACGAACGTGTATTTATTAGCGATTAAGTATCAGACATAAATATACATAGAAGAGCGAACAGACAGAAAGTGCCTGCCCAGCCCGGTTCGAATCGCTCTGTTCTGGTCCGGTCTCTGGGAGTCATGGAGTTGATACTTCAACTGCCGGCATAGATTAAATTAGGAATTTACTGTGAAATTATGCAAATCGTTACTAACAAATTTTCGAGAAGTGTCAAAAGCACTAAGAACGAAGAGAACATGCTATCGACGATACTCTACACGAATCGGATAGTATACTTTTCTATGCCTGTACAAATACAAGATCAGAGTTGGGTAACGTTTTAGAACAGATAGTGTTGTCCTCTCTTGGAAACTGATATCTTTATCTGCCGCGTCTCGTTAGCAGCCCAACGAAATCTTATTAGACAGTGGAAGGTGTGAAAAGTCAATTCAAGAATAATACAACAAGAAAACAACAACTGGGCAGAATGTGAATGTAAATGTGAATTGTGAACGATGCTTCATTCGGTATTGGCTGCGCTCAGTTCTGCTCTCATCGTCGCCGTGGCATATGAATCAATTGAAATGCAAATGTCGCAGCAGTCGACAGACTAATATTTGAATACAAAATGACAAATCGTTGAATTATGAGCGGCATATTATCCACAAGATAAAATGACCCCGCTCCAAACCCCTGCCATCTCTACTCTTCATCATGTCAATGGTTATTTATAATCATACATTTGTTGCCTTTGCTCAACTCTCATACAGCAGGCAATCTTGAAGAGGGTTCTTTTGAGGAGGATGAAAAGGGGTGTTCTTAATCTTAATATATTTGAGAATATCTGAAGCACATTGTAACTTTTCTGCAAATCTCTTGCTGCGAATCATAAACCATTTCAGTAATTTGTTGTAGGGTATTTTGAGTAAAATGTGCGGTTTTGTTAAGCTTTTATTATGAAATGAGCTTTGGTTTGAGTTCTATTCGGTTTTTGTTTCTGTATTAAGATATTTTGTGTGCGTGTTTACAAAAGAGAAAGGAATCTCAGTATTAATGCCATAGTCAAAATGGAAATGTAGATAGTTAGATGGATGGTTATTTGGCGAGTTGCTTCCATAGGTAAACGACTCGACTTGTGCCAGAGATGCGGCAGTTAAGCAAAAATTTTGCAGGTGTTTGTTACTGTTTGTTGCTGTTGCCAGTTATTGTTGTTGCTTGGCTTGACATATGCAACAAGCTGTCCAAAGCAAGGCCAGCAACTGGCTACAAAACTAAAGAAAAAATCAACGATGCGGCTGCAGTTGCCGCTGCTGTTATTGTTGCTGTTGCTGCAGTTGTGGCCATGGCCAAGGTCCATGGCTAGCACGACAGCAGCAGCAGCAGCAGCAGCAGCAGCAACTAACGAGGCACGTTGCTAGCAAAGCGGCCGTGCGGCAAGTAGCTGTTGCTGCTGCTGCTGCTGCTGCGGCTGTTGTGTATGTGTCTAACAGTTAACTATGCAAACATACATGTATATGGCTAATATGATGTGGTGCTGGGCAAGGCACACACACGTGTGTCGCTAATTAGATTGCAGCAGTCGCAACTTTAGATATTGCTACTGCTGTTCCTGCTGTTGGTTTTCAGCTTGCTCACACGGGTCGTAAATTAGCGAAGCGACAGCTAAAAGTTGTTTTTTTTTTTGGCTGTTCTTCATTTCCAGTTATTCTCATTCTCTCGCACCCTGATAATCTATCGTCGTCTATCAAGGCGCATCATGTTGCCAATTTTGTAATGCTACTGCCGCTGTGCGTTACAGTTGGTGATGCTGCTGTTGCGAATAGTGCAGCTGCGCCCCACCACGGCAATCATTCACTTTTAGCCAAAGAGTAATAATAATATTTCAGCTAGTCTCAGTCGCCAGACATGCGATTCATCTTAACTCTACATATAGATAAGAGCGAGCCTTAGTGGGGGGAAAGGCAGCGGGTGTCTTAAGAAGCATTGCATTTCGATTTAACCGAGTTCGCTGCTGTCGCTGTCGTTGTCGTTGCTGCTGCTGTTATTTCTGTTGCTGATCTGATCTTAGTTGCATTTAATAATAATCGTCGTCGTTGTCTGCAGCCTCAACAAGTTTGCATCAGGCAAAACAGGCTAAAACAAAAACACCAACTCGAGAACATTGTTGTTGTTGTTCTTGCTGCTGCTGCTGCTGTTGCTGCTGCTGCTGTCAACGTCAAAGTCATGGCAAATACGTTGCTGTTCTTGCGGCTGCGGCGGCTGCTGCTGCTGTTGTTGCTCCTGGTGTGCCTATATTCATATTTCAGCAATTAAAAATCTAATTGACAAATACTTGAAAGACAACGTGCTGGCAGCCTGAGCCAACAGCAAACTGCAGCTGCTCCACATGCAATTCGAGTAACACTTGCAGCCACTATTTCCAGCAATTGTAATAACAACAGCACACAGTAAACAATTGCCGTTTTTTCTTTCGATTTAATAAATTATAATTAAACAATTAATACAACTACGCTCATAATTGCCAGAATTTTTGTTGTACAGTATGGAGCATCAAACCCAAACTCCTACAACTGATTTAAATATATTAAATTGCTATACAAACTAATATCAAAAACAAATACGATTGATTTTTTATTTTTTACTGTGCATAAGCATCAGCAACCGTTGCAGGTGCAGCAATTGCATTTCTCTGTTTTTGGCCGCATCTTGTTGTGATATTTAACTGCCGTTCGCCAGTAGCAATAGCATTATTATCAACAACAACAATAACAAGTTTTAATAACTTTATCTATCTTAACCTGACTTTGCTTTTGGTCTAATGCAATGTTGCTGTCGCCTGTTCACTTCTCCCTTTCAGACGTAAGTACAGTTGAGCCAAGCTTAACGGCGAGTTGCGTGCAATGATTGACCATTGAAGAACGTACCAGCAACAACGACAACAATAGCAACCACAAGAGGCAGCCACTTGGCCGATTGGCCGCTTGGCCTAACAAGCAGGGCACGTGCCCTATTAAGCTTTGTGGTCAAAACCACTTGATGAATGCCTCATGCCCATAGTTAAGACTATAAACTAGTTATTAAATATGCTCCTAAGACTTGGTTTGGCTTTGTTGCTGCTGCTTAAGTACATTAATTATATCCAGAAACTTGTCATCGTCTTCTGCTGCTGTTCACTGGGTCAAGACAGTATGGGCTATCAATAGTGCGGAAAGAGGGGTTGAATTGGTGCAGTTATTGTTTGGTATTCAAAATGTGCACGTGTTAGATATTTATGAAAGTATATCCATATATATATATATATATATATATATTAATTAAACATTTTTAATATTGAGTATTTGCTAAAGGCTCGTTGTTGTTCAATTAGTTCATTCTTCATTATTTTATAAGAATTCATAATTGCATAAAATATAAAAAGTATCGCAGACAAGCACGAGCACGACTCACGCACATCTCTAGTGTAGATGGGATACAAAACGAGGCATTTCAGCCGTCGACAGTTTAATTAAAGAAGCGTCGATAGATTTTTTTTGTTTATGTTAAATGCATTTCGAAGCAGTTCTCAGAATTAACAGCTTAGCCACCTGAAGTTCCAAGACCAATAAAAAAGAGGAAGACGGTGCGAGATTAGGGGGCTGATAGGGTGAAGGGTATAGTGAGTGAAATAGTGTGTTAAGACAATCGCTGAGGCGTGTAATATTTCGTTGAAAAGCTAAATGATAATTTCCATATACATTTAATGTTTGCTTCTTCCCCTCATTCTCCTCACCCAGCCCACGCACTCCGACAAAAACGCAGAAGCCTCTTCCGCTCAACGGAGCTGAACTGAACCCATGAACGGAACTGTGGGGGTCTAGCGGCTTCTCTAACAACTCTGTGCTCATTAGAAATGCTCATGGACTCATTAAACGAATTGCCATTTAGGGATTTAGGAATAAAGGTACTCACGGATTTGGGATTTGGCGATAAGCGAAAGTGAAAGTGAAAGTGGACAAACAAATGGAGAGAAGTGTAAAGGTGACAATTTAAATTCAAGGATCAAGGACGAGCGATAAGCGATAAGTGAGCGCAATGCCAAAAAGGACAATCAAACGAAACTGTCAGCAAGATAACCAGGGAGAATGGGTACGCAAGCAGGGCGTACCACGCTGTCGTTCTTTTTATTTATTTTACCTGTCGTTGGTCCCTTTTTACCTGCTGCTCTGCTTAACTGCAAAGTTTTGTCTGCTGTCTGCACAATAATCACCATCACAATAACAATAATAATAATAACAAAGCTGCTCATAGTTCGCTCTTCAAGCAAGGGCGTGTAAATTTACGCCCATTCTTGATACAACAGCAGCAACAACAGCGACAATAACAGCAACAACCGAAACAACAGCAGCAGCTGCAGCGTGGGAACTTGTATGCGATTCAGGATGCGCCAAGAGAAGAGGAAGTGCGTTTTGTTAAACTCCCTTCCTTTCGTATGTTTGCCGTTATGTATGCTCATGTTTTCTAAGGACTCATTTATTTTGAATTCAAATCGCGAGTTTTGCTCGATTTTCAAGCCAGAAACATTATACCATATAAGCTAAATAAATGTTCCCGAAGCGTATCTTAAGGTCTAGAAAAAACTGAACCCCAATTAATTTGGACAAGAATTTGCCTTTCAGTTGTTTTTTTTACTTCATAATTAATTTCTATTAATCATTGAAATGATACTCTCACTTCTTAAGTTTAAAACTTAAAGAAACTTGTTAACATTAAAAATGTTATAAATTATAGTTTTTCAATTAATACAAATAATTTAGATATTTTATTAAGTAACTTATTACTACATAGCCATTTTGAAGTCAAAACTAGTAACAGTTACGATCCCTATTGCAAAGTTCAGCAAAAAGCGGATATGAAGACAGCGAGACGCTTTTGAGTTGCAGCAAACAAAAGACTTAGGCAACGAACTTGCTCAAGACAATTTCTGGAGCTATTGTTGTGTTTGTTTTTGTTGTTGCTGCTACTTATTGGCAATATGTCATATGCATGTCGTATGTGCTGATGCTGTATGTGTGTGTGTGTGTGTGGTTGAGTGAATGTGTGTACAAGTACCAGCCTGTATCATAGCGAAGTCCGCGACGCATGTAACCGTGAAAATCTATTTTTCTTGTTCATTGACCAAAAACCTAAAGACCAACAGCAACAAAAAAAAAATAAACAAGAGCCACTTGGCCAAGCAGTTGGCTCTTTCACTTGGCTCTCTTTTCATACCCCGTATGGCGGCATTTGTTTTTTCTGTGATTAACTTTGTCTGAGCCTGCAACTCAACTCGACGCTGGCGTCTTTGAACTCAGTCACGAGTCTGTGTGATGTCTGTGTGTGTGTGTGTTGTACTTACGCGTGCTGCTGGCAACTATGACAATGGCAGCAGCAACAACAACAACAACAACAACGGTAATCATAGCTTTAAGTAGGCAAACAAACAGGTGCCCTAATGTCAATAATGTTGCTGCTGTGCCCGATGTTGTTGATGCTGCTGCTGCTGTCTGTTGTTGCCAGTTGTCGTTGTCGTTGTCATAACATATTGACAAATTGCTTACACATTTTGGCCACAATTTTTGTGCAGCACAGTCTTGTAGCTACTGAAGCATGCGCCCTGATCAAATGTTGACAACCAGAAGCCAACCTGAGCTTTGCAATTGCCAATGTTGGGGCAATGTTGAGCACTAAATGGCTGACTGAATGACTGACTGACTGAGCTACGAACAGCTATTGCTACTGGGAATGAAATACAACTGCGTTTTGGGTGGCACAGCTACCATGGGCCACTATGCTGTTCATTCAAGCAGCGCTTGGGCAAAAGCGATTGTTGTTGTTGGCAGCCGTTTGCTACATACTGATGTTCTTGTTCCCCTGATGCTCAAATTTGTTCTCCTTTTTGTTTCATCTTTTTTGGATTTTCAGAATTTTTTCGGACATCAGAAATCGTGAGTTTTGTGTTGCTACCGCTGATCGTGATTTGTTGATTTGTGCGATTGTCATTATTGCGGTTGTTGTTGTTATGGTTGCTGTTGCCATGCTTTTCACATATGTTGCTGCTCTGTCTGTTGCTGCTGCTGTTCTTCTCTCATGTCATTTTTGTTAATTGTGCCCTGCGACTTTTTTCCAAATCTCATTTCATATTTCACTTAACAAAAATCCAACAAATTATCCAACAGCAACAACAAAAGCAAATGAAATTCGAGAAAATTGTTAGCTCAGCCTCCGTCTTCTTTTAAGATTAAGCAAATATTTGCAACAAATATAGTATTTGGAGGGGTGCGACAGCTGAAATTTTGAGTTTGGTTTCAAATTTCAAGCACACCAGCAACACGGTAGCTTAGCAACTCTATGAATTTGGAAACAGCACCTGTGCCGGGTTCCCACGTCGCAGACACACACAGAAATGCGAATCAAATTGTGCTGATCGATAGGCGAAGACCAACTTTGCATTGCATTGCCAACATCAGATGCACTCTGAAGGATGTGGCACAGATAGAGCGAGAGCAATAGAGGGAGAGAGAGAGAAAGAGAGGTAGACTGCTCACCTGAACATGTTGATGATGAGCATCCACCCTATGACAGATTTGTGATAGACAGGCACAGACAGAGCAGTGCGAAGGGTGCACAACAAAAACTCGAAAGGGTTGCCCTGGGAACCTGAACCGCAAGTTGAACCTGTGTCTAGCAAAGGAAACTCTCCACCTTTTATCCTATCGCAAGTGGCGTTGGGCGGGGCATTATATATTTTATACGACACGTTTTGGGTTAGAAATAACGCCAAAAAAAAAGGGGACTGCAGCAACAACAATGGGCATAGAATGTACGGCGCCTCCGCAGATGCTTTTGAAACGGAATACCGCAGCCCAAATAACTGAGAAAAGTGTGACGCCATGGGAAACGGAAGTTCGCTGATTTACTTTGATTTGGAAGCGGGGATGGAGTTTTGTGTGTGAAATAGACATGATAGATCAGTTACGATCATAGTACACCTATTTATCTCACGCAATTGAAACTTGATCAAATGAGCTGCTTCCACTGGCAGTTTTTAATTCATGTTTGGGTGTGTGGCGCATAATCAAATTATTTTAGCCCATTATGCTGATTATAACTGAAAGCTTCAAAATATTGAAATTCAACAAAGATTATCTATCACGAAATTCACAATTTGTCTAATTTAAGGCTTTAGCATTTTAAAAGAAAGCGTGCCAAATGTCTTGTATGCAAATGAATCTGGTTGCCGATTAAGACAACACCTTAAAAGTTCTGTCCCTCGAATCAGCGGCGACCTTGATGTTCGTTTTGGGAAAAACAAAAACTTTGAAAGACAGTCAAACTTACATTTGGATTAAAAATCTATAAAAGTTGTTAACACAATGGGCCAATGGAACAAAGACAATACAAGAACAATGTATTTTGAGTTTTAATGGTAATGGAATTGAATTCCGTATCGAATCGTATCAAATCACATAGATCTCTTAGAGCTTGTTCATAATATGAGATTACAAAGAAATAGAGAGTGTGAGGGAGAGAATGAGAGAGAGAGAGAGAGGGAGTAGGGTGGTGGAAGGTAAGTTACATTCATCAAAAGCCAATCAAATTAAATAAACTCATTGGGTTTCTATAAGGAATCCTAATTAAGTAACAAAAAAAGAAGACACTTAAAAACTGAGTTAAATTAAATTAAAGAGAAAAGAAAATCTACAAATAAAAAAAACAATAGACCAAAATATATTGTCAATATTATTGAATGACATGCATGCAGCTTCTTCCCATACTAGAAAAATAATCATTTTACATACTTTGTGCCAACATGGAAAACGAAATACCTTGAAATTTTTATTTCTCATGAGGAACTAACAGAATGCAGTCAACACTATAAAAATATGGCTTATAAAAATAAGAACGAGAACAAATATTTTACAACAAAATATAAAAACTCTATCTCTTAATGATGGGAAACATATAAATGAATCGAACTGGAACAGAAGCCACAGGCAACTAAGAGTGGGCAGACACCTGAAGATATAAAGCTAACCACATTATGTTTCACTTAAACTGCATTTAACAATATTGAAACTAGTTTATAAGATGTGTGTCTCTATTTCGGGAAACGTATTAAAACTGGAAAACAATAAAATCACATCAGTATCAAATAAGACATAGAATGGAATATTTTATGTATTTTCCTCGACTTGGCATTTATAAAGCTTTTATGAGCGAGTTTGGAATTAGCGATCAATATTTATTGAATATATATTGTAATTACTTATGCTACGTCTAGTTTACGGCACACTTAAGCACCACTCGCATCCTTTTCAATTTTCTTGGATTCAGATGAAAAATCTTGTTTCTCAAATGATTTTATTTTTCTTAGAAAGTTTGTTAGAATTAGTAATAGCATATGGGTCAAGCGGTCTTGCAAATGTGATAAATCATTTGTTGAGTGGGGCGTGTGGGATAGGGGCGGGAGGGTGGAGGGGTGGGGGGTTGACTTGGCATACTAATGCCATTGGCTGGCAACCTTCTGGCGTTGCGAATTGAACAAAAACAATATTAAGCAAAGAAACAGGAACAACTTTTACGCGAGTCAATGAGACGGACAAGAAAGAGACACCGAAAGACAATCACCGAAGCGATGAGACATTGCCATTGGTAAATGGTTAGATGGGAAGATGATCTTGACCATTAAGTTGGCCAAGCCGATGGCCAATTGAGCTGCACATATTTAAGCGCAAAATACGACAGTTATTATTGTTGCTGGGATTGCTGCACAGTCGCTGATAGTCGCGGCGCAATCAATTAATTGACAAAGCACATTGATCGAAAGACGAAGATCCAACACAGATGAATCCTCCGCCCGAAACCGATCAACTTTTTTATAGCAGCATCAAGTTTAGAGTCTGTGTAGACTGTCGACTGCCGATTGTAGACAGTGTCTGCTGCCGCTGCTGCTGCTGTTGTAAGTAATTGAAAAATAAAAGAAAATGCGCGAAAATCGCAACGCATTAGCCAACATCATGCAAGGGGCCAAAGCGTGCGAACAATTTGGCCGTCGATTCGTTGCGCCTTTTGGCCAAGAACCGCTCTGAGCCAAGCGAATACATCGACACACACATACATGCATAGTCTGTAGTGTACCAGCAGAACTGCGGCGACTCTTGGCGATTCTCATTCGTTCGTCCATTTTAACCATTTGCATTTTGCATTTAGAATTTTTTGCAATTTGTATGCGTGCAGCGTGGAGTGCGGCATGAAATACGCTTTGCCCATTTGGCGCCTCGCACAGACACCTGAGACGACGTCGCTGGTCGTCTATGGAGTGACTGGCCCCTGGCCGGTATAGACGCTGCACGATTCACCAAATGAAAATATAAACTTTAAATTTCCTTATTAAATAACGGTCGCCAAAGCGGTATGCACAAGAAATACATTCTATGTATGCGTATACATATATCATAGGCATAAGCATTAGCATCGAAGCACATGGAAAACTGAACTCACTCATGGAAATCTCTCTATCTCCTTTAGCTGGAGAAACAAGCGTCGAAGCAGGTGCTTTCCATGTGGCGTTACTCTTGGCTTATCTTCGTTTGTCTGGGGTCGCCCGATCAGTGAGAAACTATTGGGAATTGTTTGATTGCCAGCGAGTCATAGCTCAAACGTGTATTCAAATAAATCAGTCAACGCGAATTTAATACTCTAAAACTAATCTTGGTCGCTTAGTAAACTTGCTTTGCGTATTTATCTAGTTACTTATTGGAAATTGTCTATATATATATATATATATATATATCAAAATATTAACACTACAACTCTCTTGAGGATTATTCTTATAATTTAAAAAGTATTTATATATCCAAGTTAAGCCCATTGGTAACATTTCTAGTACTACTTGGGCGTCAATTCTGTGGTAGTTACAACATAATCATTTAAGTCTTACTATATTGATTTATTGTAGTTGATTTCGCTGCTTCCCTTGACTATTTAAACAAATACCTAATGCATAATGTAACAGTCGATGTGTACAGAAGCACCTTTCTTGCATATTCAGATTAGTCGACAGTTTGCTGCAAGTCAATGCCTTTGACTAACTTTGACAACACACACACAAACACACAAAAAATCCAGGTGCAGTGTTGTTATTTGCATGAGAAATGTGTCGTGAGCAACGTGGAGTTAAGCAAGTGCGAAAGCGACAACTGACAGGGGACAACGGACATCGGACAGTGGACAGTGGACAGTGAACAGTGGACAGTGGAGCCAACATCAGCCACAATGTCAGCATCAGCATCAACATCAGCATCCCAGGTTTGTAGAAATGGCTGCACTATGAAGGCAGTCAACCGCATCATCAGCTCATCATCGATCACGGCGGCTCTGTGGTCCGCAACAGGAGAGAGAGGCTGCTAATGCCAATGGCCTGCAGCCAAGTGCATTAGAGAAGCACCCGATCCCTCTATACTCCTCACTGTTTTTCTGTCTCTCTCCCTCTCTCTCTCTCTCTCTCTCTCTCTCTCTGTCTCTGTCTCTCTCTGTCTCAGTCTGTAACAGTAATTTGGTGTTTTACTTGTTCTTGCGCGCCAGCAATCACACCTATGGGAATGTTTCTTACACATGTCCGATGGCAATGGCAATGGCAATACCAATGCCAATGCAATGGGGCAACATCTAAAATTCCAGCATGCACTTTGAACAACATTTTCCTCAGGTCTATCTGCCATCGTCGTCATCGCAGTTGCATCATTAAAAATTTATCAGTTGATTGGAAAATTATAATTCTTTGCTTTTACGCTTCGCGCAGCGTTATGATTTTTATACGTTTACCCCGGTCTACCCCCCACCCATCACTTCTTGCATCTCAAACGGAACCCAGCTCCGTCGATGTTGTCGTCTGAGCGCCAGTTATGTAATAACTTTTTCTCCGATCTTCACTCCACGGTTTCTGTTTGTCTTTCTGTTCTGCTCAGTTTAGTTTTTCATTTCTTTTTTCTTTCTTTTGGTCACATTTAATAACTTACTGGACGACTGTAGACTGTCTATGCGTCTCTCAGTCAATCTGTCTAAATGAATGACTGACTTACTGACTATTACGAGCAATTCAGCATCCCCCAGCCCCACACCACCCAACCAGTCGCATCTCATCTCATCTACTGTTGGCTGCCTCTTTGTTTTTTGTATATATAGCTTTTGCCAGCTGCCTAGCTGCAGATGCGGAAATAAATTCGCTCGGTTTCTTCAACTTGTTACATAAATCGTAATTTTCTATAGCCTCGTTCTAAGTATATCTAATGTATATTGCATTCAGCTACCCGTTTTTCTATTTACCCACTGATCACTTGCCGCGCCACTGGATTTGAGCTAACTGCTGGCAGTGTTGTCGTTTTGGTGGGATCACCCCAACCTGCAGCGGGCATATTAACTTGCTAGCGGAGAAAAATGCTAGTGGAAAGACTTAAGGACGGTACAAAAGTGCTTTGCAGTTTTCGCAAATGTATCCAACTATTTACATTAATATTCAAACGTAAAACATTTTGATATTGTTTCATAAAACCAAAAATAAAAGAATAAATTCAAACTATTCACTTGATATATTAAGATGATTATTTTGTAATGTTTCTCTAATTCCTTTTCCAAAGACTCTAAGTGATTTGTTTTAGAGCGTAGGCAACACTGACTGGAGTCTATGCCGACCCTTCCCCACCACCCATTTTTGGACCTGGCAGCCAGGTGTACATAACTCATAATCGCACATGTCGTGGCCATTTCACTCGCACTTGAACTTCCTGCATGACCAGCGTTAGCTAAGAGTTCACAAGCTCGTCCGATGAACCACCGGCTCTGCTCTGTTCTCCGGGGCGAAGTTCTGGGTGGGGTATGGCGGCTTGGTCATCGGTGATTTCCACGCTCATGATGTGATTAGGCGCTTTAGCGGTACAGTTCATCGTTTCTTCTTCTTCTTCTTCTCTTTTTCTAGGCCCCCTTCCTGTCTGCCGCCATTGACTGCGTTGAAAAAAAGCATCTAACAGATTAGTGAGAACCCAAAAGTACAGATTGCAGTTATCACTACACACAGTGAGCAGATTACTCAATCAGCGCGCGGAATATTTAGAAATATATTTAAGTTTTCTCTCATCTCCAAGTATTGTTAAGATCTATTTGCCCAAGTCAAGCTTTGGGCAAACTAGTCCTTGGTGTCTGCTCGAGTACCAGAGCCAACTTAACTCTTTGTTCTTCTTCTATTTCTAAAGATTTGCATGGCTATTGCAGCGAAACACCTAAAATAAAAGTTTAGCTTTTGATAGTATTTTTTGCTTATAAGGTGACTTAACTTCTGTCTCTGATCGGGTGTCAGTTTTTAAGGAAATTCAATAACTATTTTCATAACGAAAGCAACATTCTTAAAATAAGTAGCTTAAATGATTTTTTTATTTGTGTGTCAACTTTCATGCCATTCATTGAGAAGTGATTTACAACAAATTAAAGAGCGTTGAAAAATGTTTGAAAATGATGATAAAGACAACTGTCGCTCAACAGTAGACCCGCATATACCCTTGTTCTGGGCGGCGAGCAATCCGAGCAACTTCGTTGGAACTGGCCGATTTGCAATTCTGCTGGCAATGACTCTGTAGTTGGCCTGCGAAATTCCACAGTGTGACAGGGCGATCAGCACTTAAAAGCCTGTCAACAGTTGCACATCACCGAAAGCGCAACTACGGCTAAAGGAGTAGCACATTACATTTGGTATATACATACGCCCTACCCCCGAAATCTTAAAAAGCAATTAGCAAGAGCTGAGTAAAGTAAGTTTCAAACCGCAACCGATGCCCAATTGCAATGCCACAAATACTTGCTAGATGGCAGCCAACAAGATTCTAACTCACCAAGAAAAAAAAAAAATGTTAAAGAAAAAAATACAGGAGGCAGAGAGAAGCAACAGAAGCGGGACTTATCAGTGGCTGCAACGGCGACGGTGGCAGCAGAAAGCAATTCTGTGGCTGATGGTTTCGCAGAAAATTACAACTTGCGGGTAAACAAAGTCAACTGCCCCAGACATGGCAATAGCATGGCAGCAGCAGCATATGCAAAGAGGAGAAAGAAGCGGCAGCAGCAGCGGCAGAAGTCAGAGACGTGTAGACATGAACTCCACTCAAGTTGAGACACACGCCAAACCCCACGGGCCGTGGCTGTGCATCTGAATGTGGCTGTGAATGTGAATGTGGGTGCGCAATTATGCCGCCACAGCAACTGACTAACCATAAATTTTCTTATCAGCCAAAGTCGGAGCACAGGAGCGCATTCACGGCAACGGAGACAAACGTTAAACTATTTTTAATGAAATGGTCAGAAGATACATATAGATACAACAATATACAAATAAGGTAAGCATTAAAACGTTATTTGTTGAATTTATACATTTAGACCTAGGTCAATCTTAACTCATAATCGAATTTCTCTTATATATTACAATTTAATAACAAAGAAGCTAAATTATACGAATCCGTAGGCAATTAGTTAATACAGATTTGATTTCAAATTATGAATTTAAAAAAAAGCAACAAAGCAATCCCTAATTCAATATTGTTCACATGTCAGAATATCGCCACAAAGTTTAAAATTTTTAGTCACAAAAGAGAAAGATTTAGAAAAGAAAAACGTGGCAAAATGGCGACAACATCTAATGATAATTCGCAGACTAAGATCATTGAGGGACTGGGAGATTGCAACACGGTCCCCGTTGAACACATGGATTTGCTGAGTCATCGGACGCGATGCCGGAAAATTGAGATATTTCATTTTGATGACGAGGTCAGTTTTACACCCAACGACGCCGATGTCGGGGAGGAGGAGGATCAGGGGCTGAGCTTTGACGAGTTCACTAAGGATCACACAGACGATGTGGATCGTACAATGCAGCTAGCTGGGGATGTGGATTGTCTGATACGACGCATCGAGCAAATGCAGTTGATCATTAAGCAGCGCAAACAGGATCAGCAACAACTTGGCCCGACTGAAGTATCTACTGGGCAGCAGGAGGAGGAGGAGGAGGCCACCAAGCAGCCACCAATCCCGCAACTATGGCAATTTCAGTTCCAGGAGTGCATGGAGCAGACCGTGGAAGAGACAAAGCTAGATATACTCAAACGCGAGCTACAAGACGAGATGAAGCCGGACTCAAAGCTCAATTCACTTAGTTGCGATGAGCAGCTGGAGATACGCAATCTACAGCATGCCCATCATCGCCTCCAGTGCGAGATCGACGAGATGGTCTGCAATTTTGGCACGATGCGCGAACTGCTGCTCAAGATTAGGAACCATGTTGGCCAGGACAAAAAACGATTGCTCAAGCTGGCGACTCTGGCCACCAAGCACCATGAGTGGAGCAATCTTATTTACAAGGAGTTGCCCGTCTGCAAACAGCGCTACCAATATCTGCTCGAGAAAAAGCTCTCTAAATCGGAAGCGCAGCGTCTGATCCACGCTCACATGGTCAAGGTGATCCAGTACAACAAAAAGTTTCTTACCCGTCGTGAGCTGCGCTACGAGCTGCGCGAGTTCCATCTGGAGATCGATGAGCTCGAGAAGTATGTCCATGATCTGCGCCAGGACATGGTGCGACGCTTTAGCAGCATTGAGAATGAAACGTGAAACATAACAACAGCCAGCTGGCATACAGATTCCAAATATAAAAATATTTGTATAAATAAAGCTGAAAAATAGTAATAGTAATAATCCCAAGTGCTTCCATCGCAAATTCTTTCTTCTTTGGGCGCACAATTAGCCCGCGCTGCGCTCCTGCTGTGTGCTGCGGCTGCCGCTTAAAACTAAGACGCAAACAGCAAACCACCAGCAGAAGGTAGTACATCATTTTGGACTTTATCAGCAGCGGCAACAAGCAGCAGCAACGCGTGGGCAGCATCTAGCAAAATTCCTACGCCGCCAACGCTACACAACAACAGCAGCAGCAGCAGCAGCAGCAACTGAATCAGGCAACAGGCAGCAGAAGCAACAACTGCAATTGCAACTTAATTGAGGCTTGTCTATGCAACTGCTTTCAGTGTGTGTGTGTGTATGTGTGTGTGTATTTGTGAGCCTAAACAAAGTAACTGCGGTTGCTCTGCATCCGTCTTAGTCTCTCTGTGTCTCTTTTTTTTTGTGCTGTCCATCTCTCTTCCGATGTATAATGCACTCCCCCTATATCAGTCAATTGCTGGGTCTGCGTGCTGGCGGGTTGCTGTCGCCCGTTGCGAACTTGATGCCTCGCTGCCCCAGTGCCTTGATGCTCCACAGACGAGCGACCAGACAACTGCAATGGCAATAAGAACAACAATAACAGCCGCATAATAACGTACTGAGGGCGTTGAGGCAACAGCATGCAACAATCTGGCAAGTCAGGTAAGCAGGCAGCCAGCCAGGCAGCCAGCCAGCCAGCCAGCCAGCCAAGCAGCCAACCCAACCAACCAACTAACCAGTCAGGCAGTCATCCAGGCAGTCACCATCTAAGCTCTGCGGCTTATGCAGCTGCAAACAGCTAACTCCCCCCGCCTCCTCATTTTGCTGCTCTCCTCCCTTTTGATAAGCCTAACCCCCTCCGCCCGCTCGTTCGTTAGTTGCAGCCATGGACAATTTAAGCTCATTCACTTGCCGCTGATTGCTGCTGGCGTTGGTGTTGTTGCTGCGGCTGCTGCTGCCTGTTGCTGCTGTTGGTGTTTGTGTTGGTGTTTACTTCATTCGTCGTCTGGCAAATTCGCAAGTTCAAGTCCAAGTCCAAAGTCGTAGGGTGCACACTTGTCTCATTTCACAAGACCTATCAATACTCTTTCCAAACTATTTCCCAATATATAAATATGAAGATTGCAGCAAATGCTTTCAAGATATTTTAATCAATGTAGCGTCGCTATAAAGTAACTCTTAAAAGTCAATAATCGAGAATTTTTTCATGATTAAGTTTTCGAAGTTTTGGCTTAAAAATGTGAGCAGTTGCATTTGCAAGTGTATATTAACCATCGGTGTGCCACAAATAGTTTTTCTCGTTGGCTTCTTTCAGTTTTAAGCCATCGTCAAAATTGCATGCGCTGTGCGCATTCAGAGCAAGCACTGGGCATGGCGGAGGGAGTTAGGAGGAGAGGGGTGTAGGGTCACTGACTGCAATTTGCATTGCGCTGAGGCGTTTGTCAAATGGTAGCTGGCGCGTTGGCGCGGCTTTAATGCCTCGCGAATGTGGGTTAAACTCAGCTTTAAGCCAGAAATAAAGCAACCGCTACAACAACAGCAGCAAGAAAACAATAATAATAAGGAGCTCAACAATATTTCGGCCAAGTGGCCCGAAGAGCGAAAAAAAACGCGCGTTCAAATCATTGTCTTATATCGCTCTATAATCTGTGTCATTAGATGCCACCAAATCAAATTGTAATTGTAGTCCATTAGATGATCGTATGCTTCATCTGACTGACTGCCTTGCCTCTCTCTGCCCTGGCTGGCGCCTTGGGGAGCGGGTGGAGCATCATAGAGACAGCATTATTCTGCTGAATTCGTCAAAGCCAAATCGTCAAACTGCAATGAAATCATCTGCTTAACCCATTTACTCAGTTCCATTCTGTTTTCCTAATCACAATTTCGTTCTTGGTAGAAAAATAAAAGCCACATTTGATATGTAAAACATGTTAAGTATCTGAAGTATTTACATACAGTCCTGATGCGTTTATGGGTAGCTGATTATCTTTGTACCCTGCTCCCCATTAATACAGATACTTGGAAATTTTTAATTTCTAGCTCTCTTTCGCTCCTTCCTTCTTCCTTAAACGTTCCTCTTAAACGTTTGTATCGCTTCTGGAACTTACATATATTTAGTCAATGTTTTTAAGTTTATTCCTTAGTGTTAGCAAAAATCGCACATTGGCTAGCAATGGGTTAAGGCTGTGGAGAGAATTGAACGGCTCTTATGAATTTTGTGAATCTTGCCGAAATCAGTAAAGTGGCGCATTGCATGTCAAATGCTCATTTGCTCAGCTGTTGCGCAACAATGTTGATTTGCTCTCATTATGTAATGGCTACAACTAAAGGCGGCGACTGCAGTTGATCTCAGCGAATCTATTGCTATTATTGTGTGGCTTTTGGTTAGTTTTGATCATGCACTCTTCATTTGTCTTCTGGCTGATGGGAACAAAAAAAGTGTCCTGAGCTCACGATCAACACACAACAACAATAATAACAAGAACACCGACACATACACACACACACACGCACACACACACACACAAAATGTATGGCAAGCGCTTACTTTGTTGTTGTTGTTAATTTATTATGGTTACATCTAATTAAAACGGTTCTACAGTGCTGAAAGAGCAGCGCGAGCAGCAGGCCAAGACTCGAAATGGCTTGACGTAATGAAGCTAAATGTTCCGCGCTATGGTCAATTGCTATTGGCCATAACACATGGATGCTTGAAAGATGATGGCTGACTGACTTTAGCTCTCCTCGTTTCTATTCTATGCTTTTCAGTCTTCTCTGCATTGTAGACTAAGAACAATGTAGTCAAAGTCAATTAAGTCAAACTCTAAAAGGCCGCAAATAAATGACAAATGACGTGTCTCTTCTTCACTCGAAAACGCAAAAAAGCAACCAGCTCAAATGTCCGTTTTTGTCTATTTAATACCTGTATATGACTCCAAAGTAGTCCAACTCACGTATGTAAATATACACGTATACACACAAATGTTAAATTTGCTAAATATAATATGCAAAATATGTACAGCATCGCAATATCGAAGGCCATATCAATAAAATATAACTAATATAACTATATAAGATTATTATCATTTTTTTACTCAATAAAATACTAGGCACAATAATGCTATTGTTCCTAACCTGCACCTCTGCAGCGGTACCATACCATATTTATAAATTGTGTATGATGTATACAGGGTATGGGTAAACTAAAGTCCATTTGGCATTCGTGACTCGTCTGGTTGCTGGTCGATGAGGCCTGCGACACACTCGTGTCCATATAATTTCCAACATAGAAATATCGCTGAAGTGCAAATGCAATTAGTTACAAGCTTTATTTGTTTAAGCGAATGCCGACGCTCTCACACACACACACACACACAGCAGACAAACATCGATGTCTGTTTTTTTCTATGGAACTTGCAACAAGTAGTCGCGACTCTCGGCCTGTTTGTTGTATCAGTTTACAGACTTATAATTGCCCAGATTACTTCTCCTCTTTTTGGCTTAACCAGCTAATTAAGATTTCTCAAATGGTTTCCTCAATTCGATCGCAGCAGCTGCATCCTAGACTTTTAATGATCGTGTTTCGATAGTTGTCTTTTTAAATAACTCCAAAAATAAATGTGGTCTGCTTAGTGGCACTGACGTCTCAATAAAGCGGTCGTCTCTCTCTCTCTCTCTCTCTCTCTCGAAACAGTTAGTTAAAGTTCTGCTGCATAGTTCTCGGCAGTCTTTTAAAGTACAACTATTTTTATCAAATTGGATTCATTGGGTAACACGAATTTGCCCCAAGTTATTATCTTTCTTGGCTCGCAAAATATGCTTCAATATTTGAAGTCATGTCCAATATACATGTAAATATATAAAACAATATGAATGTCTTATTAGAATGTTTATTGTTCTTGTTTTGTGTTGCACTCTGTACGTTTTTTTCTTTTCTTTGAATGCTATAATAAATGCTATATAATTATAATGACAATTTTAATGTTAACGTTGCTTTTGCTATTGTTGATTCAAGTAATGCATAGATTAATATTTATATATACGAAAATTATTGCACTCTAAGAAATGAGCATCGAGACTATAAAAGGAATTGGTTGACTATATGTAACTACAGTTAAATCCATTGATCATATGGCAAAAACGTAAGATATTTATGTAGCCCCTATATACTAGACATATAACTCGTATATAAACCGTACTACAAACATTAGAAACAACAATAGCAATAACAATATTCACAAATCCACAAATATTTATCTAAATAAAAAAAAAATATATATATATATGTATGTATAATTACAAAAAAAATAATTAAATACAATTTGAAATTAGCTCCAAATAGATAATACACAAACGATATGTAAAAAGCTGCTAACGCTAGATAATACAAATACAAATACATATACAGGCACACATCATTTACAAAGTAAAAGAATAATGATAAAAGCATAATATATATAACATTCACATGTGTGTGTATAGTAGCTATACATGTATAGGAGCAAATTGTGTTTTAAGCTTATAATAATGCAATACAATAATATAATATAATAGGTGTAAAAAAATGGAGTTGTTCATTTATAAGTAAGAAGAATAGCTAAATTATAGCTAAACCTGAAACTTAAGATTAAACGCTCTGTTGTTTTGGTCTAATTAGCGGCATTAACACGATTGGAGGCCCTATGGCAATCGAGGGGCGTGGGACGGTGGGCGGCAGCGAGTACTGCTCTCAACAAGTGCGCGTCTCACTCACTCACTATTTCTCTCTCCCTCGATTTGAGTGGCTGTTGTTGTTTCTTAATGCTTATGCCAAACTCGTAGACAAATCACATCCAGCACATCACAGGCAGATTTTTTTTTTTCGTTAACATAACCATATTTGTATATACATATGTATGTGTATATGTATATACTGTTAGCTTATTATAGTGTCTTATAAAATATATGTATAAGTTTATAAATATCAGAAGCAAACAGCAACACGCTTTCATATATACTACTCCTCCTTCCATCCATTCACTCTCTCAATCTCCCTTGCTGCTTTATATCTCACTCTAGTTTTGACCGCCTTTTGCTTATCAGATGCCTGTTTCGGCAATCCCTTCGTCATCTGTATAATGAAATTAAAATACAATTTAGTTAAAAGATCTTTTATAGTTTACCATTTTTTTCTAAATACTTTTTTTTTTTTTGTTTTTCAAAATCATACAAATTAATTTATTGTAAACATGCCCAGTGTTAGTTGTAAGCGTGTGTGTGGGTTGTGTGTGTTTGTGTGTGTGTGTGTGGGTGGATTTTAGTATTAGTTTGGCTTTAAATTACACTACTCTACAAGTTACAAGTTGTGTTTATATACAAAAATGTTAACTTTTGGCGTTTTTGTTGTTTAACTTTTTTTTTTTGTTTTGGTTTGTTAGCAAATGTTCGCAAAAAATGGACAACTACGTAGAATACACTACAAATAAATGCGATTGTAGTTGTTGCCATTGTTGCTTTTGCTTGGGGGTGCACTTTGTTGTTGTTGTTGTTGTTTATGGTACAAACCTAAAAGCGGACTCTTATCAATACCATCACCATCCTCATCCTCAGTGTCTGTGTCTGATTGAGTGCTAGTGCAAATGTTTGTTGTTGTTGTTGTTCTTGTTGTTGTTGTTGCTGTTGGTGCTGCTGCATGTTGTTGAACACATTGTTGTTGTTGCTGTTTTTGTAGCTGCTCCTGACTGCTGGTTGAGCTGTTGCTGTTGCTGTTGCTACTGCTGCTGCTACTGCTCGCCGTGGACAAAGTGGCTGTTGTCTCATTGTTTAATGGCTGCTGATCATCATCATCATCGTCATCAACGTCAGGCTCATCATCATCTTCATCCCGGTCCAGCTGCTGCTGCTGCTGCTGATGCTGCAGCTCCAGTTCCAGCTCTCTGTCCAGCTCCTCGGCGAGTGCCAGTGAGGCGCGCAGCGGCGGCGCCAGCAACTTGCTGCCTTCAGCCAGCGACTGCTTGGGGCGCTCTAAGTAAATTTTAGTCACTGAATTCGTGAGTTGCAAAAGTTTGTTGAAGGCAAATTTGTTTTTGATTTTTTTTTTTTTTGCAGCAGTTGAGAGCAGTTTGTGTGTGAGGTGTTAGATAAGTGTGTGTGGGTGTGTGTGTGTATGTGTGTTTAATATACAATGTGTGTGTGTGTGTTGTGTGTGTGAAAAGAAAGAAGAAAATCATTAAATTATAACAATTATTTGGTTAGTGACAATCAAATTTATAAAAATTAAAAACAGCTGCACACCAAAAAGTTATATGCACGTGTATATGTGTGTATGTTGTTGTTCTCTATATATATAACATATATGTACAGTAGTCGCTCGAGAGTAGATAAACTTCTAATTTGCGAATAATAATATCGAACAGTCTTAACAATTTTAGTAGATAAACTAATTCATATTTAATGATTATTAATATCAATTTAGTTTTTGAAAAGTAAACACATCCTACAAATGAGGATACCAATTTCTTGTGGCTGTTTTCTTTTTCTTTTTTTTTTTATCGAGCGACCACTGTAGTTGTGTAGTATAGTATAGAACTTTAGTACAGCGTTAGTTAACAGTGTCATTTAAAAGTAGCAGCAGCGACGGCTACGTTCACCAAACCAACGACAACTTGGAAGAGAGTGCGGGGGAACACGAGTAGAAAGGGGTCTTAAGGGACTTAAGTTGGATCCAACTTACCCTCGTAGCCATCATTCTCATGCAGCTCATGGGAATCGGCCAGCAGATGCTCCTTGCCCTCGAGAACCGCCAGCAGGCATTGATGTATGCACACATACTGCTGCTCCGTTTGCACCATGAATACGCGCTCTAAAATAAGAGAACCAGAGAGAGAGAGAAAGTGGAGAGTTAGATGAATATGAATATATATATATATTATGTATTCCATATTTGAATTCAAAGTATACCCTTGCGCATGGCAAACACAATGCCAAAGATGTCCACATAGTCGGACTTATTGATGTGCTGCAGTATGCGGTCCAGCGCAATGAATGTGCCCGATCTGCCAACGCCGGCGCTGCAGTGCACAATGATGGGTCGCATATCTGTGCCAATGACGTCACGGAATGCGCGCACGAATCGCACCAGGGATTGTGGTGGCTCCGGCACACCAAAATCCGGCCAGGTCGTGAAATGAAAGTGTCGCATAATGCGCGACTCGCAATTCTACAAACAGCATAGAAGTTTAAAGAAAAATTCAAGTTAGTTCAATGTTAAGAAAATCAAAGAAATGAGAAAGACTTAAATCTTGATTGATATCTTATATATTTGAATCATTTCATCCAGTCGAGCTCTCGGACTGGGAGATACTTCATGAAATCTTAACAGATATATTATATATCAATTCGAGGTTTATATATTAAAAATGTTATTTTGGTATATTGATTTGCGTCGATATTCTCGAAAAGGGCAAATGTGTCGACCTTTTTAACCAGTTTGAATGGATTCAGGGAATTCAATTCAAATATGTCTCAAAACTTTGCCCAAGCAGCAGGCTGTTGGGTTTGCTTCGCTCTGCAACTTACCCTGGAGACCATAAACTCGGCTATGGACCAGTCACGAAAATGCGTATCGGTGATTAGTTGAACTTTGATGTCACCATAGAAGATGGGCACACGATCGATGGGCCAGTACTGGTCGCACTTCTCGCGCCCCTTCTCGATGCAGCGCGTCAGCATGACAATCGCCCGGGAGTTGCTCTCCCAGCACATGCGCCAGAATTCCTCGCGCGTCGAATGCAACGGCCCCTGGGTGACAATGAATTCCCGTGGCGAATTGTGACCGGGCATATAGTTGGCATTGATATAATCGGAGCCATCGTCATCGTCCACCGGTTGCAGCTTGAAGCGCGAATGATCGTACGGCAGAATGTTGGTGAAACGATTCTTGGGCCGATTGCAGGGCAGATCGGCAAAGCTGCACGCCTGTTCGCGACCCACATGCTTCAGCTCCTCGAACTCCTCGCTGAAACGGAAATCCGAATCGGCGGCCATCAGGCGATAATGTTCACCAAAATCCTTCACATGAATGGGCCGATTGGGCACTATATAACCATCTGGCAGTGCTGTTAACTCATCCTGCATGCGAGCCAGCTTATTGGCCGAACGTCGCATGCTCTGACACCGATAGCGATAGTAGCCCACAATGGCGATGATGCAGGTCAGAAATACAGCTATGGCAAGAGCGCTGGCCAGCCACAGGACATCGTCCCGATCTGTGGTTATCGGCTCACTGTACACCGTGTCCGTAAACTTGTCCTCATCGGTGAAGGCGCGCACCTTGATCCGATATGTTGTAGCCGATTTGAGCGGGCCATTGCAGTAGCCGGGACGATGTTTGTCACAGCCGGCGCTGCCAATGGTGAAGTCCTCAACGCCGATGCTTTTTAGACGGCTAACGTTGCCAAAGGGATTATACGGTTCGATCGCCTGATAGGGCAGCCACACTGTATACGATTGCACATCCTGCCAGCTGGGCATCTCCAGTCCGGACGCATTCTTGCCCACATCCTCTGCCACAATGATGGTATAGCCACGCACCATTCCGTGCGCATTTGAAAAATAACTCTGACGGAATCGTATCTGTATCGTTGTGCTGCTGTGCCCCATCTCGATGGGCATTATGTGGGACTGGGGTGACGGCGGCGCCAATATGGGCATCAGCTGGCGATGCTCACGCTCCAGACCATAGCCATAGCCTAGAGCCGATTTGGCCTGTATGCGAAAAACATAGCTATTGCCGGGCACTAGGCCATCGATGCGTGCCTGTGTCGCATTTGGTGGCAGCTCATAGCTGCTAGCATCCGCCGCATCGTCCACATTCTGGCAGCTGATGCGATAGTGCTCGATGGGACCGTGCTGCTCCTGGGCGGCCAGCTGCCACTCGAAGCTCATCTCGCCGGGCTGCACATCGTTTGGCTGGAAGTACTCGACGCGACCGGGCGCCGCTGGCAGCGTTTCATAGCTGGCCGAGATTGGTGCACTGGTGCGCATCATGGCGCTGCCCGGTTCGCTGCCCGCTCGCACCGAGACGGTGAATGTGTAATTGTGATACGGCTGCAGGCGCTGCAGCGTCAGTTGCTTTTGCGTCGTGTAATTCTGCAGCAGTACCGGCGCATCCTCGTCGGCGCTTAGATACTGAAGCTCAAAGTCGGCATATTCGCCGGCGGGCGGTGTCCAGCGCAACGTTATCTCCTTGGCGTCCAGCTGCGTCGCTTGCAGCTCGCCAATGGGCAGCGGATGCAATCGATACAGACGTTGTATGGGCAGACTGGCCACGCCCCCGCTCACCGTCCACACGGTTATGTTGTAGAGACGGCCGGGCGTCAGACCCGTAAAGCTCAGCTTGCGCTCCGTATCGTTGGCCAGCTTCTCCTTGTCCTTGATCAATGGATCGCCCAGCGAGAAACGATAGATATCGAAACGGGTACTCGACTCGGGTGTTGGCGTGTAGTTCAATATTATGCTATTGCTGGTCTCCTCCGGCTGCTGCGGCTGCGTCTGCGGATGTTGGTGTTGATCGGGATCCTGCTGCTGGTCCATGGCACTCGAGATAAACACATCCGATTGGATGAGCGGCATCGTTCGCGTCGACAAATGCGTGGTGCCGGAGCGTATGGCATTAGAACTGGCCTGCACCTCGAACTTGTACTGTCGACCCGGCGCCAGGTCATCAATCGGTATGCGTACGCTGGCCGAGCTGACTGTTTGTTGAGAAAACAAGAGGAAAAGTTCATCAGTCATGGTGGGGGAGGGGGCGGGCGGGCATTCCAATTGGCATTGTTAGACTTACGATCTTCGGGCAGCTGTGTCACGTTCTTGTACTCGACCAACTGAGGCGCATCCGTCGACCACCATTTAATGATATAGTAATCGACATGACCATCGGGTCGGGGCCACTCGAGCGTAAGATTGCGTGAATCGACCAGCGGCACCACATTCGACACGGGCTGCGGCGGCATCGTAATGTTCAGCTCCAACGGTGCGGGACTCTCGACGCCAAAGCTTAGGCTGTTCACCTGCACCAGATAACGTTCGCCATAGTGCATGTCCTCGATGCGCGCCTGGGGCTCATGGACATTGGGCAGACGCTGCCAGGTGGAGGCATCTGTGCGATAACGCACAGCGTATTCGTTATAATCGCTGCCCTCCGGCGGCAGCCAGTGCAACAGCACCAGATTTGTGTTCACCGTGCGCTGTGTGAGATTCCGTGGTGGTTTGGGAACTGTGGAACGAATAAAGTTTCAATTTAAAGTGAGTTAAGTAATTGTTATTGTTTGCGGATTGAATCGGATGACAAGACTCACAGACTGCCTGGAAATAGGAATGCGGCTCGCTGCGCATTTCATGACTGATCGCATAGACCTTGATCTCGTAGCCGGCGCCCGGATGCAAATACTTGATGATCAGATTGGTGCGATTCGTGCTAATTGTGCGCTCCTCATTGGTCCCGTTGCGCTGATAGTGCACCTCGTAACGATCCTGCTGCGAATTGACATCACTCCGCCAGCTGATGTTCAGGCCCTGGGGAATGCTGCGCAGCTCCTGAATTATGGGCGCCGCTGGCCTTGTGTCGCGTGTGAGGCTGCTCCCATTCGAGCTGACGCCATTAGACAGGGCCTGCACTTCGATGTGATAGCGTCGTCCCGGCAGCAATCCGTCCAGCTTGTACTCCGTTTGCGCTGTTTGAACAATTTGCGGCGTCGTAGCTGGTGTCGCATCCGATCCATTGATCTTTTCATGGTAGCTTTTAAATTGAAGAAGAAGAAGAAACGATGAGTTTTTCGGTTTGCCAGCTAACTGACTCGCTCACTTACCTAATGCGATAGCTATCCTGCTTGCCGGTCTCAGCTGGCTCCCAGGAGAGATACACCGCATTGCTGCGATCATCCAGATAGCCTCCCAGGCTCCTTACCGCACGTGGACGCAGTGTTATCTCAGCGGTCGCTGGCCACGAATGGACATTGTCCGACATGGTCTTCACCACCACATCGTAACTCTTGCCCGGCTCGAGAACTTCGGGGTAGTCAAAGTACACGCTGCTCGCCTCGGTACGTGGCACAGTGAATACTCGCCGCGATATCGATATCTGGAAGCTATCGTACTCACTGTACGTCCGAGGCGGCTCCCAACGCACCCGAAACGTGCCGGTTGTTGTGTAGCGCGGATCAAAGGTCACGTTCAGGGGTCGCTCCGGCACGGTTAGATAACGTGCCGTCGTCGGCACAGACGTCTCGTTCTCGGAGACGGTCTGCACAGAGATATTGTAGGCGCGACCCGGCACCAGACCCTTGAAGGCCGCCTGCGCGGGACCGGGCGGCTCACCCTCGCGCTCCACATACAGCACACTCTCGATGGCATTGTCCGGCGTGATGGAGACCTTGTAGTGGGTGTAGAGACCAGCCGGATATGGCGGCTGCCACAGCACTAGGAGGGTGGTCTCGTTGCGGAACCACACGATGAACTTGCCGGGCGTATTGGGCTCTGCATGGGACGTGGGTTGGGAGGAGTTACAAATTATGCTTTACTACGCTGGACAGCTAATGGTGTGCAGGACATTGTGACTGGGCTAATCGGTTTAGTGGGGTAAGTATGGTGGAGGGACGGGAACTGTGACGAGGAGTCATTTAACACTGTTAATGGGGGACTTACAAATAGTACAAACACAGACAACAACACCGAAATAAAGACGCAACACGCAAACGCACAATGATCCCCAACTCGATCGAACCAAGAACCACAATTCAAAACTTAAGCCAATTAACAAACAAAATAAATAAATAATAATAGTTGTGATAATGGGTTTTATAATGGCTGTGTTAAAAAGTGACTGTAAACAAAAGATTAAGGAGCATTTGAGAAATGATATCACAGTTCTAAAGAAATTGAGTTTGGTGAACGCATTTTAAGATCAGTTGAACTCCTTCGAACTGCCATCACAAGATATAACAGCTTAAAAGTATTCGGAAGAGAACAGACGGACTTGACATAAATCTTACTAAGAGAAATCAATAAAATCAAATAACATTCTTGGGATATTGGTTTGTTTCCAGTTGGGGAGCACTGTGCAAGCGTTAAGATTACTTATTTAGCGTTCAAATACTCGTATACTTATTTATTAGCGCAACAACTGGGAGACAACAAAGTGAGAAGATTCTTAAAGTTACCTCTAACAAATACCTTGATCCGCAAGCAACAATTAAAGTGTAAGGAAGAGATTGAGAGAGAGAGAGAGAGAAATGGGGGAGAGAGAGAGAGAGTGTGTGAAGAGAATTGGGAGAAAGAAAGAGTTTCTGTTAGTAGACACCACAACCAATCTGGGGAAAATGAGTGATACGGTTAGGGCGGTTGTTCGGCGGCGGCGGGGGGAAAGGCCCTCACCCTTAACACACTTGAATCAAATTTTATATTAATATTAAGTTAAGATTAAGAGCTGAAGATGAATCGTTTACCAAAGACTTGCGAGGATTTTTGAGGAACTGGATTAGTAGTTTAGAAATTGCAGCGACGATTGGGTTTGCGTGTGCCAGCGGGCCGGGACTTACTTGTGGTGAAATTGCGACTGGTGTAGGCGACAGACTCCTTGCCCTGATAGATGGTATAGGCCTGCACCTGATACGTGCCGCCCGGTGTTAGTTCCTTGGCCGTGAGCTGCAGCATATCGTTGCCATCCAGTAAGTAGCTGCGATTGTATTCGCTATGCGACGGTTCCGTCAAACCCAAAACCTTAATCTTAAAGCTCGTATATTTGCCCATGCTGGGCAGCTTCCAGGTGATGAACGCACTCTTGCTGGAACGCAGCTGAACGCTGAGATTGTCGGGCGGATCGGGTGCTAAATGGGGCAGACAGAGAGACAATTGAACAGAGTTAAAACCGATTACGGTATTCAATACAATACACAATACGGGAATAAAATTTCTCACCTGTGGTTATGTTCACCGTCCAGGTGAGTAGCTCGCGATGCGTCGAGTTCGTGTAGTACAACCAAAAGTTGTATTCACTGCCAGGCAGCACTCGCGACAATTTGATATCCTGCCCGATTTCGCTGGCAGGAATTGTGGTGTTCGGTTCGGGATAACCAAATGGCGGACTGTAGTCGATGCGATAGAAGGCATTGTCATTGCTGCTCGCATTCGGCACACTAATGACCAAATCGGCGCCATTAGCCTAAACAGAGAAAGGGAGATCAAAATGTGTGGAAAGAAGAGTTAGTTGATGAGTTTAGTTCGTTCAGCTATTGATGGTTTATTAAATGCTAGTTCCGTTGACCCAACAAATGGCTCCTAACTGTGCCGAGCCATAACTGACCTATATTTTGAAATCGTTAAACTGTCTGTCGCTGCTGTTGACACTGTCATTGTTTCCACACCCATTAATCATAGCGATAAGACACACACACACACACACACACAAACAATAAACAATAATACTTATTTGTAGCTGTTGCATTGCCAAAAACAAATGTTGACTCACAATATCAGGGCTGCAACGATGCCCTCAATCCAGCTTGCCCCCATTTAATCCCTCTCTTTCTCCTTCTCGCTTAATTCTACTTTAATCTATAATCTATAATAATAATGATAATGAGTTAAAATCATCGTATGAGTCAAATACATTTGGCAGTTGCATAAAACTCTACCACATCATAGTTGTATATCTGACTAATGTGCACAGTTATACATAGTACATACTATGACAGTCTATCGATGTGGACATTATCTAAGATCTCAGATTAGGTTCGCAAAAACTACCTCAATAAAATGAAAATCTATTTATAATTTCGAATGTGTGACTGTCGTTATAACCTGCTCGTAAACTCTTTTCGAGGGTATTATAATGATGTCATGTAATGTGTCACGCATCGAAGGAACGTTCTTTTCGACACCATCTAGTATATACGGTATAGTATATAGTATATATCTACATTAACTTTCCGGCTAACAAGTATAATAAAGATTCCAATGTTCAATCAAAACAAGTAAGAGTGCCTTAGGCGAGAGAGTTTGACTAGGAGATATCATAAACCCATGTCTTCAACTACCACAGATCAAATTCATCGAATGTGTTGACAGACGCTGAATAATTAAATACGTATCAAAAAATTATGGCCGGAGACGCAATCGTTTGAAAATCAAATTTCAGTTATTAGTTTATTTAAAGAATTGTTTGCAATCAAATTGCAGTTATTTGATTATTTAAAGAGATGTTTGTTTATTTAATGTATCTATTGGAATTGGCCATCTAATGTCTATAATTGACTCGTCAAAAGCTTATAAAGCAGATTGCAATATAATTTAAAATGCTTAAGTCGCAGTTTTAACGCAGGCCTCAGCGGGAAGTGAAACCCGTTGAGATACGTGTGGCACAGATGGGAATTGCAATAACACGAAGTTTGAATAACATCAAGATTTTTATTTATATCTTCTGCCATTCAAAATGATAATGAAGCATTGATTAGCGAATTTCTTAAACCTGACTCGATAATTTAGTGCAAATAACCAACTGATACGCGGATCTGCGGATCTTCATTGATGACGCCCATCACGAAAAGTGCGCACATCGCTGGCACGTGTTGTTGATAAATATAAAAGACACCCGGGAGAGAGAGACAGAGTGAGAGAGAGAGAGAGAGAGAGAGGGGGATGTAATCAAAGGAAACTCATGTAGGTAATTGTCCCTTAAAAGTGAATATATTATTAATGAATTAAGTAGTTTCCCAAGCTTGAAGTAAGCGAATAGCAGCAAAGCGGAAAATTACAATGGAAAGCTGCAATTGATTTTTTTTTCAACTTTCAATATGAAATATAAATTGATAATTGGCTCCATTCAAATTGTTCGTTGCACTTGCTGCTGTTGTTGCTGTTGCATGTGACATGCAAACAATAGCGCAAATACGGAAGCACACTTTTTAGATTTCCGATTTGATTGTGGGTGTTTTTTTCTATATTTTTTTTACAAGTCGCTTCCTAATTTGATATCTAATCAAAGCTAATACGAGTTTAGAACGACCATCACATGAATAATTTTCGTAAGCCAATTTAAATCTACAATTTGCCTGACTAATAGTGCACTGTGTTCGCCATAATAAGAATAACCCATTAAGAGACGATCATTTGAAAGCTATTAAAAAAACAGATGCGTATAATGACAATAGTCACACAAAATGTGTGCCTCAGCTGAATGTTTAATGATGCCGCATAGGGAAAGAAATTGATTGCAATTCTGCGAGGCATACAAATGACGCCTGTCTGCATATTGGTTGCATGTGCATCTCTTTTTGAGTTATACAAATAAACTAGATAAAATCGAGCTTGTGGTCGGACAAAACAAATAGACTCAGTCTAGAGAATGCCAATAGATCGATGATATTTCGTCTACGTATGCTCTATTTATATACAGAGGTGCTAAACCCCATCGAGTGGCAATTGGCATATTAATTTGCATGCGAAAACATTGAAAGCAACTCAAGATTTGATATTTGGGATATTTTCAAGCTACATTTACCATTTGTACCCATGTCTGTGTGAGTGTGTGTAAAACGAAAGTATTTGAGTCGAATTCATATTTCATGTTACTATTTATTTTTTGTGGCATTTGAGATATGAGAGTTGCGAGAGATGCACACATCCATATATATATATACATAACATATAACTATATATATATTTATATGTGTGGGCGACTGTTGGGGCTATTTATAAAGCACTTGCGATTGACATTGCGCACTTATCTGATCTGCAGTTGTTGTCATAGTTGCTGTTGTTGTTGTTGTTTAGTTCATATTTGACTGTCTGTCTGCCTTTCACTTTCCGTTTTTGAATTTATTTTGTTTGGGTGCCTTCGAAGTACAGCGGGAAAGTTGTGCGACTGCACGCGTGCATAGCAGTCAGCTTGTGTCAGTCAGCTTGGTGTTCAGCTCAGCCCAGTTGTCAGCCGTTTGGCATTAACGACGCAATGACCTTGTCCGCTCATTATAAATGCAATTGTCGCCTCGACGCGTCGCCCATGGACAATTGCAGCCAACTGCAATTAGTTTTGTGCTTTGCAAATCAACAAAAACTGAATCTGAAAGACGAGGTCATGAACCAATCAAACGAACCCCAATATACTTATATATATATATATATATATCTATATATATCTACACCACTCTTTCTCTCGCATCCCCCCCCCCACACACACACACACAAAATAGCAAATTGCAAATGAAAAGAATCCAATGCCATAGTTGAATGATAACAATAATGATCTTTATCAGCATCATCATCATCATCAGCATCAGCGCTTTGGCAGAGGGACTAAGTCGGTGCTTTAAATAATTCCATGACGTGTTGATTTCCTGACCATGCGGCGCCAAAAAAAAACTAAACAAAACATTTTTTAAACACCAACACAAAGAGCATCACATAATTCTCCCCACCACGCACCCTCCTCTCGGTAGACAGAAAAAATAAACGCAGCTCAAATTAAAAGCACAAGCGAACATTTTTTGCGTTGAGCTGGCAAAAAGAAAAAAAAAAGTGCCAAAAAAAAAAGCAAATAAACAAATGACAAAAGTTGAAAATATTGCCGAATATTCAATACTCTTAGTTAGCGACCCAAGTTTCAATAAGAAAAACAGTCGTAGCAAATGGATCTTGATAGAGATATCAGTTTAAGGCAAATCATTTGTTTTTGGATAGAAGTGTAATAAATTAGTATAATATTTGTAAGTGGAGATGTTTGTGGTTAAACTAACTGAAACAAAGAAATAAATAACCTGTTCCATGTGCCGAAGATGATATCAATCAGAGACACAGTCTATGTACAAATCGAATAGGGTATCTAAACAAAGAGTCGGCTGCATTAGTTGTAGGCACAACAGGCAGGTGCGCCATGTGGGTCGGCGGCGGGTTGCCAGGCGTCGGGGGAAGTGGGCCGGTCGCTTGAGCCATGTGTGCCGTGTGTTGTGTTTTGTGTGTTGTGTGTGATTTATAAAGCGCTGTTGGTTTTTGCTAATTATTTATATGGCAGCTGCCGAAACCAGTTAGGTGAGCTCCATGTTTTATTTATTTAGTCTTTTTTTCTTTTTTTTTTCAACTTTTATTAAATCACTTATTTTTTTTGTAGTTTGTATTTTTCATATTCGGTATTCAATAAACAAATTTTGCATTGGTATTTGGCATGTGAATGTGAATGTGAGTAAATGAATAATTTGCAGTTGAATTCGTGCGACTAAAAACCCAAAGACCAACAACAAACAACAAAACTGTTAAGCGTTTAGTTTTCTTTTTGACTTGGCCCAGTTATTTTGCGCCATACATTTACAAAGTGATGGGGAAGGGGGAATGGGGGGGGTCAGTGTTGTGGTATGATAATGTTGCGAGCGTGTTTGCAACACGTTGATAAGAAATGATATGCATATATATTCGTATAATCTTGATAAAGGTTCAGATATGCAACTTGATATGCACGTTTCATGCTAAAAAAAAAACTCTGATAAGGAATAGGAATAGAATTTGTTGCAATAATTTGAAATTTGCTTAGAGGGTATCTATCGTCGGGTCAAGTGTTGCCGTAAAAGGTCGTCGGAATTAACCTTAATTAATGCAGATCATTAGGCAGATTACATTATAAGTATATATGCATCTGTATATGTATCGTATATATATCTATGACCGATCTGTCGATAGCTAACCGCCCGATACTCGCAATTATAAGACACAGCCTCAACCTCATCCACAGCCACATCCAAGTGTTTGGTTTGGCGCAACGCAATTGGCCAATTAACTGCTGCTGGCCATTTATGTATTAGGCCCAATTTGTGGTTAATTAAGCAAGGCAATCATAGCAAAGTCCATAACTGAATGAACACTGTAGCACTGGGTAGGTTCAAGGCTGTGCGAGGGGGCTGAGTTGAGCATTAAGATAAGCGCCACTGGTGACCTCTGCGCTGCACCCCGAGTGGATAGTTGCCAGAGATAAAAAGAGGTTAAGATTACAAATGGATGATATTGTTAATTAATGCTTGATAGCTTTAAGCTTATATAATATTACACACACATAAATAGGAGACGGGGGTTCGATTATAATATGATATCGATAGTTGGAACAATCACTTAACGCAGCTTTCGAATATCTACCTTGCCCTGGGCAAATGTGTTCCGTATTCGAAATAGTTGCAATGTTTTTAATAAATGCAAAACTGATGTCAGTGTAGGCCAATGGCCCACAAAACATTTTGTTCGGTGGCAGCTCTTTCGAAGAGTTACTCTAGGAACAAAAAAAAACAGAAAAAGAAAATAGAAGGAATCTCATGTTCTTTAGTTTACACGGCTTTACACAGCACTCGCTGCCTGACAGCAGAAATAATTTGCCGCTAAATGGTGAGCTATTTTTAAAAGGGCACTACATCAAGTGCTGCCGGATAGTTGCATGCCGCAAGCAGTCACACACACACACACACACACACATGTGTCTGCTCCAGTCTAGGCGGAACAAAACGAGGCTGCTCGACCAGCTGATACTCTGCACTCCGCTTTTTTACTTGAGGCAGTCGACCGGCGACCATCTGCTATACGTTTATGTAAATTGTATTCGAATTCGCATACCCCGTTAACAGATAAGGAGATAGCAATAGAAATTCAGCGACAAAAAAAAGGCAAAAACAGCTGACCGGCAAAACATAAACTGAATGATTTAACAAGCGACTTGTCAACCCATTTTGGGGCCGCTTTTTGTTTGAACAGTGAGGCGGCCACCCTCTCGGTCCAAACAAGGTACAGCCTCAGCCTGCATACCAATTAGCAGGCAATACAACGATTCTCTCTGAGCCCTCCTCCCCATCCCACACGCCCTTTTCTACGGCACTGCATTCGAATAAACAATAAACAAAAATCAAAAAGAGCCGAGTACAAAACTGAAGTTTCGACAAAATGCGCACCACACCCCATAAAAAAGAAAACAGAAGAGAGTGAGGGGGAGAATGGGGGGGGGGGGGGGAGAATGGGGGGGGGAGCAAGGGGCTTAAGCAAGTAACCCGCTGCCCGACTGCGGTTACGCTTTAATTAATTAAAATTAGATCAGGCGATCGGCAAGTGCATCAAGCAAAACAAGTTTATATTAAAACCGAAAGGCCGAAAAAAAAAATAATTTAATAGTAATAAAAAATTGAAATAGCATTTTCGAAATAAACACTTTAAATTAGAGCAACAAAATTATAAACAACTAGCGACAAATGTATCGGCAATAGAAATACCCTGCAAACTTGTTGAAATAAGGAGAAAAGTTAGGATATGAGATCATCAGGTATCAAGTATCATTTGATACCCATCAGTTAAACTGCGCGTTAAGTTTAGCACAGCTTGGCAACCAGTTGGCTTTGTTATACGCTATACCCATTAAAAATGTGTAAGAAGGGTATAATGACTTTGTGCAAACGTACGTAACAGGCAGAATGAAGCATCTCCGACCCGAGTCGATAAAGTTAGAGACTATAAGAGCTAGATATTTCAAGCTTAAAGTCTAAATTCCCGTATACTCCGTGAAGATCAAGTATATTTCAATTTATCGATAACTTCGATCTCACACACACTTATATAAAAGGATGCAATTTCAGTTCGGGCTTGTGAATAAATAAATGTGCAGCCATTCAGGGTCTGCGGCTGTGCCATAAAAAATGAAAGCACTTGCATACCTGCTCACATTTGGGTGTGCAAATCTTTTTTAAAGCAAATTTAACAATGCAAGTGGAATTTATTTAAGCGCTGGATTCAGGGTATCTCGTAGCAGTCTTACTTGCTTATAACAACTCTTGTGTGCTTTCAATTTACAGACAGCGGCAACAATGTAAGTGCTAATGGTTAAAATTAAGGGATTGGTGGAGGTGGGGGAGGGGGCATGATGCTGGCTGGGTTTAAGGTTGGGGGCTATACGTTTTTGTCGTCTATCGGTGCAAAGCGTGCGCCTTATTAATTTGAGAATCGACTGAGCTTTCTGCGTCAATTGCAGAGAAGTCGGCATAATGCGTTTGATCTGTGATTATACCAAATGTAATGCGCCTAATTGGAATAAATGCCAAGCAGCCAGCGCTTGTTAGCAGCAGCATTTACATATGACCCAAAAATGTAACCAAAAAACACAATCAAACATCATTCGTTGATGTCATTGGTGCTTTTTGTGTTTTTTTTTTTTTTTTGAATAAAATACGAGTCTAACGTGAATACTTGCAAATTAGTGAGTAATCGAGTAGCAAAAGTATCGAGTACCCGAGTGCGTCGAGTTCAGTGGGAAAATGCCGGCACGTAATTATCTCGTCCGTCGCATTTGATATTATGATTAAGTCAAGGCAAGATTCTCTTTGTGTTGTTGTTGTTACTTTTATACTACTTTGCCTTGTTCTTCATCTGAATTTGTTATCTGATTTTTGTTGTTGTTGTTGTTGGTGCTGCTGCTGCTAACTTGGCACGTGATCCGGAGACAAACAGTCAGCAGCGGCCGCATTCCGAGTGACTTTAATTGGCAACTGCAAAACCGACTTTGCGACAATCTTCCTCCGTTATTCAAGTTTTGTGGTTTTGTATAATTGTATTAATATTATTATTATTATGTGTGTTTTATTTTTATTTTATTTTTTTTCTTAAAGACGCTAGAGACTGGAGTTGGAGTAAGAAACAAATTGATTGGGTTAAGAATGGGACAGATTTGTAGCCAGCTAAGAGAGCAGCCACAGTAGGCCACACATCGAGAGAAGCCATCAACCTTGAGCAATTCTTCATACATACATATGTGTGAATGTATGTGTGTATATATCTGGTTTCTGTTTCATTCGTTTCTCGAGTTATCTGTCTTCTCATCTTTTTTTTAATATACCCTACTACAATGCGGTAGTTTTCGTTTTTGATGTCTCTAAAAACAAATAGTTTTTATAGAGCTTCACTCGAAACATTAATGAAATGGAGCGTTTTGAAGGGTATTCCAACGTCGGCTAACCAATAACAACGATAGCTGCTCTTACTGGTTTATTCATCTTCTTGTTTGTCTGTTGTATTTAGTTGTACGCAAAATGAAACGAGTTTTATTCAAAAGTAAACACAAAAATAAAATAAATTAAAAAGAATCTATCATGAATTGTTATTCAAAAGAAATGTGTTTGAGTGAATGACATTTACGAAACGGATTCAAATACGATGTATTCAAATCGAAACTGAACAATACACAGAATTTAACAGTGCTGCTAACACAAATACATACACAATTATAATACATATATATATATATATATACTAATATTAGAACGAGTTCTCGGTGCACTTTAATCGACTGCATGGGCATTATGGAGTTACGAAATCGTGGGTTTAACCCCCATTTAGTCAAAACTGAAAACAATACGAATGAGAAAAAACAAAAGACAGAAAACCGGCCGAACGACCTAGCGAGGAGAGATTAAAATGTTTATAGCACAATTAAAATGAAATAAATATGCAAATTCAGCAATGAGTGCGCACTGCCTGCCTAGTCCCATAATGTGTGCGGGGAGTTCCCTGCGCTAATTAACATTGTTGTAATTTGTAATTTGTAATGCTGTAGGTGGCAGAGGGAGAGGGAAACATGTGCCGATTGAGACGCAGTAAGTCCGCCAATCGAAATGCATCATATAAAAATATATATATAAAAAAATTTAAACATTCGATGTTTTATGAGTGCAGCGACAGGTCTACCAGACACTAGGCGAGGGAAAGAGGGCGTGGGAAGGCGTAGCAGGGTAGGAAAAGGAGGAGTTGGGGAGGCAGCGGCTGCAATTGTTTACTTGATCGAAATTTGAAACGGAAAACGTGAATTGGAATAGATGGCAAGAGAACAGTGCAACTATGCCGCATCCTCCCTCTCTCTCTCTCTGTGTCTGTCTCTCTCTCTCTCTGCCTAGCAACCAGTCGTAATGAGCTGCATTCTAGGAATTTCTTTTAACTACACAAATTCGATTGGTAAATCTATGACCAAAACACGCATACCCTGTAAATCATAAATCTACACAGTGAGATGTTTATTGCAACTGAAGATATAATATATATTTATTAAGCTTGATCTTAATAAGCCACACTATTGAGTGTTCACTGTGGGTGCCTCTGAACTTCAGCAACCCCAAACAGAAAGAAAAACCAAAAAAACAACAGTCAACTTACCTGTGGCCAGAATATTGTTAAAATGCTAAAAGCAAGCAGAATTTGTTGTTGCTGCTGCTGCTGCGTCTTCTTCTTCTTCTGCTCCTGCTTCATGGCGCTGGCCTTTGCTGCGAGTACAGTGGTAACCCAAATTGTTGTCTATTGTGGCTTTTTGGTGCTCTTCGTAGTTTTTGTTATAACATCATTTGTCTGTCTGTCTGTCTGTCGCTGTGTGTGTTTGTGTAAATATCACTCTCTCGATAGGACGTCACTTAATTAATATTGCACTTGTTTACAGCGGGTAGCAGCGACGTTGACGTTGGCGTTGGCAGCGGCGTTTGTTTTCTGCAGAGGGAAAAAAAGATGCGTCGCGCCCATGCTTGTTACAAATTGTTGTTGTCTGCTGCTGGTTGTTGTTGTTTTTTTTTGTATTTGTTTTGCAATCCGAGGAATATCCAATGTACAAATGCATTTTATGACCAAACGAAATTATAACGGCACTCTCACACTGCTGCTGCGGCTGCTCTCTCTAACTCTCTCAACAAACCAACTAAAAGAGAGTGTGTGCAAAACCGAGAGAGAGAGAGAGAGAGAGAGAGGGAGAGAGAGCACGCGAGCGAGCAACAAGCGAAAGCGTCGCAGGTAGAAAGCAAACGAATGGACGGAAAAACAGAGACTGCGACAGCGACGACTGTCTGACTACCAGCCTGCTTGAGGCGTGCTGTGGTGCAAGCGAGAGGCACGCACAAGTGCGTGTGCGTGTGAGTAAGTCTGCATGTGCATACAAATGCAGGCCTACGCATGCATGTGTGTGGACGGCGTGTAATAACGGCGCTTTACAACCGACGCAGTTGCTGCACTGTTGTTGTTGTTGTTGCTGCTGCTACTGCGCTGCTGGTGCTGGCTGCATTACGAAATAACAGCGCGTCCGCCATGACAATTACTAAGCAATTGTTGTTGCTATAGCTGTTCTTCAATTATTGCACCCCCATTTTTGTGCACTGCACAAGTAATTATATTAATGCTAATTGCACGCATTTATTTCAACAACAACAACAACAGACACTGTCGCCGCCCTTTCCACGCACACAGACACACACATACAAGAAGCGATGACAGCGGCGGCGCGACGGCAACAGCGACCGCGACAGCGACGTCATCTGCCCACAAAAAAAATCACTTGTAATTGTTGCTGTTGTTTTTGTTGCTGCTGCCTGCTTCTTTTTCTGCTGCTGCTGCTGCACCAATTAATACACTCGTCACGTTTTGTGTTGACGTTTTTAGTATAAAGTGTGTTTTTTTCCTTCATTTTGGTGAAATTTTAATGGCCGTCGCACTGCTTTATATATATATTTATATAGATGTATACATATATATATATATATGCTGTATATATATATATATATATATACATTTACTTATACATATGCATATTCGCGAACTCTAAGCAGATACAACTAATACAGGTAACACGCATTAATTCAGGCAACAACAGCAGCAGCAACAGCGATTTGTAAACACAGCACAACAAAAACAAAACTAGAAAGAAAAAAAAACAAAAAAATATAACCGTACACAATGTGTAGGAGAGAGAGCGCCTTTTCCTTACTCTCCTCTCTCTCTCTCTGTATGTATGTATTTATTGCTTTAATTGTTAAATGAAACATTAATGAATAACATTTGAAATTGGCATGGGGCTGAGCTAGCGCCAAAAACAACTAACCGAAAACGGGGCTCAGCAAATCGAAAATTTAACACATTTTCGTTACAAACACAATAACATGAAGCGCGGCAGCGACAATAACCGAACCGCACGAAGAAGCATATAAAAATGAACAAAACAAGTGGATAATAAAACAACAAAAACAGTGCATCCAGCAACACTTGAGTGCGCTGCGCAGCGCTGCTTTGCTTAATCGATATATCGCTATTACTTATCGAAGAGCCTCTATATTGGTGGTATTTATCGCATGCGTTGACCATTCACAGCTTAACGCTGCGCAAGCGCCATCTAACGCTAAGTTCCCGCGCATACGGCTTGCTACAATTCGAATTTCAATTTAATTGTGAACAGCAAAATATAATTAAGCGAACAAAACAAGTATGTGTAGTTTTACTATTTTCAAAAGCGTACGAAGAGTTTCACAACAGCATTAGCTCAATTTCAATTAGGTTTGGTTTTTATTACCTTGCGGGAGTATTATAATTTATCGTGGAGTCATCTGCAGCGCCATCTAATGTTCAATTCTTGCGCTTACCGTTTGCTGTAATTTAAATTTATTTTTTTAATGTGCATTGGAATTAACAGATTTTTTGCTGATTGCCCTTTGGCCAGGAAACACTTGAAATTCATGCAAATATGGCAACTACTTAAACTTGGTTTGCAAACTTCGCATAAAAGAGAAAATATAACAAAGAAAAAGGTCAGTTCAACTTTCGCACTTGCGTTGGTCTGAACGGAATTGAAAACGGAAACGGAACCGGAAGCGGGACCTGAAATGAGCATTGCAAGCTTGGCTTGGCAAGAAAAATGTGTTGCAAATCAAGTTGCACTCTGAGCTTAAGCAAGCACAAAATTGTTTTAATGTTTGAGATGTATTCAATTCTATGTATTTTCAAATGTATGGCTTGGATAGTTATAGTTCTAATTCTAAAATATATTTAGTTCTTGGCAATTATAATATTTGTTGTCTTCTCAGGTAAAATGTCAGACGCAACAATGGGCAATTTCAAAATAGTATTTGCGCGCCCGATTCAACTTAACAGCTGCAATGTGCTGGAATATCGATAGTTCGTATCGATACGTTAATTGCAGAAAAAATACTGATTCATGTGGCGCCAAATGTGCATTCGAATCACAATAACTCAAATTGAGAAGCAAGGATTTTATTATCGTATAACCGAAAGTTATCGGAGAACTTTATATCCCCTTATTTCTTTGTTCAAGCCGGTTATTCAGCATTTGAGAATCTTCTACATCTTTAATCAAGTAAGTAGAAGCTCGACTAAGAGAACCACCAACGAAACCAAATGAGCAGCGCAGCACGACCCACTTAGTTGGCTGCCACGCTGAAACTAATCGCTGAGAATGTTGCGAACGCGAAACACAGCACGAAGCAAGAACTCCCAGTCAGTGAGACACGACAAGCGTGGCGACCACTCGACTCGACAGCCGAACGCCTGATGGTCGTTTGGAGAGGGGAGTGAGGTGTGACTGATCTATGTATGTCTGTGTTATATGGCTAGTGCTTGAGCTCATCTGTTATATGCACTATGCATAATTAAATGTAATATCTATGCACTGTAGAATACACACACACACGCACATGTGCTTAGGCTCTCTTCGATTACTAATACTAATGAAATCAATATTAGAATACGTTTTGGGTCATAACTTTGGGGTTACTTATTCGATCTTAATGACATTTCTGCAGTTAATATATGATATGCCCATATATCACGGAACTCGACAATACGAAATATACTAGATATGCACGTGATTAGAGGAATATATGCTTATATCAAGAGTATACACACCTGGACACTAAAATATACAATAATAATAATAATAATATACAATAATAATAGTCAATAACTGCTGAATTTAAGAAAAAAAAAAATATATATAAATATTTAAATTTCATGTCCAAAATACATTTTATACAAAATTTGTAAGCATGGCGACTTTGTTTCTTAATGAAAAATTAATAAAATTAAGAAAACTTTAATTTATTCATTACAATAAAAGCTTAACTGACCTGTCAAATAATATAATATAATCACAATATATTAAGAATATCAGATAGAGCGTAAGCTCTAAGATCAAGAATAATTAACAATTGCATAGCCACATTAATTGGACGGTCTCAGAACTTTTTTACAAATGCTCTTAAGTCTGAAAAAAATTGAAAAGCACGCAGGATTAAAAAACTTCATCAGTAAGGGGGTTCCTTTGGATAAAACAGAAAATTTTAAGTTGTGGTCTTGACAAAATAAAATAAACTAGGTATGCACATGGTATACAGGAATTTATATTTCAAATTGGAAGTTATAAGCTTATATCGAGAGTATATATGTAGTTTATGGGATCGGCGATGCTTCCTTCTGCCTATTTCCTACTTTGCCACAATTTTATTGGGTTCGGGGTACAAAAAGAGAAAAAAATTAAGGACATCCTTTACAAATTGTAACATTTTTTTATGTAAGTGCATCTCTCCTTCTGTTTTGCGGCAACTTGATGTGCATTGAAGCACACCCTTATCTACAAAATCAGCCAGAATTGATTAGATCGAACCACAATATCATATAGCTGTCATAGCTGGAATTGAGGTTATACTCTTATTTATGCTTTTATTTCACATGTTTTTTTGTTTGGAGAAAAGTTGCAACAAAAATCGATTCAGATATTAAAAATTGAAAACTCGAATATCTTTTTTAATTTGAAAACATTAACAGGGCATGTGTTAGTCGGGCATTGTGTGTGTGTGAGTGTTGTTGTTGTTGTTGCTTGTTAACTGTCATGTTAATTCCTTCGTAATACGCGTGTTCATTATGTTAAACACTTAACTTAACGAGATGTGTGTGTGTGTGTGTGTGCGCGTGTGTATAAGTGATGCTCTGCAAACAATACATAGACAAAAGTGTGCTACACACTAATTAGTATTGTATGCGATTCATAATGATAACAGAAATGAAAGCACACACGTCTGTATGTGTGTGTGTGTGTATGCAAGAATAAGTGAAGCTGTAGCTGATGGCAAGATGGAGACAGAGAGAGAGAGAGAGAGAGAGGGGAGAGGAAGGGGGGGGGGGGAGTGGATTGTGGAGTTTGTTGGCAGCTTTTGCCAGTTGGTTTTGTTGCTGGCGTTTTTAGTTGTTATGCATATGATTGCCTGTGCTTTTGACTGTCGCCGCCGCGTTGTCTTCACTGTGGCACGTCTACGCCCTGCGCCTCTGGCGCTTTCTAATGCCCAAGTGTTGCTTGCCAAGCACACACACACACACACACACACACATGTGGCAATTATTTACACACCAACACACACACACACACACACACATAGAGGCAGTCATCTTCTTCGTCGTCGTCGCAGCATTTGATCCTCGCAGGATGCCTTGTCATGTTTTCATTATGCTCATGTGTCTAAACAATTATCCTGCAGGCATAATTATGTCTGACGTTTATAAGCTTTGACACTTTCGGTTTTCGGCAACATGTCTAACACACACACACACACACACTCGCACACACTCGCACACACACACACTCGCAAGAAAATGCTTCTCGGTATACTGTGGCAAGTCTGTAAAATGTGCGCTTATTGAAATGATTACAACTAATTATATTTTCTTGATATACATACATGCATACATAGAGCATGTGTGTGTGTGTGTGAAAATATATATGGAATACTTACAGGCATAAGAATAGAGCGCATACCCCTCCTTACAAAGCTCCCCTGCCCATTGCCCAGCCTTGAGTTGAAAAATTACGGGGCCTGGCCGAAACTTATTTTGGCGTAAAATTGAAAAATTCTTTGGGTAGAAGGAATTAAGTACAAGCGGAATTCTTTTTTTTTCTCGTTGATATACGCTTGCAGTGGGTATTGTGAATGTGCCATGAAACCCCTAATAAATTGAGCTCCCAGCTCAGATTTTATGTAAGAATCAAAAACATTTTTGACTGCATAAAACTCCAGAATTATTGATAGTTTTGTGGGCTCAGTGACTATAACCACTAACTAACTATAACATTAACGGTTTTCATTAGAATAGAATGCGATTTTAGAGTGAATGGGGCATTGAGCATTTGCCATGCATCCAATATTCGTTTTAGAGTATTCAAACTTCTGTTGAATTTGCTTCTTTTTTTCTCGCTTGTTTCGAGTTCTTTGTCTTTGCTGCTGGCTTTTTTTTTGGGTGCTGGGCTGCTGGCTCATCCCGTCTGCCCCCAACCCCACCACTCCACTCCTTCCTCATGCTGCTGGCTTTATTTTATTATGCAAGAAACAAAAGTTTCATTTGTTTGTAACGCTTCTCGTTCAGCCGGAACCATCAATCATTCGCCGTGTTGTGCGACGTCTTTCAGGACGACAACCAGCACTAAGAATGGAGAGAGGGAGAGGGAGAGAGAGAGAGGGGGGATGGGGGCTAGGCGTGTGGGTGGCTGTGAAAAGCAAAAAAATGTTTCATTTTCACACACTAAACAAATTGCAAGCGAGTGGGGCAAGACGGGCGCTGTGTTGGGTTGGGGGTGGGGTTAGGTATCCTCCTGCCTGCCACTTGCCACGTGCTGCCTGCCACGTGCTGTTGCTGCGTGTCGCTTGCTGCTTTCTGCTTGCTGCTTGCTGCGTTCGGTGTCTTGAGTGTCCTGTGCCGCATTCCTTTCATCTTCCTCTTGCCGCTCTGGCAAATAGTTTCGCCGTAATATGTTGCAACTCTTTCTGTGCCTTTCTTGCCCCCATTGGTGTGGGCCATTCGGCAGCCACTTGCAACTTGAGTTCACACGAATCTGATGTACTCTGTGTGGCATGATATGGACTCAATTCCGATATCAGCAAACAAACACTTCTAGCTCTTCAGTTGCTCATGCTCCTGTCGAAGCCAACTAGCAGCTTAAATTTTGGTTTGGTTTTCTCTGCTGGCAGATGCCACATTCCACAACGCTTCGATGAGCGAGTTTGAGTTGGAAGATACTATATATATATAAATCTAAATAGATAAACCCTAAGCTGATCCAACGTCTACAGCTAAGATCATGAACTTAGAGAAATACTTATGGTTGATGTGCTTCTGCTTAAGAGTTATTCGCTGAAAGAGATATGCACTCCAAATTGTGTGGCATGCGGAATGTGTTAGCACACAATGAGTCCATTCATTATCCGTATTCATTTGCATTCACTTTTAGTTCAGTTGAACGCATTCACCTTGTCAAACATTTGACCTTTAAAACTGCGATGTCTGCTGCTTTTCAAGGGTTTAGCAATTCATTTTGCAACTAATAGTAGACATGCCAATCCCATCCCCCAAATCCCACACCCCCTAGCCTCCCCTAGCCTCCCTAGCTCCCCGCACAGCCCGACACTTGAGTCATGCAACTGAAATTTATAGAGGCACATTAAACTTTTAAATGATAAATTGCTGAATATAATTTACGTAACGCACAACTTTACCCGCCCTCCCGCCCGTCCCTACACAGACAGACGAACAACCAGCCAAATGAGCGAGCATTGGCAGCAGCTTAAAAAGGTGGTGTTGGAGGGGGATGGAGGGGGGGGGGGGGGGGGGGGGGGGTGGATGAATGGTTAAAGGGCTGCGGATGTGATGCGGGAGTTTCGTGGCAGTCAAGTTAATAACTCTTTCGCCTGCCACTTTCTTTGTATTTGTGTGTGTGTGTGTGTGTGTGAGTGTGTGTGTGTGAGTGTGTTTGTGTGTGTGTGTGTGTGGCTTGTTATTGTTGTTTGCTGGCTGGCTTAGCTGTTTAATATGCACGCAATGTCGGCGTAAATGTTTGTTGATTAGTGTGTCCCTTAGTCCTTAGTTTTTAGTGGCTTTCGATGCCAAACAAAACTGATGACTGACGACGCTGTGCGATGAATGCGTGACACGAAACGACACTACACGACACGACTTGTGCCTGAACTAAAAACCAGAGAGAAGCACTTATTTGTTTTTGTAAGACACATCACACATCGTATTTACTTATTTTATTTTGCTTAAATAAATATTTATGTGTTGAAAATATATTTTATATTTTATATAATTAATAATTATTTTATAAATCAATTTCACGACAGCCCCACCATCATGTTTATTTAAGGATATGTACCTCCGTTGTATATAATTTTAATTCTTATTTAAAGTTTGGCACAGATTTCATCTATCATTGACATCTTGGAAAAACTACACAATTTTAGTTTTAACTTGATTTATATTATAGTTACTAGATCATATAAATATTTATACACATATATGTACCACTCATACACTTATATATATATATATATTTTATATATCATATTTTAAATTGTATACATTTATTTGCATAGTGCCTGACATAAACCAATCACGATGCGTGCACATCTCTAGCGACGAGCTGACAATCCAACGTCAACTCACGACTCACGATGCACGACTCACGATTGACGAATGCGTCTCGCTCGACAGGCAGCAAAGGGAGTGTGGAGTGGCAAAATGCTTCTAGCGGAGTGTACACTGTACACTGTACAGTGTGGAGTGGGAGTGGGAGTGGAAGTGGGAGGGGTGTGGGTGGGTTGGGCTGTCTAGCTGGCAGGCACTTCATATTCATGCTCATTGACAGCACGCTAACGGCATATAAATTGACAGGCGAGCGGCAAAAGTCCTTGTTGCTGTACCTCTTCCTGTTTCACATCCTGTTGCTGCTCGTACAGTATTACATCTATTATTGGCTGCCACTCGACTATTACCGACCCGCTCGCACCCATACACTCTCAAGTTGTGCGTTTCCTTTCACATACCCTGTGAAACTGTGCAGAACTGTGAGTTGAGTTTGCGACTCTGTGCGTTAAGTGAGCCCGTTCAAGATGTTAACCCAAATACCTTATTTTATTGTCCCATTATATGTGCGCATAGAGCTAATTATTGATAATCGTTTATTATTTTTGTTAGTTTCTCACAGATTTCAGCTCCACGTCGAAATTGAGATGTGGTTTTCCCATTTTTTTAGAGTATCTACTAGTCGAGGGTGCTCTACTGCGGTACTCCTATGTACTCTTGTTTTGTCTGAGTGTTGTGCTTGTCGGCATATCCTTTTGTTGTTGCTTTTGTTGTATGTGTTGCTTTTCTGCATTTTCATTTTCAATTACAAATGACACAAGTGTCTCACGCTCCAGTTTCCTTCGTACTGAACCTCATCCGCATCCGCATCCGCATTTGCCTACCCTGCTCAAGTGTATGTTATGTGTGTATCCATAATAATAACAAGTATCGCAATTTGTTGCTCTTAAGAGTCACCAACAATACTAGCTGCAATTTAACACGTACTCGTTTCAGTTTCAATCGACATTTTCAACACTTGTTGTTCCAAATTGTCGTTTCTCCCATTCTTGTATGCATAATTAAATCGCAGACAGTTTCGATTAAGAATATATTTTATACAAATGTGTATTATTTTGAATATCTAATTTAAAATGGTTAATTTAAAAATGTTAATTCATTTGCGATACACTCACAGACATCTTAATTAATTTTGTAATTTCTCAAAATGTTCATTTTTTTCCCAACATTTACCCCTTGAGCTCTAAAAGTTAAAATAACTGTGCCAATGATGGTTCTGAAAGGGTAAAAAAAACACAGACCCAACTCTTTTATTTACTCTTAAATTTAATCATTTATTTCAACTGCTGATTATGTTTTTATTCAAGTCTTTGTTGAATTAGTGTGTCTCAGTCGAATTATGAATTCTACGAAGATTATTGTGGGGATAGTTTGAAGGGCTATTGTTAATTGGCTGAGCCCACCTTGCATTTTTTTATTATTTTAATAATAATATATTTTTTGGAGGTGTGTTTGGCAGCTTGATCTGCCTTTTCGTTGCTTTCGATCTCAATGCAACTGGATAAGGTTTAGTTTTTGGTAATGGGGTGTAGATGAAGAGGTGCATTGGTGAAGAGCTTGTGCCAAACTCTTTATATATAAATGTTATTTAATATTTAGCTCTGCCAATTTGTTGTGTTGATTTGAGATGAAAATTGTTCATTTAAGATTTTCCATTATAGAATGATAAATTCCCAAAAAGAGTCATCTAAAGTTAAATTATTAGATGTAAGAAATTGTTTGTGTACGTTTTTTGCATTCTTTAACGAAGAGTCATCTCAAGCTTAGCTGTTAGATGTAAGAAATGTTTGTTTGTAAAACTGAATTCTAGCGAAATTCGCGAAATTCATGTCCCGATATATTCGATAAGCTGTAAGCGTTAATAGATTAAAGTGCGTGCCGTTCAATGCAGTTCGATAAGCACGCTCCATGCATAAGTAAACATATATATACAATAAAAATATATATTTATATATATATATATGTGTGTAGTCGCCACAGCTGCCGCGCCCACTCTTTAGTCACAGAATGGGAGACAGGGCGCTGAGAATTTAACGATATTTGTGATAAGCGAAACAAAACCGCAGCGGAAAGCTCGACGGCCACAAAGCCGAAAGTCGATTATAGAAAACTTGTAATACAATTTTCGTCAGCCAAAACCAAATGGAACGCGGCCAAAAGGGGGCTGGAGGGGAGCAGCAGGATATAAGCGGCAGATGCAGCTGCAAAAGAAGAAAATGCGCCGGAGAATGAACCGAAAAAAGAGTCAAGAATAAAAACCAAAAGAGAAAAGAAATTACTGCAACAACAAGCATTGCCTGTGGTCGTACAAACGGTTTGGAGAAAGAAAAAACGGCCAGGGGGAGGGTGATGGGGTCAGCTCAATTGGAAACTGTGAAAGAGGCGACCACAGTTCAAAGGGTTGAAAGAGTGCAGCCAAAAAACGGGGGTTTTGGGGGCTGACTGCTGTCAGAATTGTGTTTATTTTTGAAGCCGAAACTGGCTGCTTGTAGGAGAAAGCATAAAACTGCAAAGAACTTAAAACAAAGTGTGTGTCGATTGGGCTGGCAGAGAAGGAGGGAATGAAACGCATTAATGCCATCATTTTTGAGCTGACGCTAAGTTTTTGTGTTGCCTGCCGCTGGTCAGTGCACCACCCATTCACACAAACACAGTGCAGGAAATCAAACTTCAATTTTGTGACGAGCAGTGACTTATACACACACACACACACACACACACACACACACACACACACACACACACGTACACACATACATTCAAATATGGAGCTCACTCAGCCAATTCACTTAACAACTTGATTAACCAGTGAAGCCAAACTGGCAGCTTCATCATCAGCATCGCTGTCGCAGCCCCTCAAACTCAAGCGTGAATACACTCAGTCAAATATACAAACACCCAAACACACACTCGCATAATTTTCAATTTCATTTCAATTCACCAAGTTCGGATGATCATCGTGCAGAATGATTTCATCATTGCGTTCTTCACCAACGCCATTGTCATTGTCATCATCCTCGTCGCATTTTGGCATCGTTTGACATAGAAAATACTATACAGGAACAGAAATCCGGCGTACGTGATTTTCAGCCAAAATTCTTTTCGCTCGCTTGAATACCCTGTAACCAACTTACTGTTCAAATGGGCAAGCGCAATCAAGGGGCGTCAATAATTTAACATAAAGTCAATAAGAACTTTTTGAATTGCAGATATACACATGATATGCAGTTGGATGGACAAACGTATGCCAAACAGATTGTATATCTAGTTTATAGGACATTTCGGCTAGTCGATCACTGCCAATCAAGTACGACAACTTTATTTAGTTGACAACCTTCTGAGAATTTGGCACCCCTTGCAATCCACAGAGCCAACCTTTGGCTTTCTTCTATTTGGCTCCTATTTCACTTTGTGTTTCCGTTCTTTTTTTATACTCTGCTCCCAAAGATATACGATTATATTGGGTTTGTTCAATTTCCGTCCGTTGGCGACTTTAAAGTCGCAACTTATACTTGTCTGTGTCCGCGTGTTAAAATTGTTTATTGGCGATGTTCATCAAAGATCAGTATTTGATTCAGATTAGAGTAGTTTTGATTAGAGTATTTCGCAGTCGGCTACTCTCGACTACAACCTTCTCACTTTTTTTTTTTTTTTGCTTTTTGCCTTGCCCGCCTACTCGCTCCTCAAACCGTTCTCCATAGCATTCACACTTGACACTGAGAACTGAGAACCGAATGAGTGGCACAGCTCCTAATCCATTCCCATACTCGTCCCCGCCCCGCCCCCCATTACCAAATCCAACTGCCTCTTCACCCTGTCCTGCTTTGGCTTATCGTGCAAAGTTTTTAAGTTTCGTGTCGTGCTTGGCATACGTAATAGAACATTTTTGCGTGACATCCCCAACGCCCCCCTTTCAGCACTAGCTGACTTTTCCAGGCTTTATCTGAGTTTTCTATTTGCGGATTTTCAAATTTCTATTTCACTCTTTTCCATTTGCCAGTCGCTCGTCAGCCTAAACTTCATCATCGTCTAGTTAAAGTCCCAACTCTTGTTTAAATCATTCAATAGCAAACACTCTAATATTACTTTATTCTTTTTTTACTGTCCAGGATGTTACATCGAGTGCTTTGAGCTGCGGAAGGATAACGTTGGTGTTCTATTAACAGATTATGGCTATGCTTTGTTAATGTTAAAAAAGGTTTTGCAACAATGCACATATTTTTTGAAACACATATGTATTTGGTTTATTTTAGAAACTATAATTTTGTTTGTCTGAAATGACAAGAATGTTTGATAAAAACATGAATAGTTATCCGTTTGTAAAATTGTTTTAAATATTATTTGAATTAAATTCAACTGGCTAGACTCACTATCGGAGCTTGTTTAAAGTTTTTGGGGTCACTAGGTTGAGAATGAAGTTAAACTACTTGGTACGTAAATTGGCAGACAATGTTTAGCTTTAAGCGGCTTACGCAGCAAGAAAAACACGTACAAATCAATGTAATCAAGATGAAATCAATCGATTTACGCCTTTAGGCACACACACACACACACACACACACACAGCAGAGCAAAAATCAAAGTAGAAAAAATAAAACAATTGAAAAATGCCTTTGTTTGAAAATGGCAGACAAAGGACACAGGACACAGTAACAAAAACAACAGTAACAAAAAATAGCAACAGCAACAACAACAACAAGGGACAATCGCAACGGCTTCCCATGTCGCGCGTGGGCGTGGCTTAAGGCGGTATGGGGTTGGGGCTGGGCAACAGGGCAAATAGAAATGCTAATAAAAAAATTCCAGCATCAATCTGTGGAATTTGTGTTGAACATATGCGCCAATAATGTAGCCTCCACCCAACCTCAAGCCTCTGCCCCTGGCCCTGCCCCAGCCCTTGTCAGCTACCCGCTAACCAACATACTCAAAAAAAAAACACACGCACACATATATAGAGCAGTGGGTTAGGGGTGTGGCGGGGCGTGTTGGGGTGGAATGGTAGCTGTAGCATCGTCCTCGATGAGGTCGATATGTTTGCTTAGCTGAATGTTGGTGATGATGTGTAAACATTTACATGACGTGCCCCAGTTTATTTTAACCTTTGATCCGGTCCGCTGTCGCAGTCACAGTCGCCGTCGCCGTCGCCGTCGCAGTCGCAGTCGCAGTCAGAGTCGACGTCAGCACCTGCCACAGCGCTGACGAAGATGATTTCGGGCCAAAATGTAAAAATAAAGTAAAATATTTGCATTAAAAATGAATTGTTTGTGTAGGCAGACAACGGCGACAACGTTCGACATGTGGCTGCAGCAGGGCATGGGGCATGAGGCATGGGGCATGTAGGGCGTAAGGGATGCGACTTTAAAGTCTGCATGCATAAGTAAACACTATACACCTTAAGATAAACAGGCACACGCACACACACACACACACACACACACACACACACACACTCGCACGCACAGATTGGAAGACAGTGAGGCAGATGAAAAGCGCAATGAAACCTCAAGCGCACAATAAATTCTCATCTTTAGCTGCTGCAGGAAGCAATGTACAATATGTGTGTGTGTGTGTGTGTGATATGTGTGGCAGAGTGTGCGTGTGTGTGGGTACATGCTATGAGCAGAGCATTGGCAGAGCAGGGCAAATGGCGCACGAACAAACAAAACGTGTCAAAAATATACGAACAACAATAAACACATTGCTTTGCCGCCCCGTAAACCAAATCTGGCCCCCAACAACACCCCAACACCCCACCACCCACCACCCACCTCACAATCAGTCGTCCCAAAGCCAACGACTACGAAATAAGAGCAACAACAACGACTAAGGGTCAAACCAATTTGCTCTCACTCTGACACTGGACACAGAGTTGCTAAGCCAACCGAGGGTTCATCTTAAAGTTCGCATCCACTGATCTCCCAGCTAATTGCAATTCAATCTGTGTTCGATTTATATGCTTCGTTATGCCCAAATCAGAGAACATACATACATATTGTGTTTGCTCAAATGCAATCAACTGGCAGAAGAAGCCAACTCTCTATGAGGTAAATTGATTTTTACATCAGCATCAAATCATCATCATCATCATCATCATCATCATCATGCTTAAATGATAGCTTACCATTTCTGCTCTTCGATTATTTCATCAAGTTGAGCTTGTATACTCCGATCCGTTCTGCTGGGTATGCCATAGTCGAGCCTACTCGACTGTAACATTTCGACTTAACTGATATTTGGTCATAAGGTCTGGTAACTTACCAAATTTGACACTCAATTTAACTAGCTGTTAAATTCGATTGGTTGGCTAAGAACTTGTCGTAGCATTAACTCATCTAAATTAGGCGATTTTCAATGGTGAAACCGTTGACGGGAATCGCTCCTCAGTTGGGTCTTAAGCCACTGTTTGTTCCGGGCCTATGTACATAGGATGCAGCCAACAGCCAGCCAGACAACAAAGGCCGTTAAGCAGCAGATGGCAGGCGTCGCACAGTGTGGCAGCCATGAGGGGGCAAGTGGGGCAAGAGGATATGGGCTTATGGTTGTGTGTGTGTGTGCGGGTGGGGTTGGGTGTGTTTTGATGATGATGATCACATGGTAATCACAGCGCGACGCGCTCTCAGCTTTTATATTTTTTTATTGCTTCTTTATGGCATTGGCATAACTTCCGCCTTTTTGTCCCCCCCCCACCCTCCTCTCAGTGGGTGAAACATGTGGCTTTTGTTTTTTGCATGGACAAAGGATATTTTTGTGCTTGCTGCGTGCGCCATGCGGCAACATAAGGCAACCGAAAGCAACAAAAACAAGCAGCAAACGAGCCAACTTTTACGAGCACATAATCGAAAGACTTCCCCTGTGGCACGCTGCCACGTCATGGGTGAAAGGGGAGAAGGGAGAGGGGGGGGGGATTGGTAGTGGGGTTGTTGAGCTGCCTGATGGACCAGGCCCAAAACTGTCTTCTGTTTTAGTCTGCTGCGAACAACAACACCAACAACAACAAAACCAAGGGGACACAACAACATTTGTCATTGTTGCCCATTTGCTCAACGTAACAAATGGCGGCGACCTGTGAACCACGTCCTGAAACCTAAAATTTACCTCCATGTCTCGTGTCCTTGTCCTTGTGATTGCAACTCACAATTGCGCCTGTCCTTGTCCTTGTCCTTGTGCATCTGTCTATCCCTGTTCCTGTCTCTGTCCCTGTCCTCTTTGGCTTTTACCTGATTTTGCATTTGGTTGCCAATGCATTTGTGTGTGTGTTTGGGTGTGTGCAAGTTCACCAATTTTTAATGATGCTACAAAACGAACTCGATAGTAGATGTCTGTCTGAATTAGTTTTTGATCACCACTTTTGCTGCAGGCTCGTGTTAGATTAGCAAATGTAAGTTTTGAACTCCTACTAACCGAATAAAATCGATTTCATTTTTCACTCATTCGTTTTCATTATATATATATCTTATATATAAATACACACATATATATATATATATATGTATATCTGAATTTGTGGGCAACAAAACAGCATAGGAATATATTATGAAAATGTAGACATTATTGCTTTTAGTCCAAAATAAATTACAGTAGATGTATATGAAAACTGCAAGCAATTTGATGAACTTAACAGGGTCAACTGCAGTTGATAACTAATAGAAATTAATGCAAATCGGCAGTCCTTGGCACAAAACATTTGTTTCTAAGGCAACTTGGTTATACCTATCTGGTTGGAATGTGGTGGCTTAAATAAGTGATGTTTTATTATACATGGAAAGAGTATTTGGCCAGCTGATTGCACTGGAAAGCAACGAATTGAATGTTCTCTGCTCTCATAACAGACTGTATTCCTAGCTTGGTGTTTGGTTTTCTTTGGCAAAGTACACTAACTGAAAGTTATATACTATAGTTATATATGAATATGACACTCTTTCGCTGTGTTGCTCTGAAGTTTAGACTGAAAGGCAGTTAAAATTGAAATCGAATCGCTTTAGGGCTGCTAATTTGGTGTAATTTACATCGCAAGTTGCCGGTTAGAATTGCAGTTGATGCGCGAGAAAATGGGCACAGCTGGCACATGCAACGGCAGCACTGCAAGCTCTGACAGGCAACAGCAGCCGATGTTGCAACTGCGAAGGGATCTGAGTTATGGTGGTGGAGGGAGCGCTTTCAAGTGGGATATCAGCTGGTAAATCACACGTCTCAGCTGTTGACACGCGCCGCAAAAGTTGCTCGTCTCATATTTATCATATTTAATTAGTCCACAGCTCGCATTTCGCTCAGCGTTGCAACTGCAACAGAATATTGCTAGAAAACTTGGTACTTTGTATTGCCCCCGTGCATCTTTCGCACACACCACACACATTATTTCCTTGCTTTGAAGATGCCATGCACTTGGCAAACGTTTGCAACAGTTAAGAAGTAATTTTCGACGAAAATTCACAAACTTTTTGGAGCCATGTCAACAATGTTGTCACACAGGACACATGTGTCACGCCCCCTTTTTGATTATAGCTACACTCAAGCGTGTGTGTGGATGCGTGCGTGTCAACAAATATTTGGCCCTAAATTGCAATATTAGTTAGATGAGTTATGAAAAGTTAAATACTTGCAACAAAACACACAACCAGCAAAAAAAAAAAACAAAAAAAAAACAAATACATTCATAACTACAGCTCGAAATTGCGAGTAGCAGTTGGGGGCGTGGACTGGCCAAATTGAAGCTTTTTCTTGTTTTTTTTTCTTTTCTTTTCTTGATTTTTATTTTTTTTTTTGTTGTTTGTTTGTTGACAGGCATCGTGTTCTGAGCTCTTCCTGAACTCAGTTTTGGCGCTTTCTGCTGACACACGTTTTTCCATTCCGATTTCGATTCACTGATTGCCATCGGCTCCTTGCCCCCAGAAAGGAACAATATAGATGTAATAGTCCACCTTAAGATGTGAACTGCTAATACCCTAGCAGATATTTATACTTAACAAAAATCGTATCCAACTACTGAAAATGATTATTCCTGTGGCAATTATATATGTTATAGTCGGTGTGATCATGGCATATATTTCAAATTTCACAAGTCTTTCAAAAGCTGAGTTCGCTTACAAATAGAAAATTACTTACATCCAACATGTGATTTATATATCTATATATATATATAGCTATGATTTAAATAAATGTGGCTTGTACTTACAAACAGTATTATATAAAAGTTTTTTCAAAATCAATATCAAAGTTTTTGAGAGTTTAGTTTGGACAGGTAGCAAAATCGGCATCATATAGTTAATGATATGTTAAGAATCGTATGACTTATGTTATGTGCGCGTTGCACATTGGATGACCAGTTCAACATGCTTTTTGCTAGGGTACACACAAGACTGAGTAAACTTCAAGTCGCCGCAAAGTATCCACAAGTTGGATGCCCTAAGACGGTGCAGAGCGAAGGGTGAGGGGCGTGTGGCAGGCACGGTCAGGGAATGGGAACGGGAACGGGCAAAGACTTTCAGCTATAAGTTAGTGCTCCCCAGATAGTAATTATCAGTAGATTGTCGGCCAGGCAAACAACTTTGACAAGTTTTGTAATCGGTTTTGCCTTTTTGATTTCATTTATTGTACATGACAGCCAAGTGGAAATGCTGCGCGCAGCACCGCTAAGGGGCAGTTGCAAAGGGAAGATGCAGGGGCAGGGCCAGTGGCAGAGTCAGGAAGATAAAAAGATGGAAGGAGCCAGCTAGTGGGGTGCTAAAACCATTTTAAAGTTGGCGTTCGAATATCAAAATTGATGGCGAAAAACGTAACCAAATTAACTTGAAATTACTTTAATAATAATCATGTCTAATCTACATTTATAACTAGCTGTAAAAAGTTATTGTAAAACTCAAAAATTATTTTAGAAGTTCAGCTAATTGAGGAGCTTAAAAGTAATTTTAAAAATTGCCTCAACCGGATGATTTGAAATTTGTGCAAAAGTATCTCGGCTGTAGAATACGATCAAGAGTATTTTGTGTTACTTGGCTAGAAGCTGTCTCAACTAAACTGATAAGTGACACACTTTTTGGTATATGTGTAGACATATGTACACAATTCGTATATATGTGCAGATATGTGTGCTCCTACTGGTAATCACCCATTGGATGGGGGTGTGATGCGATTTTTGGCTCAGCCCATCGATGATTCCCATTTGATGCGTGTAACTCAAAGTGGCTCAAACTAATATCCGCCCCAGATTTTGAAGTGCGTAACAGCTGAGTCCATTGGTGGTCACTTCATTGGCTGCCCCACATATGAAAATATGCGAAATACATGTATGATATATACGAATGCTTCTGGGCCATGGTGGTACAGAGATACTTCCAATATATTGAATAGCTTTTTGTAGTCCACAGTGTTCACAGCGCACTGTCTGTTTGTGTGTCAGTATCTGGGGCCTGAAAAGGACAGCAACATCATTGGTGTTTTATTATATTTCTTTTTTTTTTTGTGGAGATAGTGTTGGGGCAGCAATAACATCTATGCCCCTTCCCTACTCCACTCCCTTTCATTCCCCGTCTCCACAAGCACTTGACACACACGCTGCGTTAAAGGAAATGAAAAATTCTTAACGAAATTCCCATCATCCCTTATTGTGCTCTGGGGCATTTTGCTTTTGCCTTACCCAGTGTCGTTCCTCACTATCTGCAGATACCCTAACCAGTGGCTAATAATACATTATTGAAAGCTAGAAGCTAGATAATCAATCAAATTTTGAAATTATTTTTAATTGTCTTTTAAAGAGTTGAAATTGAACAGCTTGTCAAATATTTAGAGAAGAGAGAAATGCCAAAGAATATATTTAAGTATAAAAACTTTCGGCGAATATTAAGGGAACAAAATATTAACGATAGTTTTTTGAAAATCCAAATGTAAATTCACTTTTAAACAATATAATTCTTTTCTCCAAAGTAGAAGAATTATGATCATCTGCATAGTATTAATAAAAGATATTATAAATCGAAAAGTATCTCAGTGTAGAATATACAATCTTCGGCTTGCTTAAATTTCCCTTAGAAGCAAATAGTTTCTCCTTTTCATTTTTTTTTTATTATATATATGTACATATATTTTTAACAAAATTGCAATATGAAGTGCGTGTGTGTGTGGATGACAATAAGCACCATATGTAATAAAAGTGGACACATTATAGGAAAGTGCCGCGGGCCCCATCTAAAGCCCATCACAACAGCAATATTGAATGGGCCAAATTGGAAATAAAAAACTCGCTAACATTTTGAAATCAGTTTCATTTCTGGTCAGTGCAATACATCAAACATTACACGACCAATACTCGGTACACTAAATTAGGCTAACATATCAGGGGAAAAGAGGCTTGTGAACTAGTTAAATCGGATTTACTTTAAGCCGACTTAACGAACAGCAAAGAGTGTAGGAAGTCGTGTAAGTAATAATACTTATTTTCGATTCAATTTGTATATCTGGCATTTATTTATTTTATTGCTTATAAGACAAGTGTTTTCGATTGGTTTGTGTGTTTAGCACAGCAACACAGTCTTAAACTCAGATTACAGCATTTTCTTGTATGCATATTCAGCTGACATTGAAACATTTTAATAATTGTGTCTGCAAAGGTATTTAATGTATGTCAAATGTCGTTTCTAGTGTGATTTAATTTGGTAACTTGCAACTTCTTAAATTTCAATAGCCTACAAAATTGCTGACAACAACATCTCAAACATCTGACAGTGGTAGATGTGCGTGTTGGGTGTGGCAAATGCAATTAGATATGCATAATTGAATACTTTTGTTCGAACAAGTGTTTGCTTAGCAATTTATTGGCTTATTTATGTATGTAAGCTCTCGAGAATTTTGTGGCCTTTGCACAAACTAATTAAAAAGACTGCAAATTGGCCAAGCGTGTTCTTTGTTGCACCAAAATCGTAACTGAAAACCAAACAGATTCAAACGCTTCCTGGCCACAGCAATACGACAAGGTGATGGATACGAGTGGGGCAGTGGGAGGAGTACCGGGTATTTAACATAGGATGCAAGGGCAATGTAAATGGCAAATGAATAAATATTAAGTACTCGTATTTGCGAATGCTGTTAAATTTGCAAAGTGAAATGGCAAAGGCAAAGACCAAAGAGTCAAGCAATATGTCAGGATAAGCCAGGACAATGCAGGACAACCAGTAAGAGAAGTTTGTCTTTCTGATTACTGCAACCAGCAGACCACTCCCAGTCTCTTCCACTCTCCAGCAGCTTGTGCTTTTGTCTTTGGCCAAAAGATGCAACCAGGGACGTAAAAATAGCCACTGATATTGAGATATCGATTACCGAATAACTCTCTAAATCATTTGTAATAGCTGACTTTTTATGCAATCTATATTGGACGTGCACAAGCTTGTAAATATGTAATTAGAAGAAGAACGACGTATCTGTATGTCAGTCTGTATTTTAAGGAATTTCTGATTCAAAAATACAGATTTGCAATATACAATATAGCTTTGAAATTTAGTTAAAAATTGTTAATTTTAAGTAAAAAAAAACATATGCATAGGTGTATTTGGCTTGTATTATATATTGGCTTATATTATATATATTAGTTCAATTTTTGCTATTTAGAAGAGTTTAACTCGAGAATCTTGCGAGCTGTGATGCATTTAGCCATCCCTGATATGTTATGCATGTATTCCGGCTTTCAATGCCGCACACTGGAGACAAACTTAATTTGCCACAATGTCTTAAAACTCGTATGTATGTACACGCCCTAGCTTGGGATGGGTATCCACCCCAGCCACACACCCAAGCCGCCCTTTAGCCGTCTTATAAATCGCACTTGGGTTGTCGTCAGAACCTCCCGCAGCTGCACATAATTTAATTACCGCAACGTGCCAAGGCGTTCGGCTAGATTTCTCTTTCTTTGGCTGTGTGTGTATGTGTGTGTGTGTGTGTGTGTGGGTGTATGTGTAGGGAGTGTAGGCGTGGTCGGGTTGCCTCTTAAATGGGGTCTGTAGCCTGGCTGGTTTCTCGCATCGTGTGGCAACAATGAAGTGCAACATGTTTAGAATAGCAATTAAGTCGATAGAGTCGCAGACAAAGCCAAAGTCCCTTTTAAGACATGCCAACCAAACCATCTAGAAACATCCCCTCCAAGACCCTCCAAGACCCTCCACCTCCCACCACCCACCTACCTCACCCGCTCTGAGCCAAGTCGAGTAGTCCTGGCACTTTGGCACTTCCGCCTGCGGCGACCGTTCACCGAAACGCTTAAATGCGTTCAATATACCGCTTGCTATATGCCACATGCGACGCCCTCAGCATGTTGCATGCGCCCAGCACACATACACACATACACACTAAGCTGGATCATTGACATTGTGCGTTCGGCCTTTTGACGTGCTGCCAATTTCGATTTGAGCTGCAACTGTTTGTGTTAAGTGTGGCATTGCCTACTTTCTGCTAACACTGCCACTGCCACTGCCACAATTATGTGTACCATTGCACCATACAATTCATATGCACTCGCATTTATTCACATCATTTTGTTGCTGCATCATGCCTCACTTGCCGCATGATTCGCTTCGCGTTTGATAATTTACAGCTTTGCTGATTGTTGCCACATGCAACGCGACTGCTGTTAGGCAAAACTATCAACATTGCGCTTCAGCAGCTAAAGGCTATCTACCCATTTCCTCTTCCCCTGCCCATCCCTATATTTTTTTCTAGCTACACCACTCCTCATATATTTAACATTAAATCGCTTTAATTGCAAGTCCGCAAAAAGTTGTTGCTGCCATTTCCGCTGGATGTCACCGCATGTAAACATAACCATGACATTTAGCGTCGTTCTCCCTTGTGCCTTTCTCCATACTCTCTCCATCTGGTAACTTTCTCAATGCGGCCGTCGCCCCTTTTTGAATCGCAGACGCGGCTGCTGATGTTGGCGTTACTCTGATACTGCTACTGATACTGATTCTGCTACTGCTGCTGTTGCTGTTGCGCAAGTTTCCCGGGCCCCATTTGCCATTTCCCATTATCCGTTAGTTTTTGCGCATTTCCGGTACGGACGATTGCGGCTGCAGCTGCAGCTGCAGCCAAACCAAATAACAATAGCAACAACAAGATGTGCAACAAACGGTCCAGTTAAGTGGAATCCTGTGCTGTCCTTGCGGTAACCGCTCACTGGCGCAGTTAAATCCGAATTATGGCAATCGTTACCTAAAAGGGGTACTTTCCACTTTCTACTTTCCGTTCCATCTAAATGTCGATTTGTAGCCAGGTTCTATGGTTAGCATTGAGTATTCTTATTTTCTAATACTCAGAGCGAGTTCTGTCCGACAGTGCGTATACATAATAAAAATAAAAATTGTATTTGAATTCAATAACAAATTATTTAATGTAATCATTTCTCTTATACATAGACATTTTTCTGCAGCTGTTACCAAATAATTCTCCACTCTTTTTTTTACTATATTGCAGTTTTGTTGTAAATATTTTCTTCTAGAAGTACTGATGTTTTTAGATTTTATAGATTTTTTCTTATATGAATGAAGTACTTAGATGTTCCTAATTTATGATTCTTAACTCATTAGTTATTTCAAAATTATTTAAAAGTATCGCCTTAAAAAGTATTTAAAGTTATTTTATTAAATTATATATTAATTAAGAGTACTTTTAAAAGATATCGGTCTCGATGAAAAAGTGTTTATTATTCGGTTTCTTGTTTTCTTCTGTTTCAGATATATATATATTTTGAGCTTCCCCAAACTGAATCCTCAGTGCAGTTTTTATCGACGCCACTGCTTAATCACCACATTGTAGTCTTCTCATGACCTCCAATTGGAACCAAACACAATTCTTGTTGTATTTTTAATGCGCTGCGAGAGTTGCTGCAGCAGTTGTTGTTGCTGTTGCTGTTGTTGCAGTTGTTGTTGTTTATTGTTCAACGAATAAATACAACAACTGCAACACCAGTTTCGTCCTTGTTGCCACTCGAATATCGGACAATTGCAGATTTTAATTACATTTTTACAATTAAAATTTTTTTTGGGGCACTTAATTTGTGGCCAATCATACGCCAGCCCAAAATTAAAGCCGATAACTTAAGCTGAAGCTGACTTCCGGTGGCAAGCAACTAGTCAAGGTTGCTGCTGTTCATTCACAGTATCCAACCTATCCACCAACCATCCACCCTCCCACAGTAAAAACACACACGCTGCACTTTTTACGCCCTTTTGAAGAAATGCTCCTGAGCTTCCCGTATATAGCCCAAAGCCAAACTGGCAAGTGGCATGTGGAACAGTCTGTATGTGCGAGTGTCTGGTTGACATAGATGTATATCTGGGCAGCAGCAACAAGAACAAAAGGCATTAACACCATCAAAGTTGGTAAACAGAGATACAGCACGTATCTAATAAAAGGCCACAACGTGCTGCCAACGCGGTCGCGAGCAAACTTGGCGTTTGGGAGGAGTGGTTGGGAGGACGGTGTTGGCTAATGGGTAAGTACAGAATGCGGACATATCCTGTGTGTGTCTGTCTCTGTGTGTGTGTGTGTGTGTGTGTGTGTGTATGTTTTCATGCTTGGTTCTTTGACATTGGCTGAGATTTGGCTCGTTTCGTTTCTATTTCTCTCCAGACTCCTCTCCCTCTCTGCGTCTTCTTCTTCCAGTCTGCTCTATATTGTTGTTGTTGCTGTTGTTGTTGTTGTTGCTGCTGTTGTTTGCACGCACATTCATGCAATTCACAGAGCCAACTCGGCGTCTGTTGCTCCTTTCAACGCTTTTGCCAGTTGATATCCTGCTTAAGGATGCGCTCAAGTACTTTCAAGTCACTTGGCAGCTGCTTAAGTTAACTTTTGCTTGGAGAGCCAGCGCAACAGTGGAACTGTGTCTTGTTGTATAGGGTTAGTATGGGGCCTGGTTGGATATCATCGGCTTTCCCTGTTTTGCCCACGCCACCAAAAGGTTGTAACTCAGTGTTGACAGTGCGATGAAACGCAGAATAGAATCAACGTTCACGTTCACGTTTATGTTTACGTTTGCCTCTACCTTCTCTCTCGCATGGCGACTGTTGCCTGTTGCCTGTTGTCCTATTGCCGCGACTCCACAGCTACGTCTTTGCGATGCACTCGACTCAAGCATCCTTTGCCGCTTCAAAGCGAAGTATCACCGCAACTGTTGCGGTTCTAACTAGAATGTAACTCCATATATATATATATATTATACATATGTATAAATATATATAATGTTATCGGAGCAGAGCATTTTTGGCAAAGAAAGAAGAAAGTTACAAAACTATAAAAAATATAAATAAAATTATTGAAAGAACTTACCCAGCTTAATACAATATTATTTCAACGATCCAATTTCCAATGAGCTAAAAATTAAAAATGGAAAAATAGTCGACGACCAAGTCAACTATTTTTCGTTACCCAATCGAAATGCGATCATCTAGCGATGGACCCCCTTCCGAGAATAAAGCATTACCAGTGGATTAGGCAGTAAGTATCGAAGTTACATAGTAGCTATCCAATTTACTACGTTTGCACTAGTTCGGTAAGGCCGGTAAGACATCAAAGACAAATAACTAACAAACAAAATACAACATTTAGCTTGATGAAAGTATTTTTTTAAATTCAAATACATAATAAATTCCAAATACGATTAAGAACTGTTGCGCAATAAAGAAGCAAACCCACTTTACATTGTTTTCAAGTTATTTTTGCATTGTTTGATTTCACTTTCAAATTTTCGGTTGCTTGCTCAGACGATGAGGCAAACAAGGCGTCCGTTATTCGTTCCACTTTCAGTTGGTCCGTTGCGCAACGCTTTTGTCTCGGTTCACCTGCCGCATCCGGGAACTAGTAACGTGTATCCGTATCCGTGTCCGTATCTTTCTGCTGGTCCTGTAAATCTGCCACCCCAACTGCTTGCCATTTCAGCGCCTCCCCATTTGTATCTGAATTCGTTAAAACATATTAGTGGAATGGATTTCAGCTTAAATTGCCAAAGTGGCCCTCAGTTGTAGCGCTCTCTCTCTCTCTCTCTCTCTCTCTCTCGCTCTCTTTGTATTTGTCTCTCTCTAAGTGCAGTCTTCGTTTATTTAGTTTTTTCGTGCTTTAGCTTTATACTTTTGATTTGATTAACTAGTCCTTCACTTGAACGGGTCGAGTATAATCACTCAATGTCAAATGAGTGCTGATTTCTATTCAAATGCTATTCGATTTGCAGTCTAAATCAATTTAATTCTCCTACATCTAATGCATTTCAATATCGTATCGAATCCAATTTATTTACCACCGGCTGTCTGTCATACGTTGATGTACATTTATTGTTTATGCACTGCGCCTGGGGGTAATCGGAGTTTATTGGTTTGCTGCAATGCGTTTTTCTCTTCAGACACTCCCAATTTTGTGTTAATAGACTTTTCTTAGCTTATATCTCTCACAGGGTAAAGTCCGCTTGCAAATTCAATTATGTTGCGGAACTTGTGGAACGCACTCGATATACGAGATAAGGATTTTCCGGCAATTATCTTAAGCAATCCGAGCAGCAGAAAAGTCCGCAGGTAAGCCACAGGTGCGCTTTCTCCCTCTCTCTCTCTCTCTCTCTCTCTCTCGCTCTCTCTCTCTCTTTGTTATTCTGCCACTCTCTCTCCCTCTCCATCCGTCTCGTTTATTGTGCATCATTTCGATAAACCACATAAAGGTAAAATAAAACTTCGTTTAAGCTGTCTGCCCGTTCAGTAGCCGATTTCAGGTTACGCCCCCTTCGTTTTCTTCTTCTTCTTTGGCTTGGATTCTTCTACTTTTTCTGTTTCTTGAATTGCTTGTTTTCGTCCATTTTTTGTGAGCATTTTTGTTTGTGCGCTTTCCGTGCCGAGAAATGCGCGGAATGCAAAAAGGCCGTTTGAATTGTTGCTGCTGCTGCGACTGTGACTGCCTCCACGTCTCTCTTCTTCTTCTTCTTCATCTTCTTCTTCCTCATCATGTGCGGGTATTGCTGGAAATACTTGAAATTTGTTAAGCTCGCAACTGGCTTGGTTTCTGGCACCTTCGCCGAGAAGAGGTGAATTTTGGTACGGGAAAGGTTAATCTGTGTTTTTTTTTTGTTTTTTTGGGCTGCCAACGAAAATGAAAGCTGCAATTGACACTGAAACTGGATATGAATATGCATGTGAAGATGGTGCCAAATATCAAATGGTACGGCCTGACTGTGATAAACTCTGAGTGTGTGTGTGTGTGTGTGTGTGCGTGTGTTTGTGTATGTGTGAAAACTGTGCGCCTGTTTATTGCCCATTGCGCCTCGTTGCCACACGAGCACTGGTTGCAAGCCCACAGCGGAAGCGCTGCCACAGGCGCAACCTCAACCGCAGCAGCCGAATCCCATGCCGAGCACGCAACGACCACAACTCGTCGCTCGACACGACGACCCGAAGTTCTGCACGAATGGGTCTGCCAATTGGGCAACGCGCGCGCCTGGCAACATTTGTTGCTAGCTGCTTGTTGCTGGAATGTTGGGCAACATTTGTCGCCTGCCAACATGCGAATGATTTGGAATTATTATTGCGATTATTGTTGAATCGTTCTCCGGCTTGCTGCATCTTTCGGCACATCACATCACGTCCATTCGAATGCTAACGACCCAAAATTAGTTAACGGTATTATGAGATTACCAAAAGCGGGCAAACTTTCCCAGCAACTTAGCGCTGTTGCACTCTCCATCATCATCGTCATTGTTATGATCATCATCATCATCATCATCAACATAATCAGCACGATTATAATTATGATAATCATCTGCCCTTTAAAAAGTTGCTGCAGTTTGTCTGCACTTCCAGGGCCGCCCTCTGCTTGGGGTTAATTACAGTCGCAGTTGCAGTTAATTAAGTGCAACTTGAGTTTATTCCTCGGGCAACTTGGCTGCACCTCAACCCCTTCGGCGTTGTGTGGCAGTAGATGTACTGCGAGGCTGTTGCAAGCTGCTTAATTTATGCGTGAGGCGATTCCGTCTATATTGCTGATGATGTGCATGTCAAAGCATTGACAATCAGCTGACAATTCCGGCCGTGATAATTCCACATAATTGTCTCCAATTTTAAAGAAAAGGAGGGAAATACAAAAAGAGTCGCTTGGTCTGACTTAATAGCTAGCTCAACAAGAAAATATCTTAATAATCTTAATAAAATATAAGTATATATAATATATAATTATATATTTTATTCTCATTATTTTTATCGAATACATCGTGATTGATAGCCGATGAATATATCTAACAGATGTCTGATAGATGTTAGATAGCCTTGTGATGTACGCAATGGATAAAAGATAAATGCCTCAAATATGCTTTACTTATGTATGTCTACAATGATGTATGTGATGTACGCTTGATGTACGATGTTCAATTATTGACTGCTAGATCCTATTGAATGCTTGTCAGCTTTAATAGTGTGTTTGATGAAAGCCAAATTATGTAAAAACTGATTGCGAATTTATAATTCTTTTGCATACTATAAAAATAGCGTTTGTCTTTGCCATTATGCATTTAATATATGGCAAAGTTTCGATAAATAATAAGTTGCATTTATTTGCTCGCCGAACTCTTTGTGCAGGTGAGTTGGCATGTGAACTGGGACTGGGACCGGGACTGGGACTGGGGCGGAGACCATTGACTCTTTTGCAGGGCATCATCTGTTCGAGTCAGTATATAAAATTGGGGCGATGATGAGAGGTGGGATGGGCTGTATGGCTATAGCTGGATTCAATTGGGAAGCGGAGTGACCAAATGGTCGCCACTTGGAGACTGGCTGTGATTGCGCCAAGGCCATAAAGTATGCAACACAACGCAGCAGAGACTGGAGCGAGGCGACGCTCATTGAATCTGAAACCGAAACAGAAAACGAAACCGTATACTGAAACGGAATCGATATTCGTATGGCAATCGAAATCCAAATCCAAATCCGCATCCCACGTATAATCATAATAATGGCAAATTATATATAATAATAAAATATTTCGTGTTCAAACTACAAAAACTTGCCACCAATGCAAGCGATAGTGTGTGAGTGTGTGTGTGTGTGTGTGTGTGTGTATGTAACATTCGTTGAGTGCTTGAGTGTGTGTTTGTGTATGTTTTCAATAGGAAATGCGTACGTGTTGGTAACTGTCCACAGACATTAGTCCCTTTGCGTTTCCATCCCGCTGTCTACAGTCCAGTTTCTAACTTAAAGTCAGAACCCGATCGTCTTTGTTTGACTTTAAGCCCAGTGTTTTTTTTGTTGCCCCAACTCCTTCCTTTGTGTGTGTGTGTGTGTGTGTGTGTGTGTGTCCCGGTTGTATACAGCGTGACAATGGCCCGTTTCCAAATCAATCGTCTGCGTGACTGCGACTCTGCCTGCACTCATCCATTCTCCATCCACATCCACACCCACATCCACAGCCACATCCACACCCCCTGCCTTTGTGTTTGGGACCAGGTTCACTTTCGAATTGATTTCGTCGCCAGTCTCTCCAACGGTTGGCATCTTTTGTGCGCTGCATGCAAAATTAGTCTGCGAGACGCGCCGGAAAATCAAATGTTTGGCAAGACCTTGAGTGAACCACCCCCACGACCACCACGCCCACTCCCTGTCAGCGTAACCTCACTCAACGGCAGTCATTCGATTCCCTCCCATTTGCTTTGTATCATATCCGTTTCCGGCGCACTCGCCAAAATCGCATTCCATTGCGATGCGTGCGTTATCCATATCGATATCCTGGTGATCCTGTGCAAATTAAGAATTTCTATTCCTTGGCATAAATTGCTCGGGTTCGCTTTGGCGTTGCGTGATTTCGCCAAAACAGACTAAAAGCCTTTTCTTCTTTCTCTTCGATGCTGCGCCAAGTCAATTTGCAACTTTCGCCTCGCAACCGCAGTGGCAACAGCAGCAGCAGCAGCAGCAGCAGCAAAATCGAACTTCATTTTGGGCGGCAAACGGCAAAGTGTTCATTTCCTTTGTGTGGTTGTTTGGCACAGCTTCCGCCTCGCCGACATCTTAACCACACTGGCGAGGGGTGTGGAGTGGGAGGTGGGTGGATGGGGGAGGGGGAGGGTGGTAGGTAGGGCCATCTGGGGTGTTAAATCTGTAAGTGGCGCTGTCGCGTCGTCTGTGGCTCTGCGGCTGGGTTCAAAGTTCAAAGCGAATATTTTCGATTTTGCCATTAATTAACGTGACTAAATTAGCGGCACAGCTGCATTTGCCACAGCAGCTGCAACAACAACAACAACAACAACATCTACAGGAAAAAGTCATAGCCATAGTTGTAGCTGGTGGCTGGTGTCGAGTTCATTGATTTGCAATCAACGCCGGCCGTATTTGATTTATTTGGCAGGTCGACGCATTTGCACCACGAGGTAGGTGCGGATTCCGGTTGATGGGGTTAAAATTTGCGAAACTTTTCAAATTGCGTCCCCCTCCCCACCATCTCCGGCACCATTGCAAAGCGCAATTTAATAAACAGCCCAAAAATCTTGCGAAATCTAGCAACTTAGTTTTTAGAGCAAATATTGCCGTTTGAATGTTTTCCATAAAATTATTTCATATTCCCAATAGTGGTTTGCGGCATAATCGGTCTTATTAAAACGAAACTCTTTTCGTTCTCTCCTTTCTCGAACTGTCTTGAATATCGTTGAGAAAATGTTCAACATAATTGGCATGGAAGGGAAAATCTTTCTCGAAACTTTCAAGTTGGTAAGTGGTTTAACATTCCTTTTGTTTTGCAACTTGAAACGTAATCAGTTTTTAAAAGTAGCGCGAAACACTTGAAAGTAATTGGCGCTCTTAAAGCTTGAAGCTCGAAGCTCGACAAGTGGTAATCGCTTATCCGACCACACATATATTCATCCCCTTAGCGAATCCAATAGCGGAGCCGAAGCCAAATGTTTACTAAATGTTTTATTTGAAAAATGCTCGGCAATATTTTATTGAAGCTGTTTACGCGTTCATCAAACTCATCAGGAAAATGTGTGTGAACGACACCGTAACGCAGAAAGCAACATCTGTCGATGCTATTGTTGTCATTGTTGTTGCTGTTGTTGTTGTTGTTGTTATTGTTGCTGCTGATGATAATCAGTTGTGGAAAACAGTGGCGACATTGACAAACTGACATCAAAGACGCATCAGAATCTATCAAAATCAGAAAATCGACAAGACGCGCTAATATGAAAAGTTGTGGGCACAAAAGCGCCGGATGATTGCATTTCTGAATGCCCTTCATCTGGGTATGATGAATTTAGTACACAGTGTGTAACACATTGATCTAGCTAATAGACGAAATGAGCTGAAAATTCCTACAATTTTAGAAAATCGCCATACTTTTGGAGCCAAGTGCAACTCACCATATTGTTTAAAAGGTATATTTTTGAAAAGCAAAATTGTGTCGTTCTTAATACCAGGGCCTTTCTTTCCTCTCTTATTGTAGTAGTAGCAGTATTTCTTACCATAATTTAGAAAAATATGCCTAATTTCTTGGGTGTTTTCATGCTTTAAAACATTTAATACATCTCATTAAAATAAATTAATTAAAATAAATTAAATATGTATATGACCAAGTTTATTTTATTTGATATTGATTAGCTACTTCTTATCTGTCATTAGCCACAGATAGGTTAATCCAACTCTTTGTTTATTTTATGAACTGATTTTCTTGCTTTTTTTTAACGTTGTCTGCCGCGGCTGACAGTGGTGTTGTTCCCGTTACAGGTTACATGTGGCATGTTGCATTTCACATTTTGCTTGTGACATGTGGCTGCCAATCTTGGGTATTAAAACTATTTAAATGACATTGCCAATGAATTGTGGACTGACTTAGTGAATGAGTCAGTAAATGAGTGACTGACAGATTGAATGACTGACTGGGTGAGTGAGTGAATGAACGATAAGTTCTGTTCGTCTGTTCGTCTGTCTGTCTGTCTGCGTCTGTCCGTTCGCTTAGGCCATGAATCAACTTGATGGCCTGGTGGAATGGAGTCTTTGCTCACAAGACTTTGTTATGGCCGTTAGCAACGTCTTTATATATCCGCTGCTCTCAGCTTCTCAGCTCCAACTCCCTAAATGCAGCAGCTCCCGCCAAACTTGGACTTTGACTGCAACTTTAGCAGCAGCTTCAATTCGTACTGCATTTTCATCTGTAGCTCTGCATACTTAATGCATTTGCATTTTCATTTCCATTTTATTTCATTGCCTTAGTTTTGAGCAGGACGGTTGCCGTCGCCCAGCTCCTCACTGCCGCGACTTGTGCTTTGTTCTCAGCCAAATTTACCCAGTTCACCCCACAACAGCTCCGCTCCCCGTTCCGCTATGCACATTCACTGGCTATTTGCTGTATGGCTTGCCTTGAGTTTGCTTACTTTCATTTGTTTACTTGTGTTTCATTCGGTTAAGTGCTTCCTAGATTGTTTCGCCCGCGCCTGCAGACGGCCGTTTCTCGCTTCTTGCTTCTTGCTCCTTGCCTCTTGCTGCTTGCCTCTCACTTCAACTTCTTCATTTTGGATACTGCTGCATTTGAGAAACAGAAAGATGAGATTCGGATGTGCGACGTGGCTGCAACCATCTCCATTTCCATTTTCATTTTGGAGTACTCAGTCAGTTATCAACTGTTAAGCAGAGTGATCCGAAGTGCGTTGGCAGCTTCAATTCACTAGTTGTTAACAACATTGTCGAGGATTACGTGCGCCAACTCGGATGCTAAACGGGCAAACCGCACACACACACACGCACACACACACACACACACACACACACACACACACACACACACACACACACACACACACACACACACACACACACACACACACACATTCAACCGAAGTCGATTTGCATAGTTTATGCTGCGGTGCTTTGTTGTTATCACCGATCCATTGGCCATAAATATTCATCCCTTATGCATACATTATTTTAATGAATTATTGATTTCATTCAATTTGATAGCATTGCCCGAAAACTATCCGAAAACTCTCGAACCTCGCATACTCTGCACTGGATGCTTAAAGATATAAATAAACCATAATACATATGATATTCAAAATTTCGGAAATGGCAAATGAGTTGCTAAGCTCAGCTTGACAACACCAACAAATTGATAGCTGGCGATGAGTTACGTAAAAGAAGCTAAGCGCAACAAGGAGTAACTAAGCGAGTACGTAACGTGCAACGTAAGCAGTAACGTAATGAGTAACATAACAATCAGATAGGAACGAGTAATCGAAGACCTAACGAAAAACCGTGAGTATCGTAATAAAAAATGTAAAAAATAATTTTTTCGCTAAGAATTGGAGGTCTTAAGACATATGTTGGTCGCATCCATATGTGAGTTTTTTCATAAATGATCTCGCATGTGACTTAATCATAATCATATTCGAATATGAAACTTTCTCAAAGCGTTCATTAAAGGGTGGGCTTATCACATGATGCCGGTTACATAATACTTGCATGATTCTGTAATATTTTCCCCTTTTTTTTTTACCCATTAACAAATATACATATGGCATATCAGCATCAAATCTGCATGTTATCTTTAGCATGTAGTACGAAGTTCTATTCCAGTTTATACTCTAACTTTATCCCTTTCTCTCACCGTTTCTTGGGATTCATTTTCATATAATTTATAATGCCTAATGTACATTGAATAGATTTTGGGGGCATTGTTGGAAGTAGTTCATTGCATTGAATTTGGTGTCTGCTTTATGTATCTCGGTTTGGGGCACAAAGTATTGTGTGGTTTTTGTGGCCTTAAATAGCACTTTAGTTTGTCCTCTGCGTGTATATAGGAGTATGCGTGTGCCTGTGTGTGTGTGTGTGTGTGTGTGTATGAACGCATTAATAGCAGTATTCAATTATATCGATGCCTCCACACCACATGCAAAGTGAGGCAACTCTCGACTGGGTCCTTTTTTGTATATTGCTTTTAGTCCAACATTTTTATAGTCGAGGTGCAGGCTCATCAACTCCTTCACGTACATAATTTAATATATACGTATATACATACATATATATACGTATGTATGTGGCACTCCTGTGTTGCCTCTGTGTCATTTTAATGGATGACAAGAATATTTTTATGGCCTTTCTCCAGCCATTTGCCCCATTGGCCCCATTCGTCGCCTTTGAGCAATCTCCCCTGCCAGTACACATTACTTATTGTATTAAAAATCCATTAGTGATTTTTGAAATTTGTGGTTTCCATCTTTAATTTTCCATATTCATTTTGACGTCAATAAAACCGACAGCTGCCCGCCCGTTCACCCTTCATCTGTTCACCTTTAAACGGTCGCCATATTGTAGCCACTAATTGCATTTTGGTTGAGCCAACGAACGCTTATTTTGTAGGAGACACAATCTGGCCACGATTGAGCAGCCCTTCACCCATCCGAGCCTAAGTCTGAGTTGGGCTCAGCTAAGAGTGTTTCCAGTTTGTGTTACTGCGGTCAACTGCAATTGACGATAACTTATAAAAGAGACAAAGAGCGATTGCAAATCGATCCTTCAGACAACTTTGTCGAGAGTGTGTCAAAACGCGAATGACGAATAAATAATTTACCCATCACATGCAGTCAGATAATATTGGATTCGACAATGATTAATTAGAGGAAATTGTAAGCTCAACTGAATGTTGCGAATACTTTGCCGGAGGTGCATTCAAACTAACGATTAGCAATTAAAAAACCAAACGGGATAAAGCAGCTAATTAAGTACAGCTTTATTGTAAAAAAGGCAAGTAGCAAGAGCTTAAGTTAATAATGGCAAGCATATAAAGAACGATAAGCTGACGAGAAAGGACTGTGGAGAGAACGAGATTTTCAGTTGATTGCCTGAGTGCATTTAGTCAACTGCAGAGCTTGAATGCACTTAATTTGCGATTTTAAATGCGACGCCCTCCACACATCGCCCCCTCAACTGTGCATACGGATGCGTCAACGAGAAAGTTGCGCCACTTATGCATAAAGCAAGTTGCAAATAAATGCGCCCGCATCAGGGGCGGGGGCTGGTCAAAGATGGCGCTAAAGGGGGGTATAGCTACGCGGTGAATCCGAGTGCTAATATCTCGTTTCAGGATTTTGCCTGTTGCCAGTTGTCAGTTGCCATGGATTAAAGTTGCTTGCATAATTTTGAACGCATAATGAAGCTGACGCTGCACAATAAAGCAAGGGAGCTGCAGGGAGAGGAGTATGGAGTGTGGAGAGACGAGAGCCGAGAGGGAGGCAGCAGTCAACATCAGACTACTCGGGCATTAATAAAACTTTTCAGTCAAACAACGCAACGCCCCACATTGGCCGCCGTCTGCCCTTCCAGCTGCCCGCTTCCCGATTCCAGTTTTCCGCTGCCTGGTCCAGTGAGGCAGACAAACAAACGAACGGCGCCCGAACAGGGATGAGATTTAAGCTGGGAACGTCAAGCCACTGATTGGGGTCATTATTAAATAAATTGAAAGGCATTTCTGTTGACATGCGAAAGGCCCATGATGGGCGAGCTTCACTTTCGTTAAACCAACAAAGCAACACCATACACACACACACACACACACAATACAACACACACACAGCACAACACAAGACGGCGCAACGAGGAACAACAACACAAAAAAGATTCCAAGTGCCTTAGTTGTCTTTTGTGGCAATTGAGAAGGCTCCATTCAATCTTTCAACATGATAAACAACCTAATGCATACTGGAAACAGCAACCCACACAAAGGCACATCAATCGATTGGATTCTGAATGGACTCGGCTCTCTTCCTGTATGAACCAATCGGCATCTGAGTAAATTAAATTGGCAAATAGTAGATAATGCGCAACAAAGGCCAAATCACAGATGCAAGTCAATGAAAGTTGCAAAGTTATACACACAGTGAAGTGTGGATAATCCAAATATTACTTCTTGGACCAAACAAATGCCCATCAAGAAGATTTCAGTTTCACCTCAAAAAAAAGAGGAAGAAGAAGAAATAGCATCAATTACTACCGATGGAGCAGAAGTATATTATAGGAATATTAAAAAGATGATCGATTTAAATACTATTTGGCTTAATCGGCCGTTCTCAAATTGATCGGAAGTTGATGACGATTAATGAAAACCCATGTGGCTGATGATGACATTTATTGTGTGTTACAATCTTGCGGCATATTGTTGCAGTTACGCGTTTTATTACAAGCCCAAGTGCCACATGAACAGTTAATTGGCCCATAACTCAGTATGAGTGTCGGAATGCAATTGAAAGCTGAGTAATCACTGGGGAACAATCCGAAGTGTTGGCTCTTACTTTGGATTTCAACTGTAGTGGAGGTCGTGACCCAATGGGCGGTACTGGAATTAAAAGGCAGGTGGACGAACAAAGCGACAAAACCACCGATAAAGCGACAACGCGACGAACCGACGAAAGCCTGCTCGAAGGTTTTTAATTGAAAGCAAACAACACTTTCGCCATTTGAAGCTGGAGCAAAAGTTGTATGGCCTAAAGTCCAGAAAATGTTTTTTGCATGCGTGTCGCTGACAACAGATAACCAAAATGCGGGAAGGAGCGGGAGGAGGAGCGGGAGTGGTTGGTGCTGGTTCGGGCATAAAAGTGAAAAACAATTGAACCCTTGGGCAAAATTGGTTTTGACAATGTAAATAAATAAAACACAAGCATAAATATTTACTGCTGGCGGCAGCAGGAACCGAAAATCGGCTAAAAGGAGCTGCAAGTGAGGCGAAGTAAAAGGAGATGGTGGTGGGGATGGGGATGGGGGTGATGTTGTGTTGGAGGTGGAGGTGGTACAAAAGGGACTAGAACCCTGACCCAAAGTCTTGTTGCGCCCGAATAAATATTTACAGCCTACTCCAAAAACTGACGTAAGCGTAGAGATTACTGCTGCCAACCCCAATCCCCCGATCCCCCAATCCCAATTCCAACCTCCTCCACTCAGCAAAAGAGGACTTCACCCCTGCGTGACCCGCAGCTGGCTGACCTTTGCCAGTTGCCGCCTAACAGCTGGAGCTTGTCTTTGACTTCGACTGTTGCCAAAAGGATTTGCAGCTCATTTCATGCCAAGCGCACTTGTGCCATCTCCTCAGTTCGCCGTTCTCAGCTCCCATTTCCAAGTGCCCACAGGTCAAAGCTCACTTTCGAATCTTCGTTTTTGAACCCTAGTGCTAATATTTGATTGTGCTGCTCGTTTAATGGGCAGCACAAATTTTCAACTGTATTTTGTAGTCGCCTACCAAAGCAAACAAAAAAAAATGATTTGAAAAGCTTGCAAGTATTTTAGCCAAAAGAAATTAAACAACAAAATTATCGAAATAAATCAAGTAGATTTTATTTTGAATTGCTTTTTTTCCTGTTAGCCAGTTGAATAGTTTTGATTGGGAGCTTTAAGTAGTGTAATGCTAATTCGCCCCCATGTGTCGAAATACCAAAGTTGAGCTTTAGTTGATCGAATGTGTTCACTTGTTAAACTTCTTTTTAATTTATTTAATGCCGCCTTCCTTGCAAAATCAAACAAATGTAAAAGTGTGAACAATAAAGTCATTGAATTAGTGTACACAGTTTTTGTTAATAGGACAAACAGAGCTGTGTATTGGATTTAGGTAATGGTTAATTGAATTTAACGTTTGATTATCATCGACATGACCAGTGGACTACTAAGTAATGCTCATCTATTTGAGTATAATGCGATTCTGTAGGTCGTAAATTACAAACAGATAACACTTTGTATACAAAGCATATTTGTGAATGAGGAATTTGTTTTACTTGTGCCCTCAAATAGTTTATCAGCAATGCAACTCCGATAATGAAATGGCTTAGGCTGCACCATGGTTGATTATTTCGTTGCCAGAGCAAGGCGCACAATTCTAATTTAATATTGAAGAGTATAAATCTATGAAGTGGCCAAGGCCGGAAAAGTCGGCGAATAAGCTACTAGCAGCCGCGGGGATTATAAGTGTAGGAAAGAGGCTTTTGGCAAAGACCAGCTACGAATCGGCCATAATAATTTTCCGCGTAATTTATTTGAACATCATAATATCATATTTTACACACACATAGAGTGTGTGAGATAGCGAGAGAGGGAATGTTAGAGAAAGAAAGAGGGAGAGAGCGTTGCTGTAGGCGTTTGCTGGAGGCGGCTACGGAATCGCTTCCGTTGAATACTTTAAACGGCGCACATGTGCGCGGAAAAGATGCTGAGAGCACGGAGCTGGAGGTCACGTTAAAATGGGCGAAGACGATTATCAGACAGTTTGCACACAATGTTGTCGTCGACGCGGGAGGCGAGCGGAGCGCTGGAGAGGTGGAGGTTTCAGACTTGGGCTTGAGTTTTGGGGGTTAAGCACACATTTATTGCCAAAATTAAATGACAATGTAGTTGAGAAGCCATAGACAATAGCTGGAGTGGGGGAGTCGGGTGTTGTCTGCGTAGATAGATGCGGATGATTTTGTCGGAGTGTTTCGGGGGTTGGGGGAGTTATTGCTTGAGGTATGGGTAGTAGATGGCATAGAACTTCATGTCGCTCATATGCGATACGAGGCAGCAGCAGCGCAGCAACTCAAGCTTAACAATTTTTCAACAAGTTTTATGCAATTTCTTTGCCCTCACACACACACACACATATATATATATATATATTCGGATAGATACGCAACACTAAACCCCCACCATTCTGCCGCCTCTGTTTGTCTGGTCTTGTGTGGCACTCGCGGCATCACTCCAAGTGTAAAGGAATTTGAACGCTTTGCCGTTAAATGCCGCTCACAGCTGCATATTGTTTGGGTTAACTGTGGCAGAGCTCCGCCTCTGTGGGGGTGGTTGGTCGGCGCTGGCATGTGCCATAGGGGTTGGATGAGGTTGACTTGGGTTTTGTTGGGTTGGGTTGTAGAGGGGAGGAGGCGGTGTCGTCGCTTTTGTTCAACTTTTGCGTAAGATTGCGCAGTAAATTGTCGAAAATTAATTTTCATGTTGAAAACCTGCAAATTGCGTGGAGCGAGCGAGATAACAATAAGCGATGCGTGCGAGACGAAGAGAGAGAGAGAGAGAGCGAGAGAGAGTGAAGTGAGTGAAAGAGAAGCAGCCATAAAGTCTCAAGTGTAACACTCAAGTAGTTGGTTTTTGTCAATTAATTTCTTCAATGTATTTTGCCTAATTGAAATTTTATGGCCTGTCCTTCTATAAATATATGTGTATATATGTAGAGCATATATACATGTATATAACATATATAATATATATTTTTAAATATATATATATATATTTTAAAGGACTTTGATTGCATTCAAGGACTTAGGATTGCACAAAGAAATATGCTCAAAAATTTCTCATGTCAGAGAAATGAAAGAGATTTAAAATTGTTAGCCTGGCCAAAAGAACGAGAATCCTTAAAGCAGTGGAAATGAGAACTTTTTTTATACAAAAATGCTCCTAGCTTGGTCAAAGCCTTGCATGTCCTGGCGCATCCCATGTCAAACATTTTATTTTGACCAACTATCCAAAGGACATTCCAATCGTTCTAGTAGCTTGCGAGTAAACAAGGATTTGGTTACATCGACTCAGTTCCTTCGGCCTGCAGTTAAATTTGCATATATTCCTTGAATTCTCTTCGATAGAGTTCATTCTTGTGATTTACTTTAAGGAGCAAACAGAAGCTTCACAAGTTTTCCAACTGGGTTATTGGTAGTACTAGTTTTCTTCATTTATTGACAAGTGTAGAGTCTAAATACATTACATACTATTCTTTTAAGAAACCTAGACGTATATTTTCCCGTCAAAATTTATTCGATTATTACAACGTAGACTTGTAAGCGTTTGGACAGCATCAGAATGATGGTGAGGAGAGGGAAAGCAGTTTTGCTGAAGCTGGTCAAATGCAATATGTTATGACTGGTTATCATGTTCACAAAATCCAAGTTATAAACTGTAATTCAATTGGAGTTCATTTAAACGAACACATAATCAATTATTGCGAATGAGTGGCTTGAATTTGTTCATGAATTCAATTAAATACAGCTATGAATACACAAGGCCAATCATATACAGTACATTTACAATTTGACCATTTAATGCGCGCCTGATTGTTCTTGCCATAACAACAACAAAAACCAATTGCATATTTGATTTAGAGCGTACAACTATTAGCTACCCTTTACCAGGAAATAGGTATACAATTTTTATCTTGTATCTTATATACATTTGATATACATACGTTTTTTATTGTAAGCCATAAACACATCCATTAAATACATACATATTTGCTTAACCCTGTAGCCCTTGTAATAAGAACAGGGTGTAAACTTCATTCATATCCATCAATATCAGCTAAGAGTCCATATTACCCAGGCATACACACCGGTTATCTATTTAAATGTATTTAATCCGTTTTGTTCGATTCGTTTTGCGTATTTTGATATATGATTAAATGACATTTAATGTCATTTTGGCTAAGCGGATTTCGGCTTCTACATTTGCGAAAGCAGCGCAACAAATAAGCCCCGACCTGCTGCAGTGTGAGTGACATTAAGCCCAGTTGTGGCTGGACCCAGACACACACACACGCACACACACGCACACACACACACTCACACTACACCCAACATATTCACACACAGCAGAAAACTGGGTACATTTTGATGTTATAACTGGTCATAGGCAACTCCTGGTTGCGAGATGTACGGCAACTCTTTAAGCTAGCTAGAAGTAATTTAATTTGATACTAGATTTAAGCAATTCTAATACAAGATAAGTTTTCTAATATTACTTCGAATTGCTATTCATATCTGCTTGCTTAACTCGGTATGATATATTTAATAGAAATAGCCGAAATTACTGCAGTTAAAATGCGAAAATAAAAATAACATTCTTAGAAGAAGAATGATAAACGGAATATGCCTGAGACATGTAGTCCAAGAAGGCTAAAAGAAAATGCATATTCAAGACTAGATGACTTCAGAATCCGACCATAATTGCATAGAGGGTTAACTCTTGAGGACAGAACCGCAAACATAAAGCCAGAACAGAAAACGTTTTAAACACCCAGTTTGAACACAATCCAATTGGCATATGAGTGTGTGCGTGAGTGTGCGTGTGTGTGCGTGTGTGTGTGTGTATGCGATTACTGCATAGACTTTATTACGAGCCTTAAGTCTGTGCAATCAACGGCTTAATGTGATTTGTTAGTTAGCATAACAACCCTGTCTGGGCGCTTAGCCAGAAGCAAAGCTGGCAAGGATTAGGCGACCACAACAAGCATACAGGGAAAGAGATGACATGGAGAAGGATTAGGAGGGGGGTGGGCTGTGCAGAGATACGGGGCAACAGGCGGCTGCTTTGGCGTCTACTTTGCACCTTTTTTTCGCTTGCCTTTTGCAATCGTTTTTGTTGACATCGCCGCGTACAAGCCCTTATCCAGCCACCCTCCGCCCCGCAGACCATCCTTCACCTGCACCCTGCTCTTTTCCTGCTCTGCCCAGGCTGTTTGGGTTATGCGCGTTTTTGTTGTTAATTACAATTATGATAATGAATCTTACAAAAGACTAATTAGCATGTTAAAAATGTTGGCGCGCACAAAAGCTGCGAATTTATATTTTTACCTGTCGCCCCACCCACGTGTATGTGCGTGTATGTGTGTGTGTGGGGGGGGGGGGGGCGTATGTTTTCAAGAGCTCTACTCTTATGTCTGTGTCCCCTTTTGAATGGGCCACAATCATAAAGCCAAAGCAACAATATCCACAGCAAGAGCAAAAATAAAACAAACAAAACAGGGGAGAAATGAGTGGCTTCAACTTGATGTTATTTAATATGTTGCAAGCAATTTTGAATGCCGTTACCACGGCCTATATGTATGTAAGCATGTGTTTATGTGTATATATATGTGTGTGTGTGTGTGTGTGTGTGTGTGTGTAGGCAAATGTTGACCTGAAAGTATGTCAAATCATTTGACTTCAAAAGAAATGTAAGCTTGAGTGGGAAAACTGCAGTACAAACTCAACAACAAAATACTCACGAACAGGAATAAAAACCCAATGCCAGCTTAAAGTCATGTCTAACAGTTGAAACCATTTTTTTTACACAAACATAATTCATTGGGCGCAAGTTATAAGAAAATGCAACTACAAGTTATACGTAAAGAACCAGGTCAACTGGAGCATCATAAAGTGCGGCCCATTATATAATTAAGACAATTCACCAAAATAACGTATACGCAATGATTATTTTCAAATGTATTCTGCATATTATGGTTAGTTCTGTCCCTCGAACCCAATGCTTCCCCAATGCTAAGAAGTAATTTGCATGTGTGTTCTGGTTTGGTAAATGTTGACAGCATGGCTATGTATCCGTATAATTATTATAATTATTTTCGCTGCAATACATTTTTGGGGGTCTCTGTTGAGAACCAGTTAAGATTTTCTGAGCCGTGCTCGCATTCAGATCGGACTGTTGGCAGTCAGGCACTTATCTAATTATTGTGGTTATTATCTGATGATGAGCTGGTTAAGTTGTTATGAGATGATGCCGTTAATTTAATTGGCTAATTCACACGCATTAATTGCTCGGAGGTAAAAACTAATTTGCATATTGTGTGCCGATAAATATATGATATTCTAATTATAACAATTACAATGCTTTCAACATTTATATTCAATTGTTGCGGTTTGTCTGTTGCAAATTAAATTCATTTAAAATGTTGCACGCATATGTAGTTATTAATTTAATTTAATTAACTGAAAACGCCGACATCGACAATTCATGGCGCTAATCTGTACAAGATAACAAATTAAATACGCCCACAGCTAATACACAAACACACAGAAAGTCAGACAGACATATGCAGTTTTTACGTTCCGGACCGGTTTGGCATTTGGAGTAGTACATTTATGTTGACTCTTAAAGCGATTTAGCCGCCTTTCCTGCTGCAGGCGACACATGAATTAGCCACACAATAGCGGCATCGATAACAACACGAAACACACACACACACACACAACAGACTTCAGCAGGTATTGGCTTTATCTTTTTTATTTTGCCATTTGCAACCAAACCAAAAGTTGTAGATTTTGATTTTCGATTTCGATTTGTGCTCGGCATGCCGACATTTGCATAGCTAACAAGTAATATTGCTATAGTCGAGCAAGCATGACTAGGAAATACCCTGTTCCCAATTCTTTGCCAATCATAAGTCGGAGTTTAACGGACGATATCGTCCAAATGAAATACACTTGATCTTGAGAACTACAATTTCAAATATGATGACTCTAGCTCTCATTTATTATCTCTTTATAGGATCTGATATTTGGGTGTTCGCATAGACGGCCCTGGCTATATGGACTCGGCTATTGATGCTGATTAACAATATATATATGTATATATATGCGTCATGGGGTCGCAGATGGTTTCCTTTGTCTGTTGCATACTTTTGCACAACCTCAATATACCCTCAATAGCCATGAGTTCCGGACACATAGACACACACTCAAATACACACACTTATACAATATCTAAAGCTCAACTCATAATCTGCTTGGTCGCTAACTCCACTTTCGGCAACGCATTCGAGTTGAGTTTTCCAGTGGCATTCAGTTATTTAGTGCGATAGTGAATTTTCTACTGACAGTCTTCAGTTGAGTCTCAAATCGATTAGTTGTGAATAAAGTCTCAGTGTTATTTTCTTGTTCAGCTTAAGTTAACTTTTTTATAATTGGAACAACTGAACGATTCGAGTTGTTATCAGTTGTAATCAGGCACAAGCTGATCTGCAATCGATTATTTAATGCAATATACATATAAACAGTGGAATTGAATAAAATATACTTTTATAACTTACTTTAAGCTGTCTTAAATTGTGACGTCCATTGACCTCTGTGTTGGGATAACTAGTATTAAATTCGTACAGGTTGCTACATTTAGCATATTATGGCCGGGCACTGAAGTCGAACTGGCCAACAAGCCGAAGCAAGGACAAATACGGATGGTCATTTGGACATGTGCTCCTCTCCTCTTCCCTCTGCTCCTTCCTCACCCCTTATTCGTATTCTTCTTCTCGTCGCGCTCTCATGCATTCGCCTACCCGGATATGTGTGTGTGTGTTTGTGTGTGGACATGCGGATGTTGTGCGATGCTGTTTATGCCTTTTACATTTTCTGGCGAAATGAATTCTATGCAGCCAGCCCGGCAACAGATTCAACAGAAAGCAAGCGGCAAGCAGCAGGCAACAAACAGCGCCAGCGCACTGTGAAATTTCTAACTTCCGCTTTTTGCAAAGTTGACAACATGTCCGACCAGCCGCATGCCACCCATTTCCCCACCCCTGCCCCACCCACCCGCTAAAACAGCCTCTTCACAGCACCCGTTGACCAATAAACTGGCTGGCTGTCTGATTCTTCACAACTTGCAACCCGACCTTCTCATACTTGACCATAGGCATACCCAGACTTCAAATATATTTAGATTTCTGGATGAAACTAAATACATATTTGAATGATAATTTGAAATTTTTACTATGCATTTTATTGATAAAATAAGAGTAATTTTCAGCCGAGTAACTTTAAGACTTGGTCTTATTATTTATCAGCTATCTTATTTCAAATATTATTATTATAAACATAGTTAAAAAAAGTTCAGTGACACTTAAGCCTTTTTTCGTTTCGTATCTCTATTATTATTTTAGATTTATCATCATCTTTGATTCTTAATTTAAAAATTTCTAAAGTTATGAATATGCCGCTCTCGAACTGAGCTAGAGGACAGAGTATTCTAACTATTGCGCTTAATATATGGTTGGGTGCTGTTTTTTGTGTTTTATTTGCCAACGAGCTTACAAATTCTTTGGCATTACAGCTGCTGCCTCGTCCTGGCCACGAAACTATCACATACTTAAGCGCATTACGGCGGAAATTTGAGGGCACTCTGGCTATGCAATTGCGAATGCGGTGACTGCCTCAGAAGCAGGCCAAATGCAACAAATTTAATATTTTAATGGTTGCTCCGGAGACTCATAATTGCAATAAAAGTTACAAATACTAAAAAAAGGAAACAATATCTCGTTTGTTTCCTAACATTTCCGTTGAAAACTTCAATGTAGAACTTTTGTACAGCTAACCAAATACAAAATGACCTTAGGACAAATGAAGCCAACTTAACTTGGCTATTATTTGCAACTAGTCAAAAATTCAATAGAGTATGGCTTGGCCAATTCGCTAAAATCAAACTATTTTGGAATACATTTGTTTGGTTTTAGCTTTCAAACAGTTGAAATCATTTTAGCCTTGAGATTCTAGGCGACACAATCCAAATAACGAGATCTCGTAAGATTCGAGCAAGACTCACACAGTAAAAATATTTGAAGGTTAATATTTCGATATTCCGGCCAAAAACTCAACCATTCTGCTATCTTCTCGCTAATCGTGTGCGATTCCGTGGTTAGTCGTGCTTAAGATTGTTATAAAAATTAATGAAGCTTCTATTTGTGTAGAAAGCATTTCTTTTTATATTAACAAAATTTTTAGTTTGTTTGCGTTTGTTTCATTTCCTTTCACAGTGATTCAAGTAAGTGCGTCTCCAACCGGTAAGTGAAAGTATTTTGCAAATGAAACTGTTGAAATCTTTTGCCAGCTTAAAGGTGAAATGTGAACTTAGCCTGGCTGGTCTGTGCTCTGCTCTGGGCATATGATAAAGTCACAGCGGCCCCACCTATCTATCTACCTACCGACATACATATATACAGTCATACATATACACATGTATATACCGTCTACCCCCTTATGTAGCAGCTGGAATGCCCTCGGTTCCGCTTGTCGTTGCCATAATGCCCGTGCATTGTGCGTCCGCATCCGCAGCCGAAAGAAAATATTAAAATAAATTTGAATAAAAATGTCTGCAAAGATTAAATCGCCATGAGCCGACGTCGTCTGCAATTCCCAGACGTTTGCTACCAAAAAAAAAAAAAAGAAAACCCTTACTGCCCCCCGCCTCTGGTCCCACCTACCCCGTCCTCTGCCTTTGGCACGCCTCTGTTTGCCTCTCAATTGCAGTTGTGCTGTTGGGATTTTTTTGCTGCTGTTGTTGCTGTTGTTTTTTTTTTTTTTTGTTTGGCTTATTGTTGCGGCGTTGCCGGCTTCCTCCTGAGGGTTCCTCCTGCTAGCTGCTCGCTGGCCTGGCAAAAATAATGCGTATCCGTTGCGGATTCTCCTCCTCCTCCTCCTCCCATACGGCCATACTCCGTTCTTCCCGCTGCTTGCCGCACCCCCTCTTAGGCCTTAATTTGTTTATTTGTTTGCCGTTGCTCGCTTTCACCTTTAAACAATTCCATTTACAGGCGGCGACAAATTTCAGTTTTTATTACTTTTGTTGTGTTTTTGTTTTTGTTTTTATTTCGGGGGATTCCAACGGCTCACCTTCTTTTGTGTGTGTGTGTGTGTGTGTGTGTGCCTGGACACTTACCTCTTGGCAATAACAATAAATAAGTTAATTTAAATACAATAAACACAATTGAAGCTGTCGCCAGTTGGACAGCAACTGCAGTCGAAATGTTAACCAACTACTTAACATATACAAAGGCATGCATTTCAAGATGATTCAGTTTCTTACTTACAATCGTAAAAATCGTTAAGTGCTCCGCAGAATATTCAACTCACCATATATTTTAAGCTATACCATACTAAATTTAAGTGTTTGCATAACTTTTTTCAATTCGAAACACATTTCATTTCGAGCTAGGTGTCAAGCTAGGTGTCAACTTTCAACATAATAACTCAAATATGTCACAATTTATATTAGTTTTTTAAATATACATAATATGTATAGCATTTCAATTTGTAGACTTATTCAAATATAGGCTGCTTTTCTTTATTCCCCCTCGCTAGTTGTTGATTGCGTTCTTTAACATTGATGTTTAATTTAATCTCAACACAATCTAGTCATGGATAATAATACAAGCTCTTATTTGTCGGACATGGAGGATGATTGTGAACTGTATGGCATGGTTGAGATCGATCAGCTGCGCTCCGTGTGGAAGGCTCGAAGGTTCTCGATTCTGGCACACAATTCGATTGTGTCGAGCGGTCTGCTGCCCTCGATCTTTGATTGGCAGCTCATCTGGGAGCTGATGCCTGCAGAGCAGGCGCACGCCGAGATGATGCTGCAGCAGCGCATCAATGATCTGGAGCTGATGAGCAGTCTGACCACATCGCTGCAGCACATCTACATCTTGCCGGAGATCGGTATCGACGTGGACGTGATGAGGGGTCGACCCAGTTACAATGTCTTTGTGCAGGATGATGGCAGCATTATGGTCAAGGAGCGGCGCAGCCTGTACGTACATGTTTTTGCCACCGAGACACGGGTGGCTGCCGGACAGGAATACTTCATGGATAGACTCAGTTTGCTGGCAATGCAGCAAACAACAAATCAGCAAGATTCGCAGATTATCGATACTGAAAACACCCTGCTCTATACGGATGAGACGATCAAAGAGCCCACACAACTGACTAATTCGCACGACCCGTCCGGATCTGAGGAGACGACAGAGCCCAACATCAGATCGTCAGACGATGTTGAACATTCAGAAGAAGAAGAATATGATGCTCCTACCATCGAGGGTATGAATAGAATTGAAGAGTTCAATAATATCCGGCATGGACGACTTCAGTCATTTTGGATACGTTTCTGCAACTGGTTCTGTCAAATCGTTTCACGTCTCAGGCAATAGCCAATGAACACAATCAACTCCAAAAACACCAAGTTAACAATAGACACGACACTCACTTACCGAGAAACACCCGCCTGCTGCTGTCTGCGACTCCAATTCGATTTCACTATCGAAATACACGAATACGTCCCAGCCGATTCCCACAAATGACACTCCAGACTCTTCTCACACCATCACTTAATAAACCGTTGCATGGAAAACTATTGTTCCTTGCATATATCGGGAAAAGAAAATAAAAAATAAAAAAAAACAAGGATAAAACACACATACATACACGAGAAATGCCAATATTGCTAAAGGGTAGGGTAAGACTAGTAGCGATATTACGAATGCAAATCGTTTGGAAAAATGCCGAACTCGAGGGTTGCCGCCCGGAAAAACCACTTGGCGGAAATTGCGCAAACAGAAGACGGTGTGAAAAGTTCTTTACGCTCAAACGCATCGCGCAGCGAAAGACTCTTTGCATTGCAGCAGGAGCAGCAGTAGGAGGACAATGCTTTTATCCCATTCCTAATTTAGTTTTTCAAATATGTATTTTGGTTGAAGAGACCCTGTGCGAAGGCAATCATCAATTCAATTACGAGATTTACTGTAAGCAAGTAGGCAGACCACAATTAATTAGCTCTCAAATATTTACAAGTAGCTTCAAATCTAACGAATGCAAATGCAGACATCTTTAAGGCTTAAGTCGAACTTTCGAATAATGTCGAACCTTAAAGTTGATCAGATTGATGGTAGTTTGTATTTAAACTTGTGCCCGTTTTAGTGCCTGTTACCCTCAACTGGAAGCGACTTTCGCCAGCCTAAAAAGTGAGCCATGTTGCAAGTTACAAATGTGCATAAGATAAATGGAGCACAAAACGCTTTGAGGCAACATTAAAAGGCAACCAGGCACCAGCCGTTGCACCGCTGGCTGACAGTGGTGCCACCTGCCATTGGGTGGTTGGTTGGTTGGTTGGTTGTCTACCTGTCTGTCTAGCTGTCTGACTCCTGGCTCCCTGGTAAAAAGTCATTCACTAATGGCTCGTCAGTGCAGCATCTAGGCCCATAGAGGGAGGGGACGGAGCTGGTTGATTAGGGGGCAGGGCGCTTCTGCATGACTGTATGTGTGTATGTAGTTATGGAGTGCGATGATATGGTCTGGCCACATCCATTTGTATGTGCACTTCAATTGGCAACATGTGGCGCTTTTATTAAAAATTCATTTAAACACACACATACATATACATATATGGCTTCTATGGTATATGAGCAGAGGCAGACATAAATTTTAGGGGCAGGGGTCAATGGATTCGCAGCTCGCTGAATAGTTTGGCATTGGCTCCGGCTACGGCTCATCTTGGCCAGCCGTCCAGCCGATATTCGTTTCCCTCTTTTGCTTTTTAACTCTGCCCGCACCATCCCTCGTACATCTGCCACTGGCTCTTTCCGGCTTGACCTTCAGCAGCTGCCACACATTCTTTGAGAATTTAACTGGCCGCGTCAAGCCCCCAAAAACGCCTACAAATGCCCAATTCGCTGTACTTCATTCATTTCTTCTATTTTTTAAAGCGTCATTTTCATACGTTTTTCTTTTTTGTTGTTTTGTGGGGTTATGGGGGAGTTTTGGAGGTCTTTGAAAAGTATTTTGACCCGCATTCGCATAGATCTATTTGATGGATTGCTAAAATACGAGTCGCTGATGGAAATGGAATTGGCAGTTGCAGCTGCCGTTTAAAGCTATAAATTGTGCGAATGCAAATAATATCTACGAATAATACAAAATTCGTTGAAATCAAAAGTATTTGACAATTTGTTAAAATAGCCTATTTCTAACGAATATTGCTTTTCATGCAGACTGTTTATTTACTTTAATATTTGTTTTTTAGAAACTAGCATCAATTTAGGAATCTACAACAGCAGTGAAAGGCTCTCCATGGATGGAATGCTGTGGACAACAGCCCTAAAAAAAGTTATTCAGACAAGATTAATTTAATTTTTGGGCCGATTGTTTCATTGGCAGAGACTCGAATACCCCTGTAGAGAAGCATATGTTTCACATATATAATAATATCAAATATAAAATCAATCTAGTTCTCAAAACATGACCACATGTTCCCTGTCGAGTTTTGCCCAAGTGTCGAGAACCAACTACTAAAAATTCTCAAATCCATTGATTTGACTAGACAAGATTTTAGAGTACATAACTTGAAAACTGAACCAGAAGAATCTTGACACTTGTCTCGATTGTGAACTTTATTAGGGAATTTAACTTAACTTATATAAATATATATATTGAGAAATTATTGTTTGTGTGAGACCAAAGTGAAAGCGAGAAAGTCTCTGATCCAATGTGTCAAGGTGAATAGTGAGGAAAATGAGAGCTAAATCTGATGCAGACTTATTTGTAATGGGGAGGAAAAGAGGAGAGGTGAGTGGAAGATATATAAGAGTGAACGTGAAGCCAAACAAAAACGCAAATATTTTCCATGCTGGTCAAGTCGAGTGAATTTGTTGAGTGTCCCTGGCACGAAATGGCAAATGAAGTGGAAGCAAGGAATTTCACACACTGTGAACTCTGGCCCGACTTCTGTCCCCCCGCACCCCGTATTTGGTACTGTCCACATGTGATTGTGAATGATGGAGGATGAGCAAATAAGCCAACAAATAAACAGGAGAACAACCAACCAAACAAACAAACCAACAAACAAACAAGCAATGAACAGCAAAATACAAATAAACCAAAAAATAAAAAATAAACAAAAATAAATATAAAAAAAAATAAGGGCAACAAGTGCGGGCAAGCAGCAGGCACTAGGTATCAAAGGAGGGATGCTTGAGGAGGTATAAGAGGGATGGGGTCGGGGAAGGGGAAGGGGGAGATTGTTTGCTAAATTTTAACTCGAAAATCACATAAACTGAGTGTCCCCTGGCCGACTCGTTCGTTAGAGCCATTGTATTGTCGTTCAAGTGACGAGACACGCTTCACCTTTATAACATCCCCCCCCCCCACGCTACCATCCCCTGGAAAACCCTATTCAAAATACTGTACATACCTAGCCTCTACACACTGGCAAAACTGGCAAACTGGCGTCGCATCAAAAAGCTACTTCATTATTACGCTCGATTGTTTACTTGTTGTTCGTTTTGTTGCTGTTGTTGTCCGTTACCGTTGTTGTTGTGGCTGATGTTTCTCCGTCTGGTGGTCAGCACTATACTGCACACACACTTACACACTCTCACGCCAACTCAGGTGACTGCCCACGACTGCCCAATACTCTGTGACCACGAGCAAGTTGCTTTGGAGGCGAATGTCAACGAGAGTGGAATATTTTGAACCTGAAATTACGCTTCTTTTTAAGAACTTTGTCTTAAGCTAAAGTCATAACGTTTATTAATAATAATACGAGCCTTTACTTATGGGATTGTAGACAAATATTACGTATACGCAGACTTTTTCTCAAACTTTTACTTATGTCGAGGTGCAGCCATCCATATTATAATTATTGTGAGCATTTTTATCGAGTTCAGGGTTTCTATGGCTGCCGAGCTTAAATCATTTGGCTGGCATTCTTTCTCATTATCACAAAATCGGCAGAGTTCGTTACTGATATACCAAGGTTAGCTAGGTGACTTCTAAGTCTACAATGTCCTCTCAAAGGACCTGTAAAATTCTATGTCTGTTCTTCATTTTTGATAATAGCCTCCTATATCTAGCTCCTCAGTGTGTTTGTCTATGCCACAAAAGGGTTCTGGTCTGGAATACTAGACATACAAATTTATACTTTTTGGAAAAGTAATTTAATTACCTGTAATATTATATAAAATAATCACAGCTATCATTCGGACAGTGAAAATGAAACTATTACAAAAATGCTTGATGTAAGAATTATTAATAGTTTGGGTTGTATCACTAAGCCTAATGATTGTACGTATATCCCGTTTGCCTTTTTGTTTACAGAGTATTAAAACACACAGACAGGTAACTGGGCAGCTGGTGAATGTGTGACCGAATGTGCTGTGCAACGGAAAGAGTCAAACATTTCATTTGTTGTCCTTCGCATTCCCATTTCACACTAGCGCAGCGAAAACAAAGGGAATGCCCCAAAATGCTCCAGCTAAGAAGCTAAAGTGGGGAGCAAACGCACAAGGAGAGAGAGAGAGAGAGAGAGAGAGGGAGTACGGAGTAGGGAGACGAATGGAGGGTAGTAGTTACCTTTCGCATTGCAATGTGTGCAAGGCCCCACACCATACACCCCCCTCACATCCCCGCTCGCTGGACCGCAACTTTAGCTGTCTGTCAAATATGCTGGAGAAATATTTCAAATTGTGGCTGCTAAAAATTGAACGTCCTGTGCGAGGACAAGGACTACAATAGGATTGTCCACCGCTGGGAACTGCTGCTGGCCCTAAAAATTGGCAAGCACTCTGACAAACGCTGGCAACCCTGGCCGCCTGCTGCCACGCTATTGTGTGTGTGTGTGTGTTTGTATTCATTTCATTTATTTATTTGGTATTCAAAGCGCAGTTCGGTTCAGCTTGCCACATGCCAGTGGGGCAACCACATGGGCAGACCAACACGCCAAGAATTTCATTATTTGCACCTTTTGTGCAATTTTCAAGCACTTCCTTCACACTCGCAACTCGAAACTCTTCAATTATTCATTTTCCGACATTTTAGTGAGTCATTTTTTTTTATTCCTTTGCTTTACTGCTCATTTTGGCCCCCACCGTGACTCCGGGAACACATGGAGCAACTTGTTGTTGTAGGCTAATCTGTAGCTTAAAATCCTAGAAAAAAATATTTGTTTTTGACTAAGCTGATTTGTTTTTTTTTTTTTTGCCAAGTGTTAAGAATATGTTTAACGTTTTACAGAGTATCTTGAAGTCCAACGCATTATTATTATTATCTCTACCTTAGAGCTTCGTGTAAAACTAAATAGTATAATATTTTGATTGCTTGCAATTAGATAAGTGATTGTAGCTCTTTCGAATTTTTAAGAAGATGAAACTCAATACTTTCAAATAGATTCAGATAGGGATAGATAATTCAATATTCTCGAACACAGAGATAGACAGACATAGATACGTCTTTCCAGAGCGAAACCTATTGATGTTCAGCAAAATAAAAATAAAAGGCACACACATTTTGAGGTATTGTTTGGTATTGTTCGTAATGAATTAATATACATATTGTAAATCTGATATAAATTTGAATTTTATAAAATTTTCATTTCCTGTCTACCCCGCGCCGCCCGCTCAAGTGCCGTGCTCTTTGCTGTGTCAGGGGTAGAAAAATGTGCGAGTAAAAATCAATTTAAGTCAAAATTAGATTTTCAAAATCAACAATACAAGTCGCACACAGGCTTACACACTCGCACATGACTGACTACAACAACAATTGGGCAAAACAACATTAGTGAGAGTCACAACTTCGCCATCCTCCCATTCCATCCCCTAACCCGTAACCCACACGTAAAGTTTAAATATGAGTTTGGAAAAAAGTTTTCTGAGGCGTAAATATTTTGTGGCTGTCGCTTGGAATCCTGCCATAACAGCAACTGCAGGGACGAGTTGTGTGCGCACTGTGTGAGGGGAGCAGAGTGTGAGGGGCGGGGCTGTTCGGAAGGGTAGTCAAAGCCTGTTTATCCTTTATGCGCGGCACACTTTTAGGCAGCGCACGAAAACTGGCGCGTACCCAGTGTTTGATTTATGCCGGTTGAATTTTAAAATTTTTCTTTTCGCTTTTGCCGAAAACAAGAAAACCATCCAAAATGCCGCATTTGAAATGCTCTTACAAAATCAAATTAGCAGCGCCATATGAAAGAGACAGCCTTGTTTTTACAATTGTGTAAGTGATATTTGATATTTTAATCTGTTCTTCACAGATGGTGGCTTTTGATCCACTAATTTCGGTTCTAATAAAATGGATATTTACTTTTATCTTTGTAGTTCAGCAAAACTTGATAATTAAAGAATTACATTTGCTTACTCTACATGAACAGCTGAAACATATGTATTTGTGCACTCGAGTTTATAGACCATATTATTTATAACAAAGTCGTTGTGCCCTCAGTTAAGGTATTCAGTAGAAAAGGCAGCCGAAACACCAGCGTACGCCAAATCCGATTAAGTTTTCAGCGTATTTCCTCCCTTTTTTATGCATGACCCCAAGTCCCGACCATCATATGTGTGTGTGTGTGTTTTTTTTTTTTTTTGTAAAGCAAAAGAGTTTTACAAAAGATCAAAAAGTTGCGCCATTTTCAATCGTAAGACAACGTCGTATTCTTATCCCATATCCCTTCATTCTGGCAGTTGCCCTCAGCCTGTGGCCAATGTAAAAAGTGAAAGGATTCAATTTGGTGAGTGGCAAGAAACTTCACGCACGCCATCAACAACAACAAATCAAAGCCTTTGAAGTGAGAGGACATATGGGGGAAAAGTGAGTGAGTAGAGGGTTGGGTGCGGTTGTTCTATAATTCTTAGAGTGACCTTGTCAAATAGTTGGCGCTGTCAAGTGCGGTGTGATTTTCAGCCAGCGAAATGTGTCAATTATTTAAGGTTAAAACTGGTTCCTTAAGCTCTTTTTCATTTATAACATTATTTGCCTGTTGTCGGAAATATTACATACTTGTATTATCTATTGATACGACATACATACACATCTACCCAGTTTTTCGTTCCTGCTATTTAAGTTTTCCTCGGTTTGCTCTGCTTTGATTATTTTCATATGTTTTTTCCGTGATGCTTATTTGTCGTGTTCACTTTTGCGCCTCGTTGTTGTTGTCATTTGAACTCTGCTTAATGCTGTCCATAATTTATGGTATTACAGCTAATTTTGGATCTACAACCACAACAGCAAAAAAAAAACCAAAAAAAAACAGAAACACAACAAAACGGAATTCCGCCTAATCCTTAATGACTTTCGTCAAGTTGTCAACGCACAAATGTCATAATAGATTTCTTCACGCGCTCATTTTTGTTTACCCACTGGCTAAGCGACCTCCTACCCCCCCCTCCCCCAATGCCATGGGACGGAACCCGCTAATGCGTTTTTGTTGGTCAAACCCCGCTCTACCTCTCGTCTCTCCTTATGCGTCCCACACGCCATGAAAATGCTTCAATGAAAATGTGAAGCTTGCTGATCTTGTTTGCTGATACGGCAACACTGTGTGGGTAGGGGCAATGGATGCGTGTGTGTGAATGCTTTGAACCACGAATCATGAAAAAAAACGAAATGAAGCGAAAAAACTAAAGTTAACTAATTAGCGAAAAATCATCTAATGGGCGACAACACCTCAAATAAACTCAATTAAAAGCAAACAAACAGTGAATGCAAAAGTTATATAGAATTAAGTTCAAACAGACCTTAAGCCGATTACACGTTTCTGGTCATTTATTTATTTTTATTTTATTTTTTTAGTATAAAATTATAAAGCTTGCACTTCACTAATTGCAAATAGCAGCAAATTCAGCTTTGACACTGCAATAAATTCCACGCTCGCTGACTGGAAGTGCAGCCGCACAGACAAATGATGATTTTTTAAATGAAACGCGTGAAAGGGCACAAAAATAGTGGAAGTAAATTCGCTGAGTTGGCAAGTGTTGAACTTGATTTGAAGCTCATAATCGATCCAAGAGCCAAAATCGAATTACATACATATAGAACATAAACGATTTGCCAGCTGAGCAGAGTCAGTGAAAGGATTGACACGGCACCAACGCCCAGACCCATCCCCATCCAACCCAACACTTCAGCTAATCCCACTATTTTGCACAACTGTAGTTGGTGTAAAAATTGCAGAGCAGTAAAAACCAGAAAGCAGAACTCTGCAACGAAGGAGAGCAGCGGGCAGCAAAAAATAACTATAAATGCAATGCGAAAAAGTGAAAGAAGTAATAAAATTATTTTCGCCAAAAGAAAGAGCTAAGGGCAAAGGACGCTGGCACAAAAAAAAAAGCTATAAAGCCTCGGTTGCAGTCTTAGTCTCAGTTCCGCGCCAGATAAACTTTTAAATGCCGCTGCAGAGCAGCATCTCCAGGGGGCTAAGGAAGGAGTTGGTGCGCTTAAGGGGATGGAGCTCGAGGGTAGACAAGCAAAAGAAAAGCAACTTAAAACTAACATAAAAAGCCAAAATCTTGACGCACTCTGAAGAATCTAGCGGCCAGATAAAGTTTACGCTCGATTTTGCACGCGCTCCAAAGGCCCGACCGGAGGTCAGTTTTCCGTTCTGCTGCTGCTGCTGCAGCTTCTGGCTATAGCACATTGACTTGATTTCCCATTGATTTCAGCTCAGAATTGTCTCGTGTGAACGCGTCGAAACTTGTAATTAAAATCTTGAAGTCGAAGTCGCGTTTGCCCCAACTCAATGCGCCCGAGAACGCTCCGAAACAAAGTCCGAGCTAACTCGAGCCAGCCATAGCTAAACTTTGACCAGACTTGGGAAATACATCCACACAAAATGGGGTATGTCGGACTCTTTAGCTGGTGCCCATATACTTCTTGAGCAGTCAGCTAAATAAAAGTTAATGATTGAACTAAAATTAAAAGTTTTAAAGTCAAGGCAAATAATGCATTTCTTGACAATGCCTAAAATTTGAAGATCCAAATATATATGTATGGCTTTAAGATTTTAAATCATTCTCTAAGCACTTGTAATCTCAGAGTATCTCAGAGTCGTCAACGTTGCCAGTCATGAAACCAGAATTTCAAACTTTGTCTATGGAAACAGCGAATACTCCAACGCCAGTACCAGTGCCAGTGGCAAAGCTCTGAGGAAATATTGATTCTTGTCTAGACCTACCCGCCGACCTACCACCCTCCCCCTCTCTCTCTGCCACACACAAACACACATTTATAGTCTGTCTACAGCTCAGAAGGGGAGTGGTTTCAGAGGGAATTTATTCTGAGGGGTTTGGTTGTTCTTAAGTTTGAAAGTTTGCGTTTTTCTTCCCATTTTTTTTTTTTCGACTTGGAGTGTGTGTCATGCTAATTATAAATCGAAACTTCCGGCGACACTTTGTCAACTGCACAAAAAGTTGCACTTGCACAGTAACCACCTCGGACCCCCTCTGGCTCTGCCCCTCGCCCTTGCGAAGCTTTTACTACAGCCTGTCTTCGACTCGCACTTTTTGACACTTTCAGCGATTTTGGTCTGTCGCCATGTTGCAAGTAAATTAAATTGACTCAAGTCTCCACTTTTTGTACATATTTAAAATTGTTAAACACGACACAAAAAAAAAAAAAATAGCTAACGCTTAATTGAAAAATTAGCAATAATATGTTGGAAATCAAATCAAATAAATAAACGTACTGATTACAAATATTTATCCAGCTGATACAATGAATGTTATTGCGTTTAACGTTATTAAAATCAATAAGGTCTGAAAAACTTGATTAATTATTTCGTTGTAAGTTAAACAAAGTTGAAAAGTTTTATGTAGTAAAAACTGTGTGCGTTTGTGTGTTTTTAAAGAAATATTTCATATTTGGTGCAACTGTTTTAATTGATTAATCTTCATAAATTAAGTTTTATTTCTGTGATGGAGTGAAGCTTGGTATTTTTGACCAAATCTGATTTACAAGCACATACAACGCAACCGGCAACGAACGCCCAAAAAATAGTATATTCTCCCAGCTCATGTAAGTGGGCATTAAAAATGTGTCTGTTTGACTGCCAGCCATAAATGAGAGCCGCCAAAAATCAAATTACCTGCTGCTGTCATTCAATGGCCTACTCTCTACCTCTATCCTCTACCCGAGGCTACCCGCACCTCTACCCCCTATGTGGTGCAGCCCCGCTCACCGACCATCCTTATTCCACAGCCATCTACATGCTCTATAGCATTGACGCTGATTGCTTTTAGTCGAACTGTGGTCCACAGCTCTGTGGGAATTGGTACAGGCATGGGGTCTGGCGGGTGGTAGGGGGATGGGTTTTGGATTGGGTGCTGTGCTCGAAAGCGTGGTCGCACATCGCTGTCTGGCTTTTATGATTTTAAAATATACTATTAATTGAATTAATTATGCACTTTGTGGTCAGGTGCTGTTCGCACAAAGGCAATGATTGAATGAATGAATGAATATATAACATTGATTCGGCTTTAAAGGAGTCCGCAGGACTGTAAGACGATTCGCCTTTGAAATAAAATAAGAAAGAACGTATCATAGGTGCGCCGAAGATTACATATCCTTGTAGACCGTTGGCAAATGTCGTCATCCAAATTGTACTATAGATTCGAAAAACAGATTGATTGTTCCAGTGAATGCTATATAGTAGTCTGATCTGGCAGTATTCGACACAGCAAAAAGACGGATATACTCGTATGCCTAGTTTCATGGCTACATCGACTCGGCTGATCAAGAATACATATATATATATAATATCATTTACATTTTAATGAATAGTATAATGTATAGTATACCTCTGGTCTTATTTGCCAATGCACATTTGAGATACAGACAGATTAGCCAAGAGGCAAATATGGAGTTGATATCATTTGTGTTTTAAGCATGTTGGTCGATGTTTTTTATGCCTCATTTTCTCATTAAACGATAAGTTGGTCACAGCGTAAGGCATGGAAAGGCGACCAAGGCTCTGGTTGTCCTTGCCGGTATTATGGCCATTCCTTTGCGGACTGCTGTCAAGCATTCCGCCATTTCATTGTGGCACAATGACGGCAAGTCACTTGGCAGCATTTTGTGGCCACTTTATGGGCCGGTCGCAAGGATGCACATCTGATCCGCGCGCGGCGGAATGCGACGACGACCTTTCAAGCCACAGCGCGGCCAATGTAACAGGACTTCAACAATGTTGTCCTTATTCTTGTCCGCATCCTAGTCCACGTGCTACTCCTCGTCTCCGTTCTCGTCCTCTTCCTCGTCCTGGTCGTTGTCCCTGTCTTCCTTGGCAGCGTCGCCAGCTTCTGCGTGCAGGAATTTACTTTTAATTTTTTAATGACACATTTAGAGAAAGGCGACAAGCCACCACCATCCACCGCCCCAATTCATGCAGCGTCTACTGCTCGAAGCGCAGAGCAAGTTTTGCCTTGATTTGTGGCCAGCATCAAAAAGCTAGCTGAGAACTTGAATGTGGGATTGAGGACTTGGGAGGATTGGGTGGGGATGTATAATTTCTGTAAGTGGAAACACAAATGGTAGGGGCGAGTGGGGAGAGGAGAGTGCTGGGCGACAACATGCCCAACGGGGATTCTCATAATGGAGCGACGCTCAGGTGTTAATCAATTACTCTCGCTTGTCTTACTTCCTGTGCCTGCTGCGGCTGCTCTCTGTTACCTCCCAACCACTTCTTGGCACTCACTTAAAAATGCCAAATCGCTGCCAGGATGCGTTCCGTTATAGCCATGTCCTTGATTAAAATATTTAAGCGCACGCCGTTGGCATACGAAAGACCCTGGCAGCCTAAGCGGGACATCAATACGCAGATCCCCCCAAGGGTCTCATACATTGACCACAAAGAAAGCAGCAAGTGTGTGTGCGTGTGTTTGAGTGTGTGCGTGGGCATAAGAAGATAAGCGCAAAGAAAAACACTTTTAATAAAAGTTCGACATGAGCCAAACGCACAGTGGACAAAATTGGACATAAAGCAGCCAGCAGTTGACAGCTGGTTGCGATATATCGGAATATCGATGGATAGGAATAATGCAAAGCAGTGCAACCTTGATGATCGCATGATCAGTCGATCGATCATATAAATAAATAAATATAAATTGATATGATATTCATATATGTATATGTATATATATATAAATATTTAAAGCTGTGTAAATAGGATAGATGACCGACAGTAGAATAGAGAGATATCGAGTTACTTACACATATGGTCAGGTGAAGTGATAAATATTTATGAGAAATATAATATTTATATATGAGCAGATATTATACAAAAATGCATCGTAAGTCAAAAAGATATTTGGATTGATGGGGAGATGCATAACGTATAAAATATATATAACATGTATTTATAAACAAGTAACAATATTTATGAGACAACAAAAATATATTAGAATTATTCAGGAGATGTATTTACACATCTTTATTTAGATAAATATTAATGAACAGAAGCTGTGCTAAATGCCAGAAAAATATATGGAACCAGTCATCAAGCCAATTCTTATAGTCATATAGTCGTTGCGTGCCAGTGTGCACTGTGCCCCACTTGCGTCGTTGGGCTTGTTGTCGTCTGAAGCTGAGCATTGTTGTTGTTGTCACCCCCCTCAAACTATGCGAAAAGCGAAAACTATCGAAAGACCAACGAGGTTGCCAGCCAAGTGCGTCCTTAGCACACACACACACACACACACATACACACATATGGGAGTACATATGTGTGTGTGTGTGTGCCCCCTTTGACAATGCCAATTGGTGGCAACGGTTGCCGGTTGTCCTTTTTACAATTTTATTGCTTGTTTACGAGCTGCTTTTCGAATTTACTTCACTCCCCATATCCACATCTGGCTCAGTTTGGGGTTTTTGGTTTACTTTGGCACCTCTCTTTATCACTCCCAATATAAACAACAACAACAACTATCGAGCGGTTTAGTGGACACCGTTGTTGTTGGTGCTGTTAGTGGTGCCGGTGGCGCTCTTGTTTTGCGGTTAAATTGTGGTTATGGCCCAGTTGTGGGTGGTTTGCACAAACAACGAAAACTTTTACGAGCATATAATCGAAAAAGTTTCACCCCTTGCCTTCAATTTGTTTTTTTAGCTGCTGTCCCATACACAAACCCACACACCAAAACACACACTCACACAGAATCACCGAAAAGAATTTGAGCCCCGGATTAAATAGTGTTGACATCAATCGAATCATCTTTTCAGCCTCGTTTCGGCAGAGATTTGGCATGTGTTTCAGGTAATTAGCACGCCAACAACCGATTGTGAAAACTGTCGTCAATTGTCAATGGTTTGGTTATGCATTTCCCTCTAACAAAATGACAATCTCTTTGTCTGGTCGAGGATCTGAGTTGGGATTCGGGTTCAGTTTATGTGAATAACAATGGCCACAATTGGTAGCATTGAGAAATGTTGGCCATTGTTAGCATTTTGTTGTGGCTCAATTACATGAATGATATATCCTTTGGGGAATGCATTCAAAAAGGCAGCTCGCTTTAATACAATATTTTTATTATTATGTATTGTATAGCAAACGCAAATCTCAAATGCGATAACAAAAGCCCGACAACAATGAGGCCTGCCTAATGCTAATGTATTTTTAGGGTATTCATCAATTAGACTATTATGAGAAATTAGTTTGTGATTTAAGGCTACGTATAATAACCGGTTCACAAATCGTAATTGGAATATGCCGGTTCATCTCGGTTTTGAGCTAATGTTCAATATATTGCACCGATTTTGAATGGTTCCTATTCGATTTACGTATGTTAATTATGATAAATGGTTTCCAGAAGAAATCACAATATTGAAGTTGGTTTGAGCATTTTTTAATGATTTAATTTGCATAAAAAGTTAACAGATATACTAACAAGGTGGCAACACTCGAGGGTCGTTTAATTATTAAGAAATGGCTAGAAATAGGACAATTCCTTTTCTGGTATTTATTTGTACTATTTATTTTGGCGTTAGCAATAAATAGCAATAGATTTAATTTTCTATTTTGCCAAACACACACAGTATGAATCGAGGCAAGTCAGGGATTTGAATTCATTTCCCACTTCGAGTGTGAGTGGGAGTGAGAATCCAATGCAACGCAAATCATAATAAACTTTATCTGGTAACCTGAACATGATGCAAATTGGCGCACAACGAATGTGTGCAGTATAATTTGGTATGCCATATGAGTGGCAAAGCTTTTGGATTCAGTGGCAGCGATAATAGGCTCGTTGCTTTTGAACCATCAATGTTAAGACAAAGGGGAGAGAGAGTGGTGGGAGGGGGAAAGTGGAAGTGTGTGTAGCAGGGTGTACTGTGCAGCAGCCACAGCCAACAACCGCAGCCAACTTCTACAACAAATATTGCAAATGACGTCGATAATAATTATGACAATAGTACAACTATGTAATTTGCAGCAAATTAAGGCAACTTGCTTAGAGATATGAACTTATAATAGCTGTCAGTGTCTGTGTGTGTATGTGTGTTTGTGTGTGTTTGTGTGTGTTTGTGTGTGTGCGTATGTGTGAGAGAAAAAGCGAGCAACTTGCAGAGTTATGCGTGGGTATTGCTGTTGAATTTTTGCAATCGCTCTCTTAGGCCATTATTGTAAATGCCAAAGAAATAGCTTTGCAAACATCCTTTCGACTTAATGTTTATTACGGTTGAGTGCATTATGCGAAACATGAACAGACCAGCAACATAACACAACAGTATCTAAATTAATTAAAAAAGCAATGCCAACGCATTATTTGTACACTAACCAAGTCAACAAGATGCGTTCACAAAAACATCAATTCAATTAGTAAAATACTATTTGTATTACTCATTTAATAACAAAAGTATTCGAAATAAATCAATGCAAATACTCGATGTGTGTTAATTTGAAAAATGTGCATACATAAAATAGGTACAGGCAATAATATTTATTCTTATCTATTGATTACACAAATGTTTTATTTGAGGAAGAAGATGCCAAGAAACCAAATGCTTTCATTTAGTTTCAATATTATTCGCTTTATCGAGTGTAAATGATGACTAATTGATTAGTTTGTTTGCAGTAATAAAGCGATGTATTTTTAATGTTTGCACGCTATCGAGTGTGTACTGTAGTATATTCCATCTGCCCAAATCCAACGTGATGCAGGCTGCCTGATGTAGCTGTTAGTTTTATTCCTGGAAAGGATATATATATGCATATGGATATGCATATGGCTGTCTAGCGACAGTGTGTGTCTCTATGTGTCTGTGTGTGTGTGTCTGTGTGTGTGTGTGTGTTTGTGAGTGTGTGTGTGATGACTACTGAAATGACAAATGACTTTTGCTTTTGCTGTTGTTGCTTGAAGTGAAGTTAAACCAACAAGAAAGTTAAACACTGACAATGAGATTTACGAGAACACACAAACACATCCACAAGCGCGCACACTAATACACATGGCATTGTCCTGCCTGGCTGCATATATGTTGATGTGCATTAAAGCATGACTAACCTAATTCAATTGTGCTGCAGGATATGCGCCAACGTCCTGCCTCTACGTGTGTGTGTGAATGTGTGTGTGCGTGTGTGTGTGTGTGTGCGTGTGTGTGTGTGAGCATCGTTTAAATAATGGCCAAGACCATTGTGGCTGTGCGGCTCCTGGCCATGCCGGCAATCCATCCACCAATGCCTTGTCACATTAACCCTGAAGGTCCTTGCAAAATGCACGCTCCATATCCTTGTCATGAGCTCGCTTCTGCGGCTCTATTATGTTGTAACTAACCTGAAATGAACTGGGAAGTTAGCAAAACAAAAAACCTGATAAATTTCAGTCTCGAATTAGTGTTGAACTAAGATCATATATATATGTATATATATATATATATATATATATATATATAAGAACTACATTTTTAGCTTTGCTTCTGCAAGTTTAGATTGTGTAGGGTACTAAAATATTGGCTTGACTTTTCTGTTCTAATCTTTAGTGAAGCACCACAAAGCATCTCTGAACTTTAATTAGTTTGCTAAGCTTGTTTCTCTCGACCCCAAAGTACGCTTTTTCCTTCAATATAAATCCCCAGTCAAGTTTTCTTCATTGGATTATGTATTAGATGTTTGGTCAATCATATACACATTTTTTTTTTTGGCATTCCCAGTGGCCAGCAAATAATCGACTTCATTTAACTGAAACGCTGCACAATCTCTTTATTTTTTTTGTGAGTGGGTGGTTTGATGTGGTTTTTGTGGATGGATTTGGTGGGTGGTTTTGGTTGGGTTTTTCCGTGTGGTTTATCGATGGGCATTACGCTGTAATATTGCATTATATGATAGATTTATTCCCAGCACAATTTTAACTGCCACTTTCGCCGTTATGTTTCCTGATTTCTCAAACATGAAGGGGCACAACAACAAGCAGAGTATCTGCTTCTTTTTTTTTTGTATCCTTTTTGTATTCTTGGTGAGTTTACAACATCCGCTACTCAGTTGTGGGCCATTGGCGATTATGTCCTTTGGGTGCATTTGCCTCCAACTGTGTGCCACTCCCCCACGCCGCCCAGTTGCCCAGTTGCTGGTTGCCAGTTGCTTATTTCTTTTAGTGCTTTCCTTCTTTGCTGCTTCTTTTTTTTACCACTTTATCTAGTTGCAAAAATCTGTATGCAGAAAATATTTGCCATTTTAGCTGAAAACTTTTGCCCAAGTGAAAATGATAAACATCTTTTGTGAAATTCTGTGATTTTCTTTTATGCATCAGCTCAAGCAGCTGACACAGTTACTAACCCCAACCCTCAACCACCAACCCCAGCCCCGCATCGCCCCATAAGCATAGCCATGTTCTTAGCCAGGCTTTGGCCACAACTGCTCGACTATTTCTGTGGCTTGTTCGGTTGCTGTTTCTCCACCTTCTTCTCCTTCGCTCGGTTCGCTCTCGTCCTTTTTGGTTCCTTTTGGTCCATTTGGTCGCTCCATCAATGTTTGGTGTGAAATGTAACAGCCACTTATTGTGATTGTGTGTGTGTGTGTGTGTGTGTATGCATGGGCCATGCAAGGCGTATCAGATAACAGCCTCTTCCAGAATACCCACACCAATTTTTGCCATGTTATTTTTTTTTACAAAATTTTGTTGGCACTTTCTTTTCCACTTTCCATTCTCTGACGAAGAGATAGAGAGGGCTTTGTAATTTGTGACACGAAATGTGGTAACCATTGAAGGTGGCATGTTTGATCTCTTTAAGTACATGTATTCATTTTCAGCATCAGCAGTCGATTTTCTGTAGTCCATCTGTTTTCTCTATTATATATACATTTGCCTTATAATATAAGATCTAAACAGTTGGGAGTTCGGTCTGATAGGGTATTTAATCTTCGTCATTCCGATGATAACTCTTCTATTTTTTTTTTGTATACATATATGTATTTCATTCTTTTGCCGATGCTGTTGATGGTTTTTGTTGCCTTTCTTGTAATTCGTGAAGTCCCTTTCTTCGATTGCAACATCTTTTACACATGTACACTCATACACACATTCTTTCACACACACATACACAGCGACTTATTCACTGTGTTTATCAATCAAATTGAAATCTGTTTGTTGTTGCTTTGTCATCTCTACCTCCTACGAACTCCCGCCCGCCTCCCTGTTCATCATGCTCGGCATAACATAATTGAAAATAGGCGACACTGCTGCTGCTATCAAATCAGATGAAGGACATGTGGCAAGTATTTCTTATAAAAGGCTTAGCACGGAATGAAATAGACAACCAAACTGATCAAGGATTGCTTAACGGTTTAAAATGTCAGCAAGAGTAATTAACATATACATACACATATACATATACATATACATATGCATATACATATACATATGCATATACATATACATATACATATACATATACATATACATATACATATACATATACATATGCATATACATATACATATACATATACATATACATATACATATACATATGCATATACATATACATATACATATACATATACATATACATATACATATGCATATACATATACATATACATATACATATACATATACATATACATATACATATACATATACATATACATATACATATACATATACATATACATATACATATACATATACATATACATATACATATACATATACATATACATATACATATACATATACATATACATATACATATACATATACATATACATATACATATACATATACATATACATATACATATACATATACATATACATATACATATACATATACATATACATATACATATACATATACATATACATATACATATACATATACATATACATATACATATACATATACATATACATATACATATACATATACATATACATATACATATACATATACATATACATATACATATACATATACATATACATATACATATACATATACATATACATATACATATACATATACATATACATATACATATACATATACATATACATATACATATACATATACATATACATATACATATACATATACATATACATATACATATACATATACATATACATATACATATACATATACATATACATATACATATACATATACATATACATATACATATACATATACATATACATATACATATACATATACATATACATATACATATACATATACATATACATATACATATACATATACATATACATATACATATACATATACATATACATATACATATACATATACATATACATATACATATACATATACATATACATATACATATACATATACATATACATATACATATACATATACATATACATATACATATACATATACATATACATATACATATACATATACATATACATATACATATACATATACATATCCATGCATGGCTTCCTTTCGTTGTGCTTGGTCAGTGTTTCCATTTGATTTTTGCCGCTTTCAGGTTTTATTTCTTTGACAAACACGTTACGCAAATATTGGCACAGCTCCCAAAGCGACGGCCATGCAAACATTTGGCGCTGTTACCGTTGCTATTGCCATTACCATTACCGTTATACATATGAGGATACATATGTATGTGTGTATGGGGTACTGTATTCATTCACTTGTTCATGTACATTCATTTATTCATATGGACACAGCTTTGGGCATATCTAGGTGTGGAAGTGTTGTAGTTATAGCTCATAGTATATACTTTTTCTCATAATAAAATTCCATCGCGAAATTAATCGAAACGGAATTTGAGCAAACTCACGACCTCATCTATATAAGGTACACGAATAGCATTTAGTTTATTTAAACTAAAATGGAAGCTTATCGTTCACACACACACACACAGGAATCTCATCTCACATTTGAATGATTTTTTCTAGTGGATATATTTTCACAAATCGATAAATTTGATCAAATGAATTATAAAAATAGTATGCAACAATTTTTCACATGGTAGCAGTAGGGTCGAACTAGCCTCTCCAAAGAACAGGTACATTTTATTAAATAAACAAATAGCAATTTTTCTATTTGAGTTACATATTTTTTGCTAGCTGGCCTACTAATCTAGTATTCGTGCAATCTGAGCACAATTTCGACTATTGGCGACTATTTGCTTTCGTTCAATAAAAATCCAATATAGGTTTTTTTGTTTGTGTCCTGTGCAGACAGGCAAAGTTCAACACCTGACCACAAATGCAATCACCTGCTTTGAACAGCGCACAACCCACCCAAACCCCTTGTCAACTAAGCATTTGCCCATTTGTGGCATTCAATTTTAGCAAATTAGTCGCTCTCTCAATCGATCAGACGCTCCCCGTTGCACCGTTTATAGGTGCGTCTCATCAGCTGACGGCATTGCGCCGAAAATGATGCTCGCTGTTATTTGCCACAACGCGGTTTTTCAGCACGTTCCATTATATGGCCCGTGGGCATCCCTTCACTACTTGCCACATTCGAATATGCGCTCGTTCGTGGGTGTAGAAAATGCCTGTTGGCATTCTACTTTTTTCTCAATTTTTTAAAAAAATTTTTTCATTTACACCCGACTCTGCACTTGACCATCTGCTCTGTGTTCGCTGTCCCATCCACACACACGCTCACTCACTTACACACACACACACACTGTACACATAAATAATTCCAACGCTCCAAATTAAGCGGACGTCATCGCCTTTTGATGGCAGCGGGTCGAGCTGCCGGACAAACATTTCATCCATGGGTCGTCCATTTCTTGCGCAGAGTTGCATTCCTTTTCGTTGACTTCCTTTTGCATACCCTGGATTCTGGATCTGTCTGTTTATTTAAATGCAAGCCAGGCCCTCAGTTTAGAAGCTATCTGATTGAATATTGCCATTGCAATATATCCGCCCTCATCAGATGGGCTTATCAGCCGATTTTCCAACGCAATACATTTTTTGACTATTTGAAAAACAGCTCTTAATTTTGGAAATATGATATTCATATGATTTTTACACTGATTGATCAAATCTCACTACAGCTTTAACTTCGTTAAAAGCAATGCCTTTTATTTTGATTTAGTTGTGTTGGTAGTAGGGAAATGAAACTTGCTGCAAATTTATTGACCGACTGAGGATCTATAAATGCTGCAGGTAAATATTTAAATAAATACTAAATATGTCTATATAGCCTATGTGTACAATGCTCATATAGGGTATCTACAATATCTATATAATAGAGTATTTTATAAGGATTGTTAAGCTTTACCTGTTCTAGCTATCTCTCTCTTATCTCTTGCTACAGGGAGCCTATAAGTTAATCATTCCTTCGAACTGAACACACCTTATACTCCTCCCAGACCTTGCCAGTTTTCCCACTTTGTTCTACACGGACTCACCAATTCATTTTTCAGCTGATTCTCTTTTTGTTTTTTTTTTTGCGTTGCCCATTGATTTTACATGTTGTGAATAAATAATGAATGGTCATGATGTGGTAAATTGAATATGGCGTGAAATTAGCTTAAGTAAATGGAATTAGAGTGGATTTCACAGGCGACTGAGTGCTTCAGGGCACCGACTTGGGGGCTATTTGAACTAAATTCAACCCCGAGTTCAAGTTCATTCACAAAAACAAAAACAAAAACTTAATATAAAAGGAGAGAATGTCTTAAATGCATTGAGTATTTGGCTCCAATCCAGTTTAATCCAGTTTAGAAAAGGACACATGAATTTTGCATATCGTGTGCCACTTGATGTGTCGTATCCTGAACTCTGACTGCAGCATTGACTTCGTCTTTGAATTCAAGTTCGACTTTAATTTCCGCTCTACGTCTAAGTCAAAACGCATCGTATTAGCATTTAAATTTAAATTTAAATTTTGAATACTTACAGCAACAGAAGCTCAATTCGTCATCGTCCCTTTCAGGCATTTTTTTGTAGGTAAACTTTGACTTCAACTTCAACTTCTGTTGCTTTTTGCTGCTGTCGAATGCCAGTAAAAATGCATCTTGTTAACCTTCAACATTTTAATTTTCGTTCTGAATATTTTCAACGACAGAAATTCAAATTGTCGTCGTCCCCTTTCAGGCTTCCTTCGAACTAGTCAGAGTCTTCTGTTCCTCGAGCTTTATCCGCTTTTAATATGTCATAAGCCGGCACGGTCCCAAACAACAGATTGGCATCGCCTGGATGCAGCTAGACTTATCGTTATCCCTCTTCAGCCCTCCACATTCGGTTACTCCCTTGGCTTTTCTGACACCCCATTTTCAGCGGCTTGCAAAAAACAGGCCCCACATGCAATGCCTCTTGCCGCACACTAAAGGACCCAAGGAGACATAGAGACAGACGCATTGATTTTTAAATGAAAGTAAATCGAGAGTGCTAGACAAAGAAAGAGAGAGAGAGAAGAGAGAGATAGAAAAGAAGAGAAGTCTAAGACTAGGAATATCACATTTATGTGGTTGGGCATTTGCTATGCTTTGGTTTTGATCAAGTATATCTTTTGAAACTTCGGCAATTCCTATTTGAATCGGTCAAATTTCCCATGAGGAATACAAATCTCAATTTTTATATATTAATATATTTATTAAATTGTATCATCATTACTAAATTCATCGACAAATAAGAAAATGTAGCTGGAGTTATTTGAATTAAGTGCTATGGTCTTCAATCAAGGTATTTAAATATTTACTGCTAAAAGTAGACACCGAATGATGATTTTTGCTTGATTTAAATTGTGTGGTATAATAATCTGTATAAGCTATATATTGGTGGCTTTCAGTCCAAGCCATTTAAGTCATCTCCAAATAATAGTAGAGATATTTGCCTACTTAAGGGTATATTTTTGCGGCTATATAGACTTACGATAGGGTATTCAAATATCGTCAATACAACAAAAATCCACGTTATTATCCTGTTTAAGTTTGTTTGAGCTTTGGCGGTTCATTCGCTTTGCTGGTGGGCGTCGCTTCTAAGGTTTCTCTTTGGAGGTTGGAGATTATTGTCTGAATGGGCGAGGGCGAGCAGAGGTATGTAGGTGAGTCGCAAGCTGAGATGACATTCACTGACACTGAGCACTCGTCGCTTGGGAGTCTTGCAATAAAAATAAAACGTTTTTCAAATAAGCGCTTGGGGAGTTCTTTCGTATCCGAAGCTGTGTGTCTGATATGTGTTTGTGTATGGACTATATGTGTGCGTGTGTCATTGAGGTGAATTTTGTGTGTTCGCGATAAACGTTTGATGGCCCCATGCGTTGCCTTTTGGCCATTTGACAGGCGACTTCTTGAGCTTCTCACATACAGACACACATATAAGCACACACATCCGCACACGAACAGACTTGTCTTATTATTGTGCTGCGCTTAATGCTGTACATTCAGAAAAATATTGCCCTGAATTTTTGAAATTCGCCATACTTTTGTCGCCAATACCTAATTACCTACACACCGAATTATTCAGTAGGTATCCTTTTAAAAATCGCGGTTTTTCTATTCTCAATTTCAGAGTACATTTTTCTAAAATTTCGAAAAAATATGTTTAATTTTCAGCGTGTTTTTCATATATGTACAAGCAGCAACTCTAAAATTCGCTTTTTTGTTGCTTATGTCATTAATAAATATTAGAATTTTAAAATGTTACACAAGCAAATATTTTAGTTAGTAATAAATTCATATAATTCAATTTGAAAAAACTTATGATTTTCTGGCGACTCGAAACTTTAAACTCTAGTACAAAACCGAGTCAGAAAATATTATTATTGGAAAAAGGAGTTTTTTCTAAAAATGACGGTTTGCATTTATATTTTTAAAAAAATGTTTTTTAATAATGGAAAATATTTTTATTTTTGCGATTTGCAATTTATGGCAAGTCTTTTTATTTTGAAACTTTTTTTCTATATAGGCTTCTCGTTTTCAGGTCGTTTTTCTAAAATTCAGTAAGATTTTTTTCTCAGTTTTTTCAGAGTTGTAGAAGCCAGTTTAATGGAAGCACCGCAGCTAGAATCAGCTCAGCGAACACTTGTTTAGCGGGCTTGTTGCATGAGGCATGTGGCATGTGCTGATACTCAAGGTAAATGCATAAGGCACTTCATACAACTGCCTGCCCCGTCTCTGGGTCTACTCAGAATGCTAATTATGAAAACAATTTTCGCAATTTTCACAAAATTTTCACTTAATGCGAGTCTTGCGACTCGTTGCTATGCATGCGCTTTTCCGCTTTTAACAAGTTTCCTTTGCTAATTTGTCAAACACTTTGCATAATTTGACGCGGCAAGCCAAGCAAAATGATGCAGCAATCGCCCCACCGCGCCCTTCTCCCCTGCCTCGTGGTAGTGCGTGACGCCGTAAATGATAATGATGAAAGCAACAGCTTTAACTTGGCTTCAGCCTCCGGTTTTGACTTCGGTTTCAACTTGAGTTTCATATTCCGACACCGGGCGCATTTACTAATTAGCAGATATACCCTGTAAACAAGGCTGCTTATGGAATATGCCACAGTAGAACGATGTCTAAATTTGAGTTTAACATGCTTGAAGAATTGTAGGGATCTTGAATTGTATTTAAATAACAATTTAAGATTCGTGTTGTTCAACGCAAAGCAATTTTTTGTCTCTTTTTATCCGTAGCACATATTTCGAGTTATTATTCAAGTACATGTATCCCGGCGCAGCTTGTGCAGCTTATGCCCCAAACAGCTCCTCAGGAGAGACCCTTGAAAATTTTATTTTTAACATTTAAGACTTGCTGTCAAACAAGAGCTTCGCGACCCACATTGGCAATTCCAATTGCAATCTCAAAAACCCAGATCCGAATATGGAAAGAGCGAATGCGTTGACTTCTCTCCTTGAATATTTTGGGAAACGGAGTTATGCCTCAAATATGCACACGATTTGGCGGTGCCACGAATAGTGGGTGGGGGATGTGATAACAATGGGTGTATGCGGAATGGAGGCAGGCAGTGAACGAGGCTGACGAAGGAAGGGCATGTTGTGTCTGGCGTACGTGTTAATGTGTGCATTGCGAGAGCATTTTGAAGTCATAAATTTACGTGCTCGTGAACATTTATTTTGTTATTAAATTAAACAAGTGCCAACTTAACCCACCCAAGTACCAAACACAAATACACACACACACACACACACACATATACACACGCACACACACACTCCCACTTGCACATTAATTTGCCAGTTGCTCGTTTTTTGGAACTCGCAAAGTTTTTGTCTTGAATTTTTCAAGCTCGTTTCGCACTTGAATACAAAGTTGCCAAGCAGCTGGAAAGGAAAGAGGTAATTGTGCGGGTTGAGGGTAGCAAGGGGTATGTGGGGGTGGGGGCTGTGTGTATATGTATGTGTGTTGAGCGAGTCCCTTTGGCGTTATTAAGCAATTTACAAGATACTTAAACAAGAATTATGTGCAACATTTTCCAACAAAATGATTCGCGCTGAATTTTAAAATAAACAGAACTGACTTCTGACAACCTTTATCAAGCCCAGAACACCTCCCCTCCCCTTCCACTGGACTGTGTGTGTGTGTGGGAAATACCTCTCTGAATTTGGTAAATTAAAAATAAATGCCGTTTATTGTATGTAGACACGGTGTTTACATTACGTGAATTGCGGCATTTTGTATTCAACTTTTGTTTCGCATGTTTCTCGTCTATCTCATTTGGCTTTTGGTTTGATCTTTCCGCGAATGCGATGCAAATCTGTAGAATCAATCATTGAAGCGGTCTAGCCATATTGGAACAGAGTTCGATTGGTTTGAATAAATAAATAAAAATTAAATCCAGATAGAAGCTAAAACTATACGAGAAAACTATACATATATACACTAAAGTGTCTTAGCTTTGCAGAGTATCTGTAAATGTTCTTATAAAGTTGTAATTTCCGACCTCATCCAATTCTTTGGCCATTACAGATGCAACAACAATGTTCAAATCTTTTAGGTAGGTTATCAATTTCTTAATTAATTAAAAGCTATAGGCCAACAGAAAGTCGGACATACACATGAAATATGCACTTGACAGCATATGTGCAATGGTTTACCTTTTTAAAGTGTGCGGAGGGCTTCGAGCGAAAAATGTCAATTTGACAAAGTCTTAAGAGTTTATTTTAAACAATTTGGAATGCTGTTGTCTAGCGAGACTGACTACGATATACCCTGAACCCAGCCATTGAATGCACACTTAAATTTAAGCAGAACTGCAAGTGATCTGATTTCTTAAGGTCGGCACAGATACTAAAGGGTAAATAAGAATTTTATTTATTCACAAGTTCGAAATGAAATCACCGGAGAATGTCTTTTTGACTATAACTTGGGGGTTCGTTATCCAATCTTGATGAAATTTTTGGAGTTCGTAAAATATATGTCAACGTATAATTTGTATTATTTAGAAGCTTCTGCCGTTAAAATAGCTTCAAATTTGTTGTCTTTTATTTAAATGAATTTTTTAGAATGTATTTTTTTCTCTGTATTGGATCGGATTCGACATAATTTTAGGAATTTGGATACATTGCGTATACGTAGTGTTATCTGTCAGCTTTAAGTTGTTAGACGCACCCCCTCCTATTCATCTAGCCCCTCTCAACCCAAGCGACCCCCAATGACGCCTTTGACAAAGTGCAGTAAAATGTGCAAATTCAATTTTCTGTCAATTTTGTTACTTCAGTGGGGGAGTGTGGAAGTGTGGGCGCAGAGGCGTGGCAAGGTGCAGACTGAAGGGTGAAAAATGAGGTAGAGAGAGAGAGAGAGAGGAGATATATATTTATATATATTTATATAGTGAGAGAGAGAGAGAGGGGTAGGGAGAGAAAGAGGGAATGGGTGAACGAGTTGAATGGCTTTTTTGCTGAAAGTCAAACAGAGCTGGCAGGCAGGCAAAGCAGCAGGTCATAACTCACATGAAATCTGTAAGGACACACGCATCCTGAGGCTCATCCTGTGCGGCATTAACCCGAAATGAACTCGACGCCGCTTCTCCCACTCTTCGCCACGCCACACCATACCGCTCTTCTTCACTCCTCGCCTCTGGTGCACACTGCGCAAATCACGCGAAACATCTTTCGCCAGCTTTGCCAGCTGGATAAACATTATGCTCCCGAACTCAATGGGGGCGGCGACAGCTGGGATGTGGGGCGTGGCTTCGCTTGACATGTTTGCTTATGCATAAAACGTTGCCGGAGAGCTAGCTGTGAACCACTTGAGGCAGCTGGCAAGACGCGGCCACCAAGTTATCATCTCGCGCGCAGGCATTCCCAGATTTCTGCCTCTTTCTCTTGGTCCTCTCCAGCACCGTCTGCTTTCGCCTGCTCGAGCTCATCTTCTTTGATGATGGTGCTCCACTGAATCGTTGGCTCATTGCCTCCATGGAATCAGCGGGTAACCAACCGCCTGTAGCCAGTTTATTACATGTCGCTTCATTGTTTGCCTTTCAATTTTTATTTTAGTTTTACTCGATTCTTTTTTTCACAAAAAAATAAGCAGAAAGAGCAACCAAAATGAACTTTGATGGAATCTGGAATTATGTACGTAATGGTCGAAGCTTTTGTTTAGAGAGAGATTTCTAATGGGAAATAATTTATATGCTATATCATTGAATGTGCACTCAGAGTGATCTTCTTTCCCCCTGTCATAAAATATTATGTTCATTACATTTAAATTACAATTCATTCTTGAACATGTTCAACAATGTTTTTCTCTCTCTCTCGATCCCCTTTAGCTAATGTGTCCATATGCAAATGAAAGTCCACAGACTAATACCACATGATTATCACATCGTCATCGTATTAAATGCCAACTGAACAGATATCAATATTCATTATTGTTATACAATTCGATTTGAGAGTGTCGCGACAAAGAGCAATATAAACACGCAACGAAATGCTGGAAAAACAGAAAACTAAAGACAAAAAAAAAAACAATATATATATATTTATATAAAATGCTAGCGTTTGAATTTCATATGGATACAGACAGGTGATGTCCACACTGGGCACAGTGGTGCAAAAACCACAAATACCAGTTAGTCAAATATGATTTGAGTACATTTTGATAACTCATGCCTGATAAGGAGTATGATATGCTCAGTTGGGCTTATTGGCAAGTTGCTCAGATTTGATATCAACTCACAAATTATTGTAGTCTGATTTTTTCGATTCGATTTTTATATATTTGCTTGTTGATTTCGTTCATGGTGCTCGTGTTGCGAACTGTATTATGTTCACTGTGTCTATTTTCAGCTGCATCACAGATCAAAGTGACTGCCAGCAGTTCCCTCCTTACAACTTAACGTCCGCATCCTCTCCCAAATCGTCAAGTGGGACACTTGTGTGCGTGGCGCGTAATGAAAAATGCGACGTGTGTTTGAATGCTAAGGACTGTGAGAGGGTAGGTATTAACTGGGTAGGTATTAACTGGTAGCTGGTAGTGGAGTACTACAGTACACTGAGTTCTCGGGTATTCTCTACACCACTCGCTGCTGCTTTCTGAATCGCCACAGTTTGAAGAGTATTTGCCCATACTTCTATTTATTTTTTTTTTGTGCAGCGACCATTTCATTTTCCATTTCAATTACTAAGCGAGCAATGACCACAGCTCTGGTCATCGTTTATTATACAACACACAGAGTGGGAAGGGAGCATGAGTAGATCAGGGGTCGAGGGATTTGGGAGTGAGCTGCTAACCAGGTGAGCACAAGCGATGCTTTTACTTTGACCGGTGCAACGCTTTTAACCTTTGTATTTACTGCATATTTACTTAACAAGAATGCGCCCATGCTCATTGACTTATTTCAACGCACACACACAGGGAGACTCTCTCACACAAATTGTTAAACAAATTAAGTTTAGCGTATTAAACGATTCAACCACTGATAGATACTTTTACTTAGTGTCCATTCAATTTAAGGTTGCGCAAATCTTCTCAAAATCAATTTATGAATTGCGCTACAAAGTTAAGTTGTAAGTAAACAAATAAATCTCATTAACTTGATTTGATAGCTTCCGCCTTAGCTTGTAGTAAATACTAGTATACAGTAGAAAATGGCATACGTTTCTGATACTATGTGCTTAAATGCAAATATATTTAACATTAGCAATACTATTAATTGATATATTTTTCCATATGCGACTTTTCTAGAGCTGAATTGCTCGCAGCTTGAAAATAGCTTCTAAATACTTACATATTATTCTTTCCTATTTTACATATTCTTTTCTATACTTACATATCTGCCTTTCGATTACCATATTCACTTTCAGATTCATTTCCTGTACCTGAAGTAGTGCAAATCGGTATATGTATCTGGGTGGTTTTATTGCCTTTTTCAGTCCCAAGCACCGATTTCTCAATAACATTTTTATCTACTTGTGTAAAATCTAAAATCTCAAAAAAAATGTTGACAATGCTATAATTTCATAGCATAAAATATTAATTCTTTAACAAGAAATATTTTGGTTTCTTCTCATTTCGGATTTCCAATGTTTTTTTTTGTATTTATCTGTTTTAGTTTTTGGCTTGTTTTTTATTTTGCATAAGAATTTTTTAATTTAACGCCCAATAAACTGCTGGCGCGTTTCGGTTTCCGGTTGCCGGCGCGTAATTTTTCCTCTGTACCGAAAAAAAACTGACTTGAAAGAAGAAGAAATAGCAGCAGTAGTGGAGATGCTTTTTGCAGCCTTGCCACGCCCCAAAACTGTGTGTGTATGTGTGTGTGAGTGTGAGTGCGAGTGCGAGTGCCGCCAACTACATTTAGTTAAATGTGCAGACGGCAATGCGAGAATTTCTCCAACCACACCGTCCCGTCCCACCCTGTCCTGAACAAAAACAAAGCGCAGAGACAACACGAACACTCTAAGACCCTCCCCTCTCCCCACTAACTTGTGTGTGTGGCATTCGACCAAGATTGATGGGAATTTAAATTGAGCATTTCGTTATAAATATGCGCGCGTTTTACTCTGTTTTGCGGCAGGCGCTGCCATTGCAGCTGCCTAACACCCCCTAAGCCCCTCCCCCACTTCCCCCTTTTCGGCGTGTGTGTATACATGTGTGTGTGTGTGTGCGTGTGCACGTTGTCGGCCAACTCTCGACTGTCGTCATTCAGTCTACGCCACCCCACCCTACCTTTCTGCTCGGCTTCTAGTGTCAGTCAGTAAGTCAGTCAGTCAGTTATTCACTTTATACCCTATAGCCCAAAAACCAAAACAAAAAATGTGATAACAAAGAGGTGCAAGAAGTTTTTAAAAAATATAAAATTCTTCCATTAAATCTATATATATATTTTTCTGTAATTTAACAGATACAAAAATGATATTTTTTTAATTTAAGCCCATTTAGCAAATAATTTTGTTTTTTGATTGATTATTGTCAAAATTAACGTTCAAGAAAATCGATTAATTTTGAATTATTTTCGATGACTGAATTAAATCATTGGAAAAAACTTCCAAGCTTATTGGATTTCAGCCAAATATTAAATAAATTTGAATTCTTTTTCTTCAATGGATTGTATTAACAATTCTTCAAATTATTTGAGTATTTTACAGTCATGCATTTAATTAATGCATGAGCTCATCTTTCTCCAAGTTTAGATATTGATCAATATTTTATGTTTTTAGGCATCAATTCCATACAAACTCTGTACAGAGCATCGCTTAGTCGAGTGTTCTCACTTGATCCGTACTTGTTTACTATATGTTGCCATTGACACAGCGCTCCGAGCATGACGCACATAATTCCTAAGCCGCAGACGCAGCACGCCCGGCTCTTCCTGCTCTGACTGCTCGTTTTGGTGATGGAACTGGTCCTTTTTCTATTCTTCCCTGCCCAGCTCTCAACCCTCCGGCTAGAAATAATGTGCGTTGCCACTGACATTTGTACTATTGCTGACATTGCTGTTCCATTTTGCAATCACACACTCTCACACAAGTGTGAAAGTCCACACAAAGACATGACAGTTTTATGTACACACACACATATATGTATATATATATATATATATATATATATACATGTGTATATGTAAATATTCCTCTGTATATATATGCTTATGTATTGGTCTAAAGCCTACAAGCGAGTAAGATAAACTAAAAAAAAGAATAAAAAAGCATAATTAAAAACAAATTTAGCAACAGCGCCTGACAGATATAACTATTGAGTCTAATGATATTTATATACACTAATAATAATACTTAATCAGAGTGATACCTACATAAAATGTTCAAAAACTTAGAATACTTTTTAGAGTGCAGGCGTTATTTGGAAGCTGCAGAATCCTTTAACCATAGAAATAAATATTGACGTTGTTCGTCTGAACTTCTTATTCTTTACGAGTACAATGAGACTTCCGAAAAAACAATCTTCTAAACTTAAACTATTTAGCTGATAGTTGCGAATATTGAGTTACGAGCTGCTTGCGTTCAATATCATTTTAAATACCGAATTGCATTACAAACATGTGCATATTGTATTATATTGTATATATTTAGGTACATATACATCCATATTGGCTGTTTATTGTGTGCATGCATATGTGAGGGTGGTTACCCAACCTGATAGGCAGCAAAAGCAAACAGTACCCAATAAAAAAAATAGTAAACAAAAAATCGAAAGAATTTTCAAGCTTTGAGAATTGGACGCGGCAAAGGGAAGTAAAACAGAGGAGCAGCCTAACTGATAGTCAACTAGAAGAGTAGCGACAGAGAGAGAGAGAGAGAGAGAGGGAGGGAAAAGAGAGTCAGAGAAGCAGAAAGAGAGGAGTGAGAGAAACTGGAGGTGGAGAGCTTCACAAAAAAATTTGGTTTTCTTCTGGGTGCCGAATATTGGATGCCCAAGTAGACATATTAATAAAGTTGTATCTTCAGGCTGAGTTTGGCCAACAAAACAAGTGTCCAAACTAGAACTAGAAATTGCAAAATCAAATTTTATAGGAAAGAGTTATTTCTTTTTTACTTAAAGCTTTTTGATTATTACGTTATCTACATCTTTTATAAATATTACTGGTTCCGTGAAAAACCCCAAAAAAATCTGTCGGCAAGAACTCAACTTCCGATCACTTCGATTCGGACGAACAAATGTAATGGGTTTTAAACGAAATTTCAATGTGTTGCACATTCGATAGCATAATTATAATGCCCGTCTGTAAGGGTATAGTAAAGTGTGGGGCTGTGATGTGGATTCGAGCTAGCTCAGCTCCTCGTGATTGACAGTTGAGACGAATACGCTTAGCGAGCCAGTTGCCCGTTTCTCAATTTGTGTGTGGATCATGGGTAGCAGTGAAGATTACAAGTGGCGCAAGCGTATGTGCCACAAGTGGCAGCAAGAGCAGCAACAGCAGGACCAGCAACGAGATCAGCAGCTACAATTGCAACCACAGAAGCAGCAGCAGCAACAACAACAACAGCAGCTAAAACTCCATTTTCAACAGCTGCAACAGCAACATCAACGGCAACTGAAGCATGCTTCACAGGTAGAACAACAATTGGCTCAGCAGTCGTTGATCTGCCGCAGATTCAGCAACTTTGTAAACAATCCATTGAATCTTCGTAAATTGTTTCTCTCACGTCGCACGCTGAAGATGCTGACGCAGCTTCCGGACTTTCAGTGTCTGGTCAAGGCATGCTTTGTGCGCGTCCGGTTCGGGGTTGGGCATCGGGTCGCCCAGATTATGGGCTTCAGCAAGTGGCGGCCTAGCAGTGAGCCCAGTCTTATCCTGCGCATCGATAACAATCCGCGTGTGTTTTGCCTGGAGCAGCTGAGCAACAGCTACTTTGAGGCAGCCGAGCTGCTCCACTGGAAACACGTGTGGCAGGTGAATAACTTTGAGCTGCCATCCAGGAGCTTCGTGGAGCAAAAATACAAGGCCATCACAGAGGCTAAGCAGCCGATGCTTGGGCAACCGCAGCACGCTAGCTCATGTATTACACACAAGCTGGCCCAGGGAAGGAAATGTCTGGTGCACGGATATCCAACCACGCAACAGCTGCATCAGCAGCTGTACGGATCACAGCACAATATTTGCAATATGTTGCCACAGCTTATCGAGGGTGCCACGCTTAGCCATGCTACGCCAACAGGCATATATCTGGTGAAGCCATTTGAACCTTATAGCGTTCCCTATCCGGCAACTGCTGAGTTCAAGTCCGCAGTTAACTGCATAATTCCAACTGCGCTGATTCCAGTGGCGTCCAAGCAAATGGATTTAAATAGACAGCCAAATTCTGAATGCAGCAAGAAGAAAATCTCACTCGATGAATATCGCAAACGACTTACAATGAATAACAACTAGAACTGGAACTAAATGTAGAGATATGCCTGTAAAAACTTTAATATAAGTTACGCTCTATTAATGTCATCGGTATCAGTTTTGCAGCTCCACTGAAATTAAATTCTTATAGAATCATTGGCGCCACAAATATTTTTTTCCATTGTTGGCATTTGAATATGTTTGTATGTAGTTGAAAGCCAAATAAATAAAACCCATACCAATTTTGAACAACGCTGTTTGATGTTTAAGTGTCTTGATAATGCCACTACTTACCGAGAAGCAGATGCTTATTGATCTTTTCTCATAATCAATTCCAAAAAAGATTAAGATTTATTGAGAGTATTCCTTCGACATTTCATCATAAAAGTATCCCAAATGAAATGAATGTGAACTATGCCAGTTTTTTTTCTAATTTTCTTGGGTACGAAGGAATAGCTAACAGAAAAGGTTTGTGGAGCACGGAAAATGGAAAGTGGTTTGCTATTGTTTTTGGTATTTTTCATTCTATATTAAGGTCCAAAAAATACTTGCAGACCGCATTAAAAATAATTATGCTTATGCTGCTGGAAAATTTTCAGCAACACAACTGGCTATCAAGAATATACATACATATAAAGCATATTATTTAATTTACGCGCGGTGTAATAATGAGGTACAAACCCAACTGAAAGATGATCCCAAGAGCTAATTTAGAACCCAACGACGTTGTTTGAGTATCGAACATAGACTGGTTTATTGAAAACTTCTAAAATTATCCTACAATTATTCTTATCCTACCTAGGACATCATCTAGGTACATATTCACTGCTGCAAATGCGTCTAGACTCATTATCCTCTCACGACTGGTGCCGCATACGTGTCTGTCCACGTCTTTACCTATCTTCTCGATAAGAATCCTCCTTGGTTATCTACCATTGCAGGATTGAACATATACATCTGTCTACATATTTGTACGTGTACAAAATACGTACATACATATATAGATAAATATGTATGGGTGTGTAAGAATGTTGTGCAGAGAAATGACCACACAGAGAGCCAAGCTGCAAAAATATTTGCAACATTCTTAAGCGCAACCGAAACGAAAACTTATGAAAAATTGTTATGAAAATGTTGCTGCTCCGCTTGTTGTTTGGTCTATTCAACCCGCAAAACCCACTCCCCTTCCCAAGCCTTCGGCTTATGTGGCCCCATTTTAATTGAAATAACTTGGAAAATGTTGATGCAACTGTTAAAAACCCGCAAGTACAACAAAAACAAAAAGAAACAAAGCCAATCCTCGACAGCTAAATTAGCATAAAATCAATAATGCACCAAATTCCAGAAAATATACAAATTTAATCAATAGGGCCCAATCTTACGCAATATTATCTTATTTAATATAATTTATACTAGAAAATCAGCTGATTATATAGTTCAGATAAAATTCCTAATCGACAAACTCATTCTCTTTTGTGACAACGCATTATTTAATAAAAATACCCGCTGGAAGGGTATACAAATTCATTTAATTTGTTATGTTGTTATGGTATTTGCTTAATTTTTGAAACACATTTGATTACAATTGCAATTACGATGTGTGATTGTTGTTGTTGCCACCACCGCAAATATGGTGGCAAAATGCAAATCCCACTGCGCCTCCCTCTCTCCCCAGCGGTTTGTGCACATATTTTACAATGTTGTGTGTATATGTTTGTTGGTGTATGACATTATGCAAATTAATTTTTGGTAGCAACAACAAATATAAAGATGACCAACACACTCTCCCACACACACACACACACACACATACACACACAGCAGCAGCAGCGAGAATGATGTTTAGAACTAACAGCAACAACACTGAGCTCTTTCAACCACAAGAATGACGACCAAATGATGACCATAAACGCAGTCAGCAACTTTGTGACGGTTGCAACAACGACAACATTTTTTTGGCAGAGTCTGTATTACCCCTGCAGTGCTACATGCCGCAACGATGTACTGTAGAACCTCAGGCCGAAAAGCATTGCAAAAATACAAAATGCAGCGGCTGGTATAGATTTTTAAATGCCAAAGAGTTTGAAACAAATTGTGTAATTGTCAAGCGCTGATTTCATTGTCTCCAACAGCAAGAAAATTCAGTCAAGGTTGATTTGTATCTGTTTTCCATTGGGTCAACTTTGCCATTCTTATTTTAATTTATTTCTAAAAACATTATCATTCCTGCAGGGCTGCCGACCAAAATTTCCTTTAATTTTCAGACACATCCATATACATAGATGTATGTACATACAGGGATGTCTGTTGATTAATAAACTTTGCATACTTTGCACTCATTCATTCAACACAAATACAAAGATTCAACATGTTTGTGTGTGGTCGCCATCAAAATTGACAAAAATGCAAATTTATTTACGACTCTGCAGGGTCGGAGCTGAACATTGGGCTAGGTGAAGTTAGATGTGCGTCATTTGAATGAATTGCAATGGCACATGGAACATGGAACTCCGCCAAAAATCAACAAGCAACAGTGGAATGCAAGACACACACACACACACACACACGCACATACAAGCATAATAAATAAACGGACGGAGCTGTCAAATGTTGCAAGTGCATTTCAAAAACGCGACTGCAAATTTCGCAAAACATGTGCGTGGCCGGCAAGGGCTTAACGTTTCAGGTCTGTATATGGTGGCGGGTGGCAACATGTGTGTTGTTGTTGTTGTTATACATGCAGCATAGGTGCGGAAATGCTGCAAAGCGCCAAAAGTCAGCAGCTGTTGCCAAGCAAATGGCGCATGTGGTTTAAATGTGGTTAAAAGCAGGATCTCAAATTGACAGATTTTTAAATGCATTATACAAATACACAAAACAAAATTCAACCAACTTTAATTTAAATGGAAACGATTTGGATTGGATTCTCTTTAGGAGAACAAGTCTCGTAATTTGAAATTGAATTCAAAATAATAAATGATCGAAATGATAACCAGCCAGACGGGCTTATCAATGTATGTACTCGTTTTCCCCAAGTTTCTTACAAATCCCTTATGCTAATATCACTCAATTGCACGTTCTGGTCAACAGATGATGCCAGCTTAACAACTCAATTCGGTTTAGTTTGGTTCTGTGATTCGGCTGTGTCGCCTATTTTCGACCTTGCAATCGCTTTTTCTATTCTCCTTGATTTGCAACTCACCCCACACAGTTTAGATTCGCCCCCCCAATCCTTTCGTACATGTACTTTCAGTGCGCATCTCACGCCCGAATGCAAATACAATTTCTATGTGGCAGCAAATCGACTAGAAAACCCTGCCAGAAACAGCCAGACAGAAAGAATGAACGCTTAAGGGGCTATGGGTGCTGCTAGGGAGCGGGGATAGGTTTTTGGGTAGGAGGAGGGGGAGTGGGAGTGGGTGGGTAAACTTTTCACTTAATCGCTTTTGCGTTGCGTTTGAAAGAAAACAAACACAGCTAATTTGACTTAATCTCGTTGCCAAAGTTTTTCCTGACTGCTTGCCAAAAGTGCAAAAAGTGCAAAGCTGAAAGAATTTGGCAGGCAAGTTGAGGGGATGGTAAGGGAGGGGAGCGTCCCCAGTTTGCCGGACCATCAATGAGCATTATGGAACAAGATTATGATCATATATTCAGCATTCAACTAGTGTTTCGCTCTCTCTCAACATTCGAGCTAATACTCAAGCGCTATGAATAATTTACAGACTGTAACAAAATGCAAATGAAACTGTTTTCTCCTATGCTTATATATACATATATATATTTTTTTGGCAGGTTACTCAGCTTGAAACTGGCTTGGATATTCAACATTGGTCTGCACGTGCTACGCTGTATGTCCTATCTGTAATTCAGCTGCAAACTACTTATGACTAAAGCCGATAAGGAGTTTATAAGCGAGCGCAACTGAGTCAACTAAAGATTATGGAACTTCATTTTCTTCTAAGTCTTTTGTTTCGGTTCAATTCGTTTTTCGCTGACTTTAATTTAAAACTCCAGAGTGCTGATTTAGTTTTGCATTGACCCATTTCGTTTTGCAAGTACTCATTTTAAACAGGCTTTAAGCTGAACTTCAGTTTAAAGATATTCATTCGGTTTCACTCCATTTCCAATATTTGATTGCGTTTCGATTAATTTCATTTCTTGCTTACTTTAAGCACTCATTTAAGTTGAGTTATTTGCCAGCTCAGACACGCACATATATACACACACACACAAAAACACACAGAGACAAACACACAGAGTAAACATTCAATGTCGTCCTCCAACGTCCGCATCGTTGCCGGAAGTGGCGATGATAACACGCCAAAGAGGAAATGAACACTTTTTGGGCATTGGCACGATGCGAGGCTACTAAAAATATGCGCGTACTCTTACGTATAGCAGCAGCAGCAGCAGCAACAACAACAATTCCGGTAATTTACTGTGGACAGACAGAAGCTGAAATACCCTTACGTGCATATATATTGTAATGGGTACTGCAATTTTAGATCAACTTAAGAGCTTGCTTAAGAGTTATTGAGACCACCAGAACTTTTGGCTATAAAGTAGATTCAATTAGGTGTGGAATGTAGTTGCTGTGGAACGTATTAGGTGTGGCCGATACACGATGTGAAAGGTATTGGATGTTGAATGAATTAGGTGTGGAAGGTAAACAACTTTTTGATAAACATGTACCTTTCCGAGTATTCAAGTATTCATTACTTCATAAAGCATCCACTAAAATAATGGGAGCTTAACTTTAAATTGGCCCCTTCTTTAATATGTTACTAAGACTCAACACTTTAAGGGGAAACTCTTTGCAGTCATACTCTGAACATAAAGCTGAGGACTTTCATCAGGGTATATAGCAGCATACTGGGCAATCTTAACTTTTCGCATCTACAGCTCTTTTGCCTCATGCTACACATTTGGTTATCTGCGTAGTCTTCTCTCTGTGGCTCTTCCCCTACTCAGGCATCCCTTCTTCACTCCCATTCCATTATTTTTTTGGCACAGTTGCTATCTCTGTCTCTCTGTCACTGGCTCCCTTCGTCTGCCTTTGGGCGCTGTGTAAATTTTATTGAGGTCGAATTGAAAATGTGCCCAAGTGACTGAGTGGCGACACAAGGAGGGAGAGAGATAGACATAGAGAGAGAGAGAGAGAGAGAGAGCGAGAGAGAGAGAGAGAGAGAGTGAGTGAGAGTGAGAGTGAAAGGGGAGGCACTACGATAAATGTACGAAAAATTAAAAGCATTTTATGCTCAAATGGCGCACACCATTTAAAATGAATACGAAATATGGTAACACGCGATTTGGTTCAACCAGCAGACCAACGCACACAGTCTCATCCACACATACTATATCCAAAACCAAGCTGCGTGCCCCAACCCACAAACTTCACCCCGCTAGCGAGTGGTTACACCTCAGTATCCCTCGATGCGTATAATTTATGTGGCATTTAATGAAAATGGAATTGAAATTTAGTGCGAATTTATTAAATGATTTTAAATGAATGTTTCATTCACCGAATCCGCCCACCCACAGAAGGGGGATGATGCACAAGTATAGATAGATTTAGAGTGCTCTGAGTGCTAAAAAAAGCTTAGTTCTTTTTATTGTCTACCGTGGAAGGTCTTTTATAAATACTAATATTGCTCAAGCCCCAAAATAAGCCACAGCTCCAATAAGTATTTCTTGGGCACTATTAATTACGAATTTACACCCAGTTAATTGGCAATACTCATTCGTCCGACAATCCATCAAGGCAGACAGAGATACAAATAGTGTGGGTGAGGATGGTGTGCAGTGAACACACGTAAATGGCTACGAATCCGGGCACAGCTCTTGCAGCTTATCGACTCAACCACAATCAGAGAAATTTTTTTTAAAAAATGCGAAGAGGGATGCCTGCCAGGGGGAGGGAGTTGCGTGTGTGTTGAGTAGGAGGGCGTTCGAAAGCTGACCAAAACGGCAGCAACATCAACGTGTGGTGCAATTACTCGCAGCTAATTAAACGTAATTCATCAATTTGAATAACAACACCCAAATACGAAAACAGGTTGCATGTAGAAGGGCGTACCATTGGTTGCAAGGGCGGGGAGGGAGGAGGGTGGCGCACACGAAGCCAGCTGAACGGAAACTTGCAAACGGGCTAAAAGCGAAAATTGCGCATTAATTAAATTTAAAGTGAATTGCGAGTGCGCATCATTAGAGCCGCACAATTAATTTGAATATTGTTGCCAGCTCACACGCATATGCACAAACACAGACTCTCTCACCACCCACCACCCCCCGCCCCCCTGTTGACCACAAAAAGTAAACGTGTTGGTCAATAACAACTTTTGCTCTCTACTTCTCGCTGCCGCTGTGGCTCTCGTGTCCAATTAAATTGTACAAATTTGCAAAATTAACAAACAACCTCAAAAAATCGCAACCAGCCCGCAAAAGGTGGCATGTGTGTGTAAGTGTGTGTGTGTGGGTGTGTGTGTGTGGGTGTGTGTGTGTAGATTTGCACTGCACTTATCTGATGATGCATTGCATGAATTAATCATAATTTTATTACCTTACATTCCGCATGTTATTCATTTTGAAAAAATGTACTAATTATAATTATTGTAAACATCGAATTACGTTCCATAATACTGTTGTCATTAACTCAAAAAATTGAAATTTTCATGGTAATTATGCATTTTTTTGTTGTTTTAAATAATTTTGTTTTTATAGTAAATATCAAAGCTATTTTCATTGAAGATGTATTTAACCAATTCTTAGGTTTTGATAAGACAACTTCAATTGTATACTGATAAAAGGGTTTTGGTAGAGAACAATTAAGATTTAATAAGAAACTAATTAAAAAGTTCAAATATTTAATTTTATTTGCCACCTTTTCAGTTCCAAATTTAAAACGTTAATTAAAGTTGTAAAAATTGCTTACAAATTGCTTTCATTTTGCTATTCTGTTGGCTGTTTGTCTTTTTAAACGTTCGCAATACCAATTCCCTCTTTTATTATAGTTATTTGAATTTTCCATTGGCCGTTTTATACACTCTTTTTTATAACTGTACACTTGTATTATTTTATTTGGTTTTTTTATTCGGATTCTTTGTCTTTTTTTAATGTTATTTTCCTTTTTTTTTGTCACAGCCCAAGCACAAGTCGACCCAGTTTCAAGCCTAAATAGACTCTCCTATGTTTTATAATTCTTTGTATATAAAAAAATAAACTTGCCACCATTTTAGTTATTGTTGATGCAGATGGGGCAGCTGCAATGGGCCAAACGTTTTCTCAATTTGAGCTGAACACGAAGTACATAAAATGCATTCGTAAACGTGTGATCTTTGATCCGTTTCAACTCAGTGTGGTCATTCGCAATCAGGATGATATTTCAAAGTTGCTCAATACTCAATTACTTACATCAACTATAGATCTAATTAAGCTGGGATCTATATTTAAAGAGTAGTAGTAGTGTAGTATATTCACACTTCACGATTTGCCACTTGCAACAAATATTTGGGACAGTATTTTTTTCATATGTATCTCCTCTTGCTTTTCATGGAAGTCAAGCGCTTTGCAGACGTTCCGTCTGGGATTGAGTTTTGGCCACAGGCAGCTATCTAATGCCAGCTCACACACACACACACACACACATAGACATGTGTGTCCGAGCAGCGGGCATTCATTATTGCAACGGCTGCCTCGCCTGTCTGACTGCCCGGCAGCCTGACTCTTCTTCTTTTATTCTACTGCTGCGGCATTGTGGCACTTATTAAAAATTTTCTGGTTCCCTATTCTTGTTTTTTTTTTTTTTCGTTTCTGCCGCATCCTTGGGACCGCAGTCTGCTTTCCCTTGTCAGTCCAAGCACACGCCCACCAGGGGCACGAAGCAGGAAGGCAGCAGGGAGTAGGAGGCGCAGGCAGGACGAGGCAAGAAGCTGCTTTTGTTTATTTATCTTTTCGCTCGGTTTCGAATAACAAATCCTTTTGGCTTAACACATATTATGCGGTGACATTGCCTCATCCTTAACCGCATATTCCATTCCATTCCACTCCCATGTCTTCCACGTCTTTGTGCAATGTGTGACTGCTGCAGTTGCAGTTGACTCCACTTTTGTCAAATGTATTGTTTCAACTAGAATCGGACCCATCTACCATTTACCATCTACAACTAGTACGTACTGCTCCCCATCTGCCCATCTCCCGTGCAAGCATCTACCATTTGCCCACTCTTCTTGTTCGGAATGACGATTTCCACAGCCATCATTCGTAATGCTGTGTTTGCCTTCGTTTTCCCGGCAGTTTTTTCATTTTCATTTTCTTTTTGTTTTTTTTTTTGTTGTATTTTTTTTGTTTTTTCTTCTCCCCACTGCAATCGCAGTTTTTGCAGTTTCTTTTGCACTTATTGTCGCAAGTGCAGCTACAGATGCAGATACAGATACATATACAGATACAGCAATAGCTACGACTAGGGATACAGATACAGTTACACTTATACATATACATTTACTGCTTGTTTTTGATGTTTTCTTTTTTTTTTTTGTGTTGCTTTAGATACATTTTATTGTTTTTGCTGGCGTTTTTTCATCAATCTTGGTCGCTTCTCCTGCTGCCAGCTTTTTATGGCCTAAGTCCCGTGCAGTGGCAAGCGGAGAGAAAGCGTGACAGAGCAAGGAAGGCAGAGAGACGAAGAGACGGAGAGAGAGAGAGAGAGAGAGAGACGAAAGGGGGTGTTAGAGATGAGGGGCGTTCTTCTATTGTCATTGTCGCCGCTTAGAACAATTTTGCAGTTGTTATGTCTACATAAATGTCAGCATCAGGCATTGTCTGCCCTGTCAGCCATTGTTTCCGTACTCCCCAATCCCGTATACCCGAATCCGTATACCGTATACCGTATTCCGTATTGTCTATGCCCATTCTTGTAACAGCACTCAACATCATCATTAGTCACGACTTTTTTCAGTACGCTTTGTTTTTTGGGTTTTTGATTTACTAGCTGCCTGCCAGGCAGCAAATTGACATTTGGCAACACTGCTACAGCAAGCGCTTGGTCACATTGATAGCATCGGTGTGACCAAATACGTGATGGCTCTATATATCAAACACTTGCGACTTTCTGTATTCGATTATTGAATACTCAAACTCAACAGCATGATGCTGTCAAGATTTCTCTTTGGTTCAAATTCAAGCTGACATTGGGGTCATCCTAATTTTATTAGGCAACACTCAAACTGCCACTGTCATTAGACGACTGATAAAGCAAACAAATCGGAAATCTGTGATCCATATCGAATCATATATTTACATATTTTTCTTAAAGGTAACGCCAAGTTGACTGTGGACATCACTGAAACCTGGATGACTTAATTAAGCACAAGCAATTTACAAAATTAAATATCAAGTTGACTACGCAGAAGCATTTACTTAATGAAATCCAAATACTTAACTTAATATTTTTTGTAGTCCGTTTACTTTGACGTTTGACAGCACTTCAAGATGTGTGTGGTCATTTTACAATGACCAGCATTGCAATCAATTCAAGTGCTTTCCTTGTCTTTTGGCTAGGTGGAAAACCGATGCCCGTAAAAAAGTAAAAAACAGCTTGGTCGCCTTTCCCAAAACGGGGGTCGAGTTGCACCTTGAATTTTTGCCCGCTTAAAACAGTTTGCCGCACAAGTTTCGTGATGCCGTTGCCCATTTTCCCGTTAGCCCTGTGTGGGGCTCTTATCGCGTCGCCGGGCTGCGCTTCACGCTCGACAGGCAAAACCGGATGTGACATCCTTTTAAAGTCGGAAGTACTTATGCTTAAGCGTGCGTCGGCAACGCCAACTGCGACGGACTCCAAGCACAAGCCGGAGACGACCCGAGTCCTGTGCCGCTTCCTCTACTTCATACTCTGCCCGTGCCCCATGCCTCTCCCCCTCTGCCCCTTGCCCATGCCATCGCACTTCCTCTGTGACAGTGAGTGGGCCCGCCTTATACCGAGTCTGCTTAACAAGCTCCCCTCTCTCCCCTGTGTCTTCAGTCTTGCGTCAGTTTGCGCTACTTAAAAATTGTTGGCAACATTACAAATGCTGCCATCTCGACGAGGACGTGGCCACGAGTCGCGATTGGCCACGTTATGGCTCATCAAAATACATAACCCTGCCCAGTGATTCAACCAACCCAACTCACACTCGCACTCACACCCGTACTCACACTCACTCTTTTCACCATGACTAGCTACAAGTGATTCTAGAGTGTAAGGAGTTCGCGTGACGTCATCACATTCCATTCTGTTAAGATTCCACACACATTTAACACGAGAATCTCGCCATTCACTTAATTCTAATTAGCATTTTTTCAACATATTTCGAAAAACAGCAAAAGTAACCAAAATATAATTTATATTCAAGGTTTCTCTTGACTTGGAATATTTAATAATTCAGAGGTCATTTAGTAACTATATCAGTAAAATATACCTATTTGATCTACACTTGATCAGTTTTTGGGTAATTTATTTCACCTTTCTTAACCCCTATTTTCCTATTGCAATTCAAAACAAAAATAATCCAGCAACTCTAGAGCACAGTTCGGTACACAAAAATTTGCAATCGTATTTGGTTTTAGTAGCCTTCAAAGGCCCTTAACTCGCCCTTCCCAGCTCCATTTGTTTAGGAGGAGGAGCTGCCAACTAAATAGTTTTCTTCAACCATTTCATACCCACTAACATTGCGACAACTGGCAGTCAGCATATTGTGAATAACTTGAAAACTAATTATCCAAATATTTTTACATTTGCAATATGAAATATGTATAATACAACAAAACTATGTTGTAGATACCTTTGGATGTTGATGGTATTATTATTGTTATGCTTGGGCAATTCAGCTCATATCAGTTACAGGATATCTTAAAGTCGAGTCTCTTCAGCAGTTATTGTGTTAAACGTTCGTTCCACTTAATGAGCACCGGCTGAGGTATTGGAAAGGCAGTCGCTTTGCAAGTATTTATTGAAAATAGACACGCGACTGCTGCATATTTTATAAGTGCTTTGCTGTCATGCCCCAGCCCCTGCCACTCCCCACTGCTTGCCCCCTACACTGCGCTCCTTTGCGTGTGTGTGTGGGTGTGTGTGAATGTGTGTGTGTGTTTTTGTGTATGTAAATCAACAGCGTTTGAGAGCTCTCGTTACAAATTGTAATAAACTCGCACATCCGTTGCCATTAAGCGACTTCTAATAAACTTTATGGCATCATATTTTTATCTTTAGCTCCTCTTCGTCCTTCTTAAAGTGGGTGAGGAGGGGCGCGAGCAAGGTGTTAATGATTCAATAACATTTGCCTTTAATAGCCAACAGCAGGCGAGACAAGCGACATTAATGCGATTTGCGACAACAGAAAGAGAGCGAGGCGACCTGACCACAACACTGTTACTTTCAATTTCAGGGGTCGGAGGAGAGAGAGATAGAGAGAGAGAGAGAGACAGAGAGAGAGATAGAGGCAGACAGAGACTGATAGATAGGAAATGAGTACAGAGAGTAATGTGGGACAGCGATATTAACACTAACGGGGGCAGGGGTACACGCGGCAACGACTGGTCAATTGTTGCGTGACTTTCAATTTAAAAATATATATATGTATATACACACAAACAAAGATATCTAAACAGGAAGAAAGAATATCAATGTTTGGAGTATCGAAGATTGCATACTCTTGCAGATATAAAAGTTATACTTTAATATTAATATTTATTAACGTTCTACACAATTGTTACATTCAATTTATGGTTTTCGATTAATGTTTTTTTATTATTAAATTCTAGTTTTCATAAAATATGCCCAAAGGTAGTAATGCAAAGCTGCTTTTCCAAATTTACAAAGAGGCTCATTTACATGGAACAATTGTAAGTAGTATTCCCTTAGAGGGTATTCAAAAATGTTTTCACTTTTAATCCACACGCATCTACCCAGCAGCGGAACAACAAGAATGCCGGCCACCTGCCACCCAAATGTATGCAATGATTTTTTTCGACACATTTTTTTTTTATTTATTTATTTTTGTTTTGAAAAGCTAATCAATTTAGCTGTCTGGTGACATACCATGGGCCCAAACCAATGTCAATGTTGAATAAGCAATAGGGGAAGGGGGGAAGTGGAGGAGGGGATAGAGACAGCGAATGAGTTTTCGGCTCTGGCTTGTGTTCCAGTCATGTCCTGTAGCTTGGTAGCAGCGGGCATTTGCGGAGTGGGGATGCAGACGTCCTGCGCAGCTGGGCATTGAAAGCAGTCATTAACTTTTAAATGAAGCAACGGAAACGAGATAAGCACGTGAAGCGAGCACAGTTCGCTCCCACTCGAAGGGCTGCCTCCTGCCGCCTGCCACCTGCCCCCTGCCCCCTCCCCATCGCCCCATCTCCCCGGCTCCCCGTTAACCTTAACCTCAACGTGACTGCTGTGTTGGCTGTGGTGACGATTGACGCTTGGCCATTGCCTGACGCTTGTGGCCATTTGGTGATGTTATCGCTGCCACGCCCCCTCAAATGAGCTATAATTATTCAATAAGAAATAATAAAGTACCAGGCTCGCCAAGAGGTTGCAGTGTTGGCTAACGTTTGTTGGTCAACATATATTTTTATTGATGGACATGCGATACGATGCGACTTCCAGCTGCTTCGTGTCTCTAGGGTGGCAAACGGTGGAGAGGAGGCAGGTGGTGGGGTTGCAGTCCACTGCGCTTTGGCCTGCCCAAATGGGTTGGCCCGCCCACACCGCTCCATACCGTGCGCCTCTCGCCTGAACTCTGAGCCAAATGAGTGTTGCGTGACTTGCAGGTTTTTCGCTTTGTGTTTGTGTTTGCAGTGAAAATTCCTTAATTTGCCAGGCTGACTGACCCCGCTACTTGCCTGCCAGCCCCCTCTTCCACCTTCCACCTTCTTCCCCAAACACTGCCTGTACCCGCTCCAGTTTCTGGTTGCCCCGGCATTGTTGACGCTGTTAAGTAGTTACATTTTGTAGCGATTTGTCGAACAACACCAGAAAGCTGGCAAACAAATCGAGTGGGCACGACGGTAGACCAAGGGGGAAGGCGATGGACAGAGTGGAGAGGAAGCGGAGAGTGAGTACTACGAGTACAGGTAAAGCAAACAATGTTGCAATGTTGTAAGCACGTTTTTGAACTAGCAACACAGCTGAGAGGCGCATAAGTGAATACACAGAGATTATTTATTATGATTATACGTGTTGCTCCCAAGAAGAAGAAGAAGAAGCAGAAGAAGAAAAATAAGAAGAAGAAGAGGACGAAACACCTCAGATCTTAACTGATGATTGTCGAAATTCGAGCCAGCCTAATTAAAATTAGTTATCAGTAATTAAAATTAGTTATTCGCTCGTTTTACTTAGTAGTTAAAACGATTCGAAAACCCAATCGATAATATAAGCTGTAATTTAAAGAGAGATAATATATTGAAGTAAAGTCTGGAAGATATTGACTAGCTTTAGATAGCCTAATCTAATTATTTACTTTTAGATAAGCGGATGAGTCGCAACTATGAAAAGCAAAAATCTGACAAAATTCAAACTCGCTTTGTGGCAACATTTTAGGATTCAATTGTGAATGGAAGTCCCTTGCCCCATTGCATCACAACAAGGCAGTCTATCTGTCTAAGAGGGAGATAGGGGCATAAAGATACAGACAGAGAGAGAGAGAGAGAGAGTAGAGAGAGAAAGTTGTTTTGTTTTTTAATGATTTCATATGGCTGTCATTCATTTGACAATTCCGTTCTCAATTGCTGTTGCGATGCATTGTGAATTTGTGTCACACGAAACTATGAACAACAACAACAACAACAACAAAAGCAACTTGTGACAAAAGTTTTTTATTTTTTTTTGTCAAGATGGAAAGGGGAGGGGAGGCATAAACACAAAAACAATGAGTGGAGCTTTTGTTGTCTTCTTTGGGGATTTGAAATTTGAATTTGAAATTTAGGATGTGCGCAGCACTCGGTAAGAGGGGGAGAGGGGGCTACAAACATGGCACTTGATTTGAGTTTGAGTATGATTTTAGGGTTTTCAAACTGTGGCAAACAAAAGCGATTCAGCAAAAGGACCAAAGGCACCAAGGATATTCTCGCATATAGGCATTGATATAAAACTACGCGTGTTAGATCTACAAAATTAATGAGTCATCGTTAAAGTTAACAACTTGCACAAAATTGTTTATCTAAAGTGGCAACTAACTCAACCCATCCCCCGCCTCCCATTTAACAGTCTATAGAGTCTATAAATTGATGTACCGATTCGAGTAAGGGGTTGCCTGAGGGCTTCTTTGAGGTTGACAGAGTTGGTTTGGGGTGGAGGTAGGGAAGGTGGCGCACACGTAATCACTTTTTAAGTGTTAGACAATTTATGATACATGAAAATGTTTTGCCAGTCTGCCAAGTGGCATAGAGGCAACACCTGACCCCAACCTCTAACCGCCCCAACCCGCAACACCCCAAGTTGTGAATAGGTTGACATTAAGACTCAAAGATTATTTTTGCCTTTAGCTTTGGGGGCTGCTGCTGCTGCTGCTCTCAAAGGGTTTTCCTCTACCTCCTCCTCCTCTTCCAGCTCCTACTGTAAACTCTTCTTGTCTTCTTGTCGGCGCAATAAACACCTCAAACTTGATGACATTTCATTAAAATCAACGCCGAGGTCGAGGGGGCGACGTCAACAGTGGCGGTGGAGCGTGGGCTTGGCAAATGAATTTAACTTATGAAGCATGAAAGTGAGTTCCGTGGGTTTTCGGGCTGCTGGGTTTTGGGTCTTGGTTTAAGGACCTGCTGTTGTTGCTGCTGCTTGTTGGCGTCGGTTTCTTTTACATTGACGCAACATTTTCATGTTCATTTGGTAACAGGCAGCGACGCCGATGCCGGCAGCGACAGCAACTGCGACGCAATGAATTTCATTAAGCAAGCAGCAAAAGTGCTTTGCCACACACATATGAGTGGATGAGAGGGGACTGAGGCAGTGAACTGAGGCATGCAGAGTTTATTGGTCTACTTGATTTGTGTAAGTGATGTGCGGAAAGATGCACTGAGTAAGTGCTGCCAAAAGGAACGGGTTACAGCTGGGCTATGCCATGCTTAAAACCATCTAGCGCAATGCCAAAGCAAGGGAGTAGGGATGTGGCGGGGTGGAATGACGGATAGCGAGAGCACAAAGTGACTTTGATTGCAAAAGCCGCAGCTGTTATACCCTATTATATATGAGTTTCGCTGGGTATTTTATTTAGCAACAAATATAATAGAAAGTCGATCGATTTTGTCTAGGTATCACAAACATTCCTACGGCACATTGGATTTGGTCTGAAACAACTCAAAGCTATAAAGTTACCTAATACAAATATTTTAGAAATATGCCATTGCTTGGCAAATGCTTAGTAAACTAACTTAGTAGCTATTATCTTAGCTTTGGTGAAAGAAATAACCAGATGGGAGACTCGTTAAGAATGACTGCTTGTATATGTAAATGTATAATGAATAATTAACTAATTAATAATATATAATATATACTTTTTAAATATATTCGGATCTCTTTCTTGACTTGTATACGAGGCATACAGATAGTCTAGCACTCGACTCGGAAGCATTTAGACTTTCTTTAGTTATTTAGCCAAAGGCAAGGTTTTTAATTATATTTTGACAGCAATTGAAACTGGTACCGGAACCAGCGTCGTGTCTTTGCTTTTAACTTTGCTGCCATTGCTTCTTTGACGAACATGGGCGAAACTTAATTGAAACATGTTAGACTAAAAGGTAATGCGGTTGGACGTGTTACAACCAGAAATAATGTAGCCTAACTATAGGACAGCACTCAGCAAGTGAGTGAGTCTGGCGTCTATGATCGATCTTCTATATTTACAATGTACATTTATATCAATGTTCTTTTTTATTGGCATGTAAAGTTGTAGGAAGTTTAACTTTCCATAACTGTGTCGAAACTGAACCAACTTTTAATCGCAAGGATATTTGGTTCATAATTTATCCTCTCATGGATTTTCTATGACAAAATCATTCTCTAGATTAATTTACTATCCCATAAATCAAGTCATGTGGAGTTAACAACATTTGAAATGTTGCTGGCAACACTCGGCGCTGCTGGCAACATTGTTGCTTTGCCATCGGTTGACGAATGTGATTCGGTTTTGATTTTCGAGGCGGTAGCAGTTCGTGTGTGCTTTGTGTGCTTCGCTTGGGTTCGGCTCGTTGGTCGGCCGAAGGACATTCGAGTTGTGTTAGGTCCTGTCTGTTCTTATCCTGTGCTGGCCCAATGCGAGCGTCGCACATCGTTTTCAAATTCAGTGCTCGGGCAACTTCCTAGCGCGTCGGTCGGTCTTTTTTAAGCGCCAAATGCCATAAGCGCCAATCACTAAAGGAACGCGATTACCGTTAGACGATTGCTGTTTACCGTTTGTCGTAAATCGCTTTTACGTCGACCGTTAGAAAATTATTTGAAAAACGCTTGAAGGTGTCTCAACAATACCATTAAAAAAAAAAAACAGCAAAATACGTGAGAAAACAAGAGTGGAATAAATCGAATATTGAATAGTGTTGCCAAACTAACGAATTCTTTACGTTGAGTGCAATTTTTTTGAAGTGTTTTTGAAATTGTTTCTTTTTTTGTTGCAAAAATTGCTGTTACAAGTGAGTCGAAAAGGTTTTGGAAAACGTGTTGTGGAAGAACATTTTGCTGCTGTTTGAGCAAAAGGTAATTGAAGTGTTCGAATATTGACAGTCGATACTGTAATTCAATTAAAGATTACATATTCCTGTGTGTATGCATTTCTATGTTATCGGAATTGGGAATCTGGGAATCTTAAAAGTTTTTTATTGGTTCGGTAAGAGATCTTTAAAATCTGTGCGAGTTCTTAGAGGCAAATTATATATTCTTTTATTTTTAAATATAGTTTTGGCTATATCAGCTTATCTAATTATGAAGTTCACATGTTTCCTTACTGGTTTGACAAAAGATAGGCACAGCATCTTTGGGATCTGTGCAGCATCTAATCTGCTTTCCTATCCTTCTCCTCATAGATAAAGTCCACCATATAATTATTAATATAATATGAGTATGTACTATATATATACAAATGTTTGTGTATCTAGAGCCCCTTTACGAATATTCATTGCAGTCACCCGAGTCATCAAATCATTTGCTTATGAATCTGCATTCTGCATCTAATTAGTTGGCTGGCAAAAGCCATGTCCCCTCGCTCTTCCCTGGATCATCTATGGGATCATATCTGGTACTTTTTTGTTTCATTCTTCAATTTCTTTTAGACGTGCACCACGCTAATTTAAACGATGTGCAAAAAAGTTTTCGCTTTTGCGAGGTGCCGCGACAAAAGAAGTAAACCATTCACCCACAACCCCAACCCCACCAACCCCCGCTCTCTTTTTCTTTCGATTCCCATTTGTGCCACGTTCACTCGTTGCTCGTTTTTGTCAAGTTTTTAGTCGGTGTGATTTATGCTTTATTAATATTAAAAGTGATTTATTAGCCATGAAAATTTTCGCTCGTTTAAAAACTTGGCCTTGCCTGATTGTCCAGCCAGGTGTCCTGCATTCAGCGTCCTGCGTACTGTTAGCCAACGGCTTGGGCTCCATTGCACGCCTCTTTAATTAAAGACATCCTTTGTATCCTTGCCTCGTAAGCACCTCGTCCGTGCGCTGAGCATTTTACAAGACTGCAGTCTGTTAAATTTTTTTTTAGAAATTTTTTATACAGGGGGATCTGTCCTATGGTCCTCGTGCTTGTGCTCATTATCCTGCAGTCAACTTAAGCTAAACTGCAGAACGAGATTAAAATTGTAAGTGACAGGCAGACTGACAGCAGTAGCAGAAGCAACAAAAGCAACTGCAGCTGTCACAGCAACATCCAGATGATCGGAAACAAAACGACGAGACCAACAGCTGCTCGTTTACAACTCAAATACGTTCACAGTTGCTGTTGTTGTGCATGTTACTATTATTTTTACGCTGGCATTGTGCTTGTTCATTTTCTTATTATTTGTCCTATTATTTTTACTTCGTTTTTTTCTTGCTGTGCAGGACATTGTTGCGCTTGTGCCATTTGCCTGTCGCACTTTGTCGTATGTGTTAATGAAAATTAATTAATTAAATACATTTTCGCTCAGTTGCCACTCGCTATCTCTTTTTGTGTGTAAGTGTATAAATGCATTCTTTAAAAAAAAATCAAATGAATATAAAAACAGCAAATTCCGATACTCGATGTGCATGTCAATAAAATTCTTTGCTAGCAACATTTTCACAGTTTATGAATATTGAAAATATAGAAAATGTTAATATTTTTAGAAAAATTATTCTAACCAGTATTCTCAAATTTGATTATTATTGAGGAAAAATTAATTACTTTTTATTGTAATTGTATTTGCTCTATTATTAAAATACCTCATTTAAAAATTGCTGAAAATCTATTCGGATGCTTGGTGGGATGAAAATATATCTGATAGGCTTACATATTCTTATATGGTAAAGGTTCGCATTTTGTGTCATTTTTTTAAGGTTGTATTTGTGTATTCCCAATTATTTAAGCAACTCAATTAAAAATTGTTCAACATTTTAATAAGTCGATTAATTCGAAGTTAATAAAAACTTATCTTATAAGTTTCAATGCAGTTTTGGTTCACACAATGCCTCGCTGTCGATAACTCAACTTTCTCAACTTTCTCAACTTGCTTAAATATGTTTGCAATAAAAGCAAACAAATTTCACGCAGTCGCCTTAATTACAAGATACAATTTCCCACTTCGAATTTAAAGCATCTGGTTAATTAAAGCTTATCGAGCGCAGCAGATATCGAATAAGCATCGAAGTGTGATAATCAAACCGATTTGTGGAATGTCTGTAGTTATAGTAACCATCCAATCACGTTAATCGCTTGAAAATTAGATACACTGACCATATCAATAGTGGACAGTTAGTTGGAGGTCCAGGTTGCATTTGACTTGTTGCCCAATTGATGATGAGGTTGTGTTGTTGGCTCGTTTCTAGTGAATTTCCCGCCCGGCCTCCTCTCCAATATCCGATAAGCATTAAAAACAAATTAGCATAAATTTTGTGTTGTCCGTAAGCCTTTTGTTAAACGCATAATGCAGTATCACCATCCCTTCCCCTTTCAAAAATAAACTATGAAAACAGAGAGCACCACCCATCCCCGTCCAATTCCCCTTTACTCACTAACATATGTGAACTCCGCAGTTGATTATTTCAGGCGTAAAGGGCCAACAAAAGAAATTGAAACTGTAATTATGATGGAATTGTGGCGTAACAATAACAATTATACCAAACAACTACTGTATTTAAAAGCTAAAAAGAACAGAAAACAGAGGGGCTTTAATATGTTGTAGAAGCTGCCAAGCGATCAGATACCCTTCTCTTATAAAATACCTTACAAATTGATCTCAAATCGTAGTCAATGTTTGTGGTAGAAGACATTTCCGAACATAGATAAACTATAATTAGGAATATTAGGAGTCGATTTTTGTGGGGTATATTTATAATATTTATATTTTAATAGTATATGTATATATTTATAATAGTATATGTTTTATAACTACAATGTCGGGGAGATAAACTCAAAGTCTGAATTATTGTAGCATATTCGATAGTCACGCACTCTTTGCTTTGTTTATTATTTTTTTATTAATATTTTTTTCTTATAACTGAAAGCCGTTGTGTACTTACGCGTCGTATACGTAATATGAGTACTGAACGAAGGCTGTACAAAGCGTCCTCTGATCCCAGGCAGCAGCTTTTTGCTTTCTTTTTTTGCTGCCTGCCTGGTTGCATATAAATCACAGCTCGATATGGGGCAACAAAAGCTCGTTGGTGCAACTAGGTGGGTGGTAGAGAGGGGAGGCAACGCATTGCCAGCTAATAAATGACGTGTCACAGCGAAGCAGAAATAAACACAATTAAAAACGCATCAGCGACAAAGGACCACACACACTATGGATGTACTTACATAAATGAGGAAAAATGTTGTTGTGGATGCTGCATTCAGTATTTGGACGCATGGTTGGACGGATGGATGGATGGATGGATGGATGGATGAATGATGGTATAGGTATTCGAGTTTTTCGTCAAAAAAACATAAAAAGGCTGAAAAAAGAGGAAAAATTATATACCTATGAAAAACTAAATACAATTTTTATCTACGGTGGATCAATTATATTATTACTATGCCATATAAACCATAGTGAAACAGGAGACTCAAGAAATGTATTCCTTCTGAATTTTACAATACTGTTCAATTAGTGTATAAATTATGGCTTTAATAATATCATAAGAAAAGGAATGGAATATAAGTATTCGCTCTAAAGATTTTTTATCTTATGCTTTAATAACTAATTAATTTTACAATTTTTCATCCATATTTCTCAAGTTTTGGTTTAGTTGCATGCAGCACTTATCAAATCTAGCTATTACTATTTCGGTGTTTCATGAGCTCACTGAATAAACTCAAGACAAAAAATACATAAGTAGAATGTAAGCACATTAGTGTATATATATAATGGACAAATACTGTACAGCAACTGACTGTTTCTTCTATACACTCAACTGCTCTGTAGCTCACCTTCGCCAGGACATTCACTTAATAGTTTATACAGTTATGTATGACTGGCTGTGCTTCAGACTCGGACGCTGGACTGGTCAGACTCTACCTGGCCCTATCCTTAACTCCAATTTTCGTCTTACCAATTGCTTTGATGAATTTACAGTTGAAATTGCCATTTTGTTCAGCGTACCACGCGACGTATTCGTAATATGCGCAGAGAGTCAGAGGCGACCGAATAGAGAGAAAGCAAAGAGAGCAACAAAAAAAAGAGTAAAAGTTGCGAATGGTCTGACAAATTGCTTGGCTACTTCTTTAATGTTCTTTAACCTTAACAAAATGTAGAATCGCGGTCAGGAGTTAGACCTATACCGTCGAATTCTTTTAAAACTGTTGCAACAGTTGCAATTGATTGCAAATTAAATCGACTCAACCCATTTGATGATAACTTTTAAATATTTATAGAAGCGAATCAAGATTATTCATATTGAAAGTTTCCTTAAGTGCACTGTTGACTTTCATATAAGAGAGCTGTATGCATTTTAGCTGAAGCTAAAACTAAAAACATTTTAGTCATTTTAATATTAAATTTAAATCATTCACGCTAAACTTTTCATATATCTACATGCATCGAAGTTTTTGAACCCTGAAACTTTTCGCTTGAAAAATTGTGTGAGTGTTAAACTCAGCAGTTGACTTCACTTGACTTGACTTTGAGTCAACTGTGTCCTTGTCCTTGTTAGAAGGAGACAACCCACTCAAAAAGCACCATGGCTCAAATACCTGGCAACACTTGCATGCCACATATATGTACATGTGTACGTGAAGCATTCCTTAGAATTTGACTTCAGTTGTGTGGCACATTAAGTTGTTGTCTGCTTGTTTTTATTGTTTATACATATATTTAAATGCCTACCACTTCCACTTCACTTTCGCTTTCTGGTCTGCTGCGTGTGTGATACCACAAAATACCCATAATAGTTGGAAGCCAATGCAAATGTTGTGCAAATGATCTTTTTGGGTTGCCTTATTGCAACTAGACATGCACTACGTATGCCCAAACTGTGAGCGAGCTAATCAAAACTGACATGAGGCGGTAATGCGAGCCTGTGTTGAAAGACCTGAGGCCTTTGTGTTCGACTAGTAAATATCCTAAGAGCAGTCCGAACATAACATATGATTGTTAAAAGGTTCAATATATATACAAATGAGAACTTACATTCCATACCCTGAATACATTTCTTGATTTAAATATGAGCTATCTTATAGCCTGAGACATATATTCTTGGCTACGCTCACATAGCATACCTTTTTTGCGCATTGGCATATTTATAGGATATCAACAACTTAAAGGTATGTGGAACTCGATATTTGCGCTTAGTGTTATGCTATAAAATGTATTATAAATAGAACTTCATACTAATAAAGTACTTAAATATACAAGTAATAGCATGAATACATATAGGATACAAATATGCAGAGCACTTACATGACATTTTCTGAGTAGGATGGAAACCGTACTCCTAGATTTGGCATACTCAATACATGCCTGAGAAAGAGAGAAATAAGCAATTCTCCTTATTATATATACTATATTACTCAGGTCTAATACACAGTTCCTAGAAGCTATGTCAACATATTTATCGCTAAATATTAGTAAGCAAAGTAGATTAATTAGATTATTGGGTTTACATCCCAACCAAAGCAAAAGAAAAAATAATAACAATTAAGTTGAGAATCAAATTGTTATTATTTGAGCATCAGCAAATTAAACTGACTTTTGCAGACACTTTTGTGCACTTGTGAAGTCGAGCTCCCATAATTGTCAGAGTTGTGCATATTACATTACAATATTCAAATTTCATTTGATTCATTGATATTTTAATAATTTAATTGTCAGTTCAGTTTATTCTCAAAGTGCTGCAAATGTCATCGAGAAAAGTGGACGTCATATGGGTGTAGGCGTACGTCATTTCCGCTTTGATTATAAATAATGATCTGTGTGTGTGTGTGTGTGTGTGTGTGTGTGTGTGTGTGTGTGTGTGTGTGTGTATGTGTGTTTGTATGTGCTGTTGTTGTTTTTGTTTCAGCTGCAAGTTGTCATCAAAATTAATTAAAAAGCCAGCCGAGCACCAAAGGGGAAATCAGCTGCAAATTTGATATGAAATAGGCATTGATAATAAAAATTGGGAGGATATCAAAAGGTGTGTAGATGTGTGTGTGTGTGTGTATGTGTGGGGGGCTTTTGGGAAAGTACTGTAGGCATTTAAATTGTTTCGCACGTTGTTTGCAGAGTTTGGTTTCGTTTTGTCATTAATTTAAAAATTTGTCGCAACCCTTTTCAACTGACAATATCGGGTGGCAGGCATGTGTATGTGCGTGTGCGTGTGCGTCTGTGTGGGTGTATGTGTGTGTTTTTGTGGCATGAAAATTTAGCTTTCGTTTGAGGTTTGCCCCGAGAACGATTGTCGCGCCAATGTGTGGCTACGATGATTTAAGCAGGAGGTGGTCTAAAAAGAGCTCGCATTGCCCACAGATTGACACCCACACATATAAGCACACACACAACACGCAACACACATATGCATTTGTCAGCCAAACATGAAAAAGGATGTGTCCCAGCGACATTGACTCATTGCATAGAGCTGAGCTGTAAGCTCGAAAAGCAAGTCATGTTAACCCCCGTTTAACAACCCGCACATGAGCCGGCAGCGCTTTGTTTTTGTCTTCTGGAATGCCATGCAACTATTTGTGGCATTTTCTTTATTAACACAAATCCATATAGTACAACACAACCACAGACCGAGCATTAGTACATACATTCCTCTTGGATTCTACCGACTGCACAATACTCTGTTGTTTTGTGGTTTGCAAGTATTTTGTCATGTTCTTTGCAGATGCTGTCGAAGAAAATGTTTGAAATGGGAGTGAAAAGTGTAAGTGTAATGTGACAGTTACAACTTGTCTATCTGCATTGGGCTGTGGCATTGAGGGAGAAAAATGTGTTTTCATATTCATTTCATTTGTAAATTGCACACCTATTAGGCGCCAATAAACTAGGCTTATATCGTTATGGAAAAACTTTAAGATCAATCGAACGAAATTAAAGCGTCAATGAAAACAATATACATCTTGTCCACTTGGCAACAGAGTAGCACAGCAGGGTGTGCGGTTAGTTATAGACAGTTATGACTGCAGTGCGTGTCCTTTGAGCAGCTATTGAATGCGTTGGCACTTGGCACTTGCCACTTGGCACTTCCCACTTGCCACCTGCTACACATTGCAACAACAATCGCTTGCGAATTATTGCCCAAGACAAAACCAATAACAACAACAATAAAAACAACAATAACAAGAAGAAACCGACAACCACGTCAATAGTCAGTGCGGAGAGTGCTGTATAGTTGGACGTTGTGACATCAGCTATTCAGATAATTATTCATTCATGCATTCATGACCGAAATGCAATTTGTGATCCCCTTTGAGTCTCCGATTGAAAGCTCATTCGAATCATGCTTTGGTTATCAAGTTGAATTTCTAGTTTCATTCATATTTTTTACTCTCGATTAGCGATAAATTAAGTGCAGCTGGGAGGCTGTGTGCCGGTTCTGAAATAATTAAGCTTCAAATTTCACAAACTTTTCATATATATGTTTTAAATATATTCGATCTACAAGTGCATTGGATTGTTACATTGGCAGTTTGTGTATAATAAAATATATTCTTGCCAAATATATATAAAACAAAGGTGTGCAAGTAAGTGAATTATAATTATTTAAATTGATTGGTTCAAAAAAGAAAGAGCAGCAAGTCCATTTATGCAATTTGTGTATATATAATTGGCACACAAACAAGATAACATCTGCACACAAACAGACATAATATGCCCATGTACTTAATGGTGACAAGATTAAGATATTATTCATTTGAAGTTATACAAAGTTAGCTGAATCATCAACTACAATAAAGTTCTTTTGACGTCGTGTTAGGTTAAGTAACTCTGCTGACAGCTGATAGGATAATGAGAAAATACTGAGAGTATTTACTCATTACACTATCAGCTGTCATCAGACGAACCTTTCTCATCAATGTCTTCCAAGTTTTAGCCTATTCTTGCAGGTATTTCCCTTGTCAGCCGTTATGCAAACTTTTGAAATTGGAACAGCAACACTTCTGTTACAATGCGAGTGAATGTTGTATTCAGAATGTCAACAACATTCAACAGAGCAGACAATAGAGAACAACAGCAACGGTTGATAGCCACAGCAGAACATATGGACAGGTGCGCAATATATATATAAATCAACATATGTGATATTGAGCACCTGTCCATATATATATGGACACCTTATATATATATATTTATATATATATATATATATATATATGTGTATTTATATGTGTGTGTGTGTGTGTGCAGCATCCGGTTGTCGAGCGGTAAGCGCTTGTTCATTTCAACTGCATGGAGGTCATGTCCAGACGACACTTAATTTCCTATTTGATATTTGCTCTTAATCTAATAAATTTGCACGTGGAATAAATTGACTGGGTGCTCAAAATGTATTGAAAGTCCCAACACGAGAGCCATTATACTGAGTGAGTGAGAGAGTCTGAGAGACAGTGGGTGAGTGGTGCATGCGTTCACAGCACAGCATACGAAAGGATGGCAACGTAATCTCTAAATTAATCTTATTTAGCCTATAAACTGCAATGCCAGTCAGGAAGCCAGCAGCAGGTCGGAGTCCAGTATGGAAGAGGAGTGAGAAGCGAGGAGGAATATGAGTAGGAGTGGGAGTGGAACAGGCAGCTGACATAAGTAACTCCATTGTAATCCTTTTGTCACAGTTCATGACTCTGCAGCTTTATGATACTACCAAATCCCAAATCCCACAGGAAAAAGTAAAAGTGTCTTTGGCCGAAACGGCTGAACTATGCGATACCCTGTAATCGTTTGGGCTGTGCACCAAATATAAGAAAAATTGTATTATATATGTGTATGTCAAACATATTCTGGCCATTTAAAGTGAATTCAAATATTTGGATGTAGAAGAAACTGATATTTGTTTTGTGAGCGAGCCCGGAGAGTTCTTAAATGTAAAATATTCATATTTTCAAGCTAACTCTTACTATCCAGTGCTCTATTAATAAATAATAATTAGGATTGGAAATCGGGTTTTATATAATACAAAATAAAAACAAGGTAAATAGAGTAAAATACAAAAATAGCTTATGCTGTATTTCTAATTTATAGTCAATTGCTTTCATAGCATCTGAGATCGATGTGCTTAACCCGACAAACAGACACGACCTGTATACCTTATTGAACAGGAGGCAACTCCTTCTATTCCAACTTGATTACACTCATTTTTATTGCACACCGTGTAAAGAATTACGAGCAAAACAGCAAGGACGCCTCCTCAAAAATTCCGCTTTGCAGTCGAGCAGCGACCTCCCATGCTGCACATTCAGTTAAGCTTATGCCCGAAAACAAAAAATAGAATTGGTCATCTGCTTGGCTTAAGATTAAAACTGATGAAAACAAAGAGACCAGAAACCAGAAACCGAATGCCCCAAAAGCCGAAGCTCGAACAACCGAAACCCAAAGCGAAACCAAAAATATAAAATAAAACCCGAAACTGTTCGCCGCACAGTAACACGACAATTACATGACAGGCTCAAGCTGCAGCCAGCGACAGGAGGCAAGCGACAGGCGTCAGGAAGAGGAGTTAGAAGCAGACAGAGGAGGAGGTCGCAACGGTTTTGTTTGCATACCTGGCTACCTGGTGATAACAATAATCCTTGACAAGCCATAAACATCTTAACGTCGCCGCGTCCTGTCCTGCCCAAGGACAGCCAGCCAACCAGCCAACCAGCCACCCAGCCAGCCCGGCAGACTGCTAGACAGACAAAGCGACAGCGACAAATAGACTATGGTTACATAGTAACAGCGCAGTTCAGTTTTTTGTTACTACACTGAGAGAAATTTTGAATTAGCATGATTGCTTGACAAAAATAAAACTCCAAGCTAAGACATATCGGAACTAATCAATTGCGGGGCGAAATTAAATGACACACATATAATTCTCAATCCGACAAGGACAACGGCTGGCAGGATATTTAAAACTCGTATGTTGCTTTGTTAATTTTTGATAAAACTCAATAGCGAGTGCATGAAGTGTCTTATCAGAAGAGCATTTAATCAACTTGAAGTGTTATGCATTTTTTAATATACATATATGCTATATATAAATCAATTTACATTCATTCTCATTTCAATAACACTGATCTTGAATATTTTGACTTACCAGCATCTACCAATCACTTGGCGTATATGTGATTTATGATTAGTCTGTAAATACCCGCTAGATAAGGAATACATGCAATATATCCTAATGTATTCTGTAAATTCAGATTATGCGAGGGGTACATCAAGTGGACGCATAACTCCATGCTGTCATCAGTCTAAGCTTCATAGCTCAATCTCAATAATAATACTAAATACATTAAGAGAAAAGACCTTGGACAAAATGGACAACAGCAAATATTCGCACTCAATTTGGGTTATATTCCTGGTGATTTTTTCGCCAAGTGTCGAATTGGGTGTTCGTTCAGCTTGTGCGGAAGCGTCGGGGTGCGGATAAAACTCAACGACAAAGCGACTCAAAAGTCGATTTGAATGTTTGTCGTGTCCGCTTTTCACTTCTGTCCTCCTACGCTTCTTTTTTTTGTCAGCTTTCATTTTCATTGCTCTGCAGTTGGTTTTTCTGCTATTCAAACTTATCCCCCTTCCTCTTGTTGCCCTCTCCCATGTACGCCTCCGGATCGTTCCGTATCTGTTACACCCGCATAAGCAGCTAATTCGTTTATTATTTTTATTGTTCCGTTGACATTATTTACGTAAGCTACTTGTCAGCTTTTCACTTTGCTGGTAACCGAGTCCTCTGTCCTCAACCCTCAGCCCTAAGTCCTCCTTCCTCCTTGGTAAGGGAGGCTGCTTTATAATATTCATTTCCATTTTATTTGCCCATTTACAAGTTGCAATCTTCATGCTGAAGGCTCTTTGGCAGTCACTCAGTCCAATTGAATCCCTTCTTTTCCCTTTTTCCTTTCTCCATTCTCCACTTTCCTTATCCCTTGCGGCTGAACTTGGTTCACATTGGGTCGCTGGCCTTTTGCCTGGTTTGGGTTTGGGGTTGGCTTTGGGGTGAGGTTGGGGTTGGGTTCGGCTTTAGGGTTAAGTTTGGGGCAAGGCATAAAGAGTTGAATGCTGAGTGTTGACTGTTGGGTTATGCCTTTATTTGTCATTTGATGGCGAATGCCTTTCTGGGCAGGTTGGAGTGAGGTGTGGTGTTAGCATCTTCAAATGGTAAGTGGAAAACGCTTGACGGCTGCTTATTGTAGATTGCATATTAATAGACTGAGTTATTGATACAGCTTATTAAATGGTCCCTTGAGTTGGGGAGGGTAGACGGCTTCATGTGAGAGACAAGTTAATTAAGAAACAAGCGCAAATAATTACATTCCCAACTGCCGCGAACTCAAACTAAAACTTAATTGTTTGCAATTAATAAATAAAATATAATTTGAATTTGAGCTCAGGCAATTATTTTGATTGTTGTTACACAATAAACATATCTAGGCCTTATCAAGTTTAAAAGTTATGAGTGTGGCTTTTGATGTTAAATATAAAATATTATTTAATTAAATACACGGAAAATGAGTCACTTGGAATCAGCTACACATCAATTAATTGATCCGTAATAATAAAAAGCAGTAACACACTGAATTTTTAAGCTACATTTTTTCTGAAGTTATAGTGACACTCATGAGGATCTTACAGATGGATGGTTAAAGGCAAATCCGCCAATTTAATTAAAGGCAGCATAAATTTGCCCTTAGACTAAACCAATCGTGCAGCAAAACGAAAAATCTCTATTAAGTTGATGTTCTCAGAATCATCTCTACCAGTGGAGTATCAAGTGGACAATCAATCGGTTCGAGCACAGACGTCCGCACCGAAAACCGATACCCCACCGAATGGCAGAGCAATCGAGAGTCACTAAAAATGTCCGCTGGGCACTAAGCTGGCTAAAGCACTCCAATTAGAGCCAGCATCGGGTTTGGTAACTTGGCTTAGCTTAGGCAGCAAACTAAAAAAAAAAAAACAACTAAGTGAACGCTAGTTGAGAGTGCCCGACTAGCATATACCCTGTTCCCCAAAATAAATTCGTACTGACAATAATATATATATATATAGAAAAGAAAACACTTATTTTGTACTGTGTATGGTAAATGCGAAGCTATATTTCAATCAATCATCATAGTCTCTAAGATCAGTTTGATCAAGACAATCTGTTCTTTTTGGATGCCTTCCTCGAATTTAGAATGGATACAGGGTATAGAAGGGCATTGTCTGAGGTTGGCTTTGGATTACAGTCGGAGGCAAATAAAAATATGCCAGGGTCGAACGTTGCACAGGACTCGAATCACACACACAGTTGACAGCTGAGCAGTCATGCATATGCAACTGTGTGTGTGTGTGGGGGTGTGGGTGTGTGGGTGTGTATATAGGACTGCAAGTGCGACAATCGCGCCGCTGGCTATGACTGCTCATTTACACTTTTGCACACATACACGTAGACTCACACATGTACACATGTCCTGCGACCAGTACACAAAATCTGTCGCATCAGCAGAAACGGACGCTGACAATGACAACGAAAAGGGAGAGTACGAAAGGAAATTCTAGTCTATTATATTTATATATGTATATGTATGTCTGTATATATGTATATATATATATATATATATATATATGTATATATCTCACCCTATCTCTTATTCTCTGTCATTTTGTGAGGTTAAACAAATACAGTTAGTAGACGTTTGCCAACTTTTGCTGACGGAAAAATTTGGTAGCGAAACGTACACAGGCAGAAGGGCGTGACATTAGGGGGCCCTCTTCCTTTTGCCTCTCACTCCATGGGGTCGGTCGTACAGTGGATGGGGTGTCTGCAAGAAAATGATAGAGAGGGAGAGGAGTAGGTGGAGGAAATGGTAGGGTGTCGCACGTTTCGCCGTTCAATAGCCAGTTGTCATTTATTCGACTTCTCAGCTATGTCTCCAAAGCTGTCTTCTCTTCCATTTCACTCTCTCTCTCTCTCTTTTTATCCCTCTCTCCTTCTCTCTCTGTCGCTCTCTCGCTCAGTGTTTGTTTAATTTAGTTTACTTTCGAGCAAAACTACTCCCGCATTCCCAAGTGTGTAATTTTAAATGTCAGCAACAATAATCACACACACACAAGGAAATACACACAAACGTGTCCTTGTGTTGATGTCAGTGTTTTCCAGCTGACCAACTGATTTAGTTAAAGTTGCACACAAAAATCAAAGGGAAGACAAAAATCAAATTAAAGAAGCAAATTGAAAAAACTAGCTCCGAGCCAAAAAATAAGTTATATAAACGATATGCTGCCTGTAAAATAAATGGTTCAGAAGTGGTTCAAAATGGATTCACATAATTCAGGCATAGAAAAACTTCATAACTTCGATAATACCTGTGATAGCCATATGAAATAGTAATCCGATCCGACCTGACGCAAAGGACGAATATATTCACAGATTCGTCAAGACTGAGAAATTAGGTATATAAAAACAGACTCGACTACTTATGCCAAAAAAAAAAAAAATACAATGAGTGCACAGTAAAAAAAAACATTAAAATGCCTGTGTAATTAAAATAATATGAACTAATTTATGAGTTATGAACTTTAAATATGCAAATGTGATTTAAAACAGACAGCAACAAGCTGCATAAATATTTCAAAAGTTTTTATCATCAGTTTCATTTGTTATGCAAGCCTCACGAACATATTTAGTTCCTGCATGCCTTTCTAATGCATTATTTTGCTTTAATTAGAGAAGTGAAATTTTGTCTTATGCATCACGTAAGTGAATGCACAGTTGGAATATTATTTTTAGTTAGCACTTGCCTCACAATCAATAGATAAAAATGTTTTTATATAGAAGCTAAAATACCCTTACAGAAGCTACCACATGGATTAGGTATATCCATACACATATATTTAGTATAACCCAAACCACTATTAATCAATACATCGAACATTTTCTGAAACTTTTACTTATGTCTAAGGGATAACTTGAATTAAATAACCTTTCATATCATACAAAATATGATAAGATTTCACACAGATAGTGAAAATAATACCATCAGAAAAATGATCGATGTACAAGTTAATTGTGCTTTTTGGTGTAGTTATCTTGCATACATTTTATATTCTAAAAACATTACTCTCAAAAGGCAATTTTCCAATATTATTGAATTATTATTATTGTTATAAATATTATTTGTGCACCCATCACTTTATTTCTTAATGCTTTTACTCAGTTTCACTTTAAATATAGTATATACTGCACCATTTCACCTGCATCACCCAACCATTGTCCTCTCTCACAATTTTACTTTAGCTGCATTCTGAGGATAATTTAACAATCAGATAGCATTGCAAATGCTTGTTGTATTGTTATTGAAGGCAATGTAATTGGTTTGTTTGTAAATTTGATACCAAAATGCATATAGTATGCATAAAATTGTCGAATATTTATTGAAGAGCTGAATCATTTAACATGAGATAAGTCAACTGTATTCGGTAATCCAGTTTCGTAATTTTAATGCATTGGATAATCTTTGCAGACAGCCAAAGGAGCAAACTAGGGCACAATTATGATACATACACACATAGGAAAAAAATATATACAAAGCGTTGAACGTAGTTAGTAAACACAGATCCCCCCTTCACCGTGCAAACCAGCTTACTCATGTGTTCTTCATCGACCTGGGCTTATAACTGGGACACATGAGCAAGTGTTTAAGTGCACACAGACAAAGGCCAAGTATGAGATGATTATGAGGAGGACTGTTGGAGTGGGGGATGGATATGGATGTGGGGCGACAGATAGGACACGTAACTAATAAAATGGCTAGCACGCGTGTGCCAAGAAGTTCTTTTTGCCAGCCCATCTACAGCGCCCGACAGACTTCGATCTATTGTGCAGACACTTGCACAGCTTCAGAGGCGCAAATATTTGGCCAAGTTAGCAAAGTCGAGTTTGTCTGTCCGCCTGTTTTTGTGAGCTCATTAAATTTTGTCAATGTAAATATGTGAGTGTACAGTAAGCCAGGCAGGCAGGCAGCACATGCAACACGTAGCTGAAGCCAACTGCCAACTGGCAACTTGCAGAGCCCAAGTCAAACGTTAGAACGGCATATGCACTTCCTGCGCATTTCCTGTTGCGAATCGTCTTCGCCAATGTCCCTGGCTTCTAGACGTCGGTGTCCTTAAGAATTTATTACGTGCAAATGTAAATAGTGGCACGTGCAAGCAGCAACTGCAAGCAACGAAGGACTCTCGGTGCCATGCCGCGTCCTGGCCGCAATATGAATGAATGCTCCATGCTTGTGTCCTGTTGGCAATAAAAATGTTGTCGTCGCCAAACAAAGGCGAGTCAACAATCCCCCTCCCCGCCTGACCGCTTGCCTGCCTGTCTATCTTTTATTCAGTGTGCCACGCTTAGTCAATAGATAAAGCATCCACAAGATACAGATACTTGCCTCGGTTTCTGCACTATGCAAACAGCGCAGCTCAATATGCAATATTTAGATTATTTATTTGCCCAGGCATGCACTGCAGCTGTGGTCAGGTCGGTGGTCTGGTCTCCTTTTCAGCTACGTTGACCCATGACTGGCTGTAATTTGACAGCTCAATGCAAATTGTTCACTAAGCACTGCACTATGCTCAACAATTCATTCTTGCATTCCCTAATTTGTGTTCCTCCAAAGCAGAAACTCAATGTGACAATTGGTAGTTGGCATCTTAATGACTTTAGCAAGACAAAGGCCCGCCTGATAAGCATTAATTATTACACACCACATTGGTTGCTTTGATATCTGAACTTGTGGCAATTAAAATGTGCCAATCAAATCACAATGCAATCATCATTTGCAATGCATTAAATATAAAAATCATATAAATTAAAGTCCATTTATTACACTCTTGCTGAGAAAATGTCCAGTATTTAAACAGTAATTTCACCTTTACTATTTGTTGAAATTAAATGTAATGTTAAGCAGTATTAGCATAACTCAATTAAATGCTTAACTATCCCAACAGCAGCTGCATCAGCGAGCAGTCAAGCGTCCATCAACACAGTGAAGCAACGCTAATGGAAGCTACAGTGGACCTAGGATGATGAGAATGATGATGATGGTGGCACAGCAGAACGGTGATCAAATCGCCAAAAGCAGCATTCGCAATCGCAGCATACTGAATAGCGAGAACTTTAAGTTCCACAATCTCAGTCGGATGTCGGCAATACAACAACAGCAACAGCAACAGCAAAGACCACAGACAGCTAGACAGCTACAATTAGAGACAATTAGCCAGAGGCAACCCAATCAATCCATATTCAGACCGAAGCTGGCGCATTTTCAATTAGCTGCCAATGGAGGCAGACGATTGCAGCTGTTGCTGTTATTTTTGCTCTGCAATTGCATTGGTAAGTGTGGATTGCTCAGATTTTTTTTTTATATATTTATGTGTGTTCAAGCGTTGCGATAATAATTTATCAATAATGATGGCCTATCGAGCTATCGGCAAATATTACATTATCGATAACTTCATGGAAAAACGATGCTATTGAATTGAAGCAATCGATATGCATTAAAAATATATTTAATATATATTAAGACATTTGAATTGCTTCTGCGCTATGTGCACCATATGCTTTGCTTTGCCCCATCGATAACAATATGCAGCACAATGGTAATCGTTATCGATCAATTGCACTTATTATGCTTGCTAAACCCACCTAATTTGCAAAAAAAAGGAAAAATTTAATAAATAAAAATAATTCGTTTGCTAGTTTTTTATAATTTATCAACATTAAATCAATATACCATTAAATTAACACTATTGCTTATTCATCCATAGTCTGATATGCCCAAAATATAATATGAAAGTTCGTTAATTGTGTTCAATCAATGTTTCCTCTTCATGGCAATTAACCATTGAAATGAAGATATTTCCATTTCACACAAAATCTCCTCAGTAGGCGCCTTCGAGCCGGATTTTGTCATTCCGCTGGAGAATGTGACCGTTGCCCAGGGCAGGGACGCGACATTCACGTGTGTGGTCAACAACTTGGGTGGTCATCGGGTGAGTGGTGACGGTGCGTCAGGCCCAGCCAAGGTATGTATCGGTTTTTCAAACGCAGCGTTTCAATTTATTACAATTTACACATCGTTTATCGTTTCATATTTCATTTCGATTCATTTCAGTTCTCTTTTCTTTTTTTTAATATTTTTGGTTCTCTATTTCACATTCACCAGTTTCACAGTTGAGTGCACCATTGTTAACTATTTTATTTTTGGAATCAGATAATGAACCCACTAATAAGAATAAACTGCACAATATTGAAAATTATTATGTAACCTCTTAAGCGCACTTATTACTATTTATATAAGTAAATAAATATAACTATCGTAATATATTCTATATAATAATAGCACTCTGCATATTTAAAGCACCACAGCAACTACAACCACAGCAACAACAATATTAAGATATTCAACATTTAATAAAAAAAAACACCAAAAATATGAAAGAAAGCAACAAATTAAAAAAAAAAACAAATTGGTTCAATGGAATATACCGAAAATATATACATATATTCATATATATGTATATACATACATATATATTATATATAAATATATATATATATATATATATATATATATTAACATATATATGTAAGTATACATATGCATAGCTTTCTATTGATTTTATGACCGTATTATTATTAGCGCTCACATTTAATTTATGACACAAAAAGAAACAGCAGAAGAAAGAGAGGAGAATATTGCAAGAAAGAGAAACAACATTTGGAGAATATTATGCATATTTAATAATGTTTTGCATAAGGTATTCAAGGAATGGCAACAAAAAAATGCCATAAACCGGAAAGCTTTTGTTGTTAAGAACAATAAGCAAGTGTAGAACAAAAAATATATATATTTATATTTATATATATATTATAAATAAGCGAGCTGCACAACAATAAAAATGTAAATCAGACAGAAATGGAATAAAAATCATATCGAGTAATGCACAGAGCAAATAAAAGAGGACCAGGACAAAAACTGACATACAATAAAGCTATAAATATTGAAAACATGCGAACTTTATTCTTTTAATCCTAGAAGCTTGTTAAATTCTTGTTGATCTAACCAGATTATAACATTTTACTGCAAAAATGTTCAATATAATTGAGTACCATCACTGCTTAGTGGTACTGCTGAACATTAACCAGTACGAAATACTTTGCATGATATCGATATAGGCATCTACTTTTATCGGTAATTCAAATATCCATTTGGGTTGTGTTAATACAAAAAAGTCTAAGTATAGTTCTCTCAGGAGAGGAAGGCAGTGAAAATTCGAGCATTTAACATAAATACAAATGTAAATAAACATTTAAAGTGCTCAATTGATGACACAAGAGGAATGTAGGACCGCGAGAACGTTCGAATATATAGTGTGAATAGTTAGTAGTTGGAGGGATTGAATATCATCGCCTTTAAATGTTACTGAAATGTATATATGTCGATTTTTGAGTTTTAATTCAAATAACTCTGTTCCTTTATGGCGGAATACAATGAAATACATTTTGTTTGTTCATTGCAAACCTGTCTCTGCATATGTGTGGAATGCGGGTGTGTGGATGTATGTGCTGGCATTGTGCAATGGACATCAAAGAGTGTTAATCAACGAAATGGTATCATAAATAAAAATACCATTTCCCATAAATCCTGTGATGTTTTTAACAAATAAGAACAACACAACAATTTAGACAGACTGCGCAAGATAATGATTGAGCGAGATAGAAAGAAACCGAAAGAGGCTCCTGACTCAATTTCAAATTTATTTAAACAGTATATAAATAAAATATTGTCAATATAATAAATGGTAAACGCATTATATGCATAAAAATAAATATAAAAACAAGAAAAGGAAAAAAGAATAGGAAACTCTAAAACTAAATTTAGATGACAGAATTGCAATGAAAAATGCGATAGATAAGGCAAGATATAATAGATTAATATATAATTTTATATTTATAGTACTAGGACAAAAAAAAAGTCATATTTACAGAAGCGTTTGCCTTTGTAAACGAAAGAAAGTTGTCAGTAAGATAAATTGAATTTCATTCAAGCCTAAAATGTAGTTTTACAGGCGCTGTGAAATAATTTTGGGTGATGTCTTAAAGGTTCAGATCTATCGCATCCAATACTTGTTAATCGTATAAATTGACACACGATCGCCAGTTCCAGGAACGAATTGTAAACAAAGATTCGACAAGCGGAATTCAGGCAACAAAAATTAACGAAAAATCTATAGGAAAATGGATGCAAATTTGAAGATATATATTTTTCGCAATGTGCATGTGATTTTGTTGGGTTTCTCGCAATTTGTTTGAAGCCAACAACGAGAGCAGCAACAACAACAAACAGGAACAACAACGACGGCGAGAGTATAACAAACAATGAGAGAGACAAAAGAGTCGCATAATCGTCACATTGTTTTCAGTCGCGTTTCGATTATATTTTATTGTTTCTCTGCTTTATTTAATATCCATATTCTTTAGGTATTTTTTTTCTTTTGTTTTTTGGAATTTTTTTTGTTGGTCTTTCATTTTGTCAAATGAGAAACAGAGTAAAATATTTTTGAATGAAAATAAATTCAAGCGCGCCGAGTTAAAACCGAAACAAACTTTGCACCACTTTTTAGTCATATGTGTATGTGTTCGTTCATATGTATTTGTGTTCGTTCCCTAGTGTGTGTGTGTGTGTGTGTGTGTGTGTGTGAGTGGGTGTGTGCGTCTGTATGTGTGTGTTGTACATATGCTTGTAGTCCTTTATGTAGTGCTGTTGTAGTCCTTTAGTCCCATAGCTTTGTAGCACTGTATTGCTGTAGTCCTGTATTTAGTGCTACTATATCCTGACTTTATGATATTTGCTCGCCGTATTTGCATTTTTCACATACACAAACTTTTGCCTCTTTTGAGTATATTTTATTTGTTAGTCACACTCACAATCGGAATATCGCAATCCTCTGTTCCGTCTGTGTTGCCCCCTTCCTCCCTTTTCCACCCGGCATTACTCAATAAATTTGCTTTATTGAGTAAATAAATAAAGTGACAGACAGTCCATAGCAACGAGCAAACAGACGCCGCACATCCTCCTGTTCTTCACCTCCTCCCTCCTTCCTCCTCCTTTGCCTGCTGTCCAGTTTGGTTATGTCCAGAATCGCTATTTATTGGTTTATAGCGTTTTTCGGCTCTACTATTGACACTGGCCAAACAAGCGTAGCTGTGGCACAGGAGGTGGGGGGTGCCAAGTGGGGCACTTGCCACTGTAGTCGCAGCTGCATTCGCGAATTCACTTTATTTGCATGTTAACTCGAGCATCCCTTTAATGGTCTCAGCTCCATCAGCCGCCATTAACTATCCCTCATTTGAGATTTTTCACTTGATCACACAGCAAATCAGTTGCAAATGAACGCTTCACCTTCTTTTTGCCTCTCATTTCCACTTCAATTTCCAATTGTGTCGCGGAAAATGTATATCATATATATATAATTGTCTAGGTTTTGCAATAAGTCGGTATATTATTACTGATAAATCCAACAATTTCTTGTACGTATTTTTTTGTGTTTTTTGTTATTTTTTTCAGCAACTCTGTAAAAGAAAAACAGAAAGTATGAAAGCACTTATTGCCACAAACATTTAATTGATTCTTAAAATAAATTAGGTAATTTAGCAATCATTTGCATTTTTATTTCAAGCTTTTCACAACTGAAGCAAAAAACGATTTTATTTCTCATATGGCTAAAAGTTGAAACTACATAATCTTGGTCTGAGAACACACCCAGTTCAGACACAACGTTTTTGTTTCGAAAGATATTCTAATATGTCTACTTTCAACGCACACCAAACGAAACAGATTGTTTTTGTTTAGTTTTGTGTGTTGGAGTACAAAAACTCCTCGCTAAGTAAAAACTAAGGTAGAGTTTTTTAATCATAACAACCAAAACAATATAAAATTAAAATGATAAAAAAAATCATATTCTAATAAGACTTTTTAATTTTTAAATTTGAATTTAACTAGAAGAACATTTTAAATGTGGTTCAGTAAAATAAAAAATGCAAAGGATAAAAATAGAGGAATAAATCGAACGGAATCTAAATGTTCTTTCCTATAAGGACAAAAAAAATTGTTAATTTCAATACGTTTTTGTTTTTAGTTTTGTTCCGTGTATTATTGCTTTAAGGAATAGAGCAGATATTGACAACGACAGGGACTTAAAAACATTTTGATTCATTCGGTGTTTGTTGGATTGGACTGACTCAAAGCAGAACGTTTTGGATTTGTTCGCTGTGGTATACTTATATTTCCTGAAGCAAAACAAAATCGATATGTCTGATTCGGTGTGTTCTCAGCCTTACTATTAATTTAAGTGAGTAAAAAGAAATTATCGATATGTATTGACTTGTATTATCAACAGCAGTCCAAATTAAACAGCTAACAACCCTATAAGAGAAAACGAAACGAAGCGTTTAATTCGCATTCGACTTCTTTGCATTTGTGTGTGGCCAATTAGCTTTGTGATATTGGTTGCCAAGCAGCAGTAGTACACAGAAGCAGCTTAAGTCTCAGTATCTCTCCCCGTGCCTACTCTCTCTCTCTCTCTATCTATCTATCTATTCATCTATTTATCTCTATCCCCCAGCCCTCCATCAGTCATTCGCTTTCTTCATTATTTTTACACTATAGAAATTGTATGTTAATATGCAACGCCCGGTAAAGCAGGCAACAAATGCTTATGCCATTTAATTTACTATATAGTTGTGTGTGAGTGCGTGTGTGTGTGTGTGTGCGTGTGTGTGTGAGTGAGCGAGTGTATTAGTTGTATGTTGCATGCTTTGCCGTTTAATTGCCAACTGTTTAACCTCTAGAGTCAGCACTTGCTCCCACCCAAACATATATGTTTTGTTCTTTGATGGATTTACTTAAGTTTCGTTTGCTAATCATTGTGAAAATACTGAGGTCGCCCTTCTTTAATAACTACAAAAGCTAATCGAAAAGCAATAATTGCAAAATACAATGATCATTTGCGAGCGACCAGTGTTTGCACAAATGAAATGTATGCATATATATGCATATGTATGTATATATATGTGCAAAACTTATGAGTTTCATATGCGACAAATGTTTGCTAATTGCTAAATGTTTCCTCTTCTTCCTTAAATAACACGCAAACAAACAACAACGTACGAAATGACCAACCACAAAACCCAATTCCACTAATTGCACTTGAAATATCCCAACCCCGATTTCATATCCTTGGCCAAAACGAAAAACTTGCAAAAACTTGCGGCATCAACAACAACTACAACAACAACAACACCAAATACACCAACAACACAAACAACAAAATGAAAATGGCATCAAATTGCGCTGACATCTGACGACGTCGACGACGACACCAAACGATGGCGCCTGAACCTGTACCGAAATTGGGTATTGTGGATTGTGTTGGGGATTCTGTGCCAAACGCCGCCATTGTCAACGACACTGACACCAAACGACGACGACAACGACTACAACGACGGCCAACTTTTGTATCGTTGACACAACAACTATCCAAACCCGCACCCTCCCCCTCCCCTCCACTTCCCCCACACACTCTCCACTGCATCCGTCTCGATTCGAATGGCAACGCCAACTGGCGCAACGCCGCCGCAACGAAACTTCCAACTAAATTCTAATACATCCGCAAATCGATTTTGCTGGCTAAACCCCAACTATCGTCCAACAAAAAATAACAAAAAAAAAAAAAAAACAACAAAAAAACTGGTAAAAAAACTAACCGGAAATTGCTGAATGCGGCGTTGATGACGCTGCCTGTTGACCAATAATTGTTACAACTACAACAAACTGAAACTCGCCACGAATTTAACGATTTGTCGGCGTTTGACAATGACAATGATGACAATGGGCCAAATCGAAATAAATGGCATTAACAATATGATATGTTGATGACAATAATGATGGATATCGCAATTCATTCAAACATCCCCAACAACAACACCAACAACTTTATTCGCACACTCAAAATGCAATTTGCAAACAAAATAAAAATTCAACTACCGCAACGCAATGAAATGCAACGAATGAAACGATGGAATGAATCCACAAATGTGCCTGCGTTCACAACAAAATCAACAACCATAACAACAACGTTGACATTTTGTTCATCATCAGGTCGCTTGGATAAAGGCCGATGCAAAAGCCATCCTGGCCATACACGAGCACGTGATAACGAACAATGATCGACTATCGGTTACCCACAACGATTACAATACTTGGACACTCAACATACGTAGCGTTAAAATGGAGGATTCTGGCAAATACATGTGCCAGGTCAATACTGATCCAATGAAAATGCAAGTAAGTATGCCCATTACCAATACACACAAAAACCATTATATATATATAAATAAATATTACAAATGATCGATAACTGTATGGGCAATTGAGAATATTATATATTAGGATGCTGCATTAAATAAATCTTATGTAAAGAAAATATATTTATACACAATTCGTTGGTGTGTGTGTGTCTGTTATCGATAATAATCTGATGACAGTCAATAAGGAAAATTATGATAAATTTATATTTATTATAAGCTAACAGTCCGATAACAGTTAAGACGAAACATAAAGTTAAATATATTTGTTTAAGACTCGTGCGTGTTTTCTATCGATAACAATCGCACATTTGCAAAATATGCTAACAATAAGAACTTCTTCTAGTTGGTTGCTCCAACCTGGGTTTAAAGCAATAGCTGATGTCGATTCAGTCAGCTAGGCCAATACGTCCATTCAAGTTCATTTCCATATTGTTAGAAACGTTATATCCATGCAAATGGCACAACTTCTGATTGCATTTGGCACACATTCATTTTGACACCATTAATTTTCAGCTATTTGCGCTTGGGACGAACGCGTTAGCAGTATTACAAAGTTAACAGTATACATGAATTGTGTTGCCCAGAGCGGCAAATTTAATCCAAACAAGAAATAATTATTATCTTAGGCATATCGAAGATCCACACAAGAACTCGTGTTGATCGATATAGTGATCTGATCCGACATATGAGCTGCATACAAAAAGACAAAAGCTTCAAAGCTGAGGGACTAGTTTGCATATAAGCAGGCAGACAGACAGACGGACACGGCTACATCGACTCAGCTAGAGATGCTTATCAAAATATATATATTTTTTGGCGTTACTAACTTTAAGAGAAAATTGCAATACCAAAAATTACGTATAAAATGGCATTTACGCTGAAGAGTACCTTTGGAAACAAAGCCAAAACACTCTGAAAGCACTTCCCGTATTTGTATTTATGGGCATACATTTACTTATGCAACTCTTAGCTAAATTCAAATTCATTGACAGTTATTAATTCTGCCCAGTGATTTCCTTTGGCATTCTCTGTTTTTCCGGGAATTTGTGAAAGAACATATCAAACTGATGCAAAATGTATTGTTGGAAAATGAAAAAATAAAATCCGATATACGAAATGAATTGAAATTTCTCTGGGGCTGCTCTTGCTGAATATATTTATATATATATATATATTTTTTTTATACATTTATCTATATGTATATAAATATATATATATTTTATACATTTATCTATGTGTGTGTGTACAGCGCTTTAATAACCAATTTAAACCACAAACAGTGGATTTTGTCTGTGTCAATAAGAGTTCAGTGCGTGTATTGTGCTTTAATTAGTGTGCCAAACAGCAGAAATGCATACGAATCTTTGCCATTTACTTTGAAGTTTCGTAGCATGTGGCAGGAATGAGTGACCGTTGATATGTGCAAACCGATTGTGTTTGCAATTTCATTTCGCATCGTTTCGTTACGTTACGTTATGTTACGTAAAAGAGAGTTTCTGCCGTTCACAAAGGCAGAAGCAGAGCGAGCAGCAGCAGAAGCAGGAGCAGCAGCAGAAGCAGGAGCAGCAGCAGAAGCAGGAGCAGCAGCAGCAGCAGCAGCAATGGCAACAACGGCTTGCAATAAAAGTAACCTAACAAAGCGAATTGAGTGAAAAGCAAATATGAGACAAATAAAAAGCAAACAGCCTGTTCGACGCCCTCTGTAGTCTTCGTGGTTGCCTTTTAACCCTTTATGGCATTTTCCTTATTTTATTTTTTATTTTTCTTCTTTTTTTTTTTTGGCTTTTAATACATTTTCTCTTCGTTTGGCCATGCCGTATAAATTTCGCGCTCTGCTCGTTTGAGGTTTTTGTGACGTTTACTTTATGTTATGACGCAACTGTCAAATGCAGCAGCAATAACGACAACGACAACAACAACAATAACAGCAGCAGCAGAAGCAGCATCAACGTTGTACAACAAACAGCGACGACATCAGCTCCATATTAATTCACCATTAAAAATCAACGAGCAGAGTCAAATTCACTTAACATCACATAGCTTGTTATATTACAGTTACTGCTGTCGTTGTTCAAACATAACGTTTAATATAAAAGTTGTAATTAAACAACCGAAGCACAAAAGAAATGAGTTGCTTATACACAATATAGGCGTGTAAGCATCAAGACAATGACACCAATGATTTTAATCAATAATTATCGAAACTTAAGCCAAGTCTCAACTCTTGAAAAAAAAACGAATACAAATTTATTGAAATTCGATTTCGGGCAGCACTTGTACAGAGACAAATTAAAAATGTTTTCAAATTGAATATGCAATTGTAATCATTACAGACCGCCGTACTAGAAGTGGTCATTCCGCCGGATATAGTCAACGAGGAGACTTCCGGTGACATGATGGTGCCCGAGGGCGGATCCGCTAAGCTCGTCTGCCGCGCCCGCGGCCATCCCAAGCCGAGGATCACTTGGCGTCGCGAGGATGGTCGCGATATCATCGCACGCAATGGTGCTCATCAGAAAACCAAAGGTATGTCCGACAATCTGGCAGCTAGCTGCGACCCAGCTAGCAAGCTGAGTGACTGACCGCATGTCAAACTTTAAATTCTTTCTTCCATGTGTTCCGCCCTCCCACCCCACCCCGCCATTCAGCCATTTCAGTGGAGGGCGAAATGTTGACGCTGTCGAAAGTCACGCGATCGGAAATGGGCGCCTACATGTGCATCGCCTCCAATGGAGTGCCGCCGACCGTGAGCAAACGCATGAAGCTACAGGTGCACTGTGAGTATGCCAAGGACCTAACCCTAACTTTTAGATATCCTTTGCAAAGGAGTGTTTCAGTTTTGTCACGACCTATGTTGCACATTCAACCCAAAAATAATATACATATCATCTGAATTTGTCTTCTTTGCTTTAAATATTATATATAACCAAAATCTGTCTGCTTGCCATTCAGTTTGGATTAGTTTATCCTATGCTTAAGTAGAGTATGTACTTCTAGAAGGGCATTTAATCTTCGTCGCACTCGTCGCTTGTTTGGATTCACATTGATAAATGTGCTCGAGCTGGGACGTTGCTAACAAATGCTTTGATTTATAACCCCAATGCTTGCAGCTATAATAATAATATTAATAATAGCTAACATACACACAGTCGGATGTGCGTGCGTGCTGCTGTATAGGAACGAGACTGTACCCTACGAAGCCCAACACCTGTCATCCGACACCAGAAACCCATGGCCCAGTGGCACCCTACGGAACCGCAGTATAACGCAATAACTCGAACTGCAAGTGTTTCCGTTCCGATTTCCGGTGCCTTCATTTGGCTTGGCGGACGCAAACTTTCCAAATGCATTAGGACACCGGCTACCGGAACGTAGGGTGTCAATGAGTGTTGATGGGGGTGGGTGGTGAAGGGGTTGTATTCGTACGTAGGGTGTGCTGTCTAGACGGTTTGGGCGAACGTCACGTCTTCGTAGTAAAAGTTGAACAGCTTTTCCTTACCTGCCGTGTGTATCATGTGACGTGGTAATTGCAAAGGGCAGTTGCCTGCCACCGCATCGTACCACTCAGCGCCGACCGCCCTAACACCATCCTACAAAAAACTCGCCGCGGGAGGAATGCGTGCCAGTGGCTGCTGCAGCGCATTAAACTTAATGAAATTCTTGCAAAGAAAAAGGGGAACAAAAAACAAGTTAAAAAACGACCACAACAACAAAGAAGAACAGCAAATATGAATGCTAGAACGGAAATGTGCCCGACTGTGTGATACCCTGCTCTGATCTGCTGCTAATAAACTACAACGCAAATAATAATAGTAAAGCCAGATTAATCAATATCACAGGGTTGAAACCAGTTGATGCTTCTGTCAGCTAAACACATTTGCCCAACTAAGCCTTTTTACAGGGTATAACAACAGGGTGGTGAGAAAAGTGGGGTTGTGTTCTTTTGAGGGGTGGGGTTGTGAATGAGAGAAGCTGTGTCGTAGGCAAAAGATCCTATCTACAAATTATATTGACACGGCCAAAATGTTCGCACCTCAATGAGCTGCTGCACGTGTGCGTGTATGTGTGGGTGTGTGGGCTGGGGGTGTGTGTATGTGTGTGTGTGACACAGTCTGTGCCCTACTCAAATACACCACCACCCCTTCCTCACGACCGCAGTGCTTAAACGTCTGTCACCGCCGCAAAAATTAATTTCAATTTTTTTTTTTTTTGCTTATCTGCTCCAATTTTTTGGCGTTGCTTTCGCATTTCATTTCATTTCTTTTCTCATTTCATTTTCGTCTCTACGTCTCTCTGTCTGTCTGTCTTTATATCAGTCATTTGCTGTCTGCTTCAATCTCTGCTTCTACTCCTCCAACTCCTCCTACGCCCGCCCTTCCCTCCGTCCTTCTGTTTACCCTCGCTTGCCCCTTTATTGCTTTTGCCTTTGCGACTGCGTCTCAATTTCAATTTAAAAACTCATATGGGCGTCTGCAGTTTTCCACTTTCCACTTACTACTCCTCCCCACCCACCCCCATATACACACACACACACACACTGCTTTCCCTACCAAAAGTATCTGCTGCTGGGGCTGATGCTGTCTCTTCTGATTTCTTCTGCTATGCCGGTCTTTGACGTTACTTTTCCACCTCTGCTTTTCGTCTTGTTGTCTTAAACTGACAACAAGAACAAAAAAATGGAGACACCACACCCTCCCCCAACCCCCTTAAGAGCACCCTCAACCCCAACATTCAGTCCACATTCACGGCTTTTGCCGCTTGATTTCTTAAGTTGCTTCAGCGCTTTGCTTGATTGATTTTAATCAGAAAATTAAGTGGATCCTTGGCTTTAAAAATCAACCCGCCGCAAGCACAAAGAGAAAATGTTTGTCTCCTTGTTGTTGTTGTGCGGTATTTTGGTGGCTCTAAGAGCACATCTTTATGTCTAATACCTACGATTACATTTGGACTTAGTCACAATCAGGCCTAGGTTTATACTACGGTGTTTTTCTAACCACAAACTACTTGAAGCTTGTTTGGTACAACTTTGCTTCTGTATCGGATTCTTCTTCCTCTGATATTCAATTCAAATCCAAATGACAACATTCCTCTTATACATTTGTAAAGTTTAAAAAAGCTCCAAATGCAAGATACGTTTTAAGTTGGAATAAACGTTAATAAATCTTATGTTATGTTAGGACTTTACTTAGTATTCCTTAGCTATTGAACATCTAGCAACTATCAACTCAATAATTTATCCGTTAGATGTACATGTTCAGAGCTAACAGCTTGAAGCATTCTTTAGTAATATCCAAAGTTATTTTTGTAGTGTCGGAACTTTTGCAGTTGCTCACATAATTAGTTAGATCAAATAAACACATCGAATAAACAGTGCTGTTTTTGGGTAAACAAAGGGAAAGCGAAGGCGAGGCTGAACGAGTGAGAGGAATGATAATGACGTTGATGACTTGTTTTGATCAATGCATTGTATTGCAGACAAGTTGCAGCTAAGCACACAACTGACGCGTAGCCTACGACATCGTTATGATAGAGGCATATAAAAGGCCCAATAATCTGAATGATGAGCACTGCAATTTCTGGCTGAGAGATCGATAGATAGATAGAATGCGCATCTGTATAATTGTTACACTGCTCGCCTTGGTGGCTGTCGCCGCCGCTCAGGGTGGTGGAGGTCGCCGTGGTCCTGGAGGTGGTGGTGGCGGTCCTGGTGGTCCTGGAGGCCCTGGTGGTCGTGGGCCAGGCGGTCCTGGTGGTCCTCCCGGCCGTGGTCCAGGCGGACCTGGTGGTCCTCCCGGCCGTGGTCCAGGCGGTCCACCCGGCGGCGGTCCAGGCGGTCCAGGCGGTCCACCCGGCGGCGGTCCAGGCGGTCCACCCGGCCGTGGTCCGTGCGATTGTCCAAATCAAAGCTCCACCAGTACGGAAAGCAGCAGCACCAGCACTGACAGTTCCAGCACCAGTCCAAGCAGCAGCAGCTCCACTGAAAGCTCCTCTGAAGGCTCAAACACAGAGAGCAGCGGTTAGGCTGCTTCTTCTTTTTTCAATCAATCCCAAATTTGTTTAATATATAACAGAATATAAATCTATATATTTATCTGGGCCACATCATTCTGTATTTCATTCAATTAACCAAATATTGGCAGAAATGAAGTCAACGTCCATGATCTGTAAACATGACTACAGATAAGTTAAAATTCGATGGCGAAGAGCACTCAGAATCGTCACATAATCCATCAAGTGCACGTCAATTGTGGTCAAGTCTGTAGTGACTATGATAGCAGATTTATGGAACTGTCAGTTTTAGTGTTGGGATGGATTTATTCAAAGCTCGACAAATGGACATCAACTATTTGAGCACATCATGAAATCCTCAAAACGATTATTGCAAAATATTAAGCATACGCGTTTCAACCAAACAGCAGTTGCAAAACTATATTAGAACAAATTGAATTTTCAATAAGTGGTAGGCAATCCAACAAGAATAACAACGACAAAAATAAAAACAAAAATAACAACAACGACTACGAGGCAACAAACAACAGAAGCGAAAGCAAGAAGAATGGTTGGCAGGCAAGGATTACAGCACGAGTCGACGCTAACAACACATGACATATGCTACATTATTTGAAAACACACTCACTCACACACAATAGATACACCCACAATAGACACACACACACACACACATACACAATAAAAACACACAACCACACACAGAACAGGCAGCCACACACACATATATGAAAGTGTTGCATGCACAATTCCAATAAATTGACCAATAATGAACGGTTGAACGCAACCAATGCGGGCAAACGCAGGGGTGTGCAACATTTCGGGGCATGCGATGGCGGACAGCTAGCCAAAGTTGAAAAGCCAAAAACAATGATGGTCGCTGACCAAATCACTGGCACCCGCACCAGGGCACCAAGACATTGCCAAAGACAACATCCAAACTCCAAAACAAACGAGAAACAACGAAAAACACGCAAGGCAAAAACTTGGCAAAAACACGATACATGCAACGAACTCAAAGCAGCTGCTAAACTGTTCCAGAAATACCCTAACAAAGTAATGAAAATCAGCTCAATGCTTTGACATGAATTTGTATTTTTTATTCATTTATTTTGTATTTGTTTATTCATTGAATAATCCAATCTTGGCAAACTTTAACCGATTTCAGTTGAACTAAGAATAATCAATATATGATTGGTGTAAAATGTTGAATAAATGGTCTGAGAAACGAATTTTATGAATTTGGCAGTAATGTTTTAATATTGATTTGGTTTGATTTGAACTTCAAAACGAAGCATTTACAAAATTTGAATTTGTCAAGTTTCATTTAAGAAATAATATTATAATATTTGATAGACTCCCTTGTTGCATGCTATTTGAAGTAAGCGCCTAATTTTAATCATACGTTTGGTTTATATGCTGTGCTCAAATGGAAACTTGGTTTATCGGTATTGATGTTGCATATCATAGATACTTTGGCAGCATATTGGGTGAACTCACATAGCTGATATACTCGCTTAACCTAAGTGCAAATTGTAGAAGGCATATAGCAAAAAGAAATGTTTGAGTGGGGTTACGTTCGGTTGGGTTTCAGCACGAGTTGGTGTTCTCGTTTGTTTGCTGCTGGTTTGCTTGGCCGCTACTAACAGCAATATAATTCATTTTCAATTAAAATCGTATCAGTTGAACAACGCTGCTGTCATTAACAAATAACGCCATTTCATGAAATCACAGCATCACAAAAGCTGTTGCAACACTCACAGCTTAATTGCCAGCCAGAGGGGCAAGGGGCAAGGTCAGTTAGCTAACGGAGTTTGTTGCCAGCTTGATGATAATGTTGACCAACTTGCTTAACCACTCTAATTCGCTTTCCTTCTCCCTCTCTTTCTGCTCTTTCTCACTCTTTGTTCACACAGTTCATCCGCTGGTGCAAGTGCCAAATCAATTGGTTGGAGCCCCGGTTCTAACGGATGTCACATTAATTTGCAACGTTGAGGCATCGCCAAAAGCCATCAATTACTGGCAGCGCGAGAATGGTAAGTTCACTTCCCCATTCCCCCTAAAACCAAGGGGTTTGCTTTTTTGGCTTATTGGCGTTTTTCTTTATTTTCAGTTGGGAATGCCCGGTACACAGGGCATTCCCTTAGTTAGCATACCCTGTGAACATTCCCATAAGGTATACAGTGTCTAGGCTCTAGAAATCCGCACATTGATTTAAGTTTAAAAAAAACACTCCCCAATTGAAGAACGTTCTTTACTTTAGATAATTTTCCAAGAATTAAGTGCAGGGTATTTGCAATCGTGACTTTCTTATGCGAATCTACTACTGCTACTGAGCGTTCGAACAAAATGAAAAGCGGTGAAAGAGCCAAAGCCCTTTCAATGCCGCAATTTGTCTTTATTTGGTTTGCGTTCGATGCTCAAACATTTTCTGGCTGGTTGTTGTTGTCCGGGCGATTTCTTGAGCTGCAGCTGAAGTTTAAGCATTTCTCATTTTTCCTGTTTTCTTGTTGTCGGTGCTTGTAAAGTGCATTTGACGTATATTGCAAACGTGACAGCCCGATAGAAGAGCTGCCGCAGGCATCAAAAATGTCATCATCTGAATGGACACTTTGAGCGCTTCGACTTTGACTTGGTCATTGACAGGCGCTGGGTTTGGGTTTGGCCAGTTTGGTGGCATCATCGCATTTAATGCCATTTAGCCACATACTCATTTGGATTTCGATTTGGGTTTCGTTGGCACAGGTGAAATGATTATTGCAGGTGAGCGATATGCCCTCACCGAGAAGGAGCACAACATGTACTCCATCGAGATGATTCTGCACATTCGACGACTACAATCGTCTGACTTTGGTGGCTACAAGTGCATCTCAAAGAACAGCATTGGGGATACCGAAGGCACCATACGGCTATACGGTAAGTTGACACACCATTTAACTTTTTCTTTGATTCTAGTTCAATTTACGGGAAAGTTGTAAATAGTTATTGCTTTTGCTAAAAAGTTTGCGTAGACATATTTACTTTGGACAATGATTAGCAGAAAGTAAAGATTGAAAATAGCATCAGGAGGAGTTCATAACTTTACACTTTCGCACTTAGAAAGCAACTAAATAGCGCTCGCTCATTTCAACTGTTCTTTGTCCTTTATTGCGTTTAGAAATGGAGCGACCTGGCAAAAAAAATCAACGCGAAGAGGATCTCAATGAAGTGACGGTAAGTGAAAAATAAAAAACAAACATTGACAATCGGACAAAGAGAGATGAATGCGTAATAATAAACATTTTTGTATGAAAACACACACATTCAAATGCCTTGAAACCTGCAGAAGAACGAGGTGGTGGTCAAAGATAATCGATCCGAAGATGGGTCACGCAACCAGAATGGTCGCCTGTACAAAGACCGCAGCCAGGCGGCGGACGTGGGCAGTGGGGCACTGAGCAGGAATGGGCCAGGGACAATGCCACTCATAGGAATTTTAACAGTATTCGTCTTATTAACAACTAAACTGTGCTGCAATACAAAAGGTGACAGTCAAGCCACTTGCGCCATAAAGGACGCGGAGTGTACAGTTGAGAGATCAAAGACAAGGATAACAAGGCCTGATGAACCGTTGGCAACAGTCCAACAGCAACCGCTACAAAGGGCCCTTAGAATTTTAGCTTCATTAAATTGTAATTATAAAAATGCATTAACAACAACAATAAGAGCCGACAACAACAACAACATCACACACACATGGCCAAAAACATCAACCAAAAATATGCCACACAAACAAGGAGCTTAAGGCAACAAAACAACGTCAACTACAATTGAGTTTTTTCTTTTTTTTTTTGAGTCTTTGTATTGCATTGGACATTATTCAATAAGAAGAAATACATGTACGCATAAGTAGTTAAGATTAAATGGAAATCGATAAAAACGCGTTTAAATGTTACCTCGTTAGTCAAAGAAAACAACAAAATAATAATTGCAGAAACGAAATGAAAAAAATCCATAAATGTCAATGTTTAAATGTTGTTCGGATTTTTTGTGAAAGGCTTTAGCTACTTAAAGTATGCTAAATAAAAACATAGCTTCGGTGTGCCGAAGATGAAATACCCTTGCAGATACATGACAAATGCACTCAGTCCGATTTCAGCAGACAAAGCTTTAAAATTACACTTTCAATTGATTGGGAGTTTTTTGATAACGTAAATTAATCCCTGAGCTGGTCATCAAGATAGTTTCAAGAGATTCTTATGGTAGCTCCACTAAAACGGAGTCCGATCTTGCTTTTGGCACAGATCAAGATACCATAAGAAAGCCATCTCTTAAACGCTTGTGCCTGCAAGGGTATAAAAATAAACCAAACCCAATCATTTGCATACCGTACATAATCGTACACAACTTGATGGACACACAATTCGCTTATCCCTATATCATCCCATTATACTACATAGTTGTCTATACACTTAAGCCAATGGTTTTTTTTTTGTGTTTTTAGTTCCGTTAAGTCTTATACTTAATGTATGGGTAGGTTAGGGGGTTCTGTATATACAACTAGATATACTATAATACATATGGTATATGTGCAGCTCAAATCATATTTATGATTAACGTTATTACAACATAATACTACGGTATTGTAAATATTCGCACCTGTAGTGTTCTTCACAATTTGTTATTGCATTGCTCCATTTGTTCAAAATTGAAGTATTAGGAATTGATTTCTTTTACTTATGCTGGAGTTTGTCTTATTTCGTTATTGGTTAATTGATTAGGTACATAAATAGATTTCTATAGATGTAAGTCGAGAAGTGGAGCTGAACACATTTTGCAGGATGTTTTTGAGTCAAGTGGAAAGCAAGAAGCGAACGAACTGGTTCAAAATGCATCAACAGTTGCAATGAGTCTGTGAACTGGTTCACAGTGAGCAACACGAACTAGTTTATTGATCGTACGATCAAAGCATAATTAAGTTTGCATAGCAAACCAAAATTAAGAAATATCTATTTTAAGTTTTTTTTTTAACACTTGATTGCTTTTCCGAGTAAGAGTTGAGACAGAGCGACTGCGTATGGTTCTGCTGGAACTAGCTCAAAACAACTATGTAATGTTTCCGGCTTAATGCGAGCTACTTCTCTCGTTCCTGCAAGCAATCTAAAACAATAAGTAGAATCGGAACTAGTTCATATGAACAAAATGCTGCACATTCTAGAATGAGCCCTAACGAAAAATACCGCAAAGTAAAACTAGTTCACTTTGGCTAGCAGTCAAATAAAATACACAAGTTAGACAAACTGGAACAATGAACCAAAATATGGATTGACTAGCAAACTCAAAATGAACTAGTATGATGAATTTAAAAGCCAAACACATATAACAATTTTTTCATGGATTTAGTTCAAATGAACAAAGAACATCCAGCGCATGCTACTCTAAATGGAACATGCTCAAATAAAAAGAACTAGTACGAGCAAAAAATGAGTTAATTCCATTTTAATCCCAGCTTTTCTTATCTTTCTGATTTTGGTTGGCAAGCCCAGCCAAATCATCGCTCTCTCCCTAGGCTAAAGTACTTAAAGTGCATGCATCCCCATATGCATATCCATATGTATACACATACATATTTATGCATGTGTAAGTGTGCTCACAAATTACGTATGTGTGTGCAAGATCAGCTTAATTCCGTGTTGGATATTGTATGAATTCCAATTAAACAGAATAAATATATTAATGTGCCAAAATGCAATTGAAAAATATTTAAAAATGGAAACCAAAGAAAGAATTATATATGTGTGTTCGAATATTCAATAAACTTAAAAATTAAAAATCAAAAAACCAAAAAACCAAAAAAAAAATTCAAATAGTAAATACATATATACGAGTACATATTTGTCTCTATAATCCTTATAGACCAGCATATATGAAAAACAGAGAAACGAAATACACAGAAAGGAAAACGACACAATAAATAACTCATACACAATTTTGTGACAAGATTCGACAACGTTTTAGTATTCTAGGCTGGGAATATGCGAAACCTTGCTCCCCTCCCTCCTTTGCTACAAACATATATTTAAAGTTTATATCTACATATATGTGTAATACTACCGACTAACCCAGACGTACTCTGACTTAATATACGTACCAAAAATGTATTAGTGAAAATGGGAGGAAAAGAAAATGAGAACAGAAGCAGAGAGGCAGGGAGAGAGATAAAGAAATACATTTGAAATATTCAATAAACTTAAAATACTATTATATATATAGGGAATAAGATATGTATTTTTTTTTTGAGATGGATGATATGATATATCGCATAGCAAATCAAAGTTACGACTATAAGAAAAATATTCATAAATACATAAGCTACGATTACTTTTAGCGAAAATTCGACAAATAGAAAAAGCAAACAACTAAACGCAGCTATGATTTAAGCTAAGTTAAAGTTAACTAAGTTATCCATGTGAAAACCCCATAAAGAAAACGTAATACATCCAATGTCTACGCTAAGCAAATACCCCTTAAATAAAAAAAAGAAGAGAAAAAAAACCCAAAAATAAGAAGAAAAAAATCGTTCATGAGTGAAAATACTCAAAAAGTATGCAGAACTATTCACAAACAAAACTACAAAAACATAGACAACACTCAATACAGAAAATATCACCACTTTTTGTCTATGTTCATGTATATAAATAAAATGTTTGTATTTGTATTGTAAATTCTGATCAAAACAAGCCCCATAAAGAAAAAGCGAAAATGCAAAATGGCAAGAGAACAAAAAACCAAAAAAAAAAAATATGTATATGTAATAAACAACTGAAAATTGAAATCCATGCAAAATAAAGTAAAAAACCTATGAAAACCTATGCGTTTTTTTTTCTTTAATTCCGTCGATTAAAACCAGGGTAATTTATAGCTTAAACTCGGAAGCCGTCTTGCACCTCGAAAAAGGTTTGTAACTCATTGACATACGAATAAAAAAGCTTTAACCTGCTGGCTCTAGCAGCCCTTATCTTTGAAGATGAAATACAAATTAGACAACTAATTTGAGTACTTCTCTTTCTCGCTGTCTCTCTGGCAACACTCAACTCTCAACTGGGATTAACTGTAATATGAAAATGACTTAGCAAGCACTTGAATATCGATGCATACGCTGTGCACTTTAATAATGTTACATTTCGCAATCCGGCTACCTACCACATCCACGCCCTCCCCCACCATGCCTTCTAACAAAGACAGACGAAGAGTGGCATTGCGATGAGAGCGTGGCAGCCCTTGCATTCGTGGTCTGGGGCTTGAGTTTGGCTGGAGACGACATCAAATCATTAGCAGTGCATAAAGCGTGAAACCAGACACATTACACACTTACACACAAACCTACGCTTACACACAGATACACATGGAGATGAATTTAAACTATTAGCCAAACGAGAGACAGACTAAGTCTAATGCCAGCGGCACCTACATCGAGTCCTCATCCTCTCCATCTCTACTTCTCTCTCACTCTTTATTTTTTTCTCTCTATCTCTATCTCTCTCACTCTCGATTTTTTCTCTCCATTTTGGCAGGTGAATTTTGGTTGTGGTGCTAATGTCATTGCTGGTTCCGGCTCTGGTTCGAGTTCTGGTTGGCATAATCTCCACATTGTTACATTTGTATAATCGCAATCTTTGACTGTCAGCTAAAAAATACCTCTTTGCAACTCCGACTTGCTATCCCAAAACAATTGCGAATGTTGAAGATGCAAATGTTCAGATATTTTTTCCATTTGCATTGCCAGTACCCAAAACAAAAAAGCGAATCGGAACATGAAACGGTTACAGCTCAGGCTCAGGCTATAGCTCAGGCGCGGGCTCTAGCTCTGGCAACATTGTCACACAAATTATTCATTTTGACCTCGTTTCTTTACACTTGTCTTTTCCTACCCTGTAATTGAGCTGCTCTTTAATAAACGGACTTACAATTGTTTACGAGTAAAAGTTTGCGAATTTTGTTTCTGAAATAGCAAATTTAGCATTAGTTTCTTTTGTCAAGTTTCTAATCAATGAAGCAAACTTATTTAGGAAAAATGTAGCAATCAAGTAGATAAAGTTATATTTCCCAATATAAATTTGGCATCTATTAATTTCCACATCATTAAGAGTTACAATTTTAGTATTTGGATGCTATAATAAGAAAACAAAGTATAATTTATTATCTCAAAAAGTACGAATTAATAACTAAGTATGCCAGTTTGAGTAAGTTTCGAGGGTATCTGCTAGTCGACCCACATACCTGTTCAATCTTCATATTTGTGTGATTGTGCAACACACAATATAAATAACTCTGCCAGACTTGTACATATTTTGTAACTACAACTTAAAATAAATACAAACACACTCTCACATATAGATAGACAGATGAAAATTGTTGTTGTTGGATAAGAACATTTGACCAACACAACATACCGTAAAATATTTGAATAAAGTATTTATTTTTTTTATTTATTATTTTTTTTATTTATTATTATTTTTTTGTACATTTTATTCAGGTAGATTTGTGGATTTGTGTGTGGCGCACTCTATTTACATTTCCGTGTGCGTGTATGTGTCTGTGTGTGAGCATGTGTGCATTTATACATTTTCGAAACAAATCGAGCTCAAATGCCAAAGGACATTGTCCTGGCATGCTCGTCCCGTCCACGTCGCGTCGACCACATTTGTGGCTTCTGTTTTTCAATAATCAAGGCACGTGTGTGTTTGCGGTTTTTCACTAGCCTGAATATTAGAAAATCCCACTAACATAAAAGTCGACCTGAAAGTAGAAAGGAAAATTTAACTTAATTTAGTTTAGAAATGATTTTAAATATATTAAAAGAAATTCTTAAAATTTGAAAGGCATTATTTATATTTTTCAGAACTCAATTTCTTACTAATTCTACACAGTTAAAATGAAGAGCTTCATTTTTATGGGCGCAGAAAATAGTAATGCAATTTGCTCCCTCAACTGATAGGTAACGGGTTAACTGCATAATTAAAAAAAAAACTCCCAGGAAATTATACATATTTTTTCTTTATTTTAGAACCATGGTTTTTAGAAAGACGCATCCCTTTGAGGAAAATACTATCTGAATAATAAGGCAAGCTGACTTGGCTCCAACAGTATAACGATTTTCTAAAATTCAGAGTATTTTTTTTCTGAGTGTACCAACAATTTTGCAACTGATTTGAGCAGAGTTTTGGTAATTCGAATCACAATTTGTTTCATTTTCATGTTTATTACGACTGGCAATCGACATTCTCACATCAAATATGAATTTCAAGCACTTGTTCTATTTGACAAATTTAACACTTCGATTGCCTTTCGAGCAGTAAATCAAATATCTCGATATTTGAATGCAAATTTGTAACACATGAAAACGAATTAAAATTAAAAACATTTTTTGAATTATGGTCACTCAAAGCTTATATATTATTTGTGATATATTGTACCCACATTTTTCGGCACAAATTGTTGTATCTCGTTTGCCAGAAGAATTTACACTTATTTCGGACTTGATAACGAAAATATATTAATACCATAATATATATTTATAGAAATAACTTTGATATATATTAGTATATTAGAATTGCAGCTCACTTCATATCTCAGTTATATTTAACTAAGAGCTATGTGCCTGATGCTTTAAAAACTATCAACACCATTTAATTTAATTTATTTACTTTTTTTCTTATTATTTTGTAATCTGTTGACCGTTTGGTTGTACGTAAGCGCAACAAAATCCGTATTTAAATAGTTGACCATAAGCCTACAAAGTGTTGTCAATATTAACACAGCTGCAATTGCGTGTTACTGAACACACATACTCACACACACACACACACACACACGAACACGTATGAAATATAGCGACAGATGTTAGCGATCTGCTGCAGTCAACCAGTTGGCCAACTGCACCGCTATGTAACCTATAACCTATATCCATATTCGTATTTGTATTTGTGTTTGAATTTGTATTTATATTTTTATTTGTTTTGCTATTTGTACGCAGAACATACCAGACTCCAAAAAAAAGGAGCCGCAGGTATTCTATGAAAATACTGACCGACTTTTTAATATACCTATATCTCAAATTCTCTATCTCTCTCTGTCTCTTTCACTCATCTGTGCAGCTTGCTTCATATTGGATATATGCCCTGTTTAATGTACTATCGCAGTTACTCTAGTAAGTATAACTGGTATCCCTGTAAACATAGCTAAGACCTACAAAATTTAGAGTCTGAAAATGTTGAACGGACTGTAAATTTATTTACAGGGTAACTGGTGAACAGGTATGTGTGACTACGGACATGTTAAATGTTTTATTTCTTTTTGCACTATTTTCATACCCTTGTAGAGCGTATTTTTATTTTTTCATGAGGTTTGTAACGCATTGAAGAGCACATATCCGAGCCCATAAGGTATATATATAGTTTTCATCAGCAAAACTAGTCGGGGCGATATAAAAATGTCTGCCTGTCTGTGTGCTGTTTCTGTTTCTATGCTAACTTGTCACTCAGTTATTAAACTAAACTGTTGAAACTTGGCATATCTCCAACTTTCAGTTGCAGACAGTATATATCTATATCTATATATCTATATCAATGACTATATAATTTAGCTCCCATAGGAATGATGAGTTCTTGTATGAACAACTTCTTGATTTAACTAGATATCCTAACTAAACTTATCAGTTAGGAGTGCTGTTATGCTCCTATAGCTTTCATAGGAACAATCGGTCCATTACATAAATTTATGCAAACAAAAATTTAGCTGTCGACCATTCGACTCCTGTCTACAAGGGTTTTTAATCTTCGGCGTGTCCAAGATAGGCCTTCATGCTTGTTTTACTTTTGTTTCTGGTACAGCTTGGCGCAAATATTTGAGAATTTTAATCGTTTTGTTGTTGTCGCAGTCGCAGTCCAGTCGCAGTGGCAGTGGCAGCAGCGCAAGCTGTGCAGCTGAGGGAGTGGCAACTATAAAAATGAGAGCTACAGCAATTGCATCAAAAAAAAGTAGTCAAATGTTTGCTGAGGGGGGAAGCGCGGTGAGATAGGAAGAAGATATTTGAACAATTCCCAAATGCGATAGTAAAGTGTTTTAAGCGGTTTTTGTTTGAATGCAAACGCGGCGCAGTAAGACGCACGAATACAGAGAGATAGAGAGAGTGAGGGAAAGAAAAAGAGAGAGAGAGATAGAGAAAGCGAGAGAGAGTGCAAAGGGTGAAAAGCAGAGCAAGCGAAACAAAACGGTTGCATACTTTTAGGCTCGACTCTTTGGCTGTTTGTTTGGTTTGCCCAGCACTGAGCACACACACACACATACACACACACACACACACACACACACACACATGCATACATACACACACACACTAGCTGTAAGCTGTGAGCTGTATTTATTTACTGTTCGCATGTTTTATTGTTAACATTTAAAATATTTGCGACTGCATACAAATTTGTTGCAACACTCGTACCAAGCACCAAACTTATCCCTTCTCCCTCCTCCCACCTCCCACCCCTACCCACACACCATTGACCCGTATTTTTCGAGAAAAAATTTTCATGCAGCTCTCCGGTTTTGTTTGTTTTTCTGTTATTTTTTATTTTGCCCCTCATATGCGTTTATTTAGTTGCCATTTGAATTCAGTTTTAAAGCAATTTTAGTTTGTTTGCCCAGCCAGCGGCTGAAGTATTTTTTTGTCTGAAAGCTGTTTGGCCAACAGTTTTAAAATTGATATCAGCAAACCAATTACTGCCCAAGTGGCAGCTCTAATTTAATTAAATAATCTTTGTTGTCAAGTGGAAGAAACCAATCATGCGATGATCAACTATTTTATATTTAAGAAAGGAAACTCGAAATTCGTTGGCCATTGGACAAGTATGAAATTACTACGTAGGCATTGTTGAAATGTTGAAAATAAGCTGCATACATTTGTTTAAAGATTTCTGTTGCTTATCAAGCATTTATATATGGCCTTAACAAAGTTACATCTCTTGCAATCAACACATAACTGTAACATAGAGTTCTGGGTTCAATTTTAAGCAATTATTGCCCAGAAGTGAATGAAGAGCCACCCGCTTATGTCCGATTCTAGAAATGGATACGAATGCAAAATGAAACCGGCAATCTAACATGTGGCCCAGGTGGAGGCCAAAACAAATGGAAATGGGCAACGGGTTAAATGCGAGAGGGAGAGCAGCGAATAGATAGAGATGGAGAAATAAAAAGAGCGAGAGGGTTGCAAAAGAAAAAAAAATAGAACAAAAAACATTTTTCAAGCAGCTCCCACATTAATGTGGAGCACATTAGTGCACGTAAGTGTATTAAGGATAATGGATGCACTCATAGATATTTCGCTGTTTGACTGTCTGCATATGGATAGAATAGCACTCAGACAGACCCAGGACAGAGAGAGGTTAGGGGATAGGATGGTGTGTATGCGGAAGGCAAAACACGCTGATCCGGTTGGTTACATGAAATGCAGGTGGGGAAGATACAGTGTTTCCACAGTGGAGAACAGGTGAATTACTGTGAATAGCTCAGTATGTGTGAGTGTGGGTATTAGAGGAGCTGCTCTACATAAATTAAAGCATGCAACTGAAATTGTAAATGTAACTGTGACTGTGTGTGTGTGTGTATTATTTTCGCCTCCTTCTTGTATTATGTAAAACCGACCACACAGAAAAATAACACAGAAAGACTCCCAAACATCACTTGTACTTAAAGTGAAGTTGCAAGTGCAACTAATTACAATAATGGAATGCCATTTAAGATGTTTAATCGATGCAATTTAATGGAATAATCGAATATTCCTAATTTAACTACAGATTACCTTAAAAGCTAATTGGGCTGTTATAACTTTTATACATCTTATATTTATCATTGTTGGCGAAGCGATTGGCTTAAGTCTTAAGTTGAGACAAGTAAGTGTGCTTAATACAATATAGCTGGCTTTCTTGAGTAGTTCTTGAGCATTCTACTCATTATCTCAAAATTGGCAGATATATACATAGTTTAGTTAGGTGATTTCTTACTCTACAATGTCCTGTCAAGAGACCGGTAATTATTCTAAGTCTGTTCCTTTTCATGGCTTCTACTTGCTTAAATCGTTTTGACTATATACCTGATGCCTGTTTTCTGTACTTTTTAACTATAACCGAGACGGAGTACTCTCTGCGAAATTTCGCAGCTGTCTTTTCATGATTGCCCACAAGTTTTCTATCGGATTATGAAGGAAGCATATGGTCTGGTCCGCATTTCCACATTTCCATTTCACGAGACCAATCAATAAAACAAAGTTGAAAATATTCAAAATGAATACATAATGCCGCAAATCAAAAATGTAATCCCCAAATAATCATCGATTTCACAAAATCCCCCAAATAACAACAACAACAAATGCGCTCATCTTTAAAGGAAGTGCATGAAATGGAATCCAAGACGCTTAACGCTAAATGGTGAATGGTGAATGGTGAATGGAAAATACAAATTCGCATTTGGACTCGGTATTCGTATTCGGTATTCGTATTCGTTACTCGGCATTCGCATAGTAAAAGCACTTTTATTGTCATCATTGTCAGAGGGAATTGTCATCATAAATATTTGATTGTTGCATCAATAAAAGCTTATGACACATAAAAATCCATAATTTCAATTGTCGCCCACGGCGTATGGCTGCTTCGCCAAGTGGAGGAGAGCGGTGCTACGGGGCGGGGCGGCTGCGGTGGGAAACGAAGCAAAGAGGGTAAGTGGGCAAACTGGAATCGGATCAGCCGGCGGCATCAAGGTTAACGCAGCCAAGGAGCGAGCAATAAATAAAAGAACGATGCTGACAAAGAGAAAGCGGCACATCCTTCACATCAATATGACGAAACGCCCACACAAATTCGCACAAAATACCGAACCCCACCACGCAGCTCGCCACCAACCGCCTTCCACCATCATCCTCCTCCCACATACCTTCTGCCCCAAACTCGACAGCAGTGCAGCACATAAATCAGAATCGCTGTCTGCCATCCTCGGCTGGCACATTCAGACACTTGACAATGTTCCCCGGTGCGATTTCGATATCACTTTCGCTGCGTCTCGATTAAATAAAGTTTGCATGGCAATTAGTGAGCTGAAAGTCTGTCAATTGTTATCCCACTCACACACACACACACACACACACACATATGTATGTCTGAGTAGGTATTTGTTAGACTAATGCTATTTTATTTGTTTCACAACCTTACAATCTGCTTATTTATAGCATATGCGCCTCAGCGCAGAGTTGCCAGGGTAGTTTCATAAGTTCTTTAAAGATATTAAGATCACCAAAGCTAAGAACGCGCAGAGGTTTCCCGGTGATATATTTAAAGAAACTATTGTTGATTATATATATATATATATAAGTTGGAAAGTATTGTATTCGTTCCATTTTCAACACTGTGGCGATACCCAGACCGGAAATTGACGAATATATTTTATTTAAAGCATTAAAGTGCATTTAAAACAATGCATACAATGTATGTAAGTAAATACATATGTTATAAGTACATATGTCCTACATATACACACATATATTCATAAATACAGTTTTCAGACTTTGTATGTTGTTTTTAATCGTATAATTCGTGTGTTAATTGAAACATGTTATTGTAAGTGTTGGAGTGCGGTTGCTGCCGAGTGGCGGCTGTTGGCTTAATGATGCAGCCTGAATTTGGTCTGTAGTCACTGCAAATGACAAATTAATGAAGCGCTCGTCGCACATTTATCTGATGGTCACCTGTGTGACTTACCATATAACGATAACGTGAAATGCAACATTTTTAACTATTTAAGACAGCAGCAACAGCAGCAGTAATGTGGCAGCTTATTTGCACTGACATGCCAAGCAAGAGGGGGGCAGGTTAGTTTAATTGTTAATAGAGCCAATGCAACAATAAATTTTGAATTGCAAACGTCAGCAAAACTTTCAATAACAACAAAAGCAGCACGAGTAGCTCGTGTGGCAAGTGCAAAGCTCAGCAAAAACTTTACACGTTCTATGCTCGCATGTGTGTGTGCAATTATCGATACACTCGAAAAAACGAAACGTGCTTAACTTCATTGTCAACAGCAATGACAGACATATTATTGACAGCTGCTTCAGTCTTACACCGCCCCTCAAATATACAACTGACCCATACTCAACCCCCTGTCCCCATCCGGCACATCAAAATGTGACTAATAAGCTTAATCTGCGCTCAATTTTGACCACATCAAAATGTCACTAATTAGTTCAATTTGTGTTCAATATTGGTCCGCTTGTCTGTTGTCGTTTGTTGTTTTGTTTCTTGCTGTGTATGCACAACTCGACTCGCCAAATTATGCGTGTATATCCAAACTAATGTTGAGTATTTATATATAGATATATATATATATATATCACAATATAGGTAGTGTAAACAGCAATGGTTAGCAAATTATCCTTCCGTCTGTCAGTTTGCCCCACTGACTTCAAATTTGGAATAGATATTCGCATCTGCCATAGGTAGATTAAGTTTAATAAAGCTTCTTTCATTTCTCACAAATCGATTCCTCCTAATCCGAAGAAATATAGCTAGGCATTATCCGTACAACTTTCTCTCAACACAGATCCTCCAGTTTCAGCAGCGCCAATCCACCAGGCAAAGCCACTAGGCCTTAGCTACGATTGCTCTTTAATCAAAATTAGCGTAAAGCTTAAAACTGGAAGTTAGGTTTACATAAAATACAAAATAATAAAACGACTGTAGAAACTGTGCTTGTGCAATTGCCATAGAGAAATATATATAAATATCGATTATCAATTCAAGATACAACCTATTAAATGATCAAAATATCAAAAAGTTATGCTGGACTTACATTTAGCGACATCAAGCATCAAGTGTCACTTTTGATGATGCTTTGTAAGGTTTTGCCTTAATTCCCCATTACCAGGGGACATTCGTAATTAATTTTGTTGCTGTTTTTTACGATATTTTTGGCTGAACATTAAAAATATTTCACATTCAATGCACAACTGCAAGCGAACCCAATGCCAACAACAAAAACAACAATTTAAAAATGGGCGACAATCAAGAATTTTGTGGTTGCTTTTAATTACACATATTTCAAATTATTAGTATTTAATACAACAAGGAGTCAAATTGATAAGACTTAATACCAGCAAATTAGCTTTTCAAGCAAGATTCTTTATTTACTGCTTGAGATGCTTGAATTATTTATTTTATTTGAGAAGTAGCCCAATGAAAATGTATTTTTCACAACTAGTCTGATTATGACCATTGTTCCTTGCTCTATGCAGACAGTTGACAACAGATTTAATGTACATATGTCTTTGATACATTCCTTTTATCTTCATCGAGAAATATATCTTGCAACTAAGACATACAATTCCTCCTTTAAATTCATTAACTATTCAATTTTTTGCAAAACAATTTTTCTATCAGCTAACTGCAATTGATACTGTTACACTTTTTCCATAACATCAATACGAAAGTCGATAAATACTCGGTAAGAATTTTGAAAATTCGCAACATACTTTGCGAATTTCGATAGTACAGAATTTTGTCCCTTATGCGAAAATGTACTGGCAACAATTTTACATTTAGTAATGTAAAAAATGTTAATAGTGGAATCTATAACAAGGCTATAACATGCATTACTTTAAACATCACCAGCTTAGCTTCATGCTCAGATATCCAAAGTTTCGCAGCTCAATTACATTATAATTACTGAATAAGACTTAACGTGAACTGTCTCGGCTGACTTCATAACAGTGCACACCTATAAACATAAAATCACCACAAATTATGTAAATTTACACAAACTTGTGTGTGCAATACAACAATTTCATTGTTTGCATGTTTACGGCGCATTCATAATTAACGAACAATATTTATAAGTGCAAAATATTAGCATTCGACAAACATATTGTTAACAAGCAAACTCGATTACTCATACAAATATTTTGGTCTTTCAAAATAAAAACAGCAAAGCATTCATATTTTTATCAAGCTCAAAATGGCATACGCTTGCTGCAATGTTGTTAATAGAAAGTTGATTGTTGCAGATAGCATGGAAACCAACCAATTGCAAGCTAAAACAAATTAATATTGTATAATTTTGAGTTTCTGCAATGGGCATTAATCGACATTTAAACAATCTTATTGAATCGGGTCATCATCTACTATTTAAATACTTTTTTGGTCGAGGTATTTGTTGTTGACGTTGGCTTGTGAGTTTCAGTTCGAGTTGCCTTTGATTTTATATTTTATTTAATTTCATTTTGTGCTTTTCGTTTGTGTGTGTGTGTTTCTTGTTGCTGTATTTTAATTTCAATTTTAGCACACACACACACACACATAAAAAGCCAGCTCGAGAGCCAAACGATATTTTTTATATATATATATATTTTCGATTTTTTTTCCTGATTTTTTTATTCGTTTTTTGGCTTGTGGCAAAATATATTAAAAGCTACTTACATAGTGCACAACCAAACGGTTGTGTGTGTGTATGTGTGTGTGTGGGTGTGACTGCACACACAAACACAATTACAATGCTGTGGTTTCATATGTAGCTTGTGGAGTTGAAAGGGTTGCGGCGGGGTGCGGGGATTTAGGGTAGATGATGATGATGATGCAAGTGATTCATGCGGAAAACGAGCAACAATTTTGGTTTACCAGACAGACAACGGCATTCGCTGGCAACAACAACAATAGCAGCAACAGTAGCAGCAACAGCAACAGCAACAGCGACAGCAACAACAACATCAACGACAACATCAGCAGAAACAATGTGGCCAGGCTTACATGTGTTTACACATTGCTGTTGTTGTTGTTTGTCGTTTTTTCCCTTGTTGTTGTTGCTGTTGTTGTTGTCGTTGCTGCCGCTCGGCTTGCTTGCTGTTTCAATTTTATTATGAGTGCATTTTGTTTTCATGATTTCAATAAAACATCAAAAAATGCGCAACTACAGCAAGGGAGAGAGAGAGAGAACGGTAGCACAAAAACCTCAGCTTTTATTAAAAGCAGATTAAATCATCTGCAAAATATACTGGGTTCAAATAATGTTTGTATGCCCCTTCTCTTGTATGCACCTTCCGTCCAGCTGGCCTCCCACAGCTACCACAAATCGAAAATTCAGTAAATGGGCCTAATAAGTCGCTTGTAATAGACCATGTTGCGTATACGCAACGCAACAAAAGAAGTTAACAATGAGCAAATATAGAGCATAGATCAAACAAAAAATAACGTCGATGTTTGGCACACCGAAGATAAGATACCCTAGTGGACTGGAGTTAGCCGGCTGAAATTTAAATTTTAGTCCGGCGTTCGATTTTCTATTATGTTTTTGACGTTTGAAACAATGTTTATTTACTTATGTTTTCTGTTTCTGGCAATGAACCAAATATTTGAGATTTGTGTCTTTATATTCTTTCAGAAAGGGTGAGCTCTCTGCCGATTGTTGCTTTGACAGCTATTTATAGGGGTCCAATTAGTATGACCTTTTTTTACCAAATGCGAGGAACATAATAAAACGCACATTTTGAGTTGGCTCGTGATATCTTGGTAAAAACTAAACAAAACGAAACAAAAAACTATTATTATTTTACTTTTTAATATATTTACCATAAATATTATTGTTGTTTTGTTCTTATTATTTGTATTTCCTCATAATATTTTTTTGAATACATTTCCAGTTCGCGTTGTGATTCATTTTTAAATGTGTTTATTTAATGAATATATTAATTAACTGCTAGGAAATGCATTTACAATGTGTACACTATTATAATGAAAATATCTGATGCCCCTACATAAGCATATCTGTGCATCTGTCTATACGCAGAACGGTTCAGTCATTGCAAGTGGCAAGGTGATTGCAGTTCTTTGCTAAATACTAGTATATGCATAAGCATATGTATATTTGTGTGTGTGTGTGTGTGTTTATGTGTGTGTGTGTACATTTGCATCTGCAATAATGCCAGTTTAACCGTTAGTGCACAAAGAGGTCGCTTTAACAGCCGCCCATTTGGGAGAAAAGAAGTCGAAGTGCACTCGAGTGGATAATTCAATATGAACAAATTGTTTTAAACACGTTTCATTAGATTTCGCATTCGAAATGTTATTGCCACACACACACACACACACACACACACACACACACACACACACACACCCATACACACACCGAAGAGACAGCTGCCAACATTTGAATTCTAAATAACAAACAAGGGAGAGAGAGGGAGAGAGGGAGAGAGTGGAGAGAGTGGAGTAAACTAACTAACTGTAGAGTGGAGGATGCTGCTGCGAGTCCTGTTTGCATGTGTGCCTTGTGTCTATGCGCATATTGTTTTTTTGCCAGTGACAACTGAAAGATTGAATTGAACTTTGCATTCGTGCGATGCAAAAATGGCCTGACAGTTGGAGTGGGTGAGGCGTAGCCGGAGGAGGAGTCTTGAGGTATTGTGTGACGCTATGTAATTGTAAATTGATTGCTGAAGTGTAGCAAAATTCACTGGAGCTGCATTAGGTGCATGCAGCACAGAAAGTGGATAGCGAGTGATAGAGCATTGGCAAAATGTCATTGAATCCGATTGGATGCGATCAATTCCATTCGATGTCGCCATCGCCTTCAACCCGATACGATTTGTCTTGTGTCAGATTTGAGTGACAGAGCAGTTTGTTTTTTTCACCCTTTGCTGCCCACAAAATGCCATCGCTGGCATTGCATTGCCCAGACAACACAGACACAGGCGACAAAAGTTACCAAATTGATCTAAGAGGCAGCAAATTTGTTCAACAACCGACGGGTTTACACAGCTTTTTTATACCTGTACAGAGAGTACAATTATTTTTTTAAATAATGCCTGGCTTACACACGCTGGCAACGCTGACAGCGCAATCTGGTAACACATGCATTCTTTCTTGTTCTGGTTGCTAGTTTGATTGGCTTCGCCTTACTAAATTCATTTCCGTTCTCTTTGAATCCTTTGCTTTGTGTGCGTTTTGCCAAACTTGAATTATTTCCAGTGATGTGTATCTAATCTAAGATTATTTTGTTTTGAGCGATGAGATTTTTGTCGCCTGTCCAAACATACGTAAATATCTAAAAATGTACACATGTTAATATGTTATGTAATACTTGAGCTGCTTTGCAATTACTTTTGCTCAAGTCGATTTCCTTTGACTGGTTTAAGGCACGTGCTTCTTTTTCCTTCTTGATCTTTGTGGGGGGATTGTGAACAACAACAAGCATATATATATATAATGAATTTCAGCCTAAAGACAAGACGCCATCGTTAAGCGGAGCTGGAGCAGCACCAGCTCGGTGCCGAAGACGAAGACTCGCGAAGTTTGCTGCGCTGCGGCACTTCATTGGGCTGCATTAGGGCGTTTACCAGTGCCACGCCCACACTCTCTGATGCCATGCTTTTTATTTTGCCAATTGCTGAAGCTTGTTGTTGTTGTTGCTTGCTGTTGCTTATTGTATTATGCGTTGTATTGTTGTCGTTCCGTATCCGGTGAGTCCTTTCAAGCGCTTGTTGCTTTAATCTTGAGTGCCTCCCCATCGTACCACTCTCGCAACCTACCGTTGCCATCTACCAAACCATTCTGCGACTCATTATGCGCTTAATTTTCGCTTTTCATTTTCAATTGCCATAATTTAGTTTTATTTCAGTTCATTTTCGCTGTGGCTGCCTGCTGCCGGATGCTGTTGCTCCCTCGTCCTTCGTGGCAGGTAAAAACTTTTGCCACAAAAGCAACGCGACTTGTGCATATTTTCATTTGGAAAACCCTCAGCAAGCTGGGTCTGATTACATCATAAGAAATGCGTAATAATTGCGTTAACATAACGCGGCCCGGACCACAGGTAGCAGCCACCAGCGAAGTAGGACCTCAACTTTGCCTGGCCAGCATCTCGTAGGGCATTTCACATTTCGCATTCCACATGCCACATTAGGTGCGCCCCCAAAAACACGCAATGGGCGTGGCAACTTCCACATCCACCTTCTCGACACAAATAAAAACTCGAGCGAACAACTACAACAACACCAGCAACTGAAAACTTTGCACAAATTGTTTTTACTTTGCGTTTGCGCTTTTTTTGTTTTAAAGAAATTTAATTCATGTCCTCATCCGATTTAGTTAAGGAGCTCAACAGACTGCATTCCATATCCGTGCGAAACCAGGCGGTAGAAGCGAGGGTAACAGAAACACAACATGAAATCAAGAAGAAAACTTGAGTTGAACAGAAAAAGTATCAAGAGTGAAGAGAGCAACAAAAGTCAATATTTTGTTTTTAGCTGTTTTATTACTTCATATTATTTGAGATTATCGAACATAATGTGCGGCTTAAGATTCTAAATCTACAATGAAAAATACCTTAAACTAGATTCGCAATATTGCTTATTAGACTACAAACAGGAATACATTCATTACTTGTTAACTACATCTCAACTTAAGACTCGTAATTTGAAGTCTAATTGACAGACTGTTGTACAGGTGAATAAATTGAAAGCTGCTTTTCAAGTCTCCTCAGAAACTCAAAAACTTAGCTGGGGCGCCATCTGTTGTCGACTTGCACATAGACACTCTAAGAAAGTTCTGTTTTTAACTCATGGCATACACGTTTTGTTTTTTATGACTCTTGACTCTGAATGTGAATGGGAATACGAGTGCCCTAAGAAGAAAATCCCATTTAACTGCTGACCTCTTATCAGGGGAAGCGTTAAGATTGCTGGGACGTGCGAGGACACGCACACACCCACACGCACACACCGAACTTTGAAGCGAGCAACTTACCATAAATCAGTACCAATGAAATATCATTAGCTCCAGACCAAGCTCAGCCCCCAATCCTCAACACCACCCGATGCAATTCAACACAACACGCAGCGAAAAAAAAAAAAACAAATGCGATTATTTTGGGTACACCGAAAATTAAACACCCTTGCAGATCAGCTAAAATTGATTATAAATTATTAGAAATTAAAACTATCTTGTTAAAAAATAAAATGATTTCATACAAGAACTCATCAATCGGCGGATTGTTCTGGCTAAATGATTTGTACGGTCTGCAGCAAAAATATGGATATATGTCAAGAATCAGCAATATAGTTTAAAAACTGAGCGACTAGTTCGACTGACGGAATCGGCTAATGATGCGATCAGGAATATATATATACTTTATGGGTTCGAAGACGACTTCTTGCCTGAATTACGGTAAAAGTATAATACCCTGTACAAGGGTATATAAAAAAAGTGCAGCAACTGCGGTTTAGCTGGCAAAAAGCGAAACTAGCCGAAAAGGAGTCGAAGGAGTTGGTTCCGTTGAAGGGGCAGAAGAAAGGGCAGGAGAAGGGGCTGAAGAAGGGGCAGGAGAAGTTGCTGCCATTGCAGTTGGCACACACATTATGCCAGCTTTGGTCTTCGCCTCCGGCAGCGGCTGTAAAAAGTTGAAAAATTGATTGAACACGTGAATAACAGCAACTGAAATGCAGCTACAACAACAACGACAACAACAACAGCAATTGTTACAAACAGTAGAAGCATGTTTGCACATACAAATGTATGTGCTTACAACCAACCCTCTACACGCCACATGCCACACAAATCCCCAACTCTGAGTCGCTGCTCGTCTTGACTCTGGCAATAAAATGTACAACATGCGTGGGAGTCCAGGTTAAGGACGATACCGGAGATTGCGGGGGAATAACGGTATCAGACATACCGGGAGCCAGTGAACAAATCCCATAAAACTGCATTTTGCGCATTTATATGCCAAAAACTACTAGAAGAAACAGTTTTTAAATGGTGTCAAAGTTTATACTAAAAACCTCTATTGGATAACATAGTAATCCGATATTAATATTGATTTATAACTGCTTATAGAGGCAAGCCTAAGCTATTTATCTAACGTAGTTCCAAATATTACAACTTCGCTTGATGGTGGTCAGATAGATACCAAACATTTTAAAATTGACTTGAATTGTAGAAAGGCGACCTAAATGAAAATCAAACTTCAAACAAAAAAATGTCATTTTTATTAGAAATATGATTTTTGAATAATAAGGTGAGTTCAGAGCTATTTCTTTCTGCGTATAGATAGTAAGTAAATGGTAGACAGCTGTAAAAAATTGGACATACGACAATGAGTTGAGCACAGCGCTGACATCATTTTATATCTACGTGAACATGTCATATAGTAGTCTGATCAGTTCTTCTGGACTAGTTAGTTAGTAACTAACGTCATATCACTTGGCATATTCGATTTTAACGAGATCGAGTAGACTCCTTCCTAGCTTAGCTCAGTTGCAAAACACTTACCAAATCGAAAATAATTCGCAAAATTTATAGCAAAGTTTTGATGCTCATTTGCCAAGAGTATTACAAAGAAAAATAGTATTGTTACACATGTTGTTGTTCTAGTTTAAGTTCTGGATTCTTAGTTCTTGCTGGTGCCAAAAGAACTAAAAAACAAACCAACAAAAAACCAAAGACGGACAGCAATGACAGACAGAGACAGACATAGGCAGACTCAGACAGACTGAGGCAGACACAGCTGGACATGGGCAGCAAGCAGTATCATTTCGCAGGCCTGCGGTTCATCCCCATTACACCCCCGCTTCCCTGTACCAATCCACGCCCAGTCGCTTCAGTGAACAGTCGAGTTGTTAGTCCGAGTTGCTGGTTGCATCTGGAAACGTTGCAAGTAGCAAACTGAAGAGGTTAAATGGCAGGGTCACTGGCAGGGGCAAGGGGATGGGCAAGGGGATGGGTAAGAGGAGGGGCAACAGAATGGGCAAGAGAATGGCAATGGGATGGGGGACAAGCAGCACGTTTCTTTGTAGCTAAAACACCACGTAGCATTATCGATGTAATCACCGGATAAGCTAACAAGTTGCCAGGATTTTCACGCATACTCCGTTCGACTGGACGAAGCCACAGAGGAGAGAGAGTATACGGCAAGTGGGACGACGAGTTCGGAGAGCGGGCGGAGTTGCAACTGAGCATCGAGTAAACCAAAAATAAAAAAAAAATAACTTTTCCTATTCGACATTTTATAGTTTCGCGCTAGTCGACAGCGCAAGAGAAAGAGCTGCATGTTACAGGGGAAGGGGATATGCAAGAGAGGAGAAAGTACGGGATGGGGTGGGATGGTGAGTTCCACTTACTTACATAGTACGGATAAACTGTTTTGATAACTAAAAACGCTCAGGTTATTGATATTGAGAATATTGTATGGACTTTGTTTTCATAAACGGCAGGTTCAAGCAAGAGAGGTGTGTTTGTGTGTGTGTGGTGCTGAGGGAGAGAGAAAGAGAAAAGTACATAGCGATAGTTGTCTAAGTTGGAAGTTAAGTCCATTAAGTGCAGAATACAAAAGTGGAATCTCATGAATAATCAGACATAACTTAAAAACTAAAATAAAACAAAAATTATTCTTTTACAAAAGGCTTTGAACGGTTGAATTTCAACAGAATACCTCATTGATAAACCAAAATCACACGATTTTTAGGTTTTTGCTTAAGCTGGGGACTGGATTTTTAGCCGAGGGTTATCCTTACAATACAGTTTATATATATGTTTTCGATTTTGCAAACATGACAATCTTTATTTTTAAACAATAGTAGCATATTCGAAGTTTAGCTCGGCACACATCTTTCAGCTATTTAAGCTCGATGAGTGTAGTTGCCAAGGGCAGAGCTTCAAGTGAAAGCTCTAAACTATAAGCAAAGGTCATAGACGGGTTACGAAGGGTTAAAAGGGTTGAGGGGTATACTAACAAATTCGATAGCTGCACTATTAGTGCATATAGCAATTTATGGTCACACTTGGGGAATAGAAATAAAATTGCAAATATTTAAGCGAAAGCCCGTATAAACACACGACACTCAACCCACCCAAGCCACTCAAACCAGCCACCCCACATACAGCCAACCGCTGGGCTCATGTCGAACTTGTGGATCGTTCATGTCTATGACAGCAGAAGCCGCAACACTTGCAACGGCAAAATATGCGCCAGAAGCATGCAACGGACTCGACTCGCCCAAAAATACAAAAAGAAAGAGGGGCGTGGCCGTTGCAACATGTTGCCAGTATGTGTATGTGTATGTGTATGTGTATGGCCACATTCCTGTTTGTTGCTGCTGCCGTTATATTGTTTTGAGGGAGCGCATCAATTTCTAGCCAAGTTTAAACTAAATAAAAAGCAAAAGAGTTGAGCTGCCAGCGGGTCAACGGGATGTTGGGGCGTTGCGGAGGCAAGCAACGTCATGTGTGCGGATATAATATCACACACATACACGCACACTCAGACACACGCACAACATGAAAAGCAAGTAGTGCAGGCAGCACCAAGGATTCCCCCGTTACAGGCGCTTAAGAAGTTTCAGACATGAAATCAATTTGTCTTCCAACTCCCACGAATATAAAAACTGAGGCAACGCCGGCAACCAGCAAACGGGCAAGCAGACAAACGGGTAAGCGGGCGAACGGGCAAACGGGCAAGCAGACAAACGGGTAAGCGGGCGAACGGGCAAACGGGCGAACTGGCGAACGGGCAACGAACGAGCAAACAACCAAAGGACCAAAAAACAACCAAAAAATAAATAAAAAGTGCAGCCGAAAAATTCAAAAAGCCAAAGCAAGAATAAACAAAAAACGACTGATAAATGCTCTTTAAAATTAAACAGACAGCAAAACTCAATCTACGTTTTTGAATTATGGCAAACTGATTCTGTATGATCACATTAAAAGTAGAACTAATTGTATAGGTTGTTAGTAGTTAGTAGTTCCAGGTACATTAGTAGTTAACCAAGGCAGATGGAGTACAGCAGAGTCTCTAAGAGAGAACAACTGAAGTTTAGAAGTGAAAGGGGAGCTTCAATTCAAACTTCAGTTTTGTATGTACAAATTGATGTTAAAAAAGATAAAACAATACAGGCAGCTTACATTTATTCACCAAAAATCTGCACATTTTTCTTGCGTATTACAATTGGCATTTTGATGAATGAAATGCGACACAAAAAAGCGTTTGGAATGAATTCAGTTTCAATTCTTTTTTTTTAACGTTACTTAATTTAAAATTCATACCTGTTTATATTTTATACCCTGGGGCAGGGTATCAAACGGCAGTCGGACAGAGAAGCCGCCATTCCCTGAGCCTGACGCAGTCATGTGGCAACATACACACACACGCATACGTATATGTATATATATATATATATATATATATGTATATAAGTATATATATATATATATATATCCGCATACATTGCACATCGCATGCTAGTGGTAGCTTGAGGATGGTAGATTGGTGTGTGGGGGTGTAGGTGTTGTGTGGGTGTTTACTGCAATAACTTGTATTTTAAGTTTACTCACTGCTGGGATTCGAAATTTAATTTCATAGTGCGATGCGTTGTTATTATTTTGCATAATAACATTTCTGGCAACTGGTATGAAATACCCTGCGGTCCCAAAAGAAACCCACTCCCCCTCAAACCTATAATGCTGTTTGTTGTTATTCTATTATTATTATTTCATTTTTTGTTGGCTTGCTTTCGGGTCGCAATGAAATGAGCTCAAATTTTTGTGTGTGCTCTGAGCCAAAGCTAATGCGAACACATATCCCCACAAGGGTTTGCCGATTTACCACTCGCATCAGATGCTCTTAGATGGCATAATGCCAAACGATTATCACAAACTCGACGACTCATCATATTCTTGACAAATGATTGCCCACAATTCTAGAGAGTCGCTAACTTATGCCAAAGCAATTACTGAAAGACTTGGAATCAACTCAACTTAGTCAACGGTGTCATTTTAATTACTATGTTGAATAACAAAAATATTATTAGAGTGAAATACTGTTGAAACCGACGTGTGAACTTTTGACCTCGACCCCAATAAAAACATCATCAACCTGAACCCAAAGATGGTCCTCATCAGCCACTGTTAGAAATATTTTGTAAATAATAAAAATAAAAAATAGTTTTTTTTCTATTTTTCAAATATATATTTCTTAATAGTAGAAACCGTTATTTAAAAAAAAAATCTTTTTTGAAATTCAGAAAGCTGTACTGAAATCTAGTCTCTCGGCTGCCAGATTTTAGCTCCTAAATTTTTCAAATGAAATTATGTCAATAAATGATCTGTCTCAAATTTGTTATATATGTGAATTCTTAATATCCTAATGTTTAATAACAATAAATAATAAACAAATATATAGAAGAATCACCCAGGAAATCAGAAGTATTAGTTCTACATTTTATAAAAATCTATAACTAAGAAAAAAACGCTGGTTCTTAGGAAAACACAACCATCCGATTTAACTTGATTTTCGCAACACTTTCTTTAATTATAATACCTTGTAATGTACCTACTTAAATACTTATCAATCTATGTAGATTATCTCTAGAGGAAGTGCCACCTTTTGCTTGTTTTACTTTTGTATTTATCTTTAAAAAAATCTGTACACTGACATAACTCAGCAGTTGCCTGACTGACAAAACATAAAAAGACTCCACTCGACTCGACTCGACTCAAGTGGAGTTGAATTGAGTTGATACCTTAAGCTCTTTGCCCGGATTTGCGCAAATGCAAGTTGAAAGTTTCAGCCAGCCCCTCAGCTCGCGCCAATCCTCCCCCTTGCCACAGCACTTGCCACTTGAACACACTGGAGAAAAAACTTATAAAAATGTATACACATGATTTCGCTTTATTGCTTTATGACGCTACTTGTGTGACTGGGTGTGTGAGAGTGTGTGACTGTGACTGTGAGTATGAGAGTGTATGCTAGAGTTTGTGAGAGTGTGTGCTTATGCGTGTGTAGGGTTAGTTGGTGTATAATATCAACTGCTTATGTAGCAAGTGTTTCTCGTGCTTATGAATATTTCAAAACGCTGCTTCGGGTTAAAGACAAAGACAGAAACTTTAACACCAAGACTTCTTAGTGGATTCCACTCGGGATTTAAACAGCACATGATGTTGTCGATGTGGTCCCTCCGCCCCCTCACCACACCCCCGCCCACGTTACATATCACCCCCAGCCATCCCTTTTTATGGAAGATTTCCTTTTTTGGTTTGCTTTGCTTTATAGAAATGAAAAACTTTTTACTTTTTCTTCTCGATTGTCAGGCTCCAGTTTCATTTATGTCTGTATTTACATCCAGCACTAGTGCTTAGTAGCGGCCGGTAAGGGTTAGGGTTTCTTTTTTGGCTCATAGTTTACATTAGATACTCGTCTTGCCACCATCCCTCCCTCCATACGCACACAGCAATAATAACTTTTGATGATCTTTTGCATGGCGCGTGCTGTGAATTGTCAATAAATAAACAATTTTTGACGCTCTAAAAATATTCTTGATATCTTTTTGTGGTTCCACCGTGTTTCAAAGAGAAACACGCCCCCTCCCCCATTTCTTATCACCCATTATGTGAAGGCCCCCGCGGAGTATGTGTATGTGATGTGTGCTGCCTCAAAGAAGCCGCATAATGTCGACTTCGTCCTTTGTCCTTTGAGCTTGCCTTGGCCTGCTTTTGTCAGTCTGTTTGTCGGTCTGCTTATACAACCATGATAGATGGCTAAGAAAATATGCGGATCAGGCGGGAAAACAGATTACAAGGCAATTACGATTTAAAGCTGTTTAGGTTAAAAGATTGAGTGATAACAAATCTAAACAGTACTCAGTACTACTTGTGGGTCAGATTAAAATTAGCACATATGTATATATATAGTCGAATGTGAAATAATTCGTTTTGAATCAATCTGAAAATAGCAATAATGATAATTTCCATTAAGCAATCGACTATTGACTTTAAATATATAAACAAAAAATAAACGGTCAAATATATTACCAATATATTATTAGCAATAGATTAAGAGAAAAAGGATCAGCATAGATTAAAATTATTATTATATATAAAAGTATATTATAAATTATTTATTAATCTAATATGTACTGTTATATTTTATTATATTTATTACTAATATATATTTTATTATAATATACTATGTAATTTGATATTTTTAGTCGTACATATTGACACATTATGCTTATCAAAGATTATCATAATCAGAACTTGAAAATATGCTAATAACTGCACAGCTAAAACTAAATGTGAAGAAAGAAAGCTACAAACTTGATTCAGGTTCGTTTTGTCAGTGGATTTTTTGCTTAAGAGACACCGACACAACTGTCAGATGATAAAAATTCCTTGATTTTATTTGGGGCTGTAAGCCACGCGACCTGCAAATTAAACGCCCACAGACGCAACCGTGTTGGGGATGTGGGGAGTTGGGAGTTGGGAGGCGTGTCTGAATCGGCTGTTTAAGTAAGAAATCATTTTATTTGAAAACTTTTTTTCCTGTGTTATGTGTGCGATTTCGGGTTTTGTCGTCGTTTGTCGAATTGAGGCAAAGACAGCAACAATAAGCAGCAGCAGCAGCAACAACACCAACAACACCAACAACAGCAACAAAAGCGACAGGCGCAAAGCACATGGCACAACAGCAACAAAGTTAAACTGTAACAATAACCAAAGTCAAAGTTTGTCGGCAAAGTTTTTTGTATTTGTATTGCGCTGCATGCGTGTATGTACATATGTATGTATGTATGTGCAACTGTATGTATGTATATGTGCAGGTGTGTGCATGTGTGTGTGTGTGTATGTGTTGGAACAACTACAGGAAACAAATTCATTTCAATTGTTTATGTGCCATGTACATTCATACACACATACATGCATGAGGGAGACAGAGGGAGGCAGAGAGAGAGAGAGAGAGAGAGAGTAAAAAAGAGAGTGAGGGAGAGAGAGAGAGAGATCGGTTAGAGGAGCTTTTTAAAATGGTGCTCGACTTTTAAAGATGAAACAAGTTTCATGTGACGCCTGCTGGCAGAGTTGCCAACAGAGACCCCGAGAGCTGCAAGCGGCAATGGCAATACCTGCAGCTTTCGTTATTATTACTGTTGATGTTGTTGTCGTCGCTGCTGCTGCTGCTGCTGCTGCTGCTGTTGGCAGCAAAGCAAACAAAAGTATCAACGAAATGCCAAAGAAATGCAAATAAAACTTTTATTTTGCTGCTGTAGTGGTTTAGCTTAATGTTTCAGCAGCTTTAACATCCACACAAGCCTTTAACGCACAACTTTATTATTGCTTCTGTTCTTCTATTTGGCCAGGCTAACAACAAAACCAGCAAGGCGAAACAGTTTTAATTTTAGTCGAATGCACCTGCATTGAAAACGAAAGCTCTCCAGGCAAATAGAGTGAGCAGCAGACATTGATGGGGGAGAGAGTAGGGTTTGGGAAGGGGGTGGACTCTACCTTGGTCTTTCGCTCGTGCCTGTTCATTAGAACTTCAGCTGCAACAACAAAGATAGCAACAACAACAACAACAAAGCTTTTTTAGCAATTACTGCATTTAAAATGAGACGTGTGTGAAAAACAAGAAAGTTAATTAAGCATTTTTTCAACAATATTTACCATACTCCAATCACGAAAGCCACTAAAAATCAACTCGATTTAAGCAAAGTAATACCATTTTCTTTATTGTATTTGTCTAATCAATAAGTGAAAGCAAAATAAATGAATAGAATACAAAAAAAGACAGCAGCAATGAAGGGAAAATGCTGCAAGCAAGAAGATGAAGACCAATATTTATTATTGGACTCATTGACACAAACTCAATTTCACAAAGGCAATCATCAATTTAGCAATATATATACACACATACATACATACATATATAAATGTGTTTTCCAACATTGCAAGCAATTTTTACGATTCCAGACTATGTTCTGATTAAAAAGGTGAATATAAAGATATAGAAGACAAAATATAACGTTTCTACAAAAAAGAAAAGGAAATGGCTACATTTAAGAAACTCCTCTGAATCCAACTCTCGAATGAGGTATATAGGTATATGTATATAAGGTGAAAATGTCCAGAAAATGGATCAAATTCGACGACTTACAGGGTGATTCTCACAGCGTTCCCTTCAACTACAAATCTAGCACCCAAATCTTAACACGCCTATGAGATAAAGTTTATTAATAAATATTTCTTATTTGTTGTAAACAGAACTGAACTCACAATGATTTAACCCCAAAATGTCACAGTCACAATATTCATCTGCAACCGAGCTAAGTTGAACTGCCACGCCCACACAGGTCGAGGTGGGATGCGCATTACTGGCTGATTGTATTGTGCACATAATTAGGAATTTAGTCAACATCTATCGGTCTGAAGTGTGTGTGTGTATGTGTGTGTGTGTGTGTATGTGTGTGTGTGTGTGTGTGTGTGTGTGTGTGGGTGTGTGTGGGTGTGTGTGTGTGTGTGTGTGTGTGTGTGTGTGTGTGTGTGTGTGTGTGTGTGTGGGTGTGTGTGTGTGTGTGTGTGTGTGTGTGTGTGTGTGTGTGTGTGTGTGTGTGTGTGTGTGTGTGTGTGTGTGTGTGTGTGTGTGTGTGTGTGTGTGTGTGTGTGTGTATGTGTGCGCGAACGGGGCGTGGCCGGAAAAATTGCTTAGTATTTAATTTTATTTGGTCAATTTCCGACAAACAACATGTTAACTTGTTGGAGCTCACCCAAGCAATAAGGGCAACAACAGGAACACGGACAACACAAGTTGCCAAATACTGTGGCGACAAAACCAAACTCAACCCAAATCAGGATGAACATGAGAAACAGCAACGACAAAGGATTAAAGGTATTAAAAGTTATAAAACAACAAGATTATGGGTTTAGCAATACAAACACAGACACACTTTTGTGTGTGTGTGTGTTTGTGTGTGTGCATGTGTGCTTTGCAGCTGCCTTGCCCTCAGCTTGTTATGATATTGACCCCAAAGTAAAAACAAGCAGGGGCAGAAAACAACGACTTTATAATACCCTTAAGAACGAATTCATCAAATGCTAATTATAATATTATATAATATAACTTTGCGCCGCCAAAGTTTTTTATACTAACTTAATCGATTTTCTTTTTGACCATGTTTTGGCCTCATGATTAATACTGCCTTCAAGTTTGAAAGTGCAAAACAACCTTTAATTTCCAATTCCTAATTGAGATACGAGTGGTATTCCACATCGGACTATTATTACTATATTATTATTATATATATATGTATATATTATTCACCGGCAGCACCAGTAATCATCTTTTCATCTTCTTTTCTCAATTTCATTCACTTAACAATTGCACTTTTCTTTTAGAAACCACAAGTTTGGCAATAGCAGCAAAAACAAAACTCATAAAAACGAATTCCTCTCAAGAAAAAGAAGAGGAAACCTACTTAAAACATTTTATATTGTTTTCTGATGATTTAATTGCGCCGCGCTTAAGGCAAAAACAACTCCAAGACAAATGTGCATTGCAGATGAATAGCAGAAAAGGCAACAAGTTGGGCATAAATCTTGTAGTTTGCACTTGCGCAGACAGCACCCACTTTTTAAAAACCTTCACTACACAAATAATTAGACGGCGATCGTAAAATACGTAAAAATAAACACAATTTTACAATTAGCATTATTTTCATTTATTTGAGTGTATATGCATATCGCAAGTGTGTGCGATATGTATGCATGTGTGTACATATATATGTACATATAAACTTAACCGGGTTCTATTAGTCTGTTACATACATATGCAGAGCTTCTCAATACCCTGTTAACTCATTTACAAAAATAATACCATGCCCAAAATCCAAGCCACCAGCAACTTGGTCCGTAGTGTAATCGTCATTGGAACTGACACAAAGTCTTGGGTTTCGAGTGGTGGTGCGGGGTGCGGGGTCAGAGGGCGATGTCTTCGAGGGGTGACTTAATACCATTTGCAGCTCACATGCGTGTTAATTATTTTGGCTCTAAGCGGAAAATGCCAAAATTAGCTGAATTAGGCACATTAAATCTATTATCAGGCAAGTGTATCTCCACCTATTTGGGCTCTGGTTAAGTGTCCATTTCAGCTAATTTTGGGCTTTGGACTTGTTTTCTTAGCAAGGAAGCTGCTAAGTAGTATGACTAAGTAGTCGACAGCTTATTATCCAAAAATGAATCTATTTTTACAAATTTGGCACTAAGGTCTCGAGCTTGCATTTGAAAGTAAAAATTTCAAAAATATACATTGATGAATATATATAATTAAATTAAGCAACAACTGCAACTTTGCTGTATTTTTGCAACAATAATAATAATAATAGTGTATTTAAGTTGAGCATATGTATAGGAAATAAGAAGCAGCTTGCATTGAGATGGGTTCCTCATTTATGCAAAGCCCAACAAGTTGTTAAGCAATGACACTGAACCACTTTGAATGGAATGGTGAACCGGTTCGCCAAAGTGAACACTATCTCAGTATGTGTGACACACGGAGTTCATACATGGCAATTAAACAGTTGATCTGCCATTGGCCAATTGAGTGCACTTGGATATTGACTTGCCATTCAATTTTAGTGCTTGATGGCACTTAATCATTAACCGAACCAAATCCATTTGGCCCATGCGCCAAAAGCAAAACAAAATTAACAAAGTTAACTTCATTCAGACCAAAAGGCGTCATTTTAACTGCCACTTACACCGCAGCGCAGACCAACCACCAAACACACACCCAAGCATCACACTCTCTCTCTCTCTCTCTCTCTCTCTCTCGCTCTTCATCTCTCTCGCTCTAGCTGTATTCTTTGAGTCTGTCTTGAGTGGGAAACCTTTTGCGAACCGTCGACATTTCAATGCCTTTTTAATCTAGAACAAAAACAAACTTAATTTGCCACAACATCTCCGATGGGCGCAAGAAAAGCAGCGACTTTGTCTGCAAACACCTTACCGCCCTCCTCGGCCGTCTCACAGGCCTCCTCGCCTCTATAATTCAAGCGACAACGCCGAAGGAGAAGACGACGACGTCACTTGGCACATAATTTAATTACAACAACACTTTTGTGGGTGGGTACAACTTTGCCCGGGCAAATTGCTACTTTGATCCATCCGCGCGCCGCCCGCTTTGTGCCACACGCGGACGGCACTCGCTTCGAGTGTTGAATGAGCAACAACTTTCGAGTGCAACGCGTCCTGAATTGTAATTAGTGCCACCCAGACCGCCAGCTGCCTGACTGCTTGCCTGCCTGCCTGCCTGCCTGCCTGCCTGCCTGCTGGCTGAGTTGCTCCCAGTCAGGCTGCCATGGATAGTCTAGTCCGTGCATTGGCTGCTCCCGGTTCCGGCTGCTTTGTGTGATCCGTGTGTTCGCCCGAACTGGTCAGGGCGGAGGCATCCACTTGATTTGTGGAGTGCGCATTTGTAATTGTTATTACGTGTAAAATGCAAAAGGGCCCCAACTTCAACTCACCAACGCTACAACTGCCGCTCCAACTCAGTTATCCTTTTCCATGCTTAAATGCGTTATCGACGATAATTGCTTAACGTTTGGCGCGTGCTTTGATTAGACTCCAGCAGCAGTTTATTTCAACTCTAGATAGCATTTAAGCCATCTGGCACATTTACAATTCGGGTTTTACACATGATCCACAATGCAAGTGAAGCAGAGAAGCTGAAAGAATCGGAAATGAACTCAATATCTGGGAAAGCCAGTTCTGCTAAAGCTGCCATATTTGTATTCAAGAGCAGGAACTAACAAGAGGGAACAGCTATCTTGGGCACGACGTAGGCTGGAGTTAATTAGGTGACACTTAAATCTTAGTCAGTAGTCTGAAATACTATTATGTTTTGGTATGTTTTAAACAAAAATATATTTATTTGTTTTCTGTTTCACGAATTCTTTGCTCAATCATAATAGAAACCAATTGCAGCTAAAATTGTTCACATAATCAATGAATGAGTGAATACCCACAAACAGTTGTTTTACTAAAGTGCAAGGAAAACAATTTCATTCCTAGCAATTATTTATTTATATTAAAATATAAGAAAATACAGTCGTAAGTATAAACCACTGCCTATGGTCTTAGATCGTATCATTTGTTCTTAAGAAAACAGAATTAAAGCAAATTTGTTTTGTAAGTAAACCAAATTTCTGTAAGTGAATGCATGAATGAATTTAAGCAAATTATTACCATGGGAAAGAACAGCCTTAGGATACTTACCGGTCTATTGACAGGACACTGTAGACTAAGAAGTCACCCAATTAAATTGGGTATATATAGTAGCGATCTGTTCAGGTTTTGTGAAAGAAACGAGGAATCCTCGATGCAGATCCTAGCATCGTGTGTCGCCTTAACTAGAAGACGCAGCATCCTAGGGGTGCATTGCAGAGACATAGAAGACCTCAATCCAACAAAGATCCTCACGTTCGTGCGCGAGCTGCGGCTGATGGAAAAGCTATAGGCTCAGAAGGAGGCACAATATATCAAACAGGTCGCGATGCAGCTTCCCCCAATAATAATAAGATTAATAATAATAAGTGAATGCTGACATAGATTAATAGGTAATGGTTACAGCAAAGGTTTACTGTGCTGGCTATGAAATAGTTTGTAGTTTCAAGGAACAGGATTCTATTGAAAGCGGATACAGAACGAAAGGCAGTGCTGCATATTAATGCAGGTGCCCCAAATGGGGCGACACATAACTCCAGCTGGTCAAACGTAAACGAAATTAAACAAATGAAATTAAAAACGAGAAATGAAAAAAAGAAGCAAAAAAGTAAATAAAATAAATTCAATTGAATTTAAAATGCGCAGCACAACTTCCATTAAAGACGTTGGCATAATTTTAATTTCAAGGTTTCTCGGGTTGGGGCCGAGCCCTTTTCCTGTGGCAGCAGCTGCCACAGTATATCCGAATGCTTTAAGCAATGGGATACACAGAGACAAAGACAGAGACACAGAGAGAGAGAGAGAGAGAGAGAGGAGAATGAAGCGGCGAGCGGGCTCAAGGAGCTGTATGCCAATCAAATTGAAATTTAATTTGCACAACAATGTGGCAAAAGGGGCCGCGCCCTCAACTTGAACCCAACTGACCCCTTTAAACAAGAGAATTATTAACCTCATCATATTGTGTACACCTACTACCTAGTCCGGCCCTTTATCGGCAACGTTCCGTTCCGTCTTTGTTTTGCAGTGCGTCCATAAAATTGTGATTTACTCCCGTTGAGATTTCAATTACTGCCGCTTTATTGCCAATAAATTTTCATATAAATTAGGCGAACGAAAAGTTCGAATTGCCCAAGCAACAACAACAACAGCAGCAGCAGCAGCAGCAACACAAACCTGGCCCTAAAAAGGCTTAATCAGCCGCGCACGTAGTCAAAGCCCACAAGAGCTGAAAAGGAATCCTTGAAAAGGTGCGGCTACACAAAAGATTTTTAGCACGTCCATGCCGTGAAATCAATTGGCGCCTCTTTAAATTAGGCCAGTCGCCCGACGGCTAACCCATCGTTGACATCGCCTTCAGGCCAACGATATCCTCGATTCAATGTTGCAACAGGCTGTGTTCGACTCTAATTCCAATCAACCATCACGAACGCTCCGAGAAAAAATTACGCTAAAATGAAAATCGCTTTGAAAATTGAAAAATGTTTTTAGAAATTATTTCTAAATATACGAACAAAATGTTATAAATATTTAAAAGACATTACATATATTTTCAGAAACTTCTTAATTATAAGAAATATTTCTAAAATTTGGAAATGCAAATCGCATATTTTTAGAAAGAATCCTTTCAGAAAATGGTAATAAAATTTGCTCTCTTCATTGCTAATACTAAAGTTTGATAATAAGCTAATGTAAGAGTTCTCTAAAATGTTGCCCTGGAATTGAGAATAGGAAAATCATGTCTTATAAGTCGTTAAGTTGTGCTAACTCTCGCAATGGTTGTAGATTCTGTTTTAGATGTGTTTAGATTTTATTAAAGAGTATTTCTTAGGCGAGCTCACAGCATTCACCAATTTTAATATAATTTTACTTTTGCCTAGCTCATACGCCGCTGTCAATCAAATTAAGCAATGGCGGGAAGTTGAGAGCAACAAATCCTCGACTTGACTTGCACCAAAAAACCCCGTACAACAAACAACAGCAACAAAAGACAAAGGATTGGTGCAACCGTACAAAGCGTTGCAAGCAAATGTGGCATTATGGCTAATTAAACGCTAGCAATCCATTTGCCAAATTAAACATAACAATTTCGATATTATGCTTCAATTAAGTTATTTAAGCCAGCAATTAACTTTCTATAAAAGATTCAACTAAATATGGAGCCTGCAAAGGAATAGTTTTGCAGGCAAACAACAAACATACACTTTTTCCTCCCCAATATAAATATTTAATAATATATTATGGAATATGGGATGGGATATCGGTTATGTTAGTTAATGTTAGCAATATAATTTATGTAGACTTGTCATCCTAAAGATATTTTATTTTTAATCGGATTACATTGTCTGCGGCTTTCTCATTGATAGATCAATTAAACAGACTGAAAATCCGATTACTGTTCTGCTGTTTATTCGTTTGGCGATTCCCGGAATGCAGGCCTTAAATCAGAATACGTTTATTTAATGTGTGCGTGGCTGTGTGAGTTTGCTTAAATGAGGATCACAAGTGATGTCCGCTTAAAGATAGTGCGAGTCTTCATAGTTGTCACGAAACTCGAGGATTCTGTCGAGTGCCGAGTCGTATTCATCTCGCTCGAGAGCCACCTGCGAGAAATTACGCAATTTGACCAGCTGAACGCGATGCGTTTGATCATGCAATGAATCGAGATGAGTGCCCAGCTTGCTGGAGTTTTGCACTGCAGCCAGAGCCGGTGCACTGGCCACACGAGTATCCCGCTCACGCTGTCCATCGCCGGGCAGCTTGAAGCCATCAGTGGCGATGCTGGCATCAAAGATTTCATACGGAAATGGCAGATGCGTTTTGAGTGCCAGCGGCGTCGAGGCGGCATGCGTCAGACTGCTATGATAGGCGCACTGATAGTACAGCTGCAGCATCTGAGAGACGCTGTTGCAGCGATAGGCGGCCTTAGAGATTTGCGAACCGGCCTGCTCCAAGGGGCGCTTGAGTCGTGCATCGGGTATACCACGTGCCACCACCGACTGGACGACATGCGTTGTGCCCGGATCACAGCCAGGTGTCAACTGTGTCATCAGTGAGCCATCTGGCCCATCCAGAAAGTCAATGAGATCCTGTTCCCGCTGCATGCCCAGCGGCAGAGCCAATGCAGCAGCGCCCAACTTGCGATTAGCTGGTGTGACACGTTCACAAAAGCTCAACAGAGTATTGGGCGTCTGGCGCAGACGATAGCCAAGCGTCACTGTATCCAAATACGCAGCCAGCACTGCCGAGCTCTGATACAGATTATCCGCCAGCCAGTTGACGCCCGGCATTCGACGTGACTCCAGCATCTGGTTACGCCAGATCGTGTCCAGCGTGGACAGCGGCGTGAACAGGTTCGCCTGCTCGCTCAGATGCTTATAGCTGAGCACGCTGTTCACCACACGAATGCTGCGCGAGGTGCGCGTATCTGAAAATTGGGACAACAAATTGTTTGAATTTAAATCAATTGTGGCAACGTTACCTAACTTTAAATATTAGTAAAATCACCTGCTTTGGCATAGGACATGTTGCGAGGATAGTGCAGAGGTAGAGCGAAAATGGCACGATTATATTCATCATTCAGATGCTCCATGCACTTGCTAGCCAGTCCACCGAAACCATCGTCGATGTCAAAGAGCAGCTGGAAGCCCTGCAGTCCATTGCATTCCTCCGCATAGAGGCGAATGCGATCACAAAAATCCTCATTGAAAGCGGCCGATTGCCACAGCTCCACGCCGGAACAATGTGAGCCCAACACCTGGACATCTGGCTGTTGCAACATGCCCTGCAGCACATTGAATGTGCGCGGATGGTAGCGGGCATATAGAAAGTCTGCCCAACTGCTGCACGTCTCAGCCAAATTATAGTCCTTGTCCTGCGTATTTACTGTATTCTTGAGCAAATCCTGCTGATATTCGGATATCGTTGCGGCTGGCTGTTGTCGCACATCCAGTTCACCGTGAGTGGAGAGCTTGTTCTGCTCGGCCAATTCTTTGGCCTTCTGCAGCTCATCAGCCGTCTGATCTGTCGCCAGCGGCAAATAGTTTCCGTACAGCTCACCCACAACGGGCAGATGCATCAATGTGCCAACGAGATCCACACACAATAGCCGTGGCGTGAATGTCGTCTGTTTGCGATCATTAACACCTTCTCGGTATAGTATGTCATTCTGAGGCAGATGCTCCTCGGCCACATTACTGCTATCGCCATCGTAAACGAAATTTGCCTCCTAATTGGTAAATGTTAAATTGACCGGCTTTGCATGGCTGTGGTTGCTTTTGTTGTTGTTAGCTTACCTGCTGGTTCCAGAAGTGTGCGCCCACATAGTTTGCATATGTGCCAAACTGAAACGTTAGAATCTCGCGGGTGTGGTCCATGTTTGCTCCTGGCTGTGATTAATTCAATTAAATCACAAATTGCAATGCAAACTGACTGCAGTTCTCAGGCAAAGTTGTTATCGATATGTCGATATATCGAAATCTACGTGCACATGTGAATACCATCATAGGTGATTTTTGTTTATGTTTTTGAAAACACGTGCAAAAATTTCACATGCTTCAAAACAAATATATACAAAAAAATGTTAAAGCACAATTTACCTTTTTATTTATCAATCAAAAGGATTTGTTCGACAAAATCTGACTAGCCTGTAGATTCGATCATCAATTAAAAAAGCAATTATAAATAAGGCTATTTCCTAAATGCTATATGTGGAGAAACTATCTTTCGTTAAGCTTCGTGGACAAGTAACAATTCCAAAACACGGCAACAATTTGGGCAAAAATCACTTGATACTGGATTGGCATAAGTGAAAAGTTGATTGTTTGCGCCATCGGCCAAAGCATATAATTCCTTTGCATAATCGCCAAATAGTTCTCCTTGATGCGATCCACAATCCTGTCGTGTTGCTCGCCATTGATGCAAGGCACCACGTACGACAACACCAATGTGAATGGCGGGGCAAAACAGGACTGATCGATAAGCATCTTTTTAAGGCCGCGCCGCGTAGCAGACTGTTGCTTCGATACAAATGTGTCCAGTGTTCCATACCATTTTCGCAACGCTGGTCCAACCAACACCAGGCCGAGTGTAGTAAATCGCGCCGTCCGCGCGATGTCCCAATCTTGAAACGGTTTTTTCTCAATCACCAACTGGGCTATCGCATCGCCAGCGCCCATTATGAGAGCCGCACTGAGGCCCTCACGCAGGTAGCCGCTTAATCCCATAGTTATGTATATATTGCGTAGCTATGTGCACAATACTTAAATTGGTAGTTTTTCGAACTTGTTCATAAAGAACTTGTAGTTCGAATTTAAATTCAGTGTAAATTTAACGCAATACCTCTGGGTTAGCTAACAAAGTAGTATTAGGCAACACACCGAAATCTTCACGTTGTCTTCTTCCTCTTCCACTTCAGGCATACGCATTTCAAATTTATGGCGCGCTTATCGTTACCCAACCAAATTAAGAGGCATAAACAGTAAAACTGTTAACTAACACAACTACACGAGATGTTAACTAAGCAATACCTTGCGATTGGCCCTTTTTACGTTTTTTTGCCTGTTGTGGATTTATCTTCGCAGCAGCAGCTTACTGCGTATCTGGTAGAAAATGTTCGTAGCCACCGCGTTAGCCTTTGCCTGCGCGCATTTTTTCAATGCAAGACACAGCTTCATCTTAGTCACCTCGTGCAGATCGATGTGATATATATATATATATATTATACAGAAGGATTCCATCTCCTCGCCACATTCGCTGGTAAAGGGATTTATTCCACGAGCAATTCCTTTGTGCATACTTTGTAAAACCTTTTTGTCATCCCCATCGAATTTGAATTTAATTTGCTAACTGCCAGAAAATAACATATGTTAGCGCCAATGAACTATTTTTTAAGTTCACGTCACTTTTGTATTTTGTTCAAACAATGCTTTATGAGTTAGCAATTAGCTCATAAATTATGTATTTATTTGCTGCAATAAACACATTTAATTCCACCCTTAAAGTTCTTATGCACTTGTTGCATTAAGTGTTGAGTAATGTTAGACGAAACATCGATACATTAATATTTTGAAGTGTTCTAAACATCGATATTTGTATTCCGATGTTAGATATTTTTCACTACTTTCTTGCCAAGCAATTAAAAACTTACTTTTATGAAGGATATTGTTGTTAGCAGTGCCTGGAATTCTTGGAATATTCATAGATATAATATGATCCATCGATGGCATTCTTCAAAAACATCGATGTGGCTAAGCATCGATATTTCAATGTTGACAATGTTGCCATATATTTAATTTATTTAACGCCGAGTGGGAAATTGTATATTCAAGTGGCAAAGTTGCAGCCAGAGTAAAGGATGTCATCACGTGTTTACAGATTCGATTGATTAGCTTAGGCTCACTGATAAATTTGTTTCGGTAAATCAATTTTAAATACACCAAATAGCTATTTGCCTTAACCGGATCAGCAGCCCACCTACCTATAGTCGATATGTAGAACGAATAATTACATCGATAAGATTTTGCTATATCGATAAGTAATGTTTGTGTTGGTTGATTTCTCAGCACTGCCAATCGGCCTTTCTACGCATTTCGCTAGTGACTGTAGCACGTTTTTTTGTTTTCCTGTTTTCTATGGCTCATCATGAGACACAGGAGAAGTTGCAGTTCCACGAACTGGAGTTGGACCAGCGAATACTCAAGGTAAGTGAAATAGAAAATTGCAATATCGCCCACAGTCTCCTAACGCAATTCCCCCCTAACTAAATCACAGGCAATTGCGCAGCTCGGCTGGGTGCAGCCTACTTTGATTCAGTCAACGGCCATTCCACTGCTGCTCGATGGCAACGATGTAGTGGTGCGGGCGCGCACCGGTTCCGGCAAGACGGCCGCCTACGCGCTTCCGCTAATACAGAAGATCCTTAACTCTAAGCTGAATGCGAGCGAGCAGTGTGTGAGCGCATTGGTGCTGGCGCCCACAAAGGAGCTGTGCCGGCAGTCGCGTCTGGTCATCGAGCAGCTGGCCGAGTCGTGTGGCAAGGTTATCCGTGTGGCGGACATTTCGGGCAGCTCCAACGATATGGCAACACAGCGTCATGCTCTCGCCGAGCGACCGGATATTGTGGTGGCGACACCCTCAAAAATACTAGCACATGTGGAAGCCGGCACGGGCATCGTTGATCTGCAACAGATTGAAACGTTGGTAGTGGACGAGGCCGATATGATATTCGCCTTTGGCTATGAGAAGGATTTCAAGCGGCTAATGAAGCATTTGCCGCCCATTTACCAAGCGATTCTCGTCTCGGCGACCATCACAGACGATGTGGTGCGGATGAAGGGCTTGTGCCTGAAAAATGCCATAACACTGAAGTTGGAAGAGCCAGAACTGGTCTCCCTCGAGCAGCTCACACATCAGCGCATCCTGGCCGAGGAGAACGACAAGCCGGCAATATTATGCGCTTTGCTCAAGCTCACGCTCATCCAGGGCAAGAGCATTATCTTTGTCAACACTGTGGATCGCTGCTATAAGTTAGTAAATTTCATTTTTCTATATTGATTTAATCCATTCATGTGAGCTGTGTTGTGTTCACCAACTGATGAAAGACACAAACTTCATTTGGGATTGCGCAATTGGCAACAATTGGCGCACGCATGACCATAGACTAATCTTCTCGCTGATGGCGGCGAACACAGCAGTTATATTTACATACTCGCACATATTTATATATATTTAGATTGCTATATATTCAGTTCACTTGATTTTTCACTCTTTAGGGTTCGTCTGTTTCTGGAACAGTTTGGCATACGCTCGTGCGTGCTGAACTCGGAGCTGCCGGCCAACATGCGCATTCACACCATCAGCCAGTTTAATCGTGGCACCTACGACATCATCATTGCCTCCGATGAGCATATACTGGAGAAGCCAGCGGGCAAAACACAACGCAAATCCCAGCACAGTGATCACGAGTCGAGCACATCGCGTGGCATCGATTTTCAGGGTGTGAATAATGTTATTAATTTTGATTTTCCACGAGATGTCACGTCATATATCCATCGGGCTGGACGCACAGCTCGTGGCAATAACAAGGGCTCTGTCTTGTCGTTTGTCAGCGTTAAGGAGTTGCCCATTAACCTGGCTGTTGAGGAGAAACTGCGCATCACCTTTGGCCGGGAAACGTTACACAAAAAGGATAACGCGGTAACGCTGCCGTCGTCGTCAAGCTCGGATGATAACCAGAAAGCGGACAATAGCAAAACAGTTGAGCAGCTAAAACGCTCCTTTGCCAACAGCCTGGAACGTCCGCAAGAGGAAATCGTCGATGATATCATCAAGTGAGACAGACTTATACACTTAATTCAAGCCAAGGCAATGCATATAACTAATCTCTGATTGCCATCCCCTTTTCAGAATATACCAATTCAAAATGGAGGAGGTGGAGGCGTTTCGATATCGCGCCCAGGATTGCTGGCGTGCCGCTACCCGTGTCGCTGTGCACGATACGCGGATACGTGAGATCAAGACAGAGATTCTCAACTGTGAGAAGCTCAAGGGCTTCTTCGAGGAGAACAAACGCGATCTGCAGGCGTTGCGCCACGACAAACCATCGCGCACCATTAAGGTGCATTCACATCTCGCCCATGTCCCGGAGTACATATTGCCAAAGGCACTCAAGCGTGTTGCCATCGGACCCCCGCCCACGCATACAGCCTACAAACAGGCGCGAACGACTGGCGCCAAGACTGCCTTTCAGCGCCAGAGCAATGATCCCCTGATGGTCAGCGAAGTGGACTATGGCAAGCGACGTGGCAGGCCAAAGGGCAAACGGGCCAAATGAGTTGTTCATATGTTTATTTATATCTAATAACATAACATATACAACCAACAGAAGTAGAATGTAAACGAATAGTTTCTATTATCAGTTATGAAATTGGCTGGACGAAAAATATGGGACATCCAGCATCTTTCATTGTTTTAAATAGTGTTTTTGTAAATTATGCATTACGCATTCATACAGACAGCTAAATCAAGATCGAGAAAATATAAACCTTTTTACCTATACCTATATGTTTTAATTGCCTCAGGGTATAATACCAATAGGTCTTAAAACAATACTTGTTAACTCAAAACATAACATTACGACATGTTTTAGTAAGGCCTGAAGCTTTTACCTCTGGGGCATTATATTTCTTCAGCACGGATTTTGAATTGGCCCTTGAATAATGTAAAAATTATACAGATACCCAAGCCTACAGAGCACTGAAACTATATGCTGACTTTGATCCTCAAGCAAATCCTTAATCATTTTAAATTAGTATATACATTTCTTCAAATTGTATATGCCATCTAAAATACGAGGGTTCAATGTGTATCAATATGCTGTCTCTTTCTGATTCATGCATAAGCATTTGTATGCACGTGTCACTCCGAGATAAAAATATAGCTGAAACTCGGCCAAATTCTTACAGATTTTTCAAGGACATTGTGAATTTCAATGTCGTAAAATACAGAAGAATCTTTGAGCTACAAAAGTATCTGTAAGATACATGAATGATCTGAAAGCTTCAAAGACATGATGTAAAAAGTATCTGAAGGAAACCATAAGCATCTGCAAATTAAGATTCGAAAAGGATTTGGAAGACATAAAAGATAAAAATGGTATGTGTAAAATACTAATGCATGACAAGTATTTGTAAGATACAAATAAATCAGATAGTATCTGTAAGAAACGAATATATGTATGAACCCAAACACAACTTTACTTACTGATTTTAGCTGCATCCGCACCCCATATGAAACCAAAAGGTTAATAAAAGACTTTCAGATTTGATACATACGACTTTATTTTCCAACGATTCAGTTTCGCGATTATTTATTTCATTCTGTTTGATTTTAGTTCAGCTTTTCTTTTTTAATTTTTCATTTAAGTTTTATAAAAAGCTACACCTTGAAATTCGTATGTCAATGGTTTTATTTGTTTACTTGTTTTTTTTGTTGTATTTCGCATTTCATCGCCATATTTTATATGCTGCGTTCCCAAAAGCAGTCCAAAAATTTTGTTCATATACTACATAATTACAATTCAATTATTGAGTAGCCCTTTAATTATTGATAGGTTTTGTTAGTAATTCCTTATGTAAACACACAAAAAAGTTGTCTACTTGTTTTTTTTTTTTCATTTCTTTTCTTTGCATTCAGTATTTCATGGGGTATTTCTTCTTTTTTATTTTATTAATTTTTGTTAATATAATATTTGTGTATATTATATATCTTATCATTCATATATTAGGTAAAAAAGCTCTGACAAGGCGCTTGACTTAACTGGCAACAGAAGCTACAAAAGCTTTTTTGGCAAACATCTACAAAACAGGACGAACCGAAATATAAAAGAAAAAAATCGCTTTTCATCTTTAATATATATTTATATAGTTATCATATAAATGGTTTGTTTTATTTTTGCTTTCAATTTCATTTTATATTCGTGTTGAAAAAAATACTTAGACATTAAATTTCCATGCATGTACATACATATATTCATTATTTAAATAATTATTCTTTTGATTTCTTACTTACAAGTTGTTATGTTCTTTTTTTTACATACACGTACATATAAGATCTAATAAAATAAAAAAGGTAAAATATTTTAAGGCTAACATAATTCAAATTGAGTACATACTTTCATATTTGCATGTGATGGTTTTTTGTTATCGTGTTTGTTTCTTTACAGAATGTCATGAAAACATGAAACAAAATAAAAAGTGAAATCTCATGAAACTATAAAGATAATACAAATTGTTTGGCATTTTCGTAGTTGATTTTAGAATATAAAAATGTTCCATATAGCACACAGATACATTGTAAAATAAGTGTGTTTTGAGTTCATTTATTTATTACATATTCATTTAAGTTTTCAGAATATTCTTTGAATTTTCAATTGCAATTTTCTTCTCCCAAAACAAGGAGTGCTGGTGAGCAGTTGCATCTATACTCTGGTAATTTGCATATTCATATTTTTCCATTTACATTGAGCATTTTATTTATAACTAACATACATTAATAAGTTATATATAACTCTATATAATTCGTACAGTTTATTAAATAGACCAATTTACCAATAGGAAACAAAATTTTGTATGTGAATGAATTCTTAACTAAAAACTTGCTGTATTCAGTAATTTGTCATGATTGTGTGTGTGTGTGTGGTTTTTTTAAGAAACAAATGCACAAAAGTCTTTTGATCAGTGGTTTAAGTACTACGAAATGGGTGGTGTGTGTGGGACGTTGGGAGTGTATTAGAAAAGAATTGTTTTCAATGCTGGAACTTAATGTTAAAACTTATTTATGGCATGTTTAAGTTAGTTAAACTAATATTTTGTTTATATTTCTCTTGGTTTCTCTGCCTTGCTAATATATAATTTAAAAATCTTTTCTCTTTCACTTTAAATGCTAAATAAATGTAATATTTAATTTCTTTTTGTTTTGTTTTGTTGTTCATGTTTGTAAGGCATTAATTTAAGTTTTTGTTTTGATCTTAAGCTACAATCCACTCAGTTCTAGTCGAGTCGATATAGTCCGAAAAATCTAAGAATCTAAAACAAAAGAAGACGAAGCTATGTAGCGAATACAAAGTTAAGCGACATGGACATATGAGTAGTGTATGTAAGGTGTTTTTGTGTTTTTTGTTGTACTGAGCTTAAAATACTATTTATGTATGTATTTATATATCGGATATAGTATGTATATTAAGACATTAAGTTAAGATTGTATATAGAACTTTAAAAAAACTTAAGAATAGAAACTGAACACCCAACTCATATGCCAATCAAAAACAGAATTCTAAATGCTGTTCCAACAGCTTTGGCTTTGGTTTTCGTTCTCATTCCTCCTCCTGCTTCTGGTGTAAATCGCAACTTGTTCGCATCGTAAGTACTACCTACATTTATTCGGTTTATTTGTATGCAGGTATTTAGTTCATTAATTTTTTTTTATTTTTTGGGGTTGGTGTTGCTCCTTTTCTAGTTGTAAGCGATGTTTTTTCATTCGGTTTCAATACTATTCTGTGTTGCAAGTTTTGTGCACATCTTTATTATTTTTGAATTTATTTTCGAGTTGCTTATACCGCTGAGTTTTTGCCAATGATCTCACCGCTGCGCGAATGCACAAATCGCCCGTCAAATTCAATGGTTGAGTTCTGCTTAATGCTCCCAGTGGGCGTACGCAGTGGTTCCTTTTCGTCCCTGTGTGGAATAGTAAAAGCATCAATTATTAAAAAGAGCTGACTGAAGAGAGAGAGAGAGAAGGAGATTGTGAGAAAGAGCGAGCAAAAGCTTTACAAAGTAGTCAGCTAAGAAGAATAAGCACAGCATACGCAAGCTTATTATTATACTTACTTAAAGCGCCACACAACATCTAAGTGCTACAAGTAAGGTTATAGAAAACGATGCTAAATCTACATTCTGCATGCAGCAGTGGTGCATTATGAACAAATTGTACATGAAATGAATAGTGCGGGTATCTGGAAAGTTAGGTCAAAGACCAGTGCTACGCAAGAAAGAGTAGGGCAAAAAGAGCAGAGAAGCAGTACAAAAAAAAAAAATACAAACAAAAAAGAAAGAAGAAGGGATACGAATTATGTACGTACAATGGTGATGTCACTGGTGAGCCGCCGAGCTTAACTGGCGGCGGCAGTGGTAACGGTGATGGTGGTGGCTCCTTAACCAGCTGTCCACTGCAATAAGGTAGCGGGAAACGCCAACCATAAAGACTGCTTGGTTAGATGATGATAATTTCGGTTGTTTTCGAATTTGTTTATCGAATTCAATTTGATTTTGTATTTTTTTTATTATATTTTTTTTTTTTGGATTTTGTTGGATTGTTGGTTTGGTTTTATTGTGTTGGAGATGAGTTGGATTTTGAACAGTACGTATGAGTTTGATGTTGAGAAAATCAAGAGAGAGAGAGTATAGAAAGTATGAAGAGAGACTGTGATTCTTGTATCTACTTATTTTTTTGTTTGTTGTTTTTAATATAAATGAGTGTTCTTCTGTGATGATTACAAATTTAATACAAATAATACTATACGATAACATACAAAGATTAAGTATTTGAAGAAAGAAACATTTAGTATAGCAGCTGTCGCTACTCTGGAAAGTCTAACTATATACTATACAGAATAGTATTGAGCAGGAAAAAAGGCACTATATGGGTTTAATTTTTATTTTTAAATAAGCTAAATGTAGCTGACTGTATGCTTTAAGAGCAATTAATGCTGTATAAGCGGATTCCACTTCTGGTCATTTCAAATGTGGGATTTGTTCAATATGACAATATGAAAATAAAAGTGAATCAATTTCGTTCAGTAAAATGTTTAAGTGAAGCAGCTGTTATGTCATTCATATAACATTAGATTCCATTACAATTATAGTAATTACATTAATTATGTGTAGGATGATCGAGGAGAAGCTATACCCATTTGATAGTTGACAAATTTATATTAATTGAATATTGGCGTCATTCGGATAGTGGTATCTAATAAACGCCTTCTCCAAAATCTATTTTTGAATCATAATCAGTGGAATCCGTGTTTGTTGAAAAAAAAAAACTCACAACAACAAATGAAGTGATCTAACGAATTAAAGAAAATAGTATTTGAGATATTAACACAACTCTTGAGTTAAACATAATAAAGCGTTCGTGTTCTTTTGTTGTATATTGGGATAACAGAAAACATTGCGGAATTTCGTCTTTTTTATGTGGTGTAGATGGCAAAATTGTAAACATTTAATATTGCACTAGAAATGAGAAATAAGAACCGATATCGTTGTAAAAAAAAGTTTTTTCGGGACTGGGTGAAAGCGAATTTTGTAAGGAGTTCTTTTCTGCGTTGTACTTTGCTCAAACGATTATCAGTGAATTTCGATTGAACAACAACGATTTCGGACGCGCATAGACCCAATTGTATTCGAAATCCGGGCGTTGAGAATTTTGGCTTAAGGAGCGGTGGAAATCGAAAAGAGGTAGAAAAAAACAAACGAAACAAACGAACATACATTTAATGACATTTTTCTAGTTGGTTGGATTTAAAAATATTTTTTTTTATAATTATTTTTTGTTGGAATTTCGTATCATTTGTAGTGCAATATTATTTGGTTTCGATAGCCCAGCCCAAAAATCCCCAGAGAGAGAGAGACAGAGATAAAAGAGAGAGGAGACAGTCAGAGTTAAATATTTTGATGCTTACCTGCCCAGTTTCGCTTCATCATCGATCTCGGAGGGAGAACGCTTGGCCTTACGGCACATGGCTGCCATGACGCCCATGTGAACAGTCACACAGCACAGCAGATCCACAATGAAGAGTAGAAGGAGTACCCCACCAACGGCAATGCCGACAATCGCAGCCGAAGAAAGCACCGGACGTTCCGCAACTTGGATCACATCAATGCCTGTTGTGGATGAGATTTTTTTTTTTTTTTTGATTTAGGAAATGTTTGTGTGGGGGGAGAGGGAGGGTGTAGAAAGAGTGCTTGATTAGTAAAATGTCACTCAAATCTGTCTTTCATAAATCTAATAAATATTGGTATATATTTTAGATTTTATACTAAAACTTAGATAATCTATAGAACACTCAAGCACTTGACTGTATTCCCAAAGGAATAAAGCCATGAGCCAAAAAACTAACTTTTAACTTGAGTTATAAGATGTGTTTTTTTGATTTTTTATTTTTTTTGTTGTCTGTCAGCATTAACACTTATTTTTTTAAACGGTATGTATATTATTTGAAATTGGTTGTGTTTTTCATTGAGTTCAAATTTTGTACAAACATATTTTACATTTTTGTGTGTGTAGTTCAAAGTGAAAGTCAAATGTAAATTAAGCATGTTCCGTAAATGAGCACAAATATGAAATATTAAATTGTATATAATTAATACCTAATTAAATATAAATAAAGTAAGTAACACCAATTTGTCATAACATAAGAAAAATGTAATTTCGGTATAGATTAAAAGTACACAACAAAAACAAATAACATGCAGCTTTCAATGGAGCGGGGATTATGTCGAGAGAGAGAAAGTCGAGAAAAAGAAGAGGGAGGCAGAGCGTGAGAGAGTGAGTGAGAAAGCGCGCACAATAAGGCAGGATAACTCAAGAGAAAATGCAGAGGCAAATGACAAGTAGATAAAAAGCCAATAAGCAAAATATACAAGCAAAATCATTTTTTTTATCAACTAAGAATCCAATTATTATTTTTTTGGTACAAGGAATGCGTATCTTTACGTGTGTAGAATTAGTTTCAGTGTGTCCAATGATGATAGCGCTTAAAAATTGTAAATTTATCAAATACACAAATCTGTGATTGCAAAAACCATTAACAAAATTGATTTTTTAGTTATAAACATTGTTAAAAATATTTAAATATTATTAGAAACATTCTATTCTGAGTACTGCATGTTTTGGGGTTATTAATCGAATAGATGAATACTACAACTAAACTGGGTTAATTTGACAAAAACTGTATTATAGTATTAGTAACATTTGAATGTTTTTTATTTTTCTTTTTTGATTATGGGAACTAATTCCAGTTATGCGTTTGTTTATAGTTTATCTAGTGTTAGTGGTATTAAAATCGAATACGATTTGAATTAATTATATATTCGGTTAATTGTGGGTGTGTGTTGCTGAATGTATATGAAACTATATTATTATTGCAGAACCATATTACCTGTCGGTATTTCACACCTGGCAGCTGTGCAGCAGTTTTTTTCTTAAACTTTATCGCTAATCGGTTTATTCGATTAATTGTGAAATTTCGTCAAGCGCTAGACAACACGGTGGGCTTCCAATTTATACACACACAGAAAGAAGACTGTCTCTTTTTTGTTGAAGATTTTTCTTTATTACCCAAAATGAACTTAATTCTTAGATATTGTATTTTGTTTTATTTTTCTTTTTTTTGTTTGTGTTTACTTACAACATTTATGAATCTTATGCGGTTTTGGTTTGTTTACTACTGGGTATGTGTGTGTTTTTTGTCTGTGTGTATGTGCAAATGAAAAACGTCGCATTTGCTTTATTTACTATATTGATCACGTATTCTTATGCAATTCTTTCTGCTTTGCAAACTGCCTGGTAAACGCAAACTAATTTCAAGTTTGATAACATGTTAAAGTGCTCTTTTGCTTTAGCTTTTGACAGCGGCACTACAAATCTTGCTTAACCTTTAGTTGTAGCTGTTGGTAATCATATGCATGAAAGTTATGGCAAAAGACTTATATACAGTTCGGAGCATTACGTAGATGTTACTAAATAGCTTAAACTGCTTTATCAATTTACGCCTCTCCCGGCGATTATTTAGATTTCTTTTTTTTGTTGTTCTTTTATGGACAGTTTTTGTCTTTGAATTGTTTTGTTTTTTACTTTATTATATTTGGATATAACTATATTTATGCCTCACAAAGCTAGATAAAAAAAAAAACAATACCATACGATACGATCTGCTCAGCAACGTTAGGCGGGCTGAATTTGTCACTAACTATAGTAAGTATTTATAACTTTTGTATATTGTATATTGTAAAGGTATAAATTGGAATTACTTTTTATGATATAGTATATATATTTTGCTAGAAAAAGTTTCAGTTTCTTTTACTAAAAATTGTATACAAGGAATATTTTTTCTAAATTGAACTCCATTCATTTATTTATTTTAGTTTTATTTGTTTTCTTTTCATTCTATATAATTTAGGTATACAAATATGTATGTTCAATGAGTACAAACATACAAAAATTCGATACTTTAAGCTTAATACACCATGTGAAAAAAATTCGTAGTTGAAAACATGTGTTTTTTTTAGTGGTGTAAAGGGTCTTGTAGGCTTCCTAAAAATGGATTCAAACTAGAAATTCACTATGTTTATAATTCTTTAACATACTCGTACTTTTAGTTACTTATTGTCCCTTAACGTATACGCTTAATAGAAACATAAAACAAACGGCTTTAAGGTCACATACTATACATGAGACACCAAAAATATGTAACGGACAACTTGGGATCGCAGTGCATATATATAACGGTGGTGTTCGTGTTCTTTAATTTTCAAGCAGCTAAAAAATGGAATCAATGTTTACTACTCGTAAAAAAGGTTTTATAAAAAGAGCGCCCATGTAAAAGCATTTTTCAAGCTTTTGTTTTTAATTCCCCTATTTAATCAGTTCCGCAGAAATCTATTGTTCCTGGAAAATATGTAGGTCATTCTATTTTAATCATAATACATTATTGCTTTAGAAAACCATATAATCACTTTAAGAAATTGAATTGATTTATAACAAATGGGTCGATTTCTTCAGACATCCTAGCTCAATATATCAGCTATAATATAAGAAGCTGTAAATAAAAATTTGGCAGTGTTCTTGTCCAACAAAATACTGGAGCAGCTTCAAAAGGTTCCTTTTACGTCGGTTAAGGCAAATGGAAGAGAACTGACTGTTGGATACATGTATGTGACAACATCAACTGAAATTGTATGTTAGTATATGTCTACTAAGTACTGTGTGTTTCTTGTTCGTATAACCCCAGAATAGCCCTACATAATACTAAATAACTGAATGCCTCTTAATATCATTAAATTGTGAGCGATTCGACAAACATGTACACACATATATATTTTTGGTATGCTAAGTGTTGGTATTTGATTTTTTGTTTTTTTTTTCGGCATATAGCAGTATGTATTTTGTACATTGAATGGAATCATATAGTAATTTGTATATGTATAGCGAACATATATTGTTAACACCCTAGCAAGAAGTTATTATCATATATTGTTTTATTTTACTTCCTCGTTTCAAGCTTATCATGCTTCATATGTGTATGTATGTGGTAGGTATTTATGTATAATTCGTTTTTGGTATTTTTCGCATTTTTCACTTATTGTTATTTACAATTATGGCAACACAAAAAAGAAAGTGAATAATAGAACAAAACATTTGCAGCTTCAAGCATCCGTTTCCGGTAGTTCCTGGCACTGCCTCATGCACTGCTTGATAAGTATACCCGCTTAGGCAGCGCGCGTCGTTAGCCAGAGCAGCAGTAGCAACGGTGCAGTGGTGGCAAGCAGTGGATTCGTGGCGCTGCTTGTTGAATACGGATAGGGTTTGTCTGTTTTTTATTTATTTTTTATTTTTTTTGCGGGGGTAACCGGGTTTGGATACGAAGGTACAACCAGTATTTTTTTTTTTGGTGCGCCAGAAGTTTACAGAGTATTTTGTTGTTGTTTGTTTGTTGGGTTTTTTTTTTTGGTTTTAAGTGGTAGTTGATTTTTTATATCATAGCATTCGATTTGGGGATTAGTTTTTTTTTTTTTGGATTTTTCACACAGCGTAAAAGAGAGAAAAAACAATGAAAAGTAGTAGAAGAAACACAGGAAGAAAAGGAAACACACAAAAAAATATTTTTTGTTGGTTTTCTTTCTTGCTTGATATTGTTTTTGCGATTTAAAATATATTAAGAGAGACGACGACGAAGATTCATAACATAATGTGAGAGATGTGTGTCTATTATATTTAATATAATAAATATATATTTATGTGTGTGTGTGTGTGTGTGGGTGTAAGTATTACTGGATTTGAGGTTGGTTAGTTAGTTAAAGTCATTTTTGACTGTGTACAGTTTTCACTGTTGACATTTACAGCGACTCTCAAAGTCTTACAGTTGTAAACGTATTAACTATTTATCTATTAGTAAATTATGCTATGTAGTTATTATATATGTATATGTATATATAGATGCAGACACTAAATTGCTTGATTAGAAATAGTTAGTATATGTTAAATAATTTAAACTAGGGCTAAATTAATATAAATACGGAGAGCAAATACAAATGAAGGTATGAGGAATGTTATTGAGAGAGTTGTGCAACAAGTTCACTAATGTACTGGAGACACACACACACACACACGCACACAGACACACATTGACAAACACATAGAAAAACTGTCGCTTAACTATCGGTAGTTGTATTGTATCAAATTGAAGTAATTCGTGTTTCTATTTAAGATACATTGTAATTAATTACACATTTATATGTCTTATGTAATTTAAGCGACAGTTATATCGATAGTATTGCAGCACAAAATGTATGGCAATATGACAAGCAGCTAAATAAAGAGAGAGTGAGTGAAAGATGAGAGACACAGTTATACTCTTGCAGAGAAAGAAAGAGAGAGCGAGACATAGACAGGTAGCGAGATTGAGGAGTGTTTTCAACAAGTATTCAAAAAAAGAAAAAGAGTTGCCACTGCAATTTACGATTTTATTTCAATATTTATTCTTTAATTGTTTGTTTATTTGTATTTGTTTGCAATTTAAATTTAATAATCTTGTTGCTTAATACAAAATTTAACTAAAGAAATAGTCGCAGTACATACAAAGGGAAATATAGAATAAAAGTAAAAGTAATAATGATGAAGCAAACTAAATCGATCAAAAGAAGTTTTACATACTATATATGTGTATTTGTGTATTATAATTAACAAAATTGTTTTATATTTTGTAAATAATTTTTATTTATATTTATTAAAATTAATTATTACAAATATGCATTTAAAATTCAAAATGTAATGAATGCACACACAAAAATTAAAAAAAAAATCAATTACATTAAATTAAAAGGTTTTGGATTCATTTTTGAGTTCTTGTTGTTTTATGGATTTTATTTTTTTTATTTTATTTTTTTTATTTAATATTTAATAATTAAGTAAATGCTTATGGATTGTAGTTTAAAAAATAGGAAAAAAAAAGTGACAGAGGCGTTCTCTCTTTTAGGAACGCACACATACTACTAATTAAAACGAATACATTACTAAAACGGTATACAAAAGAGAGCACACAAAAGATAATGGAGACAATGAGCGGTATATGAAAGAGAGAAGGGAGTACAAAGCACAGAGCACAGATCACAAAACGTATAAAGGACAATCGATTATTGTCCGATGCTGTGATGTTATCTGTTAATGTGTGTGTGATGTCGTGTATGTGTATATGTGTATGTGTGTGAGCGGGACAACACCTGTGCTGTGTGTTGCATAAAAAATGATGAGAAAATTTAACCCAAGAAGTTTTTTTTTTTAATTTTATAATGCTTCTCAATGCATTTTTGCTTAGCTCAGTGTGTGGAGTACAAAAAAAAAAGCAGTGTTGAAAAACACTTGTAAAATGGCCCTATTTCAAGCTGATTTATAGAGATTTATTTTGCTTTTGGAATGTAAATTGAGTTGAAAATTTGAACTAATTGCGCGTGTTTTGTGTTTGGGACTTATAATGGAGTAAGTTAGGGTGTATATTAGATGTTAGCTTTAACGTAACGCACAAAAGCATGCAAAAGAAATTTTAAAAAGTTCACAGCACATTGAACAAAAATATGTAACTGGATTCGTAAATCAAGAATTAGGCAGAAAACAAAACTGGGATACATTTTGTAAGGAATAGTTATAATTAAAAAAAATATTTATATATTTATTGCATATATATGTATATACATATGTAGTAGTTATATAGCACACACACAGATAAAATAGCAGAAAAAGAGAATCAAATAGATCACACTGAGGTAAAAACAAAAGATGAATTGGAAACGCAAAAAAAAAAATAAATAAAAACACTACAAAAATGTATGCAAAAGTTATTGTACTCGCTATTTGTATAACGCATATTGTGGTATAAATATATATGATATATATTAGATATACGTTAAATAGAGCGTTCAAAAATGGGTTTATATATTGATATAACTATATATATATATACATACATATATCTATATATATATTTATATAGATATATATATATATATATATAGTACGCACGTATTTCAAGAATTTTGTGTAAGTATTTTTGCTGATCTTGTAGTTAAATATTTTAAAAAGACTGCTATTGATAGGGCTACTGATATCGATATCGATTTCATATGACTTTAAGGCTATGTTAGATATTCTTTTCCGATATTCGATATTCAATTACATATAATGCAATGATCATGATCAAAAGTAATTCGAAACAAATCGATCAGCCAATCGTATTTGTAATCGATTTGCTTCGCTTTACACTAACATTGAGGTTAGAACACTAAGTAAAGTAATGCTGATTGTTGTGGCCAGCGCAATGATTGTTGTTGTGGTTGCTGTTGTTGATGTTGTTGCTGTTCTTGTTGTTGTGATTGTGAGTTGTTTGTGTAGCGAACCGACGCCGGAATTGAAGCCGGACGAATAGAGCAATGTGCCCAGATTGTTATTAGCTGAATCGGACTCACCTCGTGTCGTCTTCATTATAATCGAAGCCGGCGACGAATACCCAATGGCATTGTGCGCCTTCAGCTCGATGCGATAATACGTATTGCCACTCAGATCGATCATCTGATACGATGTTGTCTCCACAACTTCAATCGTTTTGCAGCGATCCTCCAATTCGTGCCAGGTACCAGCCATCTTAACGCCCTATTCAAATACAAAATATAATTTATATCAATATGATTCTATTGATGATACAATAATAGACTAATTTTAATAATTTGTAATATCTATATACGTATATTGGAATACCAATTGTATATCGACTTTATAACTATCGGTTGGACAACAAACTTAAAGGATAATTAACACACCACAGGATGTGTGCCTGTTGGACAGGCTGAGTCTCGACAAGAGCACCCCCATAGTTACTTACCGGACAGTATTTGACCTGGTAGCGATCGATGGGCTCGCCATTATCAGCAGGCACTCCCCAGCGCAACTCAAAGTGATCCGAATAGGGTGAGACAACGACGGGTTCCTCCTTATCATTCTGGACGGGGCTGTGCAGTGGCTTCGGTTCCTCGGGGGCGGAACGGCGGGGTGTCGACTGCTGCTGATTGACGCCCCAATTGCCGAGACCGACTTGATTGCGTGCCGCAAAACGGAAGCTGTACATAGTCTGCGGACGCAGACCCTCGACAATGTATGGCGAATCTGGTGACCAGCTGCGATTCAGGGCCGTCGACCAGTCTGGATTGAGGGCCTCCTTGTACTGTACGCTGAATGCGAGTATCGGTAGGCCAAGTTCAGTGGCTGGGCCCCGTATGTCGAATGTGATGGTTGTGGCCGTCAGCTGGCGCGGCACAGCGGCTGAGACAAAGTCCGGTACGCGGGCCTCCTTCAGTTGCATATCATGTTCGGCAGTGCCGTGGATATTCGTCGCAATGCACTTGTAGGCGGAATAGTATTGTCGGGTGACGGGATGAACGATGAGGTCGCTGCGTGGACCGGTGCCCTCGATTTTCAAATTGGTATCGAACAGATCCTTGATGTTGCGTCCATTCCAGCGCCACTCGATTGTCGCATTCGGTATGCCCATGGCCAAACAGCTCAGATTCGCCTTGCGCTGCTCCCAGCTGAACACTGGCGGCAGCTCCTTCATGTGCGTGAAATCTGGGGGAAACTCGATGGCGATGTGTCCAGTCTTGTAAGCAGTGTCACCCTTATTGGTGGCGATGCACTGATACAGACCATCGTCTGTACGCTGTGAGCGGGCGATGCGTAGGGTGCCAGTACTCTCGCCACGGTCATCATCGAAGTGCTGCTCGAGTTGGATGCGTTCGTCGTCCATTTGCACACCGGCCGTGTACTGCTGCTCGGTACCCCAGCGGCGGAAGGTGATCTCCGGTGCGGGGCGGCCCTTGGAGCGGCAAGTGATGGCAACCTCCTTGCCACTGACACCAGTCACATTGTACAGCTCATAGACGGAGGGACGGACGAGTACGTTCAATTGGGCCTTTTTATCGGTAACGCCAGCATCATTCTTGGCAATGCAAGTGTACGTATCGTAATCCTCCTGAGTGACCGAGCTGATGGTCAACAGGCCTGTCTGGGCATTCACCTTGAAGCGATCAGCATTTGCGACATTCAGCTGGACAGAGTCCTTGATCCAGCTTATCTCCGGCACAGGTTTACCCAGCGCTGTGCAGTTGGCCGCAAACGGTTTACCCTCAACAGCCTCGAGGGTGCTGGGCAAATGTGTGATCACTGGCCGGATGTACACCTCCACACGGATGATGCGCTCCAATAGTTCACCCGTCTCAATTACGGCAGCACGGCACGTGTAAGTCCCATCGTCTGTCTCAGCAACGTCACGAATAAGCAGACCATGTGTCTGCACCACGTGCTTGGCATCTGTGCGAATCTATTCGTTTGGATAGGGGCGCAGGTTGACGAAGAGAGTGGGAGTGTTAGTGGCAGTTAAGCCAAGGACTACAACTGAAATTATATTGAAATTTACTTACCGGATCACCATTGCGCAGCCAGTCGATGGTCGGATTGGGATCAGCTTTCACTTCGCACTTCACCACGTAATCATCGCCCAAAATAGGAAATTGATTCTCCGGTGCATTCGTCCAGGTAATGGCCACTGCAAAAGGCGAACACAAAAAAAAAAAACAGAGAGTGAGTGTTAGTTGAAGTTGGTCCAATGTCAAATAAATTTCTGTACAAGTTGTAACGTTAGCACTTCTCTGTCTGTCCTGTATATGTGGCGTATACGTAATATAATTTTAAACAAACTGTCACGGGCACATGAAAGCAATCCAAACAAGCGCACAAATTCCCTACAATGTGAGCGTATTTGTAAGCATCAGGATGGCGTTGAAGTTACCCCGAATCATGACCCCAGTCCACGAACTTGCCGCAATCCATGTTATGCGCTCCAAGAGTTACTAACGAGCCGGACGAAGTCGGAGCCGGTGCCGAGGCATGCCAATAAATCTATGTTGGCGCAACAGCATCAGCAGCAGCAGCAACAGCAGCAGAAACAGCAACAGAAATTGAAAAAATTGCAAACTGAAATTCCTAAATCAAATACTTGAGCACAATCCAAACACAAACAGGCAAAGGCGAATTGTAGAGGGAAGGGTGGGAGAATTGTGGAGCTCACTCGGTCAACTTGGACAGCCAGTCAGCCAGAAAATCGAAGCTGAGAGGGGCTAAAGTTAAGGCGCAAAGTAAAATATTTTACAGAACAAACTGTTTAATATCAACAGACCGGGGGCACACACAACACAATGCAACCCATCACCCACATTCGGGGTTGCTTCCCAGGTGCAATTTTATTTTTCTGCAGTTTAGTGACTTTTTGCCATTATTCTACTTTAATGATGGCTTTTCTACATCATATGAAATTGATAGATGGTGAGCAAATATATTTGTAATGACTACAATAAATTGTGCTAATGTTCCAACATTGTTTTGTTGGAAATTGCACTGATTATTGTAAAATTTATCTTTAAATTTTGATGGGACGTACATTTTGAAGAGGATTAAAAGTCCTCATTTTAATTGTGAATCAAATGTGAAAAATAAAGTTACATTCATAATGCAGTTTGAATTACATTTGCAGCTTTAGAATGTATTAAAATGTTGGCAAACAAAAAAAAATTGCCTACTTTTTGGGCAGCAGCTTAATCGAGATGCTTTTGCGGAAAAGGTGATAGGAAAAACAAGAAATGGACTTAACATCTAACAGAAGCGTTGCCACTCATTTCCTGACTGGAAATTGTGTACAGAATCCAGCAAGAGCAGTTTAAAAGAGCAACAAAAAAAAATAACTAAGTAAAATGGCTACTGCGTTTTCAGCATTTACTGAGCTGCCTTCTCGACTGATGTGCAGCTCAAATATGTACAGTTTATTTATAAATCAGTGTAATAACAAGCCATCTGTCTATCTATACCAGCTGTCTGTTGACTGCTAAACAAACAAACAAACACACGCAGACAAGCCACTTTAAAGTGCAGTGGGTGCCAAAAGAGGTGCCAATAGGTTATTTTTGAGCCAAATTCTGATGTCTGACCAAAGCCAAAAGCAGGAAGTTGTGTGTAAGAAACATTTTCCATTTCCCAATTTTATTGACAACTTATGTATGTAAGTCTATCCCATGCCCCGTCTCAGTCAAGTGTATGTGCAACGTATAAAATAAATAAAAGTTTCCGTCGAATTTTCTTTATCTGGTCTTACAGTTGGGGTCAAAAGCCAACAAAATGCAGCTTGGTATTGGTTGTTACTGTGTCGTTGCGTGTGAGATTTTGTTGTGCAAACACTTTTCGCTGACGTCTGACAACAACTTCAAAATAAACACACACACACCAAAAGAACAACAATAGCAAATATTACAAGTAAAAACGCTGTTGTCGAGTGAGCTCAACTACGATATACCCGTATTGCAAGATATGCATACAGAAAATGCTTGAGCCTACTGATTGTCGTGAGATCAATCTGAGTATACATTCTCTACTATAACTTCATCTTCTTGCAGTTTATCAATAATATGTCAATGTATATTATATATCAATAAGAATCCATTGCTTTTAAAATTGTGGCTTTTACTGCTTTCGGAAATCGAAATATATCGATATTCGAGAAACCGAGGCAGTTATCGATAAAATTAAGCAAACTTGCCCTGCCCGGGGTATACACGAATCTATATTCAAAATCTCAGACTGTTGATCCTGATCAAGAATATATATATATATAAATATATACCTTATGGGGTCGGAGATGCTTTCTACTGGGTGTGACATACATTTGGTCAAAACCATTAGACCCATTTTCAATGGGTTGAGAGTATAAAAAGAGAAAAAGCAAAAGAGATGAACTAGTTTACGATTTCATTATTAGTTTGAACAACGGCTAGGACAACAACAAGGACAACGTCAGGCGACAGAAAAGGACACGATGGATACAGTGGGGTGCAAAAACCCACAATCGGACAGGACAGGCAAACGTAAAGATGCCGCACACCGTCAAAACACGACTCGCAACTTATTGAAAAAGTTCGTGCTGCAGCAAAAACCAAACAAAACAAAGTAGACTGAAAAAATAAGTGAAAAAACATCCAACTGCAGCAAGTTATTAAAAATCAGCCAACAGAAATTGGATTTTGTGTGGCAATAACCTATCTGTAGTTTGGTTAAGACTAAGGTTGCGCTTTAAGCTGGCACGCAAACTGAAAAAAACGCAACAAAAAATAAATAACATATAATATACATTTAAATTAAATATATGTATATCAGCTATTCGCAATCGCGTCAGGGCACTTTGAGTTGTACCTCACTGATATCTGTTCTTTATTTAAAAATATAGCCACTGAGCTTATATCAATTGAAATTCAAATTGTTCCCAAAGTAATTGTAGCAATGACAGCTGGGTCAAGCAACTTGATAAGAAGAGTTTATGGTTGAATTGCATTCACAAAGTAAAGAAAAAAGACGAGAAATAGACACGAATTGAGTTTGGAAACTTTTCGATGAGCTATTCTTTCTCTTCCAAAAAGTATAGTTGCTTTCAATATAGCATTTATAGTTTTTTTGTCGAGAGTTTTAGGGGAGCGCTTTGTCCACCAGCATTGTATGCACAGTGCTTAAGATGAGTATTGTAATCAGCTTAAGTTCACATCGAAATATACACAATAACAATCAGTCTAGGTTTTAATTAGTCGTATGACAATTGATTCAAACTATATGCAAAATACAGACACTGTGTTATGCAATTGCCACAAACAACGAAAGCCACAACAACAAAGTGCGTGGCTATTTTTGAGCACATTTAAATCGGCTTAGGCACTTAGGAACAATATTTAAATATTCATGCTATGAGAATGCAATTTGATATATACTTCCTAGTGATGCAAATCGCATACATTTGTACGGAGGGAGGACGAGGGACGAAAATTGAAAGACGAAAGAACTGGTACAATTGGTATTATGAAGTGCGATTTTCCACATTTTGCTGTTGTTTGAATTCAATGGAATTTAAGGGCTTTAATATATCGCTTTCACAATGTGGCATGCAGGTAGAGCCAGGGGGCGATACCTGCTTGTGGCATACAGCGTGGTCCAGCAGCGTAAAACTTGAGCGCACTTTGGCAACATCGGAAGTTGCCGTTCGCAACGGAAGTTTGCAGCATATGCATTTATTAAAAGCATAAATATTGAAATATTAAGCTGTGAGTGGCACAAACAACAGCTACAGTTACATCAGTTACAGCAGCTCCATGTGTGTTTGTCATTTGACACGCTGCAAGTTGCAAGTGCTCGATTTGGAAGGACACCTACACGCACTTGGGTAGTTCCTGCAATTTGCACTCCTCCCCCTGTCGTTTCTCCCTACCGTCTAACAGCAACTCTCCACTTGCGGCTTATTTGCTTTAATAAATGCAGCTTGTGAGTTGTCAACACACAATGACTGCAACATATGCACACACACACACACACACACATCCACACACATTAACAAGGATTTATTCTGTTGGCGTAATTCGGGTGCTTTTAAGGGCTAAAGAGCTGGTCAGCCTGCTTGTGGAGGACTACAAGTTGGTATAGTGACGAGTTTGCAGATTTATTTGCTTAAAACACACTTTAAATAAACAACACAGTTTAAAAGACTGCTTAAGCTCTTAATTCAAGGCAATACCCCTTGTGTTATACTTGCTCTAAGATAATCCTACTGTTAAAGAAATGAACAGAATGTAAATAGCTTCGTAGCTTAGCTAACTTTAACTTTAATTTTTAATTAATTTTTTGACAACTGAATATTATAGCTCATCTGAACATCTGTAGCTTAAATTACTTCTAAAACATTAAATAACCACAGCTACTAGAAAATAGTGTGCAATTATGGTATTTACCAACACTGATTAAGTGAAGAAATAACATTTTAGATATTTTTTCTTAACCAACACTGCTTGCCAATCAGCTTGCCACAGTTAACGAACAAAGAATCAGTTTGCTGTGGCTAAATCATTTCAAGACCTATCCAAGGGATTCGTATCATTATCAAGAATGCATTTGAACACTGCAAACTGCACTAGTTTTTTGTTTGACACTGCTAAACACTAAGCAGCTCGGACTAGCGACCCCACTTTAAAAACTAAAGCACACACGACTGCAGCTCAGTTTTGTACCAAAATAATTGATTACATTGAACGGTTTGGCTCAAACGTACTGCGAGAAGCTCTGCGAATGAGGCACAATGTCTCAATTCTGGACAAACGTAACGCTTTGGGATATCTCTGTTCGCATAACCCGAGCCTGTAAATTCGTCACAAGTCGCACTATGACCGGAGTGAGTCTGTTTGAGTAATAGACGTGTGTGTTTTTATGTATGCAGTGTAGAGCTAGGCACCCTCTCTGGTGGCGTTCACTATAAGTTGCCAACCCACGCTGACGATTGGGTCGTTTCGGGCTCGTTGGTCGGTGTGCACTTTAAATTGCTTAGAAAAATCAATCCAGTTTTCGCATTTAGAGCGAGAGCACGAAAAAACTGCTCCAGCGCCACTTGTGACCTTTTCTGAAGCTTCACATCACACACAGCATACTGTACGTGTTTGAGTGTGTGCCAGTGCATCTCTGTGTGTGTGTGTGTGTATCTGTGTCTATGTGTGTGTGATAGTTGTTGTGCTTGATATTGCTGGTTTTCTGGTTTGTGCTGCTTATTGGCAACGACTTTGTTTGGACTGCCATTTCTTTTATGCTTTCACAATGCTCCAAAATATAATGAGCCATTGCACGAAACGGCAAAAAGCTGTTTGCTTTTGTTATCTGCAATGCTCACTGGCCAAACAAATAAATCCATATTAGATATGATTCAATGTTCTTGAGAACAAGTCACCTTTAATGACATATGAGTGCATTGCAGTTATTTAAAGTGTTGTGTATCCATTGAATGTGTTTTTCAAAATTATAGTACTTTTATTTGGTAAGATATTCAATTGATTAAGCGATTGAAATGCATTTCTCATTCATTCATTATTCTTGAATAGTATTGTAATTATTATTTTAAGGCCCAGTTGTTTATTCATTTCAAAAGTTAACATCATTTCAACATTTAACACCATAAAGTCAGTGGAATTTTGATTACAGTTGAGTACCACGAGTTTAGTTGCCATAAATCAACTGTTCAACTTTCCGTATGATTTCGAGAGTGCCTTGGGGCGATGCTCAAACTTTGAGTGGGTGAAATGTTTAGGATGCTAGGGGTGAGCTGTGGATAGAGGTGTGCTGTTAAAGTGAATTGACTTACCGTAAGTTTTAATTGTGACGCTCGTCTGGAGTATTTCGGTATTTGCATATGAAGCCGTACAATAATATTGGCCACCCATTTCCGGAGAGAGCGAAGTAATCATCAGGCCCAAACTTTCACCGGGCAATGTCTCCGTATACATGGGTGGATGGTTGCGTCCCGTCCTGCGAGAGGTAGAGAAAGAGAGGGGATGTGGGTACGTAGGGAAAGAGAGAGAGAGAGATGAAAATAAATTATTTCGTATTTATGGTCGAGGTGTATAATATGAACATTTTGTTTGTTGTATATAATGTTTATGATTATGATTATAATAATTGTTATGAGCATTGTCGTTGTTAGTAGATTGTTTTTGTAGCTGTTGCTTTTTGCTACTCTGCTGTTTTTTCGTTTGTATTTTATTTTTGCATTTCTCTCGCTTATGTTCTCATTTGCATGCCACGCATTTCATTTGCAAGCATCTTCCATTTTTTTGTCATAACAATTACAGAAAATTAAAAGAAAATTGCGTTTCGGGGAGTGGTGTTAATGTGCTGTTCGGCTTCAGCAGTACTTATTTTCGTACTTTTTTTTTGGGTTAAGTAACACCAATTTTTTTTTGAAACGAGAGACTTTGTTCAATTGCATGGAATTTATGGTAGTCTTTATGTTTATGTAAAAGTTGAATTTGTAATTACAAAATTCGGTCAATTATAAAATAAAATAACTGCAAAATTAAGTTAATTTTTTTTCTTATGATTGTGATTGTTGCTAATCACACTAGCAAGATGCAACCAAAGAAAACACATTTTCATATGAAACTTGACAGATCCAGTTATTTTTATATCGATTGGTGTTTATATAAAAGTTTAAGCTATTAATCTTGATCACTAAAAAGGTTAAACGGTTAAAATGAGATACTGGTTACCTAGGAGCCCCAGGTTAAACTAAATAAAAGAGATCATACAAATTTAATTGTATATGCACGCTTGCATTTTTCGAAAAGTGCTGCAACTCTGCACTTCACAACTTAATTAATTAATTTCATTAACTTTATCAATTTAACTGGCATTTGTTTTTTAATTGAGCAGACAAACACGGTATCAACAATTTCGCATCAATTAATTGCACAACATTTTGCAAACAAATGTCGCTTACCAGTTGCCTGGCAGCTCTGACTCTGCCGCAAATAAACAATCTGGCATTTCGCATACGCGCAGGCGTTACGCATTAAAAACTTTTCGCCGGCTGCTGCGTCACTTACTTTGTTTGCCAATTGGCATTTGGCATGAAATAACCACAAAAAAAAAGGCCGTAAAATTCAAAAATAAAAACCGTCACAACTCGCATATAACTATTTCCTACTGCTGGAATAGAGGTGGGGTGGACGGGTAAGGGGCACGTACTAATTAATTAAAAAACTTTTGTTGCGCTAAACTAAATATGCATAGCGGTTATTATTATGGCTGCACTCTGCAAACCAACCACCGGGCCCAAACTAAACCCCAATCGCAATCCTTAAATAAAAACATTAAAATAAAAAAACCAGAAACTTTTGTAGCCAAACGTAGTTTTGTGCAAAAGTTTTGCGAAACGGAACCAGTTACGGGGGCCATAGGCAAATAGCAGCAAGTAACTAACTAGTAATGGGTAACGAGTAGAGGTTTTTAAGCAATAAACGAGCAATGGTTATAGTCGCCATCCTTGTATAATTATTATGTTATTGAATTTGATAAGAACATAATAATTATTATCGATAATCATGTTTGCAAATTCAAAGCTTATTCTATAGTACAAATCATGACTTAAGCCGCAGTCCTTGTGGAAATTTGTTGATTTCACAGAGAATGAAAAGAGTATGGTAGACATAAGAGAGAGTGGCTTGAGTAACTTTCCGAGTAACTTAACTTTGGCTCAACTGTTATTCAAGAATAACTTTTGTTCTTACTGCTGAAATTGGTTTTATATATATACATATATGTGCATATTTCGTGTGTTTGGGATTGAGCACAACCTGCGTTCGATTTGCGTTTTGCAATTGTTGGCAAAATGCAAAAACCACTCGCTGTACATACAAAATTGTGCACATACAGATATGTTTGCCTAGCACACACTCAAACAATCACACACACACTCACACACACACACACACACACATACACAGATAAAAGGCTCTATTGCCGTTCAAAAATTATGCTAGAAAGAGTCTTCAGCAAAAATTCACAAAAATAAAATGTAAGAAAATAAAATTTTTGAAAGAAAATAAGTAAGAACGCATAAGAGTGCTCCATTCGAGAGAGCTCGACTGTGAGATACCTCGATATATAGCCATTAGACATTACCTATTATCTATAGCAAAATGACTACATTGACTCGCCTTTGGATGCTGATCAGGAATATGTATACATTTAATTTATGGTGTTTACTTTTGTCTGTTGTATACACTTTGAACTTCATTATACCCTTGACTATTTTCAATGATTTTAGGGTATAAGAATGGCGGAAAACAAAATGGCAACAGCAACGCATAGCGGAAGACATTGGGGGAAAAATGTTCCGAAATATTTGCGTTGGATTTTTAATATTGCGCCAAAGGAGAAAAACTGGAGCAGACGGAGTCGCCGAATGGGACGTCGAAAGTGGGTTGAAGAGGGGGTAAGACAAACAAACAGTAGCCAAAAAAAAATAAAAATCACGCATGTACGGAAAAATCAAATTTTTTGATTGTCTCTGTTGGGGTTTGATCAGAGCATTGAGAGGTGGTCTATAACGGTTGGGGAATTTGAGACAGCCGCCATTCTGGCGCTTGGGGGCGACAATTTTTTATTGCATTTCTTTGGCTTAGATGCAAATAAAGATGTCGTTATTGTTATTCCCATTCCCCTTTTCTCGTTTCTGCTGATGTTTTTGCACACAGAATGAGCCAAAACAATGTGGTTAAGGGTAGGAGGGAGAGGGAGAGGCGTTTGCCAAGTTGTTGCACTGCCATAAGTCCTTTAAGTCATATGTCCAAGTCAAGTGCTGCAATTTGGAATAAGCCGTCGCCTTAGCGGACAAACATACGCAATAAAGATGCCTTAAAGAGATTGCTTATGGAATGGAGAGGCAGAGAAAAACAAAGAATAATTAACAGCACTTAAAGACCGCACAAGGACTAATGAGAAAGGAAAGAAAAGCTGAACAATAGAAGAAGAATAGAACTAGTTGAGTGAAGTTAAGACAGACAGTTAGCAGTTAACTTCTGCAACTTAGTACTGACTGATGATGCTCTTTGAATGCACATTTATGGGCAATGGACTTAACAATTCAATAGTAATATGGCAATTTGGCAAACTGACCCAAGTTAAGAGGAGTCGCGTTGCCAAAACGCATAAAAACTCATACACAGAGAACTATTCCGAACTTAATCCCTTTAATTAACTCGAGACTGGACGACTGAAAAACTCGACAATTTTCCAGTGGTAAGGGAGGATCGGCGTAAGGGGTGTCTCGAACTTGCCCGGGGTGCAAATAGGCCTAAGCTGGAGCCTCGATTTATTTTCGGTTTTTTGGAGTTTCGGTGTTGACTTTTGTGGGCTATTTGGTTTGTGTGTGTGTGTGACTGTGTGTTGTGTTTGGGGCAGCTTAATTACATTTGGCTTTTGCAAGAATGCAACTCGGCTTGTCGAAAACTTAATTTCGGCAGTAGTAGTGTGCGGATGTGGCACCGCCCCTCGCACCCCTCCCCACACATACAAAGAGAGCTGCCTGAGTTTGCTTTGGTGCTTTTTTTTTGTTACAGGTTATTTTCGGGGTTGGCCAAATTCAATGTGGAGCCCACTCACTTTAGTTCAATTCAGCTCAGTTCGGTTGAGATGACTTCAGTTTCGTTGATGCGTGCGCCTAAAATGTGGCAATTTGAAACGATGCTCGAGCAAATTGAAAAGTTGCCAAGCTCAATAGCAATAGCGTGTGGCTAAAATGTGGCAATTCGAAACGATGCTCGAGCAAATTGAAAAGTTGCCAAGCTCAATAGCAATTGTCAATGTATGTGATTATTTTTTTTTTTGTCAGCCCCGAGGTCAGTGTCTGATCCGAAATGTAAAAAATACAAATGTTAAATTCTACAGCATAGTTCAAACTGAGCTGTGCTCGTACACAATTTGTGCAAAGGGATTTTGGCTTAAAGAATTTACCCCACAATGAGGTTCTGTAAGCAAAAACCAGCTAAGCATTTATTGCTGGTTAAAATATCAGTTTGAGATATTCAAATCGGTTCAAGGAGATCATTGGTAATATACAAAAAAAACACGCAACATTTTGCACTTTCGACAAAACTAAAATGATGTTCATAAGCAATGCATTTCTAATCATAGTTTGGTCATCAGATTTATAAATATGTAATGAGATTTTAAATATGTAACGAGAGACTAAACTCAGAGCAGTTGCTATTTCAGGCAACCCTCTGCAAAAACAATCCCAATTTGAATGCATTTGCAAGTCTGTCTGCAGAGCATTGCTTATTTCCTGGCGCTGGGCATATAAACTTTAATGTGCCAATTCCTGTTAATTGGCACGCAATAGTAAAAGCTGTCCGGTGTGTAGAAGGAAAATCAACAGCCAAAAGAAAATAAAAGAGAGAGTGATAGAGAGAGAGAGAGAGAGAGAGAAGGGCGAATAAAAGGCACTTGTCCCAGGTGACAGAAGTGGAAAATTCTCTTTTGGAACGATTCGACTGGACTGCACTTTAAAATTATTCCTCTTCTTCACTATTTTCTCTGCTCACAACATTGTTGCACCTCTTTACGCAAATTAATTAACACGCTTTTCCTGCCCGAGTGCTTGAAAGTGTCGGCACAATTTTTTGATTCTGATTTAAGCAATGGGGAAATCTTTCAACTTTTTTTTCATTTCCATTTTGTTTTTTTGGCGTTTCATTTTTTAATTATGATATTTTCACTGATTGCAATTTTTGTAGAGACTTTGGCTGTACGGAAATCAGTTAACTTTAGTCCAAGTTTGTAAAAATATGCTATTTTTTCAATGGAATTTTTAGATCATTTGAAAGAAACGATGGCAATTGGCATGTTCATTTGGCACCGCTTTACTTCAATTGAGTTGACTACTATCAAGTTGGTGTCGACGGAGCATACCTTAAGCAAATTAAGTTAGCTGCATCTGAGAATATATTCTCTCAATTCTGAACTAAACTCTGATTCGAATATTAAAAAACCAACTATATAAGAAAGATCAACATAAATTACTGTATTAATTTGCTGGATGATAATTGTATACTTTCATGCTTACAACTAACATTCAATTAATGACGGCGCATTAGCTATATACGAGAATAGAAGAGAATGCTCGAATGGTATGTGAAAGACTAACTGTCGATGGAGTTGGTTAGTATACAACAGCTAAAGATTTAATTGATACGATTATGTATGTGAGAGCATGAGAGCAGCTTTTGGAATTAGTTCAATTCGAATGATATCAGATACAATGTGTGTATGGGGAGTTTTATGGGGTTGTGTTGTGTTGTGTTGTGTTGTGTTTGTATGTGTACGTTAGAGTCTCTATTAATGAGGCGTTTGCCGATCAGTCAATATAACGAAATAATAATACAACACAAAATAGTTAACAACAAACAATGATACATGCCGGCAAACAAAACAACAGAGCTTTTAGAGGGAGTCGGGAGGCGTGGCGAGGCGAGGCGAGGCTTTACGGGTGGGCTGCGGGCACGTGCTCGTAATTCAACGGAATATTACGAATAGAAATACGAATACGAGTCTATTACGTATACGAATAGGTATTGTTGCTGTTGCTGTTATTTGAACTACGCAAACGTAACGAATTTTTAGTTGTTGTTGCTTTTGTTGTTGTTGTCGGCACTTACACATTTTTTTTATTCCCCTTGGAATCATAGAGTGGATCATAATTAGTCCTACAGAAGAATAATAGTTCAGGTGATTGAAAGTGTTTTTTTTTTTTAATTTTGGGTATACATCATTATGAAAAGTAATTAACAAGTTTATTAATGATAAATACACACAGACACACGCGTATATACATATATTTATCGGTATGTGTATACATATATATATATATATATATTGACAGATGTGTGATAGGCTACATAAAAATATATATTCTTGTATAGTGAATGTTAGCAATTAATGCACACTTACGGTTTGGGCAAAATAGTATTGTTCATGTTATCCTTCCATTGCAGATCGGTGACGAGCGCCTGATCCGGCACAGTGGGGCGACATGTCAAAATCAGGGGTTTGCCGACAGGTTTGCGTTGCACTTCCTGCGTCGGATAAATCTCCAGCTTGGGTTGCTGCTGAGCGCTGCTTAACTCTGTAATTACACAGGCAAAGACAGAAAATAGATGATGAGAAACTGTAACCAGCTGCATATATATAAAATATAGAACGGGTGACTTTACAAACAGCAGATAATCTTCTAGTCGAGCACTCCCGACTCTATTATTCTACTCATTTTAAATGAGCGTTTTATTTTTCAAATTTTTTCTTCCATTTTTAAAAACACACACATGTGTGTATGTATGTGTGAGTGTTTTGTGTGAGTAATTCAAATTTAAATTTATTTTAATTGCCAGTTGCACACAAGAGCTAAAAAAAAGGCGTGTTGCGGCATATGTGTATGCCTGTGCGGACAGTGGGCGTGGTAAGCACATTTTTGCGTATCTGCAAACAGACAATGCGTTATAATATATGCACATATAGACATACATATATACTTTTGTATATATTATAAAATGGATATGTGTGTGTGCTTAAATTATTAATTTAAGCAAGCCTTTTTAGACTGAAATTAAAAAACAAATCTTTTATTATTCATATAGAGAATTTATAAAACGCATCAGTGTTTATAATCCCGAAATGAATATTGATTAAGCCAAGCGATGAAAAAGAATTCGAGTTATTATTTAAATTATTTAATTACATTTTACAATCCTATCAAAATATTTATGAGATTCACAAATTTTAGCATATGTTTATCATTTGTTTTTTATTATTTTATTTGAGAGTTCGTCAGACAGGTCATACAAAATCGATATTAAATGAACTTAAACACAAAAATATAAAAATGAGTCAACCAGTTGGATCAACTATTTGAAAAGGGCAAATCATTAGCTGCGGTTTTCTGTATGGGCGGGACGAAAGTGTTTTTGGCAAGCAGCAGCAGTCTGTAATCCATGGTAAGTTGCAGTTGCAGCAACAACTAAAAGTTGTGTGCACAGTGAGTGCTAGAAAAAACTTGTCCATTGTTCTCTTAAGCATTCGGCTAATTGCGGTCAATTAAACGCTTGAGCAGCGCTTTGTGCTCGGCTCTCTGTTCAGAGACAAAGAGTTGAAATTCACAACTTTAAAAAGCGTCCAGTTCTTTACAGCTGCTGTTTTGTTGTTCTTGTTGGTGTTGTCGCTTTTCATTATCATTTTAAGTTTCATGAGCAATACAATTAAATGTCTTGGCTATTTGTTTGACACTTTATTGGAGCAAGTGCCTCCATCGTCGCCTCCATAACCCAAGAAAGCTAAGATCATCTGATTAAGCTCCAGTCAAGAAGCTGCCTTTGTTGTCAGGTGGCGCTGGAAGGGGCGTTAGAGAGGGCGGGAGACGGTGGGGGGGTTAAATAGTCTGAGCGTAGCCAGCGGTTAATGTGCGGCACTTAAGTACAAAATTTATGTACAACGGTCAGTGGCAAAAGGGGTTAAGGGAGTTGGGGATTGTCTGCCCATCTGGCTGGGCTAAGCAGCATTCATCTAACAACTTTATAGCTGCTGCTCTTCCTCCTCTTTTTTGTCTGCACCGCTCCTGTCTGCCGTCCACTCACCCATTGAACTTCTCAAGCAACATTTGTTCCAAAACCAAAATAAAAAATACATTGAATAATGTGGAAAAGTTCAAGCAAAAAGTGAAGCGAAATGAAAACACGGAACTGATTCTCAGTGCTTACTCGAGTGCATTATTCATTTAATGTAAATGAGTGCACAACACTCGAAACACTCACACCTACGCTCATGCGTGCACTACTTTAATACGCATTTTCCTACAGCTTCCTTTTTGTTTATTGTTTTTTGATTGTGTACAGTTCTGACACAAATCTGCACTAGTCGAAATTAATGGGTCCATTCATGAGATTTCCCAACTCAGATAGAAAATATAACGAGGTCATATTATGGGTCATATTCTATAGTGCATTTCTAAAATATAATCCAGCAAAATCGGAATACTATATCATAAAACAAATCTGATTTCTCCGCTTATAAAGCAAACAGATAAATTAGCTATTCTATAATACAATTTCTTATTACTAGAAAGGACATTCGTCACTCAATGTATATTTGTTTCGCCTTCTACTCCAATCTCTCTATATGCTATATGGCTTTCTCTTTGGACACAAATTGGACGTATGCAAAAGTGTATTCACAGCTTCGACTTCCTGACCCGTATATTAGTTACTTGTGCTCGTTGTTATTTATACATATACTTAATATGCTTTTCAAGTTTTTTATGCTTTTTGTGTGGGGCTTTTCTGTTTTGTGTTTTTGTTTTTTGTTTTGCGGGCCTGCATGAATAAATTGTGGTCTATGGCATTAAACTGCACGCTGAATGCCAAAAAAAGCAGCACCAAGTGCCTCGAAAAATTAAATATGAGAAATTTATATGCAACGCTGCCACTCTCTCCTTTCCATGCCATTAATGCATCCAAAAAGCAACAGCAGCAATAAGATGGCTACTGGGGTCATTCTTCAATTGTATAACGTGGGTTGAATGCTCTAACTACAAGCGCAAGAGAGTTAAGTATGAATCTAACAGATAAGCTCTTTTATTTGCTATACCTAAACTACATTAATTAAAAAATCGTCTGAAATTGAGAAATATAAGCCTTAAATTTATGAATTTTTAAAATAAATATATTCTTCTCTTTTAAATTATTTATTTGAACCACATCTGACATATTTCCAGCTGAACAGTGTGTGGCGGCTAACTCAACAGTTAAATGGTGCTTGGATGAGTGGGTTAGTTACATACCCCAGAAGCACTTGACTCTGCACTTAGCTAATGTGCTTCGAGCCAGTGTTGGCAAGTGCCCAAGTTTGCGGTGCAGTGCCTTCAAACACTCGCAACGGCGACGGCTGTGTTGCACCGGGCGTATGCTTAATTTATATTTATTTTATTTTAAATGCATGCTGCATAAATAAAAAATAAAGGCATACCAACAAACCAACACACACACACCCACAGAGCCATAGATAAAGTTCGCGTATCTGTGTTGGTGGTGTGGGGGTGGTTTTTCCGGGTGCCGAATAAATAAACAAGCGGTTACGAATTATCGCATGCAGACGCTGACGATATGGAAGCTGCGCGAGAGGAAGCGAGCAGAGAAGAGGGCCATATGGCATTTCCTTTTGCCCTCTTTTTGGACATTAAAATGGAATTGGGACGCAGGCTCAGAAATTATTGTTGAAAAACAATTAACAATTGCACATTAAAAAGGACATCAAAGTATACAAAAAATATCAAAAGGGCCAATGTGCAAATTAACGCATAAATATACACACACACACACACACACACACACGCACACACACTCACAGAAGTGCAGTGACTTTAAATTTCAAGTGGTGAACAATATTGAGCAGTTTTCTTTTATTGTACGGTTATTTTTTGTTTTTTAATTTTTTATAGCCGTTAAAAGTTAAAATTAATAATTTTGTTTGTACCAAAAAGTTTGTGGTGCAGCAAAAGGAACAGAAGAAAAATATGTTGATTTATGTCATTTTCAAAACAGCCTTCTCCCCTACCCAACTCCAGCAACTGTGTTTGGCCAGTGCACCCAAAGTTAGTTTTGAATTATGGCACAAAAATGGGTAACCAAAAAATGCGTAAAAAACGTCGAGCAAATACTTTTTCAGCCCCAAATTGGGCTGCCAGGCTGCTAACACCAACCCGCAAACCACCCAGCTCCAAACACAGCCTCTAACGACCACCACCAAACAATAGTTTTTTGAGGACAAGACGTGCTCAAGTGCCTGCCACGCCTATTTAATGGGGCTGAGGCGGGAAGAGAGGGGGGGGGGGGGGGAGCATTTTGCGAGGTGGCATTCTAAAAATATTGCCCTTTAAATTTAGGCCCTTCCCTGCCTCCCCCTCAATACTATGGGGCCACACGGATCAAACGGTTGCCAGATTGTTGTCTCCAGTGCCAAGTGCCGATCAAGAACTACATATTTGCTAAAAATTTTGTTTGCCTTGCTGTTGCTTCAAGGGCTATAACGTAAACCTCCCACAACCACCCCGACCCCCTTTGTGGTGGGCGGCTTCTAAGTTGGATGCATATATTGGTAATAAACATTAGATGGCGCCGTCAAGTATGCTGTAAGAACATGTTTGGCATATTTGATGGCATACTTTTAGGCATACATGCGTGAGCCTAGACACCCTCTCCCCGTCCTCACATAAAATGCCAACTTGGGGTACAGGTTGGGGACTGCTTTGCTTGCCAGTCACATGTGCAACACAATCTGCTCGAAAATTTCAAGTTTTATTTGCACTCGCTACAACGATGAAAGTCGCTTCGTTTTTTTTTCTTTCTTTTGTATTCAAACATGTTGCATACTTTTCTGCACGCCCCCCTTCCCCACCCACCCGCTCTTGACGGCAAGTGAAGCACAGGCACCTCAAGTGGTCGCCCACGTCGCGAATTTCATCCATTTGTCTGTCTGTCGCATGCCCTTTGAATTCACAAATATGCCACACGCACACACACAAAGACACACACACACACATTCATTATACACACCCGTATCACACAGCAGACGCGCTCAACGACGCTTGCCATTGACAGTTTTGTTGCATACCCTGTTAGATACGCTCAATGGGCTGTGATGAACTTGTAGGTTGACTAGTAAGTGGATTCGTTACTGCTTAATCAAGATAAACAATTGCACATTCTATAAGTCTGCAAATTAATTAATGCAATAGCAATTTTCTTAGACGAACTTTTTGTAGCAATTTGTGTTATGATTTTCAAGCTACACGTTCACCAAAGTGCAAGCACAGAGTATAATTGAGTCGTAAATTTCCCTTTTAAGGTGCTTTGTTTTTTATGTAATTTCACTTGAAAATTTCATGAACGTTGCCGTTGCTGCTGCCTCTAAGAGACTGGCTGGGGTAGTAATGGGTAATGGCTGGCTTGGAAAGGGGTAGAAGATAGGGTGATGGGGATTGGGAGGAGTGGCTACACCCTAGAGCTGGCCATTTGACAGTGGATTGCTTTGGCGCACTTGTGCACCGTCGTAATTGCTGCCATTTATGCGCCAGGCATCAGAGAATTCTGACGTTTGTGGATGAAAGAAGGCACATGTTCCAATTACTAGAGAAATTTTGAGAGATCTAAGTTTCACACTTATAAACAGAGAGCTTAATGATTTAATCTGATTAATTAAATATTTGGTGATGATGGTATAATTATAAATGTTGTAATTTACAGTAAAATATAAATTTGCCGATATTTTTGTTTTGTGGCAGATTTGATTTTATTTTGTAGTCATTTTATTTGGAATACATCGATCAGCATGCTTAAGGTCAGTTTTTAATATTCGGGTATGTATGTATGTACATAGCTCATTAAAATTAACGTAAATTAACTTAAAGTTAAATTTACTGGTCATCACCAAGTCTATCAATTTGCAGCTAATTGCAAATTGAAACTAAAATGCAAAGCACGCAAACCATATTTTTGGCCAAGTGACAGGCAATTTGTTAGAAATTACTGAATTTAGCTGCATGATTTTTCGTTAAGAGAAATGCGCCCATAAGAAGAAAGCACATTTTTATTTAAATGGTGTTTGAAAATGACCTTCAATGGCCCGAATCGAAGGTCAATTTGAAATGTGGGGTTTAATGTCTAATTGACACAAAATGTCTGCACTTGAAAATGCTTTTGTGTCTGCTCTGTGTGTGTGCGTGTGTGTATTTTTGGCGCGGGAGGCGTATGGTGGCGTTCGTCTATTGGGCGACCCAGAAACACAGAAAGTCAGAAAAATGCCACAGCGTCAAGTGCTTCAATTGAGAGCCAATGCTAATACAAATGAGGTCATTATGAGCGCATGAAGCAGAACCAAGACTAAAGGAGAGGCGGTAAAAGCGAGAGGGAGGCAGGTGAGTCTGATAGTAAAGTTCAAGCCCCTCCTCTCCAACTTCTCCTTTCTCCTCCACTTTCAACTATTTCTCGCGTAATGGGAAGCCAAGTGGTGACAAAGTAGTCTACATTTTTATCTCATTGTCTTCGGTTCTTTTTTTTCTTCCAGCACCATAAAATGGCTAATGAAAACTTGATGAGCATTGAACAAGTGGCAACACCAGCAAAGCAAAACACAAAATGTCAAAGAAACTGGTTAAAAGGAACTCGAAAAAAAGCTGCGATTGAAATGGGTTAAAGAGATAAACATAATGTAATGGCCAAAAGTGCAAGTGGATGCTAGTTAGAAAACAAGCAGATCATCTGCAAATTGCTTCCATAAGAGCTGAGCCACTTTAAGTGCCATGCAGAAAGTGGTAAGCAGCCATCAAGTGTGAACAGATGCGGATGTTCAAGTGTATATTTTTAAATGTGATTTCTTTCTCTTTCCCGGTAAATCCCATTCTTTCAATTTGGCATTTCGCATCGCATTCAAAGTCTTCCGTACACACAGTATATCTATGAAATCAGAACTAGGCTAGCACCGGCTTCTCCCATTTCAATTTAACTACCAATTTTTAACCGATTATGGCAACTCTCAGTCATTTCAAGTGTAAATCTATCTATAGCCAGGTTTACACATAATTGGAAAATATGCTGTACAAATATTAGATAAGCACTTCAACAAACAATAAAGAAAGGGAATGGTGGTTGACAGGATTCAAGCCACTGCGCTGCCAGACAAGGAGCAAACAAACACAAATCGGATAAAAATATGAATAAAATGTACTTAGTATGTATATATAAAAAGTTCGCAGATCAAAAGATGACCAAACAAAATTGCGCGAAAATGTTACAGCCACAAAAGTTTTCAATCACATTTTCCTAAAAAAAAAAGAACGACAGAGAGTGAGAAAGATATAAGCCGAAAGCCAGAGAGAGAGAGAGAGAGAGAGAGAGAGAGAGAGAGAGAGAGAGACAGACACAAGGTAAGTTTCTGTGCGTTGTCCGCACCTAGCCAGGACATTGGATATTAAAAAGTAGTTTGGCAACATACCGAAAAAATATAAGCGAAAGCCAAGCGCTAAGCCGATGAGCAAATAAATTGTAAAAAACCGAACATTTTCAGTGCCCGAAACTGAAAGTTAACGGCACAAAATACAAAAGAAAAAAAAGATGGAAATAAAAAAACAAGGTAAGAATGTTAAAGTTCAATGTGCTTAACTAAGGCATTACCTATAATATCTATGAAACGTTGCGAATATAAAACACGAAAAATCAAGTTTCTGTAATAAACTTAAAAAAGTCGTAAAATTGTCAAAAAAAAATAAAAAATTTAAAAAAAAATGGGCTAAAGAACAATATCCCAAACCATGAGCAGATTATTTGGAAATCTTTGTGTGCATAAAAGGACAAGACTCTAAAAAAAGAATTATTTTTTGTAAGCTGGCGATGATGTTTTTTCAATTCAATACAAAAAACAGAAACAAGAGAAACTCGTAATGCATCCCAGTTATACATAATAAGTGGGTATTGAGTATATATTTTTTTTTCGCAGCACCTAACAGGGTATAGAAGAAGTGGGGCCCCTAAAAATGAAAAAGTACAAAAACTTGAGCTTATTATGCGCGCATAACTTTTATTTTCTGGTGCTTGCCGCGCTGTTCGCTTTTAAGTTACTAGCGTATTAAGTAAACTTGACTGGTAAAGTTATTTACCCTCCCTCCCCCACGACGTTTCCAACTCCCTTCCTCTCCCTCTCTGTCTCGCTCTGTCTCTCGGCTTGCTTTCAAGCCGAGCTTTGGAGGTCGGTCCACACCATGTGCTTTGTCTACAAAATGGCGTGTGAAAGCTCAATGGCTTGTAGGGCGATTGCGTGCGAGTGTGTGTGTGTGTGTGTGTGTGTGTGTGTGTGTGTGTGTATGTAGTAGAAGGGGGCGTATGAGTAGTTATTCGCTTGGTTTTTTTGGCTGACGAGCGAATTGTGCCGTATGGCTTAGCAAACCTGCCGTAAAGGAGATAGTCAAGCGAGGAAAAAGAAATGCTGCCAGGTTGTAGCAACTTGTAACAGCTAAAGCAGACTTCGCATCACCCCTTCAGGCAATCCCATCCCCACCACTCCCCATTGACGACTGTTTATTTTTTTATATATTTTTTTTTTGCTTTTAAGTGCTTGAATATATGTCTTGTTAAGTAAGCAGTTAGTTTTTTGGTACATGTTGTCTACGGCTGCTGTTGCACTCTCTCACTCTCAACCCTCCTCAGTCTCATCACGCACTGTCTTTGGGCTCCAGCCCTCGTTAGCTCAATCTGCAGCCCTTTAGTTGCTTGGCAAGTTTCGAATGCAAGGCAAAAGTTGCATCTAGCTCTGCTTTCTTCAATTTTGTTGTTGTTCATTTTATTTCTTGTGTGTTTTTTTGGGTTTGCTTTTTTTGTTTGTTTGTCTTTTTTTTTCTTTTGGTGTATGCCAAAAGTTTAGTGTTGGCTTTTATTTATTTTGCTTTCCGCGTTGCCTTTCTGGTCGGCAACTTTAACCAAACCCCAAAAACCAGTGAAGAGCCTTTGTCACCTCTCCCCCTCTGTGCACCCTTTGCAAAAGTTGCAAGTCCGAAGTTCTTTTTAAAGCGTTTGCTGCCGCATCGCATGTGTGACATAAGTAAGCCTAAGAAGCTGCCAAATCTCGGTATCTGGGGTAATTGGTATCTGGCCAGACCTTACATCGCACTAACTTCTCCCACATGCCTGCTCCACCACACCACGCACACCTACACACATTATAAACTTTTAACTTTGAAAGCTGCAGTGACAGCTACTACTACTGGAGAAATAATCTGAGAATTACGACTTAAAATATTGACAGAAAGAGAGAGAGAGAAAAAAATTGTTGGGTAAGTGAAATGGATGGCTATACAAAGCGACTCTTTAGAAGTTAATTCAACTGTATACTTATTTTTCAATACTAATAAGCTACGCTGGCTAGTTAAGCAATATTCAATATTCTACAATATATGGCCAATGCTCGAGAACAAGCCGGCTGGTGATCTATTGTGCGTTTGTTGTTGCTATTCTCCAGTTGAACTTGAGCGCAAAATGAGCAATTGTTGTGCATCCAAAACCCACCACACCCACCTCCACCTCGCTTTAATCCGAGTTCCGTTTGGCACAAAGTTCAATTGCATAAATAACCCAGGGCATTTGCGCATTCAAAATTCCACAATGCAGATATTTCTGATAATGTCAGCGTTGCCAGCTCAACATTATTGATGCATCCAGAGGTTAAGGGGTGGAGCAGATGGAGGGGTGGGTGTTATGAGAGATGCGACTGTCCCGCTTGCGAGTGAACTCATTAAAATGCCATTTAATTAATCATCGTAACGAACGAACGAAACGAAGCCGACGAAATGCTATAACTCAACGCGTTGGCAAACCCCCACATACCTTAAATGTAAATGAGAGGAGGGGGTTGTTGTTGGAGGGTTGTGGAGTGGGGCAGAGCGTGTAGGCGAGGGTCTAATAATATGGTACAATGGCCGATTGATTCATTTGGGAGTCCACTCATTAAAAGACTACAATGAACTGTAGCAAAAGCTCAAACAATCCCTTGATAAACGAAAGGGAAAGGCGGATATAAAGAAAAGTGGAGGCAGACAGAGAGAGAGAAAACGAGAGAGAGAGAAAACGAGAGAGCGAAAGAAAAAGAGAGAGGGAGAGAGAAAGTATCAATTAGGTAGACTTCCACCCAACCTAGCTGCCCAATTGAGCTAGAAAAGTGGACCTCAACAGCTCAGTGGCTCTCAGTCAACAGCCGTGTGGCATCAATCAAGCCATCAATCAAAAATTACTACACCAATAGCTAACCCTGCCACCCGTCTGTGGTTGCGCTGAGCGATTTATGTTAGTCATTTTTGTACACTCAGCAAAATATTGCGAAAGTAGAAACAAATTTAAGGCGAATAATGCAAGGAATTTATAATTACATTTTGGTCTTTACTGGCATACTAAGACACACAATCAACGCGTCCTTATTGATCGATTACAAAGGGGAATAAATAAAAGATGAGTCAGCTCATCTTTATAGAATTCACTTAACAATTTAGCTTAGAGAAGTTGTAGGTTAAAAGTAAAAGTTAACTACATTTTTTTTAAATATACAAATGAACAATTTTAAAAAATCATCTAACATGTGAATTTATAAAATGCTTCGAAAGTTATTTATACTACAGCATTTTTAGGTATAGAAAATATTATATATTCCCGGTGAGGCCGACTACCGACTAATCTTTGAGTGTAGTGTAGGCCGTGCTGCTTGCAGTTTGCTACCTGACTCCTGACTGCTGGCACACCCACCATACCCTTGTTGTCGCATGAGGGTTGCCAGGCCGTCGCAAATTATGCAGCAGGCCCATCGATCAAAAATTGTGCGACTAAAGCATTTTCAGTCCTACTATCTAAGCGGAGGCTCGTCGTTTCCTCTTTGCAGTCATCAATTTTGCTTTTTGATTTTTTTGATGGTTTCTTCTAATTCTTGGTTTTGCCTTGCAGCGTTTGCATTTCGGATTTTTAGCGATTTGGCGACTCAATTGAGCTGTCAGTGTGCTGCCATAGTGTCATGATAGATGGCTTGACTGCTGCTGCAGGGATTCACATCCCGGCCCACCCTCTATATTGTATACACCCTGACTTCGGATACATGCAACAATCTTGACGCCCAGTGTTTGCTCCATCTGCCTCCCTCTATCACACTTACTAATTTCGACATATGTATGTGCATCTCAGCTCAAATTGCAGCTGCTGGAGTCTTTCGATTATGACAGATGATTGCAGTCGAAAATGCTATTGTACATTTTCTATCAAGTATAAGTGCCACAATTTGCCAGTGGCGTTTTTTCAATTGATAATCGAAATAATAATAATATCACAATGCTGTGAGAGTTGTTCTTCGTCAAAAAAAACACTAATTTTAAAATGTGTTAAGTCTTAAAAGTTTGCATTGCATGCAATAAATGCATTTGGGTTTCAATTTAAATTCATGTATGACATAAAATATGATCTCTTTATGTTAATGATTATTACCATAATTTCGATTAAGCTTTATTATTTGAATCATACATGCTATTTTGTTTGAAACTTATCAATTGATGCCGCTGAACTGGTATTCTATAATTATTAACAAATTATTCTCAATCGTTTAATAATGTGTCTACGATATATTTAACTCATTCTATCCTGACTATTTGTTTTCTGTTGATTGACCGATTTACAAACAATTTCATTTACATTTCAATTAGAAACAAAGTAATTCGACCAATTGAATAAAAGTAACAGTATTAATTTATCGTCAAATTCCTTTGCACAAAATATCCTTCAAATTGCATTGTTTGCATCGACCGCAATTCTCAACTTGGAATTTCGCTAGACAAAGAAATGCTTTACATTTGAGATACATATATGTATGCATAAGATATGTAGATACGTGCAATTGGCATTCAGTCATCATTGAGTGGAACGAATTGTATGTTCTTGTCGTTGTAGTTGTTGTTGAAGTTAACTGAAGCCCCGGGAAGGTTAAGTGACTCAACTCAGTTGACAAACAAGAGAGTGTAATAAAAACAATTTGCTATTGCTTGCGGCTATTTGTACTGTTTGAAATACAACAGAGTACTCAATCCTGTATATACATTGTGCAAGTGCACTACATTCATCTCTCTTCTGCAGATTAAAAGAGAGACAGCGATAAAGACATAGCAGAGCCAGACAGATAGAGAGAGATAGAGAGAGAGAGAGAGACGGCAAGCTAAATTAACACCATCACACAAAGTAATTGACTTCAATTAAAATATAATTCCATACAAATAGCTGAGCGGTTAAAATGCGGTTGTCAAATGACCAGCAAACCGATGTATTTTCATTTCAACATTTTCATATCTCCAGCAATTAGCATTGAGACACCCTGTTGTTTATTGGTCAGATGGTTGGATCTAATCTATAAGATATAGGTACACAAGCCATGAACATGAACATTGAACTCAGCTCAGTTACCATAGAAAGCGCCAAAGAGTTAGGCATGAAATGAGGGGTTTACATTTTCTATTATAATCTTCGAAGGGTTTTAAAAACTGGATTGTGGGTAGAGTAAGCCGAGATTTTCTTCTTTTCCTATTTTTGTTTACCTATCTCCCCACAAAAATGTCCAGTGTGGACTTATGTAACAAATTTAATTCTCACGAGATTTAACTACCAGTATGACTGACTGCCAGCTAATTCTCGGCGTACTCTACAGGAAAAGAAAGTTTTAAAAACGAGCACGAGGTATGCATTAGTCAGTCATTCGTATTCTCCCAGTTCTCGTTTTCAATAGGCTAATCGAACTGTGGGCATATAAATAAAATGGCCAAACTGCATACCGGGTGCGACTCAGGCATGTGCAAATAAAATTAAACGGAAATGAAAAAACTAAAAAAAAATAAGACAGAAAAACAAAAAAGCAGGCGGCAAAGTAAATAATGTGAAACAGTTGACAATCAACGCATGGGCAAAACAAATTCTCCTTTCTCTATCTTTGCCTATGTAGCAATTTTTAATTCATTTAAATTTCATTTACAGCAACGTCAAATTCGAATCCATTCAAATCGATGGGATGCCATCTAAATTATAAAATTGCAGAGGAAGGCCTTTGGTGGGGCAGGGGGGATTTCGAATGCTGCGTGCATGTTTATGCATGCAAATGAGCGCATTTTTATTTACTATCTTGCATCTCTTTCCCAACAGTCAACTGGCATCTCCCTGATATGCTCTAATTTGCTTGTGTGTGTGTGTTGAAGTTTATTTCAATTGTCATTATAATTAACAATTTCATGTGGTTTGCTACTACAAAGTTTTTTTTGTGCTTGTTTTTGTGGTTTCTGTTTTGCGACCCCTGAAACAAGTGCTCAACATTTGTTGCAATCAAAAAGTGGGGGCCAGCGACTTAGGTGGGGGTGAGCGTGTGTGCATGTGTGTGAGGTTTGACAGTTCGGTCGGAATTTGGCAACAGCAGCAGCAACAGCAGCAGTGGAATATGTAATCAAACGATTGAATTCACAAACTGGCAAAGTCTAAAAATTGGTATCAATACTTTTTGATAGTCAGAACTCAAATAGAAATTTGATTGCGGTTGAATAGGAAAAGGATTGGAAAATTAATTAAATATAAGGAAGAATATTTTGAGTAGTTTTTAGTATTAAGAGTTTATATACGTATACTAATATTTTACTTATATATGCTACCATTTAATTACTCGAACACTCATAGTCCATTATCCCTGTTTCGAAAATATGCTCTTAGCATAAATTTATTTATACAGGGTTCAATAAATTAAGTGAATAACGTCCAATTTCATGCATATTAAATTTTAATTAAATTTTAAAATGAGTTCAAGTGCACAGCACAATATACAAATGAATGAGAGTCATGAGGATTTGATGATGATCATTAAAAGGATGTGCTTGCATTTAAATTTGCTTATCATGAAGGCAAAAATGTAAAATTGACTCAAACTGGCTGATTGAAGTTGATTGAAAAGGTAGGCAAAGCAGTCAAAGTCGACAGATGACAATAAGGACTTCAGTTTTATTTCTTGCTAATTTGTGAAAGCTGATTCGAATTGCAGAAAATGTAAATCCATCATATGATTGAAGCTGATTGAAAGGCACCCAGTTTCGCTGAGTCTGATTGAGGGAAAAAACTTTTTTAACGACTTTTAGCAGAATATTTAACGGCCAAGACTTAAAGCTTAAGTCAAACGGAGAACTTAATACGTACCAAAGAGACTACATATTAACAGTCGATGGTTGGACAGGAGGCGTGGTCAAGCAACGCGTCGGTAAGGCGGCCGTTAAATATTTAATTAAATTCACACAAAAACCACATTTTGAAGTGGATGCAAAGCAACAAAGTAACATCTGCCCAAAGCCAAGAAAGTAACAAGAGAATGGAAATGCTTTTTGCGGTTGGCATTGAAATGAGTAAAGTGCAGGGGCTTTCAGCTACAAAAGGAGGTTAGAGGGGGTAGTGGGAGGACGAGTGAGTACGATACGAGGTACTACGCCCTCTGTTTTTGTTGGGCAACACTTGCAAAATGCCACTGACAACCAAAGAAAATTTATAGCAAAAATTTATGTACTCATTGTTGTTGCGTTACACAGTGGCTATTGAGGCGGCGGAAGAAGGCTTTGGGGAGAGGTTAGGGGCATAAACAGTGTACGCAAAAATATTTTCATGCTCTTTATATACATTTATTGCAAAAATATCTGTACGTCTCGTCTGTGGCTAAAGATGCAGCAAGCAGCAGTCGTCGGTGGCATTCAGGGTCCCACCAACAGACATGTGTCAGCTGCAAAGCGACGGAGCCGACACAGAAGGGGGACTACAGCCCGAGAGAAAATGCAGGCAGACACTTAGAAAAAAAAACAGATAAAGAGTTTAAAAAAACAGAACACATTATCATTTCCAAATGAAAAGATTGATTTGAGAATTTCAAAGCGTAATTACCAAATTCTAGGGTGCTTGACACAATACACAAATAAGGAGTAAATGAAAGGCAAAAGAATTAAATAATTTATGTGACTGTTACGATGATATTTTTTAAGTGCAGGGTTTACCATTCATATACGAAAAATATTTGCATCTTTAAATGCCGCCGCGCGGCTCATAAATCACTTAGCAAAATGTGTGCGACGATGAGCTAAAAAGGGGTGGGGGTTGCGAGGGGCAAGGGGCAGGGATACTTCCCAAGACTGACTGCAGGCTGCAGGCAAACTGGAATTGAGCGTCTGAATCCTTGGCCGGCTGCAGTGCATCAAGCGTGAAAATGGCAGCTACTCTTTGCTAATTTTTGCAGTCACTGTTGGCGCTGGAGCGTGTCGACAACAACAACAACAACAACAAAAACAACAACTCATTCGCACACATCCCATACATACATATGCCACGCCCATAGCTGCTTTGACTGGCCATGCCTCATTTGAAAGCGGCAATATACTGCCATTTGCCACAGTGCCTGGGAATTTAGTTCGGACAACTTTAATTGTAATAAATATGCTGGCTGCGTTTTGGCCAGGCTTGAAGCTAACTTTAACCCCGAACAGCAACTGACGACAGACAGCAGGGACATTTAGTTGCCCAAGTGACTAGACACGTTTTGCATTGTTTTGCAGCGTATTTTATAGTTATCCACCGACACACGATTGCCGAAAAGCTGAAAATGTCATTAGAACCCTTCTGGGAGAGTAAAATAAAGTGAGTAAAGTGAGAGAAAGTATGACCTGAGAAGTGATTAAATTAAATCTAGTGGGAATATGGAAATTTAAAATAAACTAAAACACAATTAAAGCAATTGCCTTGGGTTTTTCAAATTGCAGAAATTGGCAAGCACTGACTCTCAATGTAAAAGTTAATATTACGACTACTTTTCGCTTAATGCGAAATACACCTGATTGCATAAGTCGATAGGAAAATCGTGTTTGACGCAATGGCAATTGAAAGGAAAATTGCAACGGAAAAAGTGCATGGCGAAACCATTGAGTGAAATGCATATGTGTGTGTGTGTTATTTATATAAACGTATGTGCTGCACAGAGCCATTAATTGGAAGATAAAGGCGAAATGGGAGACTAGCTACGTTGGGGAGAGCGGGCAGTAGGAGATGGGATGAATTGACTAAAGGAAACTGTAAGAAAAGCGTATCAGAAACGGCGCGTATATGAAAGCAAGTCAAAGCCAAGGCAAGTCTACACTGTACAAAAAATCACCGTGAAAACCCAAAAAAGCTTTTTGCTTAATAAAACTCGTAAAAAGAGTATATTCAATCATTTATTCAAGCAAATAAATGGTAAACTTTTTCGAATTTAAGAATCAGGTGTTACACAAATGTTTTCCTGAGTGTAGTCGATGATTTTCATGGCATAGCTAGGCAAGGGATTGCCACTTAAGATCCTCGCAGCAAAGGTAAACGAGGAGCCAGGAAGCAGACCGTAGCGGCATAGGGAGATACATAGATAACCGGCTGTCATTCAATGAAAAGGACTTTGACGCGCGCTTAAGACGTTGATGAAGGAGGTGTCAGGACAACAACAACAACAACAACAAGAACAACAACAACAGGCAGTTACTCAGTTCTTGAGTTCGGCGTGGCGTCCAGAGTGCGTGAAAAGTAAAGTGTGTGTACTGGTTAGGCGGGAGGGGGTGGCAAAGAGTACGGGGACTAAAGAAGGAGTCCCTCATCATCATCGTCGTCATCGTCACTCCTGCATCCTTTCAACGTTGCACTATACGAGTATTTCCTGCCCGCTAGCACAGCTACTTTTGTCAGCTCCTGCACCAGCTTCATCCGCTCCAGCGCTTTCCATATGTGTGTGTGTGTGTATTTGAATGGGAGTGTGTTGCCTGCACTCCGGTTTCCCTTTGCAGGTTCCCCCATTTACTTGTATTCGCGTGCTGAGAGTATTTTAATTTTGTCACGAAATGTGTAAAATGCATAAAAGAGTAATTCTCTGATCGCTGACAAATTGCTACATATCTTATTTCATTTCATTTATTATGTTTATTTATTTATTTTGTGTAATTTCAAAGAATTGCTAGTACAAATAAAAACGAAATTTTGATTAGATTTGCAACAAATTCAACGAGAAGTTCGAGTAAGCGAATCCTAACAGAGATCGAGTAGACAAATCTTATTGCCAAAGATAAAAGTAAAAGTTTGAGTAAACTCAACTGTGACTGTTTAAATGACAATGATAAGGGCCTACAATATTCGTTGTGTCGAAGATGGTTTTTGTTTCTTAGTTTCTTTTTTTTTTCAGTGCTCTTGTTGTTGTTTTATTTTATCAACGTAGCCAGCATAATTTTGCAGCATATTCAGTGCCCCATGTTGCTTGTGGCGCTATTAACACTTTTGTCATTATCGAGTTGGGGGCAGGGGCAGCAGCATGATGGGGCGGCAGGTGGTTACGTTACGCAGGTGAGTGCACAGCGTGGGGTGTCAGAGAGGCGAGAAGCGGCGGAAGCGGAATGGCAAAACGGAAGTAAAGACTTCCGCGTAATGTCGCTCCGCTCCCAGTTGCTGATGAAGCTATTCGATTTAAATGCAGGCGTCACGGGGAGGTGGGGCAAGTAGTGAATGGAGTGAGACACTGCGCCCATTTTTTGCATTCATGTGCATGGCGTTCCTTTCTGGACTTAACCAAATGTACGAACGAGAGCTGGAGTGTCATCTAAAATTGAGAGCGAAGAGGCAAGGAGCAACGGATGGTGGGGAAGGGGGAGGGGAAGGAAAATGCAGATTCTGGAACTGTCGTCGCTCCGATTCTCGGCCATGTTCGCTGATTAGGGTTGGCTGCTTGACGCACAATGGCCACAGGATGACATGACGTGTACAAGTGGTTTTCTCTTTTACAAAGCATTCAATAGAAAATTGAGGTTGCTCTAAGCATTGATGATAATCTGCTTAACGATGATAATGACGATGTTCATGATGAAGCAGGAACTGATGTGTGCCGGCCGTGTGCACTTAAAAGTGCATTTGACACGTTAGCGAAGACATGTTATCGATAATTATGATAGATCTGAAATAACTGCCATATCTCAGCTGATCTATTAAGAACTAAGCTCTAAATGTTTCATCACTGTGACTCAAAAGTCTTGCTGTGTTATTCCTGTTATCGATAACAGTAATGTTTTATTTGCATAGTGTGAGTTATCGATAAGGCATTCAAGCAGCATGGCAAACAACAGCAAATCTAAAGAAAACAAGCAAATCACAGAAAAATGCATATTCAAATTAGTTCAACGAACGATTCAGACGCATATCGTTCATCGATATGTGTTAAATACATACAAATGACCATGTCCGCATGGGGAACATTCTGCATCTGGTTGACAATAACAAAATGCGGAAGGGATAAGGTGTGATGAGAGAGAGAGAAAGGAAATGAATTATTTATGAATGGCATTTTGGATGCCACTTAATTTCATATGTAATCTCAATCTGGGCATACGGCAAACCTCCACGGCCCCGGCTTCGACCCCTGCCTTAAGATAGGTTCACGCACAATCGATAATTCATATGCATGGCATTACTGGCTGCTTGCTTGTGACTCGGAAACTGCGCCTTCGACAGCCACATCCACAAATTTGTTGTGTGTGTGTGTGTGTGTGTGCTTGTAATTCGTTTTTGACTTTTCCTTCTTCTTCTTCTTCGTATACTTCTTTTTTACACTCTTACGTGAGAATTATGTCGCCCGCCAGACGCACACCGTCTCGCCTGCTTGCCAACCTGACTGCTACAAGATTTATGCAGCGTATGTGCGGTGTGTCAATTTTCCCTGGGTATTTCGACAAGCAATTCGAAATGCCTGACACTTCAATACCCCGCTTGACGCCACCATTTTAGCGCATTCCCCACGCTCACTTATGCAAAGTGGCTGCAAAGGATGAAAGTGCAGAGATTGTCGTCTCCAACGCTGTCGTCATCGTCATCGTTATCATTGTTGTTATCCTTGTTCTTGTTGTTTCTGCTGCTGCTGCTGCTTCTGTTGCCAATGAAGTGGAAAATGTGAATTTATATGAACAACTATGCGGCATAAGTAATAAAAAGTAGCAAACGCAGTCGATGACGTTCCAACGGATCCAAACCGGTTCGATGCGGTACGGTACGGTATGGCTCGATACAGTCCAGTCTCATGCTGGCTGCCACTGATGTCCCGTTAAGATAATTTTAACGATGTCGATAAACTTAAATTTCATTGCCTGCTGACTGACTGCGGCCATCGTTCCCAAGAGGTGTAGCGGGCCTGATCCGCTTGCCAGCCTTGGCTACCAGATGCAGCAGGATAGGCCAACAGGGAGACGCGAGGATGCCGTGAAGGCCACGGGGCCCGCTGGCGCTGTGCCATTTATGTGGCAACTTTTGCTTGAATACCATTTAAATGTTTTAATATTGCATAGTGCTCACGATGACAACGTCACAGAGTTCATCCTGATTGGGTGACCCAACCAGACCTCCCTCACCCATCCTCCCTTGGTACATGTGTGGCGCCTACACTTCGATAATTTTTATTACAATTCCTTTCCCGAGCTGTCACCATGTGGGGCTGTATATTTTTTTTTGTGAATGGATTTCGCTTATGAGGTATCGCTGATAAACGCTTATCTGTGCACACTTACGTGTGTGTGATTGATCTGATGTTTCAATTGCTAAAAAGATAATCTTTATATACAAATTGAATTTTTGGTAAAAAAGAAAACGTTTCTATGAACTTTTTATTAAAGTTTTCAATATAGTTCCGTTCGTGTAGAATTTATTTCGGATTCTTTATCTCAACTATAGCAAGCCCTGCAACTATCATTCACAAATTTATTAAAACAATTCGCGGCTTATCGAGTGCGGTTCACATAACAAAATGAATAAACTTTGGCAATTAAGTGCTGTCCGGTGGGTTTATAAAAAAAAATCGTTGCATTAAATACATTCCGTTTGCAATCCAATTAATTCCAATTGGACTTATGCCCCGAAACCCGGAGATCATTCCACTAAGTGCTGCAGGAGCAGAAAAAAACAGGCAACCAAAAGCGGAACACTGTCTGCGGCAGTTGTTCAATGTGTGCGTACTCAACATATCAGTACCTAACATGTCAGTACCTAACAAAACACTACCCCTGACACTGCGACCATTAACCCCTAGCCGTAATTTGGCGGGGCCAATGCAAAGCAGGCAGTTGGTAAAGCTGTTCGCTATTTGTGGATATTTTTTCTGCCCAGGTCGTTGTGGTTAAATGATTTTCATGTGTGGCTGTGTGTGTGTGTGTGTGTGCATGTGACGCATTTTATAGGTTTTATTTCTGTCGGTGGAATACAGCATAATACCTATCGCCAAATCTACACCTCTCTGTGCGCCTGCTGATATTGACAATATTTTTTCAATAACTTTTGCAGGTTTTTACAACGATTCATTGCATTTTGATTTTATTATTTAGAGTTTCGCCTCACAGCTTTCTCCCATTTTTTGCTTTCTGTTTTTTTTTTTTTTTTAAATATTTTTATTATTATTTTGCAGCTTTGGCTGTTGCACATTTTTCATGTCACTAAAATGGGTTTCACACGACGCCAACGACTACCGATATTATAGTATATGTGAAAACATCCTGCTGGCCGCCAGTTTTTTTCCTCCGATTTGTATTTTTTGTGTTACTTGTCCAATGCATATTTCATGCCTGCAAAATAGAGTCCCTTTTCGCTACTATTAACTAAAAGCTTTTGGCGCTGCTGCACTTGTATTAGTAAGCTTTCGTTTCGCCAATAACAAAGTGGCTCATATGTGTAAAAGCTTTTCGTTCAGGAATTAAACAGAGCTCGCCAAACTTTTGGATGACATTCGTTAATATCAACAAATAAGTCGTATTTTTGTCAAAAGAAAAAAACGTTTTTTTTTTAATTGAATTGTGTACTGTACAAATGATGAGTAGCGCACCATTTAATGCTGAGCTGGCCGAACATTTTGGAAGTGCGCCCTTGCCACAGTTACACCATATACATATTCTATATATTTACGCGGGATATATACAAGAAATAAAAAATAAATACACACAAATATGTAGCCAGTAGATAGCAAATGCATCTGTCGCTCTTTCAAACCCCCTCTATCCGCCCCCTGTCGCGCAAATAAGTGTGTGGAATCCTATCGTTACCATTTAATAGCATGTGTCAAGTGCATTGAAAAAGTCTATTTACGTAGCAATTGCAACACTGCCACACAAAGCTACTCGATTATGTGGACAGCAGGAGCGAGATGGCGATGCCGCCTGCGATTTTCACTTAACGATTGTATATTTTTTTGTTTTCAAAAATATAATAATAGTGTGAATAAAATGGAAATTTTTGTTTTGAGGTTTGGAATTTCATTCCAATTGATTGGCAGTGTCAGGACAGTATTTTTTATATTCAAATCGCTTTTTGCCATCAACGGCCAGTGAAAATAATAAAATATAAAATATGCCCAATGCGGGATAAAAAACCGAAAACCCATTTATGTGGAAAATGTGGTCAAAATTCAAATCGCATATTTTAATATTTCAATCAAAATTGAATTGCAAACACTTCACAAAGAGCCGACTGTCGATGAACTTGTCCCCCTTTATGCATATGTACACAATCCCTAGATAAATGTATATATGTATACACCTTACCCACTCCCTGTTGTAGTCCATTTAATGATAAAGGGAAAGGTGGAAGCTCACACCCCCAGTTGCAAAACATTTTTGAGCTCAACTCAATTGCCACAGTTTTAATTTCTGTACTATTTATAAAATTGAAAATCAATTAATTATGGAAAAGTCAAGCATTTTGCCACATAGCTTAGTGTCGGAGATTGAAGTAGCAGAAATGGAAGGCAAGAGATGAGTAACAACTTAAGCACGTACCTGCAAGTAAAGTAAAAAGAGTAGTCGACAGTGTTAAAACGGTGTGATTAATTGGAAGCACTTATAAGTAAAAAGTGAGCAGCGTGAGCGAGTACTAATGGCATGGATGTGACAGCACGGAGGATGGCCACTTAGTGGCATTTAGCTATTTATTATTAATATAGACATCATTCAAATTAATTTAGCTGAACGAGACTTAAGTCCGGGACAGCTGACAGATCGATATGTTGAAAGGTCAAATGAATGCGTAATCAGCGCTGCTTACTTAACACTCTATTCACACTGCGCACATATCTAAGATATGATTAATTTAAAAGTTGCCGAGTGACAGGCCATGTTGCCTGCCTGTCGTCACTTATCGATAGATGGATCTGTGATAGTCCTGCTGGGAAGCTGGGTTGCCTTTCATTTATTTATTTATATATCCATTCACTGATTCAAACATTCGCTCATTCAATGACTTGGCTCGCAAGCAGGCTGCGATGATGTCATCCGCATTGAGTCAACAATAGGGACAAACTTTCGCTGTTACGAGTACTTTGCAAACAGAGACAGAGACAGAGAAAGAGATGGAGGCAGAGACTGAGATTAAGACTGAAACAGAGAGAGAGATAGAGAGAGAGAGCGACGAGGCGCCACAATGTATGCAGAGCTTTTTCTCGTTGTTGTTTGAAGAAGCTGAAAGAAAAAGTAATTGACATTCGTGATTCTGATGCAGGGGTAAGATAAAACTTGAACATCCACTAAAAAACAATGAAGACATAAATCAGCAAAAAGCTCGCTGCCAACCGAACCACCTTTTTCATGCACACAACATTAACCACTCAGCGTTGGTTATGAAAATTGAAAGTCTATTTGGTAAACCACTTGCTTCGTCATCTTCACTTCACTCATTCTTTTAGTAAGAAAATTAAATTCTTTTAAGTTCAACATTTTTTTTTTCCAGTTTTGTTCTATTTTTTTTCAATATTTTATTTACGTTTATTGTCTCAGCTTAGTGCCCTCCGCATGGCTTAATGATAAGCACACGGGCAAGGAGCAACTTTACTTCATGAGATACGCAAAGAGCAGATGAAGAGGAGATGCCGCAGCTCTTGCACTGTTCAGATAACTCGCAACTTGTTGTTGCCACTTGAAAGTGCTTATATGAACTTACCCCTGGCGCAACATACTTGTGACAACATATGTATATATTCATATATCTGTGCTTATACATATTTCATGCTTATATCGGCTGACAAGATTTGAGCAACCGAAAGCGAATAAATTTTGCTTCTAAGGAAACACATGCACAGGATGTAAGCTTCTCTTTCAACTTTTTATTATAGTTTTCTTACTATTTGTATGTTCTTCTCCCTTTGCCTCTTATGTCGCTGCACAATCGGAAATTAATGCGCTTATCGATAACTTTCTTTTCTGAAGTCACAATTTAGTATTTGACCATATTTATTTAATTTGCATTATTCCTCGCTTTTTCGAGATTTGCTTCTTTATTTTTCAAATTGTTTAAAGTCTCCCGTTGCTTCTTTCTTACTTATCTAATTTTAAACATTTCGCATTGCTTCTTTCTTTGCTTGCCACAGCTCTGTTTTCGTTTCTTCTTCATGCTTCTCTCTGCATTCGTCGCACTGTTAGTAATTCAGTTTCCACTTTCATTTGAGATTCATATTTATTTATTTAATTTTTTTATGCTTGCAAGCATTACAAATTCTATTTTCATATGTGAAAGTGGCACTTATGGGCAACTGTTTGAAACGAAAAATCTGTGAGGCATACGAGTGAGAAACGGAAAACATCCTTTAAATCGTTGGCACTTCATTTAGTTGTGAGTATCTTGGGCAAATAAAAGAAAATTGTACGCATTAAAATACTGCTGCTGCTGGTGGCAAAAATTGGTTGCAATGCATTTATTTCTCTGCAGTACCTTTCAGCTGGTTGCAGCCGACTCATTGACACCGATGCCATCGCCCGAGTGCCCATTACCATTCCGCACTTGGCTACTTATTGCTCTTCTCTCTCTGTCTGTCCCTTACACAGTTCTGTCTGTAAGTTCTGCTCTTGTGGCATCGATTTCGCACCATTGTACAGAAATCATGTGAAATGGAAGTAGGATCCACTTCGCAGACTGAACAAGCTTGGGGTATCTTTTGTATTTATTGGTCTACCCTACCATTCAACGACCTCTTGGGGCGCCAAGTTGGCGCCCCGTTAAATGGGTCAACTTGTCTACTTTGGCAATAGAAACCGGGCAATTGTCACTGCCGGTTTTCTGATAACTGAAGTTAAGTTCTTGGCGTCATTTTCTTTACCTTGCTTTCACTTGAGGCCACAGTCGACCAACTTTTTGTTTCGCATTCATTTGGCTGAGTTTGCATTTTGTAGGCAATCCAGAGAGGCACAGGCCGACACAGAGTGGCAGCTGCATATGATTTAGATGGCATAGCTAGAGGTAACGGTAACTTGGCTGTAAATTCAAACGATGCTATCGTAATCCTCTTGCAATGGGGTAACTCAACGACTAGCTAAACGAACTTTTAATTATGCGACTCCAACAGAGGCTAATCAAGTGCCTGAGCCACGTAAGTGAGAGTTTTAAGACTTAAGACTTCACATTGCCCACTGAACCGAGAAGTTCATCAAGAGATTACTTATTGAGCCAGTGGAAGATTATTGTGAACCTATAAAAAAGAAATGCCAGTTTGCAGAGAATCCACACTTATATTTAAGTATAAAATATTCATATTTCTCTATATAAGTTTTGTAACGATATCTGTAAGATTGTGGATGCAATAAGCTAGACGTTATAAGGTGAAAGCGCAGCAAACTAATCATAATGTATTTTCCAGTGTTTTTTAAAGTTCGTTTTCTTTTTTATTTCAGTGTAATAACGGCTTGATTCGATTGCTTAAGGAGACGGTTGGGTTCTCAATTTTCCCCTTAGAAAACAGAAACTCACACACACATCAAAGAAGCTGTCAGCGCGTGCTGATTAAAAAAAGCAACAGAAACAGATAGAGAGTGAGGAGAGAAGGAAAATGCAAACTACAAAATGAAAACTGTCAAATGAAATTGAAATTGACGAAGTGCAACAGAAGTTGATGACTTGAAAAGAGCTGCTGCTGTTGCAGCTCCAGAAATTGAAGTCAATTGACGATTGAGAACTATACGAAACAATGTGAATGGTAATAATAGACACACACATACACACACACACACACACACACACACACACATACACACCAACACACACATGAGCTTATTGAGCACCAGCTCTTTTGTGCTTTATTGAAATGCCGCCAACTGTCGCCGTTGGCTGCTGTTTAATTAGTCCACAAAGAGAGTGGAGCGAGTAGTGCGAAGCCACAAAGTTTTGGTAAACGTTAAGTGTTCCAACTTCCAATTGCTATTGACATTTTAAGAAGCCCTCAAGTTACTTTTTAACGCAAAAAAAAAAACAAGAAAAAATCAGTGAAAATATCATTTAAGTTGTCCTTTTTATTTAATAGTCATTTCAATTACAATTTAATAAACTTCACCCTTAGCTGGATCTGCTGAATTCGCATGCCTTTGCCCTCCTTCGCAAAAGGTAGCAGACACAAATATAATTCAGCAACACAGTGCTGAATGCATGCGGATGAATGCATTTCATTTTTGAGAGCAATGCAAATGCACAATTAGTGCTGCACAATGCCATGTCCAGAACAGGCGTCAAGTGCGACAGCAAAAGAACAACAAAAATACGCACAGCAAAAATAGCAAAACAGTTAAGTTGGGGAAGGAATGAAGATAGGGAACGCAAGGAAATGACTGTGACCTCAACAACAATAATGGCAACAATGAGGCAACAATGTTGTTCCAATTGTCGGCTCAGCCTCATCAACAGCAGCAGCAGAACTGCAGAACAGCAGAACAGCAAAACATTTACAGTGTTGCCAACCGCATTCGTGAAATAGCCATGACCCCTGCTGGTGACACTATATTTACTATTTTTTTAATCGAGCTCATTTTCTTCAGTTTCCTTGCACCGTAAATGTTTATTGCTATTACAGTTGTTGCTATTTTTGCTGCCGTTTTTGTTTTTGTTGTTGGTGTGTCAACCGCGTTTGGCAACACTGGCAGGTCTGCGGCATTTTATGGTCACACTGTAAGTGGAGCAACTCTGCATTTTAAAGCTGCCATAAATAATTTAATCACTGACTTTGTAAGCGGGACCCATAAACAACATTAAAAACTTTTTGGGCTGCCATTATCAATGGCGTTTGCCACGCCCACCACCGCGCATTTGAAACGGTTTAGGAAGCCACCCGCATATACACATCGACACACACACACCCACACATACACACAGAGAACGAGAGTACGGGAAACGGTAAGCGGCTGGCAACTCTGGCAGTATCCGGTTTCCGCTTTCGCTCAACTGACTGCTGACTTTTTGACAGTGACAGTTTTTGAACGCAAGCGAACTTTTCTACCTCCGCCATACACTGGCAAACTTGAATGACTTGGAATCAACTATTTACCGCTGCTATTAACTGAATATCATACGATAATTCAATAATAGGATATCAAAAATGATTTTCAACACTTCCCAAGCTAAAAATACAAAAACTCGATTTAAGTAAGGCTTTGATCAGAGAATTAGGATTTAAATAGAGCAATTGTGAGTATCATGGGTTACGCTACCTTTCCCACCTCTTCCGAGCTCTTTGTATATCTAAATTTCGCTGCTTCGGTTTGGTGTTGCTTTAATTTCCAGTAACGTAAATATGTAGCACCAAAATCCCAAACTGGACATGGGGGCTCTTCAGTTGTCCTCTACTCAAATGTGTTATAGGGGCAGGGCAGGGCAGGGTTACCTGCGGAGTTGAGTTCGGGGCGTGCTACGTTCACAAACTTGCGATGAGCCAAACTGAACTGGACAGAGCTGAATTCCACTGAATTGCCTCTGTCGCTGCCTGTGGCTGCCTGCCTGACATTCCCTGTATTCCTGGCTCTGCTGTGTTCCCCAGCTGAACAATTTTCAAATGTCACGATTATTAAGCACCAGCCCCGCCCTCTCTTGAACCTTGTTGCAACTCTTTTGAAAATTTGTTGCATAGTTTTATGCTGATGCGGGATTCGCTTTGACAACTCGGAGAAACGAATTTACATCATAGTTAGCCCAGAGAGTTGAGCAATACAAAATGTACAAGCACACACACAAGCAGTCCACACTTTTGTTCATAAGTATTTTAATTAGCACTTTTCGCTATTCCTTGACGGGCCTCAAAACAAGTTATTAATACTGCAACCAAGTATGCTGCTCTTGACCATTGGAGGTCAGCTGGCAAAGTTGCTGATTGAATTTCTTACTTCAAAGTGATACGCAAACCAATAGAAAAATAATTAAAATTAAGTGTTCCACCAACAGTTGCTCGACATAGTTTATTTTTTCTGATTATACTCATCACTTCAAGGTAAAGCTTAACAACAAAAAGCAGACGTTATTAAGAATGATTGAATAAAAAACTCGCAATTATTTACACTTGAAAATATAATTTATTATTGTTTGTTTTGTACTAACTGTTATTTGTAATCTCTGATTTATTTGCTCTTTTTCTGCTTAATTCTTTGCGTTTTCATTCAATGATTGCAGCGGACACAAAGATGCTGATTAAACAAATTTTGAACCATTCGTCAGGATATTTATTTGTTTGTTTTTTTTATACTTTGATACCGAAGGTTTCATAGTATATTGGTTTTGTGCAATGTCCGTCATGCTGTCTGTCCGTCTGTCCATCTGTCCATCTGTATGAATGCAACTTTTTTCAAAACTTGGACGGTATTTCTTGGCTACACCCACCCTGTTCTTTGCTACCAGTTATCTGCTGGTATTAGTTATGGTATCAAAGTATTTCGCGGCCGGCGACGCTCGACTGCAACGATTTCTCTTGTTTCAATTTGCACATTTGCTGAATCGTTGATTCGCTGAATAAATGCCAGGCGGAGCTGTGCTGGGTGGAGGGGGGTATGGGGCGAGTAAGAAAAGCATGAGAACCACTTAGCGATATTACCAGGCACAAATGCAAAACTCAAATGGCTATGGGCAATATTAATAATTAGGCAAAATACTCTTCTTTTTTGTTTATAGTTGTTGCTGTTGGTTTATTTAATGTGCGTGACTTTGGGCAGCGTCAGCGGACCTACTGGGTTGGCCAGGGGCGGAGGCGGACACGCCCATAAAATTGAGCGCTTGGTTTGACTTTTTGCCATAGCATTATGCAAACGCAGCAGCCGCCAGCACAACACAAAACTATAGCACGACTAGAAGATGCTCTGTTTCTGCATAACACATATTTCTACTGCTATTCGGTGGGTTTCAACTGAAATTCCCTTGTCAATTACCGCCAGCTGTCGACTGTAGATCTCACCAGTGATAATGCTCTAAATAAAAAAAAACACAACAAACAAAAATATAACAATTTTTGCTACTTTTTTACCCCGCTTAAATTTTTTTTAAATTTAAAAGAGTAGATATATTTAAATATGTTTCTTTTGCACAATTATTAGCGCCACCACAAATTGACCTCGTGCCAGTTCTGTTCTATTCTGCTGTTCTGGTCGAGTGCAGCGCAGTTCGGCAAAATTGCAAGAGTGGTGTGGGGGGGATAGGGGGGCTTGGCAGCGGCGATGACTTTACATTGTCATCATCATCGCTTCGTAGGCAAACTTCAATTTGTGGAACGTTGTGACATTTGCACAGAGTCTAAAGTAAGCAAACAAAGGCGCAGGCTAAGACGAAACTACAAATTCCGCAACTGAAGACTAGCAACCGAAAGAGAGATACAGATAGACAGACAGAGAGAGAGAGAGAGAATGTGTGTGTGTGTGAGAGAGAGGGAGAGTGTGTATGTGTGTGTGTGTGTGTGTGTGTGTGTGAGGCTCGTTTCTGAGCGGGTGCAAAATGCCATTGCAACGATTGAAATCTACATGGAGACGTAGGAAGATGTTACTGTGGAAGCTGTCTTTGACATTCTGACTTTAAAGACAGCTCAACTGCACTTAGAAAAATGTATGCACCAGAAGCTCGGCAGAACAAATATTTGTGTTTTTGTTTTGGAAATAATTTACTTTCGTACTTAATTACTATTATTTCCATATTTCAATTAAGTCTACAAAGGAATTTGATTTTCCTGAGTTTTAGACGGAAGTACTGCGAGCATCTATTAGCAATTGGGGGATTTTTTTTCTGAGTGTACAGTTTCTTCTGTTTTTCTGTTATTCTTACATTTTTGTGCTCAGCACGCTTGACATTTTGCACGCGCTGCGGCTCAAGCCTGAGGCAGGAGACAAGCGAAGAAAAAAAAATTACAGCAGCGGGCAAAGGGCAAAAATTGCATGAAAAAGGCGCTGCCGACGGGATGTCAACTTGCAGAATGCAACTTGTAGCAACTTACAGATGCACACACAGTTAGAGATGGAAATGCAAATGTAAATGCAGCACGTAGCTCAGTTTGCAGCCAAAAAGTTGTCCCTGTCCAGTTGGGTGAATTGTGGGGCACAACTACGACAATCTAATAAGCCCTTAACACTTAAATTCTCATTTTGTAAGAAATACGACTTCTAGTATAGTCAATAAACAAAATATCTCAAGTTTTCTGAACTCAAAGAGTAATATTTTCATATTTTTTAATTTCAATAAAATCTTCTGAATTAAGTTGGCGAAACTATGATAAATGAAGTTTAGTCGAAGTCAACTTAGAAAAGCCAAAATTGACGATGGATTGAAAATTGGTTTGCAGGAAATTTTTTCAGTTCAAAATGTTCATCACGAATATTCTAGCATCTACCCCAAACTGGAAAGGAGAGCAAATTGAAGCATAACTAATGACAAATTCGAATGCATTAAGGATACAAAACCGAATCAAAATTGTAGTTACAACTACAGGTGAGAGGGGTAGAGAGATAGAGAGATAAAAAGAGAGAGATGAGCAGATAGAAAGGAAATAGTAATTGCATAGAGCTATAGATACATGCATCAGCAAGAGATATACACGTATTTCTGGCAACAACATTGCAATTAAAATGCAATTAGAGTGAAAGTCGTGTATAGGAAAACAAAAATAACAGAGTCATAAAGAAACAGATGAAAAGTAAGCAACCATAGAAGGTGTGTCCAAAAAGGGCGTACCACGTGCAACTAACAGAGATGCCTGCATTTCTGATTATGGCCATGGGCAAGGGGTGTGGGAGAGGGTAAGAGTAAGCTGCTTAATAACTCAATTGCAGGGCACCTGCACCTTTTAATATGTCTAGTTCAAGTCCTAATGCATTCTGTGCCTTAAATTACATTTGATGTGCTTCTTTCTTCAGTTTTTTCGAAACCCCTTTCGAAAATTGAGTAATTAAAAGATTTTGTTGTTATTGAACGTATTTTATCGAAGCGGATGCAAGTACACAGTTTTCCCATGAAAATCGACAGACGGCATGCCTCGTATAAATGATAGATGCTTCGAGTCTGCTCTTCTCTCCTACCTCTCTCTATCTTTCTCTATCTCTCGCTCCTCTCTCTCTCTCTCACTCTGGGGGCAATAAGTTATGTGGAACCATATGACCGATTTCGAGTCGAGTTTTGCCTCTGCCCATATCTGTCTGTCAGTCGGTGCGGCTGTTGGCTTCGCTCTGGCTAACTGTCGCCTTATGAAATATTAAACGATGCTGACATGTTGGCACATAACTATGGTCCCCAAACAACTCCAACCACTCCCCCTCGCCCCTTTAGCTGTGCTCAATTCCGACAAATTGATTTCACACACATTTTTTTTGTACCCCCAGAAGAACCAGAAACAATGATATGGCAGTTGCTGATGTCCATGTTGCTGATGTCCATGTTGCTGACGTGTATGGTGCTGCTGGCGTTGCGTCTTTATAACATTTAATATGCATAAACAAAACCAGCACATTTCGCTGCTGGGCGTCAGCATCATTATGAAATATACCAAGTCATGAGTTTGTCATAATTTCTGTCGTCTGTCTCTCTAACTGTCTCGTCTGTCTGTCTTTCATATCAATCCTCTCTCTCTCTCTCTCTATCTCTCTCTTTATCTGCCTCCCTGGCTGTTGAAATATTATTGCATATAAATATTGTTTACTTGAGCAAAAAATGGGGGCAGCTGAATCGAGGGTGGGGATGGGGATGCTAAAGTTTTGGTTTTCAGTTTCTGGTTGGCAGCTCTCCGTTGATAGATGGGGCAAATGTTTCATTAGAGCGAAACGTCTGCACATTTGAGACAAACGGATGGACAGGCAGACAGACAGGCGGACAGACAGACAGACAGACAGACAGAGCCCAAGTGCTAATGTCAAGGCTTGACATTAGCATATCTTAAATCCAACAGCCATATTTCTTGAGTTGCCGCTCATATGCTCTTGAAAAGTCGATTAAAGCACATACATATGTATATAAAATTAATTGGAAATATAAAAAATAAGTTCTATTCTATATAAGTGTAGTGAGTTCATCAATAAATTTGTGCTATGGATATATTTGATATATCTTCATTTTCACATTTGTTTGCTTTTTATTTCAAAATTACACCTTGATATATATAATTTTTGCCAACTTTTGACAGTCGAATCTCGGCTTAAGTACGCAAGAATATTGAAGTTTTTAAGTTATCGATTGCTTTTATCGTCATTGGTAAATACCTTTTGGGATAAGTCTTTGAATTGAATTGTACATTTTTTTGCACTTATACAAAATATAATATGCAAAAGTGAGTTAAACTTTGCTTTGAGTTAAGCTCGAAAGTTTTGAATTTGATTTAAGTCGCAATCAAATATTGTGCACAAAAGTTAAACTTAGCTTGGAGGCAACTTTGTGCCAAATTATTTTCAAGTTACCAAATACTCTGCAGCTTAAGTCCCAAATGGCCAAAGTACACACACAAACAAAAGCTATATATCCCGCTCAAATTAAATGAAACAGTAGGACAAAATAAACAAAATAGTTGCATAAACAATGCAATTTATGTGTCAATTTTTGGACAAGCTTGCCCCCCATTGTGGCGCACGAGAGAATTGCATGCAACGGAACGGAAGAAAACCAAACAATAATATAGACCCAATATTACTACTATCACACACAAACACACACATCCCCCACCCATCCTCCTCCAGCAGCCAGTTTGAATGCCCCCTTTGCTAGTCGACGTGTTCCCCTTGTTGTCATTCGCATGTGCAATCAACGTCATGAGCATTTCCATCGACAGTTTTAATAACTTTTCGCATGCTGAGACGTTTTATTTGGACAGCAAACAACTGGTGGAGAACGGCAGGGGGGTTGTGTGGTCAATGTATGTACGGGAGGGGGAGATGTGGGGCAAATAGTATCTGTTGCTGGACCAACTTTTGCAATTGTTTTCCTTCTTTTTGTATGTGTGTGTTATTGTTTCTTTTGCTTATGAGCTCTCTGCCGAGTTGAGTTGCGTATTCTGTATTTGATTTTCAATCGTTTTGCATCTCGTGCGCTGATCTGTTTGTGTAGTTATTTTGTTTTGTGTTTACTTTCCTTTGGATTCGCTTTGATTGTTGTTTCTTTTGTTGCCGCGTTCGCATAATGAAATCCACTCTTTCTCTCTCCTCTCTCTCTCTCTCTCTCTCTCTCTGGTCTGTTCTGCGTGTGTCTGTTTACAAATCAATTTGAGTAATGCGGTTGATTGGTTTCTACTCTTTGTTTTAGTTGGAATCAAAACAAGCGCTCACATCCTGCCCTCGTTCCATGCCCCCTTCCCAACCTCCCCGTAAACGCTGTCAATTGCAAGTTGCATATTGCGGACTGTTGTTGAAAGCTAATCATAATTGCCACATCGCTTGGAAACAATAACAAACGTTCAAAGTTTTCATCATTTAACAGAGTGGACTAATAAACTTAATCTCTCTTTATTTTTTTTGCTTTTTTTATTTCTGCTGTCTATTGCAGCACCAACATACAAGAAGACCACCATTTGGATATAAAAAGTTGCTTTTGCATCAGACAAAATTGCGGTTAACTAAAGGATAACAAAGTTTCGCTGAGTGATTTTGTTTTTCTGTATGCGATTCTATTCAATGTTTTTTTTTTGCTCTTGTTCTTACGTTAATAAAATATGGCAATTTCTTTGTTTTTTTAAGCAATTATACAAACTACCACTCTATGGTTGGTAAATGCAAAAATGTGAAGCGTGTTGTTTGCAAATGAACAAAAAGCACTTGATACCCTTTCCTCTTCACCCTCCATGCTATAGCTCTTGGTATATATCGCTGAAATTTGTTGTGCAAATTTGTTTATAAAATCCCTTGAATGTATCTGTTACCTTCCCCGGTCTAACACTCCTCTTTACAACCCGTACAACCACTACAAACCCTGCACCTACATTCACAAACCCCGCCTAGGTATTTAGATGTGTTGGCCAGCAAAAATCGCGGCGCGTTTTGCCTTTTTCTTTATTTTTATGTGTATGCAGTTATTTTTATTTTTATTTTTGGCAGCAGCTTTCCTTGCACTTTCACATGAATTGGCGATTTTTACTGCCGGGTTTGGCCAGCGTACTAGCTTACAAAAAAAATTTCAAATGGAATTGGTTAGTCTTTTGCTTCAAAGTTGCCTCCTCGCTGAACAGATATCACTGAGCACTCTCTCCCTCTCTCTTTCTCTCTCTCTCTCTCTCTTTTTCTCTCTATCTATCTCTCACTGTCTGGCTTTCTTTTTCACTCGTGACGTTTCGGGAACACAAATGAATTATGTCTTTTATGTGTTGCGGTTGCTGTCAGAAGAAGGGAAGCAGTCACTGAATCCAAATACTCGAGAGCAAATCTCTAAAAGTTATGGTTATGAGCCTAACAACAACAACAAAAAATGGATGCGCTGTTAACGGTTAGAGCTTGGAAATAGCTTTTAATTAAATTTGTAGAATTTAAAAATCGATTTAAGTTTTATAGATGATACTTGACAAGAATGTTCATCTCCAGAACGATACAACGCCAAAACACTTGTGCGCTTAACCTAATAAATATATGTAGATGTAAAAAAACATCAACAAGAAAATGTTCCCTGGCCTGACCCATACGACAGAGCCAAAGCGAGAGATGACCCAGAAATCAGAAATATGCAGCTGCTCTGGGAAAGCATTTAGCATCTCTTCGCTCGCCCATAAATTATGATATAAATACACACAATTGAGTTATGGCATAGATACACATGTTCAAGATACTTTTGGATACTTATGTCCGACAATAAGTATAAAATGCTATTTTTTGTGCTATTTTAGCTTCTTTTTTGGCGACACATTTCGTCATGTGTTCTCGATGGGAAATATATTTTAAGAGTTTGCCTTTTGCCGATAAAAGAAAAATGAACAGCATAAAAAATCAATTCCATGATGGTGACGTAAAGCACTTTATATATATATATATATATATCTATATATACAAAAAGAGATATATACATATATATATATTTATAATCGAAGCGAGTTGGCAGTCCTTCCTAAAGCGGAACAATACATAACAGAGCAAATCATGTTTGGTCTCCATAAACAAAGCCATAAAAAATATTATTGTTGTTGTTGTTGTTGTTGTTGTTGTTGTTGGTGGTGGTGGTGGTGGTGCTGCTGCTGCAGCAGGCGCCACAAAATATGGTGTAGGTTCTTCAGCCCTTTTGTGTCATGTCCCCGCTCCGATCTCCCCTTTAGAAATGCCTGTGGCTGTGCGTTAGATCCATTTTTATTTATAGCGCCTGTCAGTGCGCTGTGAGTTCATGCCAACGAGAGATAGCCCAGTTTTGGCTTTGGCAATCGGGTGAAGTTTTACGTTTAGCTTTAGTTTCAGTTTTAGGCTAATTGAATTTGTGTTCCTGTCAATAAACAACTGGCACAAGAAACTTGCCGTCACAGAGTCGACGTCTTTTTAATAGCCAAAAACCAGCCAAGCAATTTGTGTTTTTTTGGGAAATATTGTTAATGCTTTGATTGAACAATAAATTTTGTGGTCTAAATTAAGCGACCTGTGGCTGAATCGTAAACAGTTTCATTAACCATTCAATAATTCAAATATATTAAAATTTACTTTTATTATAATTTATAACTTACTTTTATTTCTAATTGTATTGTAACTTAATTTGGATAAATGTTTTAATAGCTCAATTATTCAATGATTTGCTAAACTATCCTCAAACTTCAAATTCAAATTATTTAGTTTACTTTACTAATTTACAGCTCATAAGTAAAAGCTGTTAGGTATATTGTTTATTGGGTAATTGACCATTTACTTTGCTTAGATTGTTGGATTGTTGAAATAAACGAAATTCTACAAATTGAGCTTCAATTTTCATTCAAGTTTACTCATAAATACTTTTGAAATTGCTTTCGGTTTATGGTCTGTTTTTCAAGTTTGAAAGCAGACAACAATTAAAATCATTGCTTGGATGCGGCAAAGCCAATTGACCTTTGAACTAATAGAAACATGAGTGTTATGAGTGATTCCAGAGTGTGCGTGTGTGTGTGTGTGTGTTCAATGCCAATGCAGCTGTTTAGTTTGACAAAAACGAGCCATCAACAACCACAACAACAATGACAAACTGTTGCACACATAACAAAAATAGCTCAGAGACACAACATTGGACACACACCACACACATTTTGTGCACCACGTGTCAAAATCAGTTGCTGCATTTTGTTGTTCACACCTTAGCAACAACAATATTAACAAATACATTAGCAACATTCAAATTAACGGCAGCAATTTTTGACAAATTATTTGACAACATTATGCCAAATATGGAGAAAATGCTACTCAACATATCCGACCTTCCACACACCCTCCCTAGCACTAGCCAAGTTGAGTTTTCCTCTATATGGAAATTTATGCGTGTTACTTTAGTTTTTTGCCTGTTGTTGGAAGTGTTTTCAAGTGCCTGTCGCTTACAATTTATGACATGCGATTAGTATGTGTCTGTGTTGATGTTTGTGTTTGTGTTTGTGTATCTGAGTGTGAGTTTGTTTGTGGATGTGGCAGATTGCATTGTCACCTTTAATGACTTGCCGGCATACGACAGAGCATAAACAGGCCATTAAAAACGAAAGCAAAACATTTCAAGTGTCGATTTCCAAATTTATGATTTGCCATCAACAAATGTAGAATTAACTTTTTCCTTTTCAGTGAGTGAGTGTTTTGACTGATTCGTATTAAGGGAAGTCCCGTTGAATGGGGTCATTAACATGAGGCAGTTACCTAGAAAGACAGAGAATAGAATCGAAATATATAAACATTAGTGTCATATATCAAAAGAAGTACAATTAAATTTTTAAATACAAATTCATTAAGAATTATAGCATAACATTCAATTGGCAGCTGTCTAGAACTTCATTTTATTCTTATTAACATAATATATAACTTATATAACTAATTATAACTAATGCTATGAAGAATTTAAAAAAAATCATTCAAAACAACTAATTCTGTTTGCGGTGAAGCATATTAGGAACTCCAAGCTAAAAATCCATGGAACGTGCCCATTACACAGTTATAATCTAATGCTCAGATACAAATCAATCTGATGATCTACCATATGCCGCAGGACCGACTTCTTAAGCTCGTAAGCCAACTTAAGAGGCACCACAAGCGAAAAATTGAATTGTAAACAACAATTAAGGTACTTTAAATCCACTGATGACAAAAATGCACAACAAATGCGTTTAATGCTAGCTTCAAGGGGGCATTAGTTTTTCGGATTTTTTGGGCAACCACCAACAACCACCAAGAACCACCGCAGTGAACACACAGCGCACACTCAACCCCTCTCAATATCGCCTCGAGCTAAGGCTTTTAGAGATTAATGCTAATTGAAATGAATGAGCTCTAGGCTGTATCTTTGTTTGGTTTTTGTTTTTTTCTATTCTATTCTTTTCTGGAATTGAGTTGCGTTGTTTCTTTTTTGTTGGGCATACTTCAGCTTAAATGAAGTGTTAAGACGCTGCAAAGGAAATGGACTTACATAAATCACATTTGCAATTTGGCAAAGTGCATGCCAAAAAGACAATGGCAGCGTTTAAGATACATTGTAGAAATACATATATATATATATATATATATATATATATAATGTGCGCCAAGCTACCCTCGGCGTCGCAACAAATTTTCTTAACTTGTCAAGCCTGAACTGATTTATGCGGCTGCAAAAATCAAATTATTATTTTTTTAGTTTTTCCGTTTTTTTTTTTATGTTGCGAATATACCCTGTAAGTAGTACAACATATATGTAAATAGGCAGAGGAATGTTTTTTTTAGCCTAGTTTCTGTCTTCTGCCTGCCTGTTTTGATCTGTTCTCACAACTAAATTCAGCGTAAATGAATATGGTTTTTGGCAATAGTTCTGACTAACTATAGGGTATATTAATATCAGTGAAACTTACTTATTTGTTTTTGTTTTTTTCGCTCACCCTTAGATCGAGCAGCAATTTACAGTTGTCTTGCACCCCGCACGCATAGAAGCGATAATGTTGTTTCGGTTTTTGCCTAGGCGTAGCGCCATTAAAACTATGCCAAGATTTCTCTCCCCATATGGATTCAGAATCCGGGCCCAGTGGGTGATTCAGTGAATGCTTTTTGGGCAATAAATTTACTTTATGCTTTTGACTTTGCAGCAAATTGAGTTGACATTGTTGGGTGCCCCGCAATGAGAATCCCAACCACCCAACCACCCTACATCCTCGATTTACCAAACGTTTCACTCGCTTTAATTGACATATTATGTAAACAGGATAGTTAACATTTCGGTGCGATGTCCTGACTGTGAAAACGCACAGCTGTGTTTGAACAGCCGTTAAGCTAAAGTGCTTCGGCTCGACGGCCTGGTTTCTATTTAGGATTTGCCTATTTTTTTCTCTTTTTTTCTTCTTCTTCCTTTGACAAACGACAGCCGGCAGACAGTTCTAATTGGAAAAATATGTTACCCAATGTACAATATGCTATGCTCCACTCTCCATTTGGCTCTCTTTCGATTTGTATATATTGATAAAAATGCATGCAACGCATTGCTGAAATTCCAAAATTCACCCATTCCTCCCCATTCCCAACATAACATTACATTGCCTAATTAAGTTTTTCGACAATTTTCCTATAGAAATACGAAATATTGTTTTCCTCTTTTGTTCCGATCAAAAGCTACTGATAAAATGCAGCTGCTGCTGCTGCTGCTACTGCTGCCGGCTTCTGGTATTTTTATTTGTCTGGTTTTGTGTTCGGGGCTTTGGTTAAAATGCATATGCAGCATTGATAAATTGGAGTTTGATATTCTCGGGGCATGCATAATTAAGCAGTGGCCTGCGAGCGAAGTGGATGAGTGGAGGATGGGGGTGGGAGATGGAGGGTCAGTTTCTAGGAATATTCGACTTGTTTACAATTTTCCATTTTCCATTTATGACAATTTATGACTAGCGCATTTTTGGATTTTTGGTTTATTTTCAGAAAACAAACAATTGGAATGATTTTTTGTAATATACTTGCTGTTTCATTTGCTGACGATGGCAACAATAAAAACACGCTTCAATTTAGCTAATTAATGCTCTTAGGTTTTACTTTGATATATGAAAATGTCAGAAAAGCTGAAGCAAACTTTTGTTCACACAACGCACATGGCTCAGTTGACGTTCTTGAATATTGATTTTAACTTATGAACTTTAATATAAATCAACTTATAATTCACAACTTGGTTAAGTGGAAGTTTACTTGAAGTAGCATCATGATAGTTATCACTGTGCTGGCTTGCGAGGTTGCTTGACTTTTGTTTACCAGCTCCATTTTTTGATAAGTGTTAACATTTTTATTTTTGTAAAAAGATTATGTTATTTGTTGGTTTTTAAAGCAAACCAGAAATCTACAAAGACAACACATTATACTAATTCCTAAATGGGAAAAACTCCCTAAGCTCCTCTCTCAGTCAACTGGAACACCCCATATATCGGCAAAATCAAAACAAACACCTAAGCGCCTAAGGAGGAGGCACTTAAAATAGACTTGGTAGTAGATACAGACATATGTATTATATGATATGATATGGGGGTATATGTATATGTATATTTATATGTATAGTTGACACCTACCGACCGACACTATTTGATGGCCATGGCAATGGCGGCTGTTTCTGCGCGTTTAGCTATTTTAAGCATCTTTAAGATGCCGAAGAGTGCCAGTAATTGTCGTGGAACGTGTGCATGTATCCATGAGATACATTACGAAAGTGTGTCTGTATGTGTGTGTGTGTGTGTGTTGAATTGCCTCATTATTTGTTGATGCGCTTTGTCTACTAAATGTCGTCTGGGGAGCACTCGGGAGCTCGCTCACATAGCCGCGTTTCTATTTCTAAATGGGAATTATATATTACCGCAGTGGCGCTGTGGCAAGTCCCGAAAATCCCCCAACAAGCCAAATCCAAAGACAATATGTATGTATGTATGTATGTATGTATATGTGAGTGCAACAGCAGCGAGCGCTGCTTGACTTAAGTGGTTTGCCTCCGAGTCTGCATTCTGCATCCCCATAAGATGCGTGGACCAAAAGCAGTTGCCACAATATATCAAAAGCGGCAACTTCAGCGACTGTGGGAAATCATTTTAATTAGTTAAGCACATGAGATATGAATACGCGTGTGAATGTGAATTGCGAATGTGAGTACGAGAGATGAATACGAGCCTAATAAGTCACAAGAGACAACTGAGAACTCTCAAAATGTCTAACAAACAAAAGAAATAAAATATATATTTATCTTAAATGTCACCAAAATATAAAACGAAAAAAAAGAAAAGTCAATATTTCTGTCACTATGCATTAGAGCTCAAAGAATGTTTTGTTTTCAAATATAACATAGAAAATCAAATACAATATAAATCATATATATCAATATATTTATTTAATTTTGATTTATATATATATATATATTGATTAAATGAAATCATTAAATATGGTATTTATAAGGAGGATTTTCGTACCTTAAGCTGGGAAAAACCTGCTCTCTTGACATTAAATTTATTGACAAAATACAATACACATAAAATATTTAAACATTTCAAAAATGATTATCAGCTTGAACTTCCTGTGTGGAACTTTATACTTCAACCTTTGAGGTGGCTATCCTGCATGAACAATACGCAAACTCACCCTACACACAAGAAAGTTATAAACTGAAGAGAACTAATTGTGAACTTTAAGTGAGTAAAAAACAAAGCAGTTGCATTTGTTTTCTTGCATTACAAAATAGGGAGGAAATACACATCTAAAGTTTACTACTAATCAATGTTAAGCAACACTAATTTAACAGCTACCCTAGGGTATCATTTAGTCGTGCTGTCGTACCCACAACTGGGGCCTCTTTAGTCATTAGTCAAGTGCGTCAGGTTTCGCTTATTGGCAGCCTAAAAAACATGCACACACATTTTCATGCATGGCTGGGCAAACGGAATATATATATATATGTAATATAATAAAAAAAAAATAATAACGAGAGGAGCCACAAAAACACCTGTTGTTTATTTGCGTGGGTTCACAGGTTCGTGGTGGTCGAGGGGTATTTGCCGCATGTGCCGCTTCGTTAGCTACAATTGAATTAAAAAAAAAAAAGCAAAAAAAATTACAAACAAGAAGAAGCAGGAAAGCAAACGCATTTATGATTCATTGAGTGCAAAATGTCGTGAGCAGTCGTACAACTTCAGCAGGTCGAAGCCGAAAAACAAAATTATTGAAGTTTCTGCCGCTCGTCAAGCGATTGTCTTCAATATGTTTTTTTCTTTTCTTTTTTTCGTTTTTGTTCAACGCTTTTTCCTCCGGTGCGAGATTGCGAGCATGTTTGAGAGTTAGTATGTTGACAAATTGCCAGCTGGCTGAAAATGATGGAGCAGAAAAAAAATAAAATGAGCACACACACAGCGAACCCAAAGGAAGTCATTTCAACATCATTAGGCAGCAACATCGATGAACAAGTTTGGAATACAAAAAAATAGAGAGAGAGAGAGAGAGAGGAAGTAGGGAATAGAAAAAAATAAAGAGGGGAAGTTGCAACAGAATGTTGGTGAGTGGAGCAGCTCTCAAAGTATCTGCAGAAAAGATCTTAGCGTCATATTGAAAGCAACTTGTCAGCTGAGAGAAAAAGTTGGCCGAAAGCAAGTGTTGACAAAATGATATAGATAAAGGTAAGCTAGCCACTTTGGTAGCTAGCACAAGTCTGTAGCAGGGAGGGGAAGTACTGTTAGGTTAGTTGCGATTTAATTGCTGATCAAACGGAAATAATACCTAATGGCTTTGTCGAGAGGAAGCCGAGAGTTGACATACATAAGTTCTTCGTTGGAATTAAGCAAGAAACTATTCCAAACTGACAACGAACTAAAGCAAGAATTTGACAATAATAATAAAAAATAGGACTTTTTTTTTTAAACGTTTATTCATCTACATGCTACGCATTGGAATAAGTTAATTATTTTCAAATTCGGTCTAGTTTGTGGAAATGTGGAATCGTTCAGGGAATTGACAACGACATCAAAATATGCAGAGCTATATTAGAAGAGGGCATGTTCGAAAAGGTGGCTCATAGCCAAAAACCGGGACAACGTCCTAAGGGAGCCGTTCAATAGTCAATAACTAACGACCACTTAACAGGAATAGGAGTACACAAGCCAAAATGACAAGCATAAGTCATAAGGATTGTCCTGTCTGGGTTAACTAACTGCAGGCCAGGCCAGGCACTTACTAATTTCCTAGTTTCCCAAACGGTGTGGGCGGGGCATGGGATTAGATGTGGGGGAAAACACGTTCTGCATAGTTTTACCAAATGAATAATTAATAAATCAAAAAATTAATGAGGCCGCAACACGCGCACAATGCCACAGCGAGGGGTGGAGTGGTATGCAGTATGCAGATGGGTGGGGTATGGAATTTTTCATCCTGCAACACGCATTTTTCGGGCAGGCGACGTCATCAAAATTTTCCGCCTATTTGTTTGCAACAAACAAAATGAAAACAATCGTAAAAATAAAAATAACCAGACGATGACAATGAGCCCGAGATGTGGACACTCCTTGGTCACAGATCCCGGTCGAACCAAATGCTTAATGCCAAAACAGACCATCCCTCCCAACCACCTCCTCCCTCTGCACGACCGGGCTGACATTAGATAGAAAACCGAAGGCAGTTAAAGCGGCACGCGTCAGAAATCAAATGTCAACCAATACACAGGCACACAGAGAGAAAGACATAGATGATTAAAGCGAGTGCGAGCCAGAGAGAGGGAGAGAGAGAGAGAGAGGGTGGTAGTTGGAGTTCAACTGTCTCTGTCATCCCTAGGCACCTTTTAAGCGTGCACACTTTGCCAATTTATGAAACAATTCTCTTCTCATACAGACTGGTGTTTTCCTCAACCCTCTTCTCCCTCTCCCCTCGTTGCACCCCTCTAATTGCTGTTGCAGAATTATTGCAGCAACAATCAAACGTACATCAAATTTTATTAGCTGTTGTGCCAAATTGGCACAACCAGATGGCTATGTGTGTGTAGATCGAGTTCCCAGCAGACATTTATTGGGTCCTATGACAGGATTTCTTTGGATTAGCTGCAGCTGAAGTCAGTTTCAGTTTTCATCTATTAACAGCAACATTTTGTACAATTGTCGAGGTAAATTTAGAATAGAAGTAAGAGTTACTGTAGCATATTCTATATCGAATTCAAATTTATAAACAACATTTTTGAACATTTACAAAAATTGATTTCTTAAAAATTGCAATAAATAAGATATTGTTGGTATTGTCAATGAAGATCGAGGGAAATTTAAATACATTTAGAAATCTTTATAAAATTAAAAAAAAAAAGTTTTTGGATGTTTCAGTCAAAGTTTAAGATTAAATATTTATAGGGTGCATTGTTGTATGCTTCTAAGCATTGAACATTTGTTCCTTTTGTTTATACTTCAAGTAGATATATGCAAGTTAGATATCAACGCAATCAGTCACCAATCAAATTAAAGCCTTTCAAATTGATTGGATTTAACACTGGCTCGCCTCTCCTGTCACAAAATCAAATCTAAACTATACCCAATCTTTGAGCGACTTTTAGGGCTTGCTTTTGTTCGGGTTAAGTTTGATGTTTAAAATAATGCCCGATCCCTTATTGCTACACTAATTGGTGGGTCGCTTTAAGGCACAAAAGCGACCAAGCAATTTGTCTAGCTGGCAGAGAAAGAAAAGGAAGCCATCCATAAATGGAATTCAAAAAAGATGTTAAACTAAATTGCCAGCGCCCAAAGGCAAAAGATACAAATCCGCAAAAACTGGGCAAAAACTGAATCAGCAAAATTTAATCATCAGCCCCATTGTTCATCTGTGTGTATATGTAAGTGTATGCGTTATATGCGCTTTACTTGGAACTGCTGCAGAGCTTAAAAAATAATATATATGTAGATGCATACAAAAAAACTCGAGACTTTGGAGATGAGCAAAGAGTTTTGTCAACTCCGATTTCGCTGGAAGCCCGGAAAAGGTATATCAAAAAACTTTTTGCGACACAACCTGAACCCCGAGATAAAACCATAAGTTACGTATAACATAAGCCCTGGCTGTCCAACTGCCCAACTGTCCGACTCCCAGTCCGTTCGGACTGTCCGTCCCATTCTCTTTGTCTGCCTCTGTCTCTGGGCAAAACGCAATGTGAATGAACTTTTACTTTTACGCAGACAGACAGACAAGGGTCTGAGTGTTGGGATACAAGCTGGGATTATAGATGCATCACACTTAGCTGCAGGTATCAACTTGAACTGCATCATTAATCTTGCACCCGCATCAAGAGCCCGGAACGCCGAAATCCCAAAACCTAACCTCAACCCTTTTTACTGACTGTCTGCTGACTCAGCTGTGAAGGTGGAGATGGATGTGGAGTCTATCTGCCTGTCTGTCTGTCTGCCCGCCTGCTTGTTTTGCTTGGTTATTAATGGGTTAAGCTAATTATTGACACTGACACTGACACTGATGTCTGACTGTCCTCTCCAAGGCTCCCTCCACTGCTCATTGCCCTCCTTTCCTCATCAACCTCATAACTCTCTGACAAAAAAAAGCCCAACAACAATAACAATCAATTTAAAATTCTTTCCAATACATTTGGTGCGCAAATTATGCATGACAAATGTTTAAAAGTTCATGACTAAAATGCAAACAAAGAGCTTCAGGCAAGGGCGGCGACAGCAGGGGGGCAGTTTTACAAGGGGAGCAGCAGGAGAAGGTGAAGAGAGAGAGACTCTCGTTTTACAGGATTGGTAAGACTTGCAGCTGATGCGAACGAGTGAGAGCCATGTGAAAAATTGCCATAAAATTATGAAAAAATGCACTCTAAACTATGGACAAAAAAAAAATGAGTGCGGCAAACGTGGCAAGTGCGGGGGGGAGGGTTCAAACTGCCAAGGGTTAAGGCTTGTTGATGCAGCCGCCAACTTGGCCAACGACGAGCAGCAAGTTTGTAAAGTTCTGCGTATGTTTTCATTTTTTTTTTGAGGTCACAAAAAAGCTGCAGTAACCGAGGCGTAAGCAGAAAAAAATTTCAAGGGATTTATTTGCTTGTCTGACGACTGAATAATATTGCAGAGTTGCCAGCATATATTAGGCAATTCTATATGATAACATTTCACAATTTGATTTAAAAAAAGAAGAAGGGGGCAGCAAGCAATTTGCAATACAATTCATCCAATAATTCTTTTAAAGTGAGTTTTGACCTCGATTTTTAATTTCAAGCTTATTTGCCAAAAGTTGACCAAGGCCTGCTCCACCATCCCCTGAAGCCGCCGCCCCTGGCTGAGAAAATGCAGTGTGGCGAAACGTAGCAGCATTTTAGTCAAGGTAACTCTCGTCATCAGTCAGAGGGGAAACAGCAAACAGCGTAAAAAAAAGCGACAATGCTACAAAATTGAGCTGAATGTGTGGCCAAAGCAGTGGTAGCTAAGGGAGCGGAGGGGATGATAATGACGCCGACGCTTTGGAGGTTCTGAGAGCTAAGCTAAGCATGATGTGATTGTGATGGAAGTGAACGAAGTAATTCAGTTGTGGGGAATTAAGGGGTGAGCCGGGAGGCGGGAAGAGGCGCAAGCAAGAAATGCGGTTTATTTGGTTAAATGTTGAGAATTGGTAAACTGCACAGCCATGCACATGAAATGGAACTAAGTAGAGAGGGGGGCTCGAGGGGCAGGCAATTTAGCAGGGTAAATCTGTCGATGCACTTTTCTTATTTTTATTTAGTTTTTTTTTTTTTTTGGTTGTTGCTGCTGCTGTTGTTGTTGTTGTTGATGTTGTTGGTTGGCCTCTCGTCAGAGTTGATGAGCTGCAGCTGATAGCTTGAAGCTTAATGGTGGGAAAAAGTGCAACACATAACAGAAGAAGAGGAGACGAAAATATAGCAAAAGTAGAAGAAGTAGTTGAGGAGCAAGAAGCAGCAACAGTTGAATGGGGCGTGAGGTGGGCGTGGGAGCTGAGCAATTGGAGTGTGGGAAATTTAATGAGTGGGAACAATACCAGATACTTAAATGAGCAAGTGAAAGCCCAAAGCGACAAACAACTGAGAGTGATTGTGTTACGAAGATACCCTGTAATACATTAGCAATATGCAGGTGAAGGGTAGGCATAGTAAATAGATGAAAACAGTTGTGCTTTATTTGATTTGTAAGACATCTATATCTATATCTATATCAAAAATTATTGAAAGACACTCTTACACTCTTACCAGATATAGATTCCTAGATAACGACTGACTGTAGTCAAATATCACCAGTAACTATTCCACATATTTATAATGACAGTTTTAAATACACTATTTTCGAAAATCAATGCTTTCAAAAGCCAACTAATCCTTTTCTATCCTTTATTAAATATACGCAGAGTACAACTAGATAAATGGAGACAGGGAGCAACTGCAAGTGGATTAGGATTATGCAAAGTTAAACACATAAAAATCCGAATACAGGACTGCAATTTGAGACAGAGATTGAATGATTGCCAAACTCTTCGACGGAGAGCTCGTTAGGATATGACGCATATAGGTGCCTATATACGTACATATAAACAAAATGAAAGCCACTAAAAACAATAGAATGCCTTAACAATTGTGGCAGTAATTAAAAAATGTGAAACAGAATCGAATTGATTAAGCAACTACAATTCTAAAACGAATAAGACAGAAAAAAAGAGAAGGCAGAAGACAACAGACAAGAGAAGGTAAGGGACACATGACTAGAACCATCAACGAGAGTTGACCTGTGCTCTATGCACTTTGCATTAACAATTACAAGCAGAGAGTCCCAGACCACAATGCTCAACGAAGACCCAGGAGCCCGGGAAGACGGGTAAACGGATAAGCGAAGGGTGGAAGGGAGGGGGCAGGGTATCAATACTATGCAAATGTTAAACTAAGACCATTCGACCAACACAAAATGCCGAACGTCAACGACCACGACAATTGAGGCCGCAACCCGGCAAATCGTTTTAACAAACAAAAAAAAAAAAAAAGAAAAAAGGGGGTAATCCAAAAAGGAACTTGAAAACGAAATCGAACTTGGATAGCGCCCCGCCCTCATTGTTATGCAATTGCAAGCGGCAGGCGAGTCAATTAAAAATGCAGACGGATGGCTATAACCACTTTTGTGGAGTCTATGGTTCTCAGTCTAAACGACTGGATTAGGGCCAAAAGACCTTCTGGCTACACTTCGAGTAAAACAAAGAGAAGGTCGAACGACGCAAATTAAATTCATATTTCTTGTGGACTTGCAATATATCATAAATCTGGACGCTCTCTTTTAGACTTTAAGTAAACCAGTTCTCAAATCAATTCTGATACGTTCTCCAAATCAAATCTAGTCAGCTAAAGTTGTAGAATCGAAGTTGTTTAACTAACCTTAACGCTTGACACATATTTAAACATTTTGAAGTCAAGAATGACTTCGACTTAATTTAAGCATATTGTAAAATATTCCATGCACTTGAATTGCATACAGCATTTTTCTCCAAGTGTCATCGCAAGTGGTCGTATCATTGACCTTTTGGCACACGCCAGCACCTCACTCAGTACCTCTCTCTCTCTCTCTCCCCCTCTCTGTCTCTGTCTCTCTCTGTTTTCCTGTGCGTGTATGTGTGCTTGAGTAAGACATAATCCAATTAGCAATTAGTTGTGTCGTCAGGTTACCTGCTTGCACATATGCGCATGGGACCCTCTTTAGATGGTTCAGTAAATAGGTAGGTAGACTGTAAAGGTACGGTACACGGTATGGTTCGGTAGGATGGACCCACCAAACCTAGACACACACCCAAACACAGTTGCAGTCGTCAACGGTTTAGGTTTGGGTTTAGGTTTAGGCCGAGTGTGTTCTAATGCATTACGCATGCCGATGCCGACTAAATAACTCAATTTAGTATGCCAGGGGCGCACTTGTAAGGCATGCATGCAGCACGTCTTCTTAGCACTTCCTGTTCAGCCTGGACTAGACCCCTCCCCTCCCCTCCCCACCACTTCGTCTACCCTTATGGTTGTCGGTTCGTGCGAGTGCGTGCCCAACTAGTTGTTAACATATAGATATGTAACCAACCTACAACATGCATTCTAACAAGGCTCTGGGCAATTGCGTAAGCTCCTATCAATTATTTTTTCTCATGTATGCACTTTATAGAGACCTAATTTAGTTTTCTCAATTATAGTATGCATAAAATGAAATGCTAACTAGTTTTTATGTGAGACTGGCAATATAGTAAATTTGTACACTGTAGCCCTTATAGCTGCCAGGAGATTGGCACATACTCAGTATATATATTCAGTATATACATATATTCAGTATATATACTTGACTTAATACTTCTATGCCCACTTTATGGTTACTGTGCATATGCAACATAGCTAAATAGTTATCTTTATATGGTAAGCGGCGATGGGTTCACTTCATTTAAGTCAAGTTTATTGGCTTGAGCTCTGCCTGTTTCCTAGATAGACATATATATAACAAGGGACATTTCACATAGTTTGCAAAGTTATAAAGAATAAATGGCTAATTAAAGTAACATTTTGAAGCAAATCATTCGAATCGAATATATACTAAGTATGATATATTGATATACGTAAAAGATAAAGCAGTATTGAGTTTGTCGGTCTTAAGATCATTTGCGCATATGATACATATATCATTTATTATAATTTCTCAAGACATTCTTCAGTTTGCTGTGTTATTCTTTCTGCTTTTCTGGTTAGCTGGTATTTTACGAACAACAACTGAATTTGTTATTTAAAATTCATTCATCATACTTAAAAACTAAAAAAAAAAAAAGCGATGGAGAAAGAAAGAAACAGACAGCCGCATTTTGAGCTTAAGGGGTTAAAGGGAAATTCAGTTGGGGGGAGGAGGCAACAATGCAGCGACAAAACAATCCTTCATTTGTATTTTCAGTGCATTTTTAAACTCATTGTTGTTGTTGTTGTTGTTTTGCTGGTTTTCTCATTTGGCTTTATTTTGTTATTTTGTTGATGTTTTTGTTGTAAGTTTGTGCTGGTTTTGGGTTTAGCTACTTATTGTGTGTGTGTTTTTTTTTTTTTTTGTAATTCCGCTGGCATTATATGCGGGTATTCATTTACCACGACGTAAAAAGCGCCTTCCTCTACCATTTCCTCCCCTTTCATTCCACTGCATTGGCATTGCAACTGAGAAAAAGTTGTTTAATGGCATCCAAAGAAGCTACTCATGAAGCTAGACTTAAGGGACGAGGTGAAAAGCGGGATAGACACTTGAAACTGACACAAACATTGGTATATTCTTCTTGTCTTGTTTGTTTTCTTTTTTTTTTATGCATTATTTCACTTCTCTGTTGGTTTTCTCAGCTCATTTTCATTTTCACAAACAACTGAAGCCTGCAATATCGCTTCGCATATTTGGATACCAGGCACAGATTCAGATTCCGATTCAGAGACACTTGTAATTATTCCATATGGCATGTCTATATGTATATATAGATAATTTTGATTCACTTGAGCTTGAAAACGATAAAGGCCGCGTGGCTCGTTTGTTCAACTTTTGACGATTATTAAAAAATTGAGGGAAAGCAACAACAAAGGGCAAAAATTTGTGGGAAAGCAGTGCGCGTACACCGAGAGAAAAATATATATGATGGATAGCAATTTATTATTGCATGTTTTAATATTAGCAGACAAGCAAAACTACTACTACTTAAGCAATGTTGCTTAAATCTTGATTCATGCTTAAAACGAAGAAGTGCTTGAATTGTTCTCTCAGCATAGCTCATTAAATATGAATATAATAGGTATATATATATGCCTCTATATGTATGGATGCTGTTGCAGCTACTTACTCATAATTAGCACCCACATAGCTGGATTTTTGGGCACCACACACACAGCCAGATTGAGAGTCAGGAGCGGATTGGGTAAGGCGCGGGTGGCCGCAGCTCATTTGCAGTTAATTTATGGGTCTGCATAAAAAGGGAGGCAAGCCCGGCAGCGCCGACTCAACAGCAGGGAGGCGAGGGGCGTGCAACAATGGTTGCTAATTATGCGCAAGTTTTTGGATCAACTTCAACTAATTGTCTGTCAGTGTGGCACAGGCTATTCCCAGAGACTGCCTCCAATTCAACTCCACGCCCCCAACCTCCTCCTTCTTTTTTCTCCAAAAAAATAAAAGGAAGTCAAGTGCAGATGGCAGGCTAAAGTTATGCAAATAATATGTATATACACATATATATATATATATATTTATATATATAGATGGATAGATAGATAGATACTTGGCCATGGAGACTAGGAGACGTGCATCCCATGCATTGCATATTGCGCACATTATGCAGCTCATTATAATTATTATTAGATTGTGAAGCGTGTCTCAAGTAAATCATGCCAGCTCCTGGCAATTTTCTGCAGTGTAAATTGTGAACCTTCCACTGACTTTGCGTCGGGAGGATTTTATGAGATTGAATGAGTCTCAAAAGAATAAGATAAATAGATCAATATGAGTATTATTTAAATATTTTATTCACATCCTTAAAGAGTGTTAATCAGTGGAGCTCAAGGGATAACGAATTATCGGAGTTCGATTGTAAAAGTTTTTATTCTTAAAATCAAAAAAGATTTTCTTTTCCTTAAGCTAAACTATTTCAAACGAATTCTATTTTTCTGCTATACAACAGAACATTTGTCAATTATATTGAACACTGAGCATTTTGTCAGTTATCAGTTACAACCCATTATAATTTTCTAATTCGGTTGTTGAATGCAGCATTCGTTTAGCCTGTGCTACAATATGAAGTGCGTTCAGAGCTGCACTTTATGTTTGTTCCACAACGGTTTATTTTTACATATTCTTGTGTATTTTAATTAAAGCAACTGTTCGGCTTAAATCGCAGCGAGAGTTTTGCCATGGCGGAAAAAAAAACAAAAGCGGCCCAAAAATCCAGGCAAACAACAACAATAATAACGCGCAACAAAAGACAATTGTCGGATGGTCAGGAGACGGCATGGTGGGGTAAAAAGGGGGGTCAGAACTGCGCTATAAAAATGGCCTTTAACGGATTAAGATTAAAACAAGAGTAACAGAGACAGAAAAACCTGCAGGCGACACAAGCTGGGGAAGGGAGAGGTGGTTAGTGTGTGGGGTGTGTTTGGAGTGTGGCATGCTACATAAAAGACGGTAGTAACAATACGTTTTTTTCTACGCACGGCCAGACTTGGAACATAATTGGAATTTCCTTTTTCCTGCCCCCAGTACAACGAACGTACTTCAAGCAAAGTGCCACAAAAGAACCAGGCTCTAGAGTTGCCTCCGCTTGTTGCAAGCACGCAGTAGCGACTGCGCTGCCGGCGCTTGACCATCATCAGCTGCCTCAACAACAGGCACAGCAACAATGGATGCAACAACAACAACAACTGACTTCATCAAAACTGTAGTCAAGAGTTTTTGCCTCACAACAGAGATTCCCAAGAAATTAAAATATGTCGCTGGCATTAAATTGAGAGATTTAACGTAGCAAGAGAAAGAGAAGGAGAGAAAGGGAGAAAGCGACTTACGTGAGAGTACTTCGTCTTTGACTTTGTTTCGCTGACTTTGTTAAGTTCAAGGGTTACAGTGAATGTCGCCCCTTGAGTAAAAAGAACACAAGCAGAAGCGCTTTTCTTGTATACCCCGTAACCATTCAAGGAAACAATTACGAGCTGAGAATATATGCACATCTACGGATAAGAAATCAACGCTATAATCTTTAATATCTTATTTTCAATATAACTTGATTATACTTGTTTTTATCTTTTCCTTTCTCTGCTTTGTGCTTACCTGAACATTTTTAGATGACATAAGACTTCTCAGGATGATTTATAATTTATGTTCATCTATTTACAGGGTTTCTTCCACTCGACGATTAGTACTTGTTCTCTTAAAGCGCTTTTCACAGTTTCACTAATTTCTTGGGCTTGATTAAATGGTGCTTTGTATTATTATAATTATTGTTACATTTCTGGCAAATTCCTAATCAGTGTTTTCCCAGGCTTTAGTGAAAGCTCGCGACCAAAATTAAGTAGGCTAGTTCCCGTTCCCAGTCGCGGCTAATTATGAAACATGGAATTTCGATACGTCGGACAACGAAGAAGAAGAAGAAGAAGACAGTGTCATCAGCGGGTTTTGAGGGCAGTCATAAAGAAAATATAAAAGACAAGCCCGTTTAATGCAGTTGAGCCTAGGTTAAATGTGCTTGCAACATTCAATTGAAGGCGCATGCGGCATGATGACGAGTTCTTTTAATGTTGGTGTTTCATCAAATCCGCTCAAAAAAAAAAAGAAAGAATAATAAAAAAAAAATAAAAGAATTACAGCAACAGCTAAGCGGCAGAAAATAATGTCGGACATGTTAACGAAAAAAAGTTGCGTTAATTAATTTCATTTACTTTTTTTATTCTTTCTTTTTTCAGTTGTCGAGCACTTTGCAGGGGGCATTATGAGTGTGTCATGACATGTGGAACGCATTCAAACCCGACATTTCCCAGGCATGTATGCATATATATATGCTATATATATATTTATATATATATATATATGGATATATATCTATATACTCATATATACACTCACACATACTCTTGATCGGGATGACGAACTACTTTTCTATGTCTATCTGTTAACCCGTCTATGCTAAATAGTCGTTCTAGAAAAAATCGCCGCAAGGGCATTAGAACTTTGGTCTGTTTTCACTGCTGGCAGAACTCTGTCGAGTCAGATCCGGTGTTGCTGGTTGTTCGCCGTAACAAGTACTGGTACGGCTCTTTCTCTTAGTGCCCAACCCTGTTTGACCGTTTAGAAAGGTTAGACAAAAGACACAACAGTACAGAACAGAAGCTGATGACGATTAAAAAAAATACTAATAAAGAGGGAAAGAAAAGTGGTTCTACAAATAAAGCGGATGTGGTAATTGGTCGTCGTTTTCTTGCCTTGCTTTGGGATACCAGCAGAAGAGAAGATTTCTACAGCAAACTATCTATCATATGTTGTTATATATCCACAGGCCTTAGACAACGCCCCATCATCATGGGCAAGATGTAGGCATTTGCTAAGTTAGTAAGCTAATAATTTGATTTGTATAATTAAGTGTCACCCGATTCATGGAAAATTCGACTAGTGACAAACACTTAAGTGCAAGATCATCACCGAAAGATTGTGATTGCGATTGCGATTGTGGCAATTTCGTTTAATGTGTCGCATTTGGCTAAACAAATATTTGAGCACGAAATGTTTTTATAATGTTGACGATGTATGAGCGAAGCAGTCAGGTGGAGAATTCAATGACTTGAGCAACTGCGACAATTGTAACTCCCTCGAGGGTCGCTAATCGCTCAACTATTTATAATATTTGCTCATCTCGATTACGACTGTTTCCTTTTCTCTGTTTTTTTGTTGCCTGATTCTGTGTTGGGCGCGATAAAAACGCGATACGCAGACTTCTTCTAGGCCAAAGCGTAAATATTGACACAGTAAGAGCATAAGCGATAAGGAGACTGTCCCTGGGCATTTCGAACTGTAACTGGAATTGGGCTTTTGTTGATTTGGGACCTATTTACACGAGCGTTTTCAGGGTCTCAGTCTCAGGTAGTAACCAAGCCACGTCAGCGAAAGCAATTCCCTTCACATATCTTTGGCGAGATAATGTGCTTTATTTTATTATGGTTGAATATTTATATGTGAGTTGTGGTTGCTTTTGCAATAAACTTAGGATTTGAATTGGCCATGTTTATGTAGCGAGTGTAGGAAAATTACAACTAACTAATAAAACTATTCGTTAGTAACCCACACACATATTTGCATACACTGATAAAAAATATTCACTGAATAAGATATAATAGATATAATTTCGTAATATGTGTAATACATTTCAAAAGACTAGAAAACCTTTGTTGACAATATCGAAAAGTTTTGCAAATAAAAAATGTTATTTTATAGACACGTGTAAATTAGAAATGTAGGCCAGATTTAAAAATCATATACAGTTTCAGCAAAAAATGCGAGCATATTCTTTGCCTACCGTAAATCTAAACAAAAATTTGAATTTTTCACTTCGCTTCAGGAGATAAACTTCTTTTCTGATTGCTCGCACGTGTCTAATTATAAAATGCAAAACTGCAAATTGCACTTTGCGACTGGCCAAACAAACACATACATATGTATGTGCATTTGTATATATGTATACATGCATATATATATATATGTGTGTATGTGGATCGGAATCGAGATCGAGATAGAGATAGAGATGCACACTCACCAATAGTCAAGCAGCTGCAGATCACCACATAATAGAGCAGTGTGGCGAGTTGAGCCACTCGTTGCCTTTGCAGTTGGCCCATTTTCCTTCTTGTTGTTTGATTTGGCTTTTCTTGCTGTTGTTATTGTTGTTGTTGACTTTTCTTGTCGTTCACTTTTCGCACAAGAATTGAATTGTATTTTCTTTCTTTATTTAGAATGTGTTTTTTTTTATGTTGTTTCTTTCTTTGTTACAGAACACAGGAACAAAAAATGCATAAAAAAAAATTGCAGTTGCTTTAATGTGGTTTTAATTTTATAATTTGTGCACTATTTTTGACACACACACGCACACACACACTCGTCGTGGGCAATTAGCGATACTGCGCTACTGCTGATGAGCGACTCTAAAGTTGTATCGATATTGAGTTTATCATGCGCTCTGTGGAAACTGGAAAGAAAAGAATTGAAAGTGTGGATTAGTTTTTAATTACAAAGGGTACAAAGCAACGAGTGAAAAAAGTAAGCAGTTGGCTTAACTACTTTAGAAGATACGGTTAAAAAATGATAAATCGGCTAAATGAAGCTTAAATTGAAAAAGTAAAGAGTAGCAAGTAACGAGCAATGAGCAATGGTAAAATCAAAGAGTAGATACAGTAACTAAAGGGCTTAATTCTGTTATAAGACTTTAATGTTGAGTTGAGCTTAAACTAAAACTTATATTAAAAAGATTAGCATTTGGCGACTGATAAACAGAGTCATTTTACAATTTCAAGCAGAGCTAAGGTCAAGCGGCAACCTCAGCTCAGTTACTTAAACACAACGAAAGCACTGTGGCAAGCGACCAACTAAGGAATGCACTTGGACAATTTAGAAGTGTCAAGCAGATGTCCAAGCTAATCAACAGTTTAGTTATCGGGTGGAACAACTAACTATCAGCTCTGAAAAGAACAATTTAAGACCCCGACAGCTGAGTTTACAGCTAAGTTAGCTAACGAGTGGCAGCAAACTAACGAATGAGCTTAGCCAACTTTTAAAAGCACAAAATTGCGGGAAAGACAATTGAATTTGCTGCGACAACTGCACTGCAAACTAACTAAACCTAACTAAATAAACTAAAACGAGTGACTCTTCGTTGCGACGAGTAACAAGTGGAATACTAACGAATAAGCTTACCCAACTTTCGAAAGTGACAAACAGAACTGCAGACACAATTTAATTTGAACATCAAATAGAGCCACAGCTAGTTTCTGTAACTAAATAAAACGAGGGCTTATAACGAGTTGCCAGAATCGTATAACGAATACAATTCTTAACTTTTTTGAAATGGCCAACGGCTGACAGACATTCAGTTGTCTGTTTTGCCTGCTTCTCGACAATTGAATTTAGCGTTAAAATAAAATGCCAAATGTTGGCCTTTACTTTTGGCTGGCCAGTCAGTTGACTGACTCAACAATAAAGAACGTTAAAAACTCCGTTGCCGCTGCTGTTGCTGCGTCCACACGACCGATTTTGTTTGCTAAAACGCTGACTAAAACCGGCAGCAGCGAATAACTTGTCGATTATAAGAGACAGCAAAAGAGAGACAGAGTGAGAGAGAGAGAGAGAGGGGCAGAGAGAGCGAAGAGAGAGAGAGTCAAACGTGTGTATAACATTCGCGCATTGTCTTCCATCTCATTGCATTCTTAAGTTGGTAGCAGAAGCAAACCTGCTCTGGCAACGCACATGTTGCCACCACCAGTGTTGCCAACAACTAACGAACAGACCGACCAGAAACAAATGCAGCATTTTCAAAACAGTTTCCTGATCAATTTTAATATATGCCATGCTAATATATATAATAAGGAAAGCAAGCTTGAAAGAAAACGTTTCAATTAATGTTTTGATTCTGCTTTTGTGTTTTTTTGGCTGGTATGAAAAATGTTTAATATGAATAAATAACACATATTCAAATCACAAATTGATAAGAAACTGTAGGTCGTAGTTTAGTTTAAAAAGAGAGCCGACGCATTATTACCAAAAATAAAACATTGTCGATGAATTAATTGGCAATGCATTCGCAACCAACTGGTTCTCACATCGAAGGTGTCAATCCAATCCACATCTTCAATTAATCCTATTCGGATAGCTCCTGGGTGCTAACAGCACAGATCGATCGAAACCAAAAAAAGGCTAAAATGACAGCACTGATGCGCGACGCTGCATGGCCAGTTTTTGTAACGGAAATTGCAGTGCTGTCTGAAGTCTGAACACGTCGACTCCTCACAGATACAGATGCAGCTACAGATAATAAGTGAGCAGCACATCGAGAGAGGGGAGAGGGCAACAATGCGCAACGCAACGCATACTTAAACAGCACACCGTACCACAAATATATATTATTTATTTATTTATTGTATTTTTTTTTATGTATATATTTGCTGCTTGACTTCCAATAATAATTTTTGGCTGATGCTTATCGTGGAGGTAGCCCAAAGAGTTCTAACTGCCTGTGTGAGTGTGTGTGGGGGTGGGCGCTCAAAGCGGTCGCGAGCGCTTCACTTATCACAATAGACAAGAGAGCAGCAAAAAAACAAAGACAGAGAGAGAGAGAGAGAGTAGAGAGAGAGAGAGAGCGCTTAAGAGCGCGCATTTAGTTTTGTTTGCAATTTGTTTGAGTCGTTCTTGCTGTTGTTGTGTTTTTTTATGACATTTCGTAACTGGCGCACGATAAGCAGCTGAACTGACTCACTGACTCTCACTAACACACACACACACACACACACATGTGACACACACAGGTGTAAAAAAGCTAAATTGCATGACTCTGGATGTCCTTGAACTGCAACAGGTTCACCCAGCTCCTCATTAACCCCCCGCCCCCCTCCCTCTACCCCGCTGTCAGGCATCTTCTTGAAGTGCTGGCAGCCTGGCAACGCTGCCAATAACACTTGACTTTGCTACATTAGGGGTAGCCTCCACATACGTATGTTCATTAAATCAATATTTACTGCGCTCTAGAACCCTTGAATTTCCATTATTTATAGTAAGCGAGAGAAATTTGGTCAGGTGAAAAAACTTTCAGCTAATAAAGAAAATATGCGAACCAGGTTAATGGTTGTTGTAACAGAGCGCTCGGAAAGTGGTGTCAAGCGAATTAGCCAAATGAAGCCGGGGAAAAGAATTACAAAGTGGCAAAACAAACACGACTCCAACAAGAGGCTTGCTTTCCAACTGGTCAACGGGTCTTTAACACTCGGTAATTGTAATTGCATAATTCCAAAATAATTATTTTTTCACGACAGTTTTTTCTTTTGTTCATTGCTTGTATTTTTGAAAACGTTTTGAAAGTTGTATATCGACAAAAAAAAAAATTTAACACTTAATTGTCGACAATTTCCAATTTTTAAATTTTTTCTTCTTTTTAGTTATTATAATTATATGTGAACAATAATTTATTTTATATTACAAAATTGGGCTTTAGTTTTGAAACAATCTCTATAAATTTAAGCAGCTCCATAATAATATACAATTTCTCAGAAATTCTTTCAAAAATACGAAATTTAGTTCCTCTTATTACACAGTTATTCATATATTAGACTTTGGTTTTATATACGCAAAAGAAATAAATCAAACTAGAAGTTATACTTGTGTATTTATAGAACTTGGAAAAAAAATAAAATTTGTTATTGGCCCAAAAAGTTTTCACAACTTTTAAAAAAAAATGAATTTTTCAGTTTAACTTCATAAAGTTGCTTATGAGTATCGTTTTTTTAACGCTCGCTGTGAGCGTCTGTGTGTATATTTATATGTGTGTGTGTGTTAACACTTTAATAACGCACAGCAACAACAACAACTGGGCGTCATTCCACGAGCGGTTCAACAAAAAAAAAACCTGTTTTTCATATCGTTTAATTTTTCTTTGCTTTGCGTTGTTGTTTTTCTTTTTTTTGTTATTATATTTTCGAGTTGTTTTTTTCCCGCTTTGAACAAAGAATTCATGTTGCACTTTAGATGTGTTGTTGTTGTTGTTAAGACACACTTTATATCCATATTCAACTTATTTCATGCGTTATTTCATTTACTTGACTTTTAGCTTTAATTTGTTTTTTTTTGGCACACGTGACTCACAGTTAAATGAAATAACTGCAACACACCAACAGACAAAACGGAAAAAAAACTACAGTTTAGCGATCGCCAAAAAAACGAATAAAAAAATGCTCTTCATATTTTTATGCCTTTGCGCCACGCTTTTTTTTATATAGTTTCTGGTTTATTTTTAAATGGCGCAAGTTATTTATATTGAAATATGCGTGCACTTAAACAAAATATACAAACAAAAAAAAACAAATGCGACAAACAAAAATATGAGTATTACCAATATTTCATTGAGAGAGAGGGAGAGAGAAAGAAAAGCGTACACACACACACACAGAGATAGATGAGCGTACGTACTTTATGCGATAAACGTTAAGAACTCGCGTACCGCTGTTTGTTACCACAGTTAACTAATTTACGAGTTTTGGTTCAACGCCAACACACGACGGCAAACGGCAAACGGCTTACGACAAAAGAGCAGACGACGTCCGCTCACTACGACAAACGAATTCAGAATGAATCGAACGCACGCTCTCTCTCTCTGGCATAGCTAAACGCTGGCTAACGGCTCGTCGCTGGCGCGTCGCTTGGCAACTTTTCGGCAGCAACATGCTGCTGTACACACAACCACACACACACATACACCAACTCTGCTGTATGCATTTAGTAACGGACATGGCGTCGCCAGTGTTGCTGATTGCCTTGGCGACGCTTTGTTGCCAGCCGCAAATGTTGCGAGCGCGCTTAAGCTTTGCAGCAAAGGCAACAAAAACAATTGCCGTTAGCAATTTTTTTGCGAAAAGTGCGGCACATATTGAAGGAAAATAAATGTATGTGTATATGTATCTATATTTGTATGTTTGTATGTTTCCATATATTTCAATTGTATTGTAAACTTTTCATATTTTCTTTGAGCCGGCAACATTGGGTTCCGGCCACTTGTTGCCCATCTTGGAATGTAGCGCAACATTGTGCATTCGGCATGCAGCATGTTGCTGTGCGTTCAATTGCAGCACAGTCCCTGCTAGCAACATTCATGCAATACAGATCGTTTGCACACTGGTTCACGACTGAAAAAAAATATTTCAATACACAGGCAATATAAATATGAACTACTTGTAAGAAAAGATTTTATTGACGAGTAGAAGTTTTATTATCATTTTTAAAGAAAATGGTATATATAAGATAAAATGCAGCTCTATATATATATATATTTTGCAGATACTTCCAAATTTTGTGATTTGAAGCACAGGACAGCGTGCAGCAAAAAATCTGATTTATTTTGGACATATATTTCATCATTATAGATTCAAAGCTGATGGATTAATTTGCATACAGACGGAAAGACGGATAAGCCTATGTATATATGTATATTAAGAGATATATGTTATGGGGATTCGAAAATGTCACCAAGCGCAAGAAGCTTTACCACAACTATCAGGAGTTTAATAACGTTCTCAACTTTTCTTAATTTGGTTAAGCCATTTTGATTGCAAGTCTTAATTGCAACAGAAAAAAATAAAAATAAAAATAAAAAGGAAATAAGAAAATCGAGTTGAAAATCAGAATGACCAGTTGAGAGAAGTGGGCTTTTCCTTTGTTGTTTTGGTTGTGCTGGCAATTTGCTAAATGCAACTGCGTATCTAAGAGATGCGAATCTGAATCCGAGTGCGATTCGCAGATACGAATTAGGGCGTTTTGGCTGCTGCCGCTGTCTGCTGACGACTGCTTTTGCAGTTGTGGTTGTTGTTGTTGCTATTTGGCAATGCCTGGTAATTTATCAGCAGAAGCCACCATCAGTAAGCCCGACCAACCCCACCGCTCTCCTTCAATTGGCAGCACCCGTCACCCCCTTTCCCTTGCTGGGTTGCCGATAAGTGATTTATTGCATTGTTATTTTGTCGTTGATGTCGCACTTGCTGCAAACGCGTTTTATTTATTGCCACCGAAACCGATTTGAAGTGTGTTAATTTTATTTCCATTTTTCAATCCAAAACACCCCCTCCCCCTGTCTCCCCTACTCTCTTCTGACCATCTTCGTCACAGTTTCGCGACCTTTAACTTAATTTGATATTTAATTCAATTTTTGAGGTGTTTTGGGCAACTGGTCACCACAGGCGATTCCTGTGTGCGATACACTGTCAAAAACATGTTCATTTAAATTTTAAAAATATATACAATTCCTGTACAATTAGAAATTCGATATTATTGAAATAAAATGCAACTGCTTGGGTATTTATTTTAATTTAAAGAAATAACATAATCAAGTTAATAATTTAATCGAAATCAAACAACAAGAAAAAACATTTTGCCGTGTAATAAAGCTATCTAAAAATTAGATACCAATGGGTGGTCCGAAACTAATTTGATAAACCCCGCAGCTGTGTGCTTAGTTGTGTGTGTGTGTGTGTGTGTGTTACAATTATTGTGAGGCTGAGACACCTGCAGCAACTGCAGCAACTTCATTATCATCATTGACAGCAAGAACTCCAGTAGGAAGATGAATCCGAAAGAACAGACAAATTTCTCTCAAATTACTAATGATTATAAAATGGTTAATAACTCTATAAGCAATTAAAGGCATAACGTTGTATGTACCTACTCTCTCATTGTCTCTCTCTCTCTCTCTCTCTCTTTCTCCCTCTCTCTCTCTCTCTCTCTCTGCCTGCCTCGGCTGCTGTATCTTCCTGCTGCCACAAAGCCATTGACTGACAGGTTTTGTCTGCAAGCAGCTCTTAACTCTCGCCGGCATTGCAGCAGATCTATATATATATATATATATATATGTATATACAATGTATCTCCGTCTGACTGACTAATGATGCCAGCAGATAAGAAGAAAAACAAGAACATTAAGTAGAAGAAGAAGCCAAAGAGCGCTCCATTCAAGCACAAAATGATGAATTATTGTTTTCAAATTTACCAAATACACAAAAGAACAAATGATATCTGGCTAAAACAACAACAACAACAACAAATACAGCAACAACAACCAACTTTATAAATTTATATTTAACTATGCGCTTTGTAAGTTGATTACTTTTAAAAGGGGAACAGATCCTTTGATTGACCTATGGCATGGAAACAATTACTTTAGATTCGAATTCTGGCATTATTATCTTAGGATTAGTCCTCGTCTCGACTGCTTAGATATTGTTTAAATCAGTTATCATACTTTAAGCATTTATTGTCATGAATTTTGAGACAGACTGCCAAAAATGTGAGTGCATTATTTTAGGATGGATAAAAATAAAAGAAGAAATCTCTTCCTTTCCAGTTTATTTCCTTATTTTTATACTTTCTACCTTCCATTCGCGAAGTTTGTAACGCATTGAAGGAGACGTCTTCGACCTCATAAGGTATACATATATATTCTTAGTCAGCATCACTAACCGAGTCGATGTAGTCATGTCTGTCTGTCTGTCTGTCTGTTTCTTTGCAACCTTTAACTTATCATAAATCCGCCTTTTGTTGCAGGCAGCTCATATGTTGGACCCACCCGAATCGCAATAAAATATATCGTGTAGCTCCAATGGGAACAATCGGTTCCTTTTTGGTAAAATAAGTTATCCGAACCACACTTACCCGATGTGTGTATTATTGGACTAAAAATCATTGAAATCGGATTGAAGACAGAGCTCTTGTCTGATAATCTCTTTGGTTTTATAAGATATTCAATCAAAAACTACCCGATATGTGTGTTAGTATGCTTTGCGTTGGACTACTGAAGAATATGGCTTTCATAGTCGGGCTTATAGTAATATTTAGATAATCATAGCTCTGAGTGTTAAGAGAGAAAAACTGTGCATTTGCGGAATGCACAATCTGAAAACATTGTAGGTCATATACAAAGAGAGATATATATGTATGTATGTGATTGCCCTTTGCCACCGTTGACCTTTTTGGCTTTGTCGCGTGTCTGCTTCCATTTGTTGGGTTTGCTTATTTTCATTTTCATTTTCATTTGCGCCTCGGCGGGTGGTCAAATCGATATGCGCACGCGTGACTGCAACCCCTCTGCCCACTCACCACGCACCCCTACCACTCTTCGGAGCACCCTTATTGTTTTCCATAAATAATTGCCGCATAATACATAAATGGGTTCCAGTCCAAACATTCAGTTAAACTGACTGCTCATTCATTTCCATTCACATTTTCACATTTTGCGACTAGTTTTCAATTAAATTGCCAACATTTATTGTAGTTTGCATTGCTCTTCTTCTTCCTCTTGCCATTGTTATTGTTGATTTTGTGGGCGTTGGCAATCCTATTTAAAAGGGGATGAATTCATACGTCACACTAAAACGGGTAATTTCCTGTCTCCCAAAACTCAATTGAATGCAATTGAATTGTGCACTTTAAGTTTTGAACTAAGCAAAAGTTTTAATGTTGGGCGAAACTAGTAATCATTAAATGGATAGAATCCCTTAATTGAACAGAAAGATTCAACATACGGCCATGCTTGACTATACTAGAAACATTTAAAAGGATCGCTAAAAGCAATCCGGTTTAAAAAAACACATTTGTGTTGGTCTGCGTCATCTCTGTGTGGCTACTTCCAACTATTGACAACCAGAATTCTTTATTACCTTATTTATTTCACATTTGAAAAGAAAGATCAGCTATCTAAGGCAAGACGAGGATTAAATAATCTTGTAGCCTGGATTATTATACAGGTTTTGCCTGTGAAAAATAAGTGGTAGACATTTTTAGAATTTTCTTTTTTTTTATCAGAATAAGTGAGACTTGTAGCCATAAATATTTTACAGGTAGAAATTACTACTATATAGGGAAATTGACTTAAAATGTAATTTTAAATAGTCTTCGAGATCCTGCCAAATTGCTGAAATATTCAAGGTATCAACATTTAACCAGAAAGACAACTAAACTATAAACAAACCGTGTGGCCAACTTACATTATTTGAGGAGGATGGTGACTAAAATGGTTTATTACCGTGGAATTTATTATTATTTTAAATATAATAGCCAGAAATACAAGAACAAAAATGATCACTTTATGCTAGTATTAAGATACATACAAAAGAATTTTGTATTTTATTTTGATGAATATTTTTGTCATTATAAATTCTGGGAAATTGAATTCCAACCGGAGTCTCTGACAAAGAAATTGAATCGTTGATTCAACTCGTACATATTCGTTCGTTCACTTCGCTTGAAGTATTTGCAAATCAGTCGCAAGAATTGTGACAAATTTTGCCACATAAGCGAAACGTTATATTTCGAAAATAAAAGCGGTGAGGGTGGGAAGGGAGAGAAGGACGATCCACAGCTGTGTCTAGGTAAAGTATAATTAGTGCTGGGCACAACTAATTATGGCCAAACTGCGGGTGGTTCTCAGAGGTGCTTTTGCTGGTGTTTTTGTTGTGGCTGCTGTTGTTCTTCTTGCTGCGACTGATGCTGTGGGCGGGCCTGTGGGTTGAGGGGGCGGGGTGTGTGGTGTGTTGTGGTGTTGGCAACGAGACAATGTCCTGTGGTCCAGTGGGTCCTGTGTGTGCCTCAATTGCACAAGACCGGGTATTCACGAATTTCGGTTGACATTTTCCATAAACTGTGAAACCCTTAATTAACTTTTCGCTGCACAAATAATGTTGTCCCAAAGTTGTTGTCCCTAAGACCAAAAGGACGTCATCTACCACTAATCCGGCTCGGCAATGTTTTTATGTTCCTCCTGCGCTATTCGCTATTCGCGCTGCTTCTTTTGTTTGGGTTCTACTACACTCGAAAAAAAACGTAACCACTTGAATTAAAAGAATCGCCCTAAAGACCAGATATGAGTTTTTGAATACATTCATTTTTGCAAGCTAAAATTCTTAACAGTCCGAGTACTTTTTGCTTTACTTCTCAATACTTTTCCTCAAGATATATATTTTTCATACTTAAATACTTTTTAATAATTGTTTAAGACTTAATAAATTACTTTCTTTTAAAAGTTATTTTTGAATTGTTAATAGCCATTGTTAAAATCCACTATTATAATAGCAGCTATCAACATATAATTTACATTGACATATTACTGATTAACTGGATCGGATCCTAAAGATCGGATAAGAAGCACCCAATCTATAATCGATAACGAGTCCTCTCATTGATCTTATTGTGAAAGGTATGTCATGATAATCTAAGCGAACTATGTACGTGTGTTTATTATGCAACTGTGATACCGTGACACACATACAAACATTAAGCTATTAATTTTTTGAAATGACAGAATAGTGAAATTCAGAAATTAAATTTGGCCAAAATGTGTTAATTTGCCTTTGGGTGATTTTTTTAAATTATAGATCGTTTATTTTTCTGAGTGTAGTTATTGTTATTGTCCTTGTTCGGTTTGTTGTTGCTGTGGTTGTTGTGCAATTTGAGACCAGACCAAAAACAGCAAACAATGGGCGCACATGCGACCAGAGACTGAAACGGAACCAACACCAAAACCAAAAACCGAACTAAGAGACCTAAAACCACACACACACACACACACACACACACACACACACTCAACCCCAAAAATTGGGTGTATTTATAACACACACATACGCCAGAGGACTTAAGCGGGGTGGGGAATGTCCTGTCGTATTTTGTTTTGTATATTTTGTGTGCAGCTTTCGCTTGAAGAGCGAAAGTAAAATTTGACCAAAAGTCAGTGCTCCGATTAAAAGTGAAAGTAAACATTTCATTGCTAGTCATTTAAATAGATAATAAACATATTATAGCTACAATATTATTATATTGTGTTAAAGATCCATTCAAACCATAACAGAAGGGGTAACTACAGAATCAGTTAATAACAAAAAGTGTGTGTACTATAAATAATTTATAATAATGGAATATTTTGTTGTCAACACATTGTGTAATTACTACTGCATATGTATGCTCAAATATTCAAGATTAAGTCGATCGAGCATTAAATACGCTGCTTTCTATATGTTTATATAGCTCGATTAGTAATTCCAATCCAGTTACATATCATACAAAATTCACCGCAAGTCCTGCCGCATTTAACCGCCAAAACCGTAGAGTTGCATGCTCAGGGTAAGTAAGGGCATCCCAAGAATATCTTGATCATACAGCGAGTCATCTGGTATATCAAACGTCGAATTGCCCACTTGCTAATGCCCTGGATGCCCTTTCGAAACACATTACGATGACGATTGGCGCCTTCCATTCACAATACTTTTTTTAAAAATATTATTGATGAACATAAAGTGATTATTTTGTTCTCGTATTTCTGTGTGTGTTATTTTAAATTTGTAATTTACAATAAAATTTCACTTTTTTGTACAAACTGTGACCAATAACAACTTTAACTAAATAACAACTATTTTGTTCGTTTAAATTTTGAAGTGAATAAATCAATGCTTTGCTTCATTGTATGGTAATATTTTCCGACTGCTTAAAAATATGTCTTATCCTAAGAGACAACTGAATGTCACTAATCTTGTATTACATTTACAACTGCGACCTATTTATATCTTATGTTCTCTTCTATGCATTAGATGATCATCTATTTGGTTATTTAATCTTCCAAACACCTAGAAATTCACTCTCGTTAGAAGCACATACAAATGTGAAGCACATCCTTTTTACAATACACCTTTTAAATACATGAAAATGAGTCAAAGTGTCAATATTTTGTATCAATAAATAATTCACGTGCTAATGCGATACGAATGGATTTGCAAGGACATTCAAATGAAATGGGTTATTTATGTTGCCCAACCGCAAACATCCTGCTAGCCAACGTGCCACACCAACACCAACACACACACACACACACACACACACACATTTAGAGACACCTACAGTTACCTGCTGGTCGCATGGTCTCTACAGGACACAGTAATTATACCATGTGGTCATACACAAAGTATGTCTGCATGCTTTGAAACAAGAGCAAACACACACCCACATCCCCATACACACACACAGACAAACACACACATGCACACACACTCTTTGGTTACAAGAAAAATAAAGAAAGAAAATGATTTTCGTGGCAACGCGCTAAATGTTGAGCTCGGCAAATTTAAGGCTTCAGCCGGCAATGTGTGGATAATACGACGCCATTAAACACATAATAAGGCTATCCAGGAGTGATGATGAAGTGTTGGTGAGGTGAGGGGATGGGTAGGGGAGTAATTGCAACCACAGGCTTGGGCAGTTTTGTTATAATTATTAGCTTTTTGGTAGCTGCGGCAACGACTCGTCTAGATTACAAGCGCCTCCTTGGAATCCGTGTGCCCCCTGGAAATCCTGCCAGTCCTTGCCTAATATCTTTGCTGCAGGTCGCTTTGTTGTGGTCATCACAGGACGATGATGTACTCCATTCTATCGTTTTGTGTATGCTGAAAAATAATAGCTTCCCAAATCTCTCGCACAATTTCAGATATAAGCTGCTCAAATGTTATTAAAAAAATAAGTTCGCTGAAAAACACTGCTTTAAACCTTTAATTTAAATTATAGACTTCAATTTAAAGCTTTAAATTCTGTGTTAAATAAATGATGCTCTTATCATTTGTTAAGTAACATTACATTTATGAACAAGATATCTCTACTATTAAATTAGCAAAAGCTCTTTCATAATATTTAGCAAAAACAAGGTCTCCTTGATCATGATCAATACTGCACTTAAAGTTGGAAACGCGATTCTAGTTCGATTTGCATGTTCAAATTATAACCACCAAATAGGGATAAGTCCAAATATGTCACAGTAGATGGGAAAGGTAGAGATTTGATTCTAAGTGTGGTAGGTATATCTATTTATAATTGTTGCCAGATTTATAGATTTTTATCAATCTACATTCATATAAATGCAATCCTCCAACCACAACCACTCGGCAGCATCTGAGAAACACAAGGAGAGATAAAATGTACATATATTTTTATGAGTTTCTTTTAACGCTATTTAATTGAGTGGATTCTCATAAACATTTTACCCAATCTTCAGGTAGAATTTCCGAGTACCTCAAATTTTATGTCCGTTTTAATGGAGGTAACTCGGGTAGCTGGAAAACTCTCTCTGAGATCAGCGCAAATAGATATTTGAATGGTTGGTTAAAAATCGACGCTTAAAATGTTCTTACAACTAAATGAATTAGATTTGCCTACATATTTATGAGCTGTATAGTTATCGTAAATAGCTTGCATATAGCTTTGTAAATTATTTATGTTTGGATACCTAAAATGGTTTAGCGTTTATCAATTGTTGACAAGTTGATCGGCTGACCAACCCAATTACCAAACTAATTCCACATAACTAGAGGATAAGGAGAAGATAGACGAACTGCGTGTGAAATGCTGGCTAAGTAATTCGATAGCTTTTAGCTAGTCCCCCACTCCCAGTAACGTTAATTCACAAGCCCAACGAACTAATGCGATCTGGTAAGAGAAACAATAGAGACCCATCGTCGAGTGTACAAAAAATGTTTTGTGCTATTTTATTGATAGGCAGCAACGATTCACAATGCGTGGCTTTTGTGAATGTTGCCCAAAAATGGTATAAAGTTACCTCCACTTCACTCAAGAACCGAACACCCACACTCAAAAAAATAATGTCCTAGAATTTAGTAAGGTGCTCGAAAGCGATCTTAAAATAAATATCTGTCGTACAATAAAAATAATCTGTATAAATATATCTGTAGTAGACAATTTAACAATATTATTTATTCTTTTCATTCAATTACATTTTAAATATATAGAACTTCTAAATTATATTTCCAAAATCTACTTTAAAATTTATAGCTGTGAATCATTTTCTGGAGCTAATGCGATTTTCAAAAATCGAAGGCAGCATTATTTTTTCCGAGTGCAGTAAATGCGCAAGAGTAAAAGAAACGCATATACATAAACACTCTCTGTCTCTGTCGGCATCTAAAGGAAATGTCAATATTTGTCATTACCGCGTGGCGTTTGTTTTTGTGCGTTTTCTAGCGAATTTATTTTTCGAGGCAGCAGGCGACGTCGGCTTTGTGCTTTGTGGTTCTTTCTGGTTGTATTACATATACGCGAGAATACCTCGGGGTTCGATGGCTCGTTGCGGCTTTTCCTTTGTCAGGCCATAAAAAATGTATAGTGTGTGTGTGAGAGACAGAGCGAGAGAGAGGGACAGAGGGAGTGTGTGAGAGAGAAGCGAAGGAAAAACAAAAGCCGCTCTGCTGTTGATTATATAATGTCCAATGCCGAAATTAAGACGTAGTTGCAATCGCACTCGATATCAGTTGGCAAGCGGCTTTGACGACTATTTGCTTGCACCACAAAAAAAAAACAACACATACACACACACACACACACACACGCACTCCAAATACCCGTCATTGTTTGCCAGCACTTCACAGTTTTGTGCTCTTCCGTTTCCGATAATCGGATATGGTAAAATAGTTGGCCGTGGGAGCAACGAGTACAAAAAAATGCATGTTGACTTAGTCAGATGCTATTGGAAATTCACAAAACAAATTTCAGTTCGGTTCCGTGCAATAAATTGAGCTCAAAATGAGTCTGAACTTGTGTACTGGGGTAGACAAAAATAGCAAAAAAACAGATTGATTTCATCCAAATAATTGTATGGGAAAAGAAATACTTGCGAATAGCTAATGCGACTCAACGAATAGCGAGAAGTATCGAGCTGCGCCTAACTAGTAGTGAGTGGCGAGTAACGATTATTAAGTGATGAATAGCGAATATTACAAAGTTAGTGACAATCAGAGACTAATAATTAAAGAGCAGCGAGAAATTATTAATAAGTAAAGAGTAGCGACTGACTCGGAGCGAGTAAGTCAACTGATGTAAGTGTGATATTTATATATTTACCTTTAGCAGAATCCTTAAGCCGTCTCGGTTCTTTGAAATTATCTTTCAGAGGTGTTCTTACCACAGAACATATGAACAGTTAGCTGATTTTGCCGCTTTCTTGCCGCTGTCCGTTCTCTGTTGTCAGCTGTGAAGATCGAGCGATCGATCAATCAATTTCATCGGCGAACTCATCAAACTCATCAAACACTTGGGTCTGATGATAATACCCACGACGCTCACGATACGTTGGCAAGTGTTCAATTAAAGGAAAGCAGCACCGTTTCATGGCCAGAGTGAGAGAAAGAGATTGAGGAAGAGAGGTAAGCGGATTAGGTTACAGCAGCGTGTAAAGGACAATAAAGGACGAGCAGGCAACGGCAACGGGGCAACAAAAAACAAAAACCATACACAGAGAAGCAATGCGCCAAATTCAACCACTGACAACAATGAGACCGATGCGAAGAGCACAAAAAAGGGCAAGAGATATAACAATGCGACGCAGGTGGCGTTGGCAAGTAGTGGGTGAAGAGGCAGAGGCAGAGGCAGGGTTAGAGTTCGGCGGAGGGGGAGGGCGCGCGCGTCATGCGCCAAATGGATTTGCAGCTTGTAATCCTTGTAACAAAAACTCAAGAGTTCCTGTGTCCGTGCCTGTGTTCGTGTGTCTATGTGGTTGGGTGTGCGTCATCCATTACACGAGAATTCGGATTATATTGAGATTATTTTAATGCGATTCTGATTAAATTTTTTATCGTTCATTTAGTCAAGTTTTTTGCTTAAGTCTTTCGATTGCCACTCACACTCGACTCGATAAATCTCTCTCTCTCTCTCTCTCACTCTCTCTTGCTCGCTGGGGCAGCTTGTTACGCACATTTTCGAGAGTGGCACTCAGAAATGCCTTGGACCAAATAATATTTGGGGGCAAGCTACGTCTGTCTCAAGTGCAACTTGCTTGCAACTTCCAAACGCCTTCAGCCATGCAAATTGGGAAAAAAAATTACATTTGCTACAAAATACACTAAAATAAGTACAGTATGCTCCAAGCTACACACACACACACACACACACAGTAAGGATGAGGCAGGAGAAAGCGAAGGAGCAGCTGCTGTTATCGTTAAGCGTTTCATTTCGACCCCCTTACGCCCTTCTCCCCCACGCCCCCTCGCCTCCAAGTGAACTGCCCATAAAACTTAAACGCAAGCAGGGCGGCCATAAAATATAAAGGAGTAGCGAAGCAAGCGTGCACTGAGAAAATTTTGTCACACAATGATCAACAAATATATTCAATTTCTACGGGCTGTGTGAAGATTTATAGAAAATACCTGCAGATTGAATGTATACAAATATGGTTTGTTTTCTAAAAGTGTTCTAGATTATTTGTATTGTTTTAAGAAACATTTTCTACGAAACCTTACAAATTATGTGGCGCTGTTAAATAAACTATAATAATATTTAGCAATCAAATTGTAGGAATTGCTTTCCTTATTTAGAAGGAAAATTAACAATTTAATCCAATTTAGAAGAATGAAAAAATTTGAACACAAATTTAAGTTTGATTTATATATATTTTTTAATGTGTACTAAATAACAAGAAAACAACAGTCGCATTGAACACTTTCATGGATATGTCATCGATGTTGTTGTCGATAATGATGCGGCCCATTTGGCCGAGCAAAATGGCGATTTTATGCGCATGTCCTGTACAGGACGACTACAACAACAATACCGAAAACAACAAGAGCAACAGCAGCGCGTGGCCTCATAAAACGCAGCAGTGCCACCGAAAATGATTAAATTTGCAACGCCTGCGAAAAGGGTATGCGTGTGTGCGTGTGTGTTCATATACAAATTGATAAGTCTGTACTGCGAAATCGTAAATAAAATTATTCAACTCAAATGCGTATTCAGTAGCTTCAGTGTTGCCAACCTTAATGCAGAGAAAGCCAAACCTTTTGAAATAAATGTTCACACTGATGGAGCCGTTTTGACCTATCCGGTCGAAGATGGTGTTATATAGCTGTTATTGGAACAATCGGTTGAATGATGAGTTCTAAGTTGTGGGAGCGAGATCAACGTAGACGCAGATGTGACAGCTGCAACAACACAACAACACAAATGTAGTATGTTGAGCTTACAGCAACATCTGAAACAGGAAGCATCTAAATAACTTGTTCAATACATAATAATGTCTCAAACTTCGACCTAAAAAGAGTATGCAAGCTTCGGATAATTTATTTATATTAGGAATTTTGATAAACATATAAAAATGGCATAAGCGAATGGTTAAAACAGGCGCAAAATAACGTCGACTTTAAAAACAAGTATTAATTAATTAATTAATTAAATAATTAAACGATGATACATGTTTTTAATATACACAGAGAACACAAAGTGCCACTAAGGTAATTTAAGAAATAAAAATTGTTATATTTAAATTCGAATAAATAAATACAGACCAAACAAGCGTTGCACTCCCACTTTAGTCCAATTGGATTATTAGTATTTTCTTGTTTCGACAAAAAGTATGCAACACAAACTGTCAGCAATATTTGGACTTCAACTGCTTTCAAGCCACTCGCTCGGCAGCTGAAAAGTATGTTAGAAAAACTTTGAAATTGTAACTTTCGACGTATTTGAAACGAGCGTGGGAGAGACAGCGACGCATTAGAAAGCAACTTAATTAAATTGTAATTGGATATTTTTTGATCTGCTGGCATCGACCACAAACAAACAGCGTGGCGTCTCCAACCGTCAACTCCTGCCAATTCCACCGCCCTCCTCCTAATGCCGCCTTCATTTGATGTCACTCTTGCTGACACGTGGCTGTGGGGCTGTCTGGGGGGAGGGAGCAGGGTGGATGATTTTGTTTTTAGTCTAGAGTTGGCGTTGTCTTTCGCTACGCGTGCTTGTCTTTAAAGCTGCGTACACGCGTTTCCATAACATACCCCCGCCGCCGCACTCCACGAGCCCTGTCGCCAGTCGCATGGGATGCGTTGTTTATGCAACGAAACTAATTTAAAGTACTTCACGCGGCGGTCGACTAATCCGACGCACTGTGTGTGATATCTTTGTTAAGTTTGTGTTGTGGTTGACGCATACGGGACAGCAATAACAATAAGCTGATAGTAATTAAATAGCACAGACACGTGCCTCAAGTCCCTCCAGCGAACCGATGTGAAAGCCCAAAAGTTAACATTTTATTCATTAAAAGTCATAGTTGAGAGTTTTGAACTTGCTGCCAATGGCATTTAAATGATCTGAAGTGCTTTAGAATGGCGTAAGTTCCTGTTTACTGGTCCAGTTAAAACCGACTATTGGCAATTAGGCGTTATTTGTAATTACTTGCTGAACATTTTTCACTTTTTCAAACGGATTAAAAAACCTTTGTAAAAACGGATGATTATTAACACATAAACATAATTAATCACTTCCTATTTAGTACTCACTATTAATTTGTTACACGTAGTCTTTAATATACCATTTGTTTTATTTTAATTGTCAATTTAATTTTATATTTAAGATCCTTTAATTATTAACTTTAAATTCAATACAAAATTGTCAATTATAAAGCTCTTTGTGAACATTTTTAAATCCACATTAAATAAATATAAAAATAGTAAAATTGCGTTCATATTTGTGTTTATTAATTACACACACACACACACACACACACACAAAGCCAATCCCTCATAGTTAGTGCAGCTTATGGTTGACTCTTAGGCATATTCATGGAATTCTTTTTGATGGGGCGCCACAACAACGTTGTCGTCGACTGTATATGAAGTTGCACAATAAATTTGGCAAAATCTTTTAACGAATAAAATTGCATTTGTTGACAACTAATTGAAAAGCCGCAAAGCTTGCCAATGGGCTTTGTCTGTCAGTTTGTTGTTGGTCAGAATTGTATGCGTGTGAGTGTGTGTGTGTGTGAGTGTGTGAGTGTTGTGAGTGTGTGGGTGTTGTGAGTGTTTGGGTCTGTTTGTGTATGCTTGCGTGTTTTTGCTTGACACAATTGAGACTTGGGCACATAAGCGACCAAGTTGACAACATTAAGAACTGTGTGCTCCAAAACTTATAATTGAAATAATTTGTTTTTGGATTGATAACAACAACAACTACAAAACCCACTTCTGGCAGCAAAAACTTTATTATTTATTTTCCATTTACTGCAAGCGCACTGCCTGAATGCCGCTAGTGTTTAACAAATTGGCACTGAGTATGAATTGCTTTCAAACATTTATAAATAGCCTAAATATAGAGGCCATTATTCAATTCAAACGTTCAACTAACGAGTACGCAGATAATGCACAATTTGATAGTTGACAAACTGAATAAGCGACGAGTGTATCTAATGAGATAGCAGATGAGCATACTTAACAAGCTAGTAACGAATTAATTCCTTGGCTTTTTGTTCTGAATTTTATTTAAACAATGTAGCCCTTGTCGCCAGCAAACTTATAGCAAACCCGCTTAAAGCAAATGCGACGTGGTGCAGTCACAACTCGTGTGGTGGTGGTGCTTATGCTGCTGGGGGTTGTTGTGCTCAAGCTTGTCTCAGTCGGTATCAATGTTGTGCTCTCACTCGTTACTTCGGTGCTATCGCTGCTGGTGTTGCTTTCTGTTGTATTGCCCGCTGTTGTGGACTCCGTTTCTGTGTTGATGTCCGTTGTCGAAATGCCCGCCAAGGTGGTGCTTGCCCCATCGTCTATTGTTGTGGTGCTGGCATTATTGGGAGTCTCGGTGCTGGTCGCATTATCCGCCACATCGGCATCGAGAAAGTTCATCAGTACATCCATAAATTTCAGTATCGAGCCGCGATCCTCAGGGGTAAAGGCCTGCCCATTGGTGCCACTACTTAACCATGCACCGCTAGCCACCGCTATGAGTAGCAGCACCACAAACCGTTGATCATTGCTCAAGGCTGTCATTGTTGTTGGGTTTATTTCTTGAGTTGTTAGTCAAATCTTCTTTCTAACTGGCTGCCAACAAGTCGTGATTTATGCATTTATACAATCGTCAGCTGTCTGATATCTCTATGCGGAAATCGGTGACCATCCAAAACGGTCCGCACTTCTCTCAGGGCACGTGCATGACCTGAGCTACCAGATTACATGTTGACTATGCTAATATCTGGGTCAGCTTCTAATTTGCTCTGCACGCTGCGCTGGTTTTCGATGACGTCTAACAACAGCTGAGCAGCTGTTTTCAAGCATATCGGGTTGAGTTTTTAATCAGCTCTCTAATCAGTGGATATTCTGAATTGCAGATTGACTACTGAATGAACGCAGCGCATGAGAATTATTATAATCATTCTTTTTTTATAAAGACATTTTTTATAGCAGAGCACTGATAAATGGTTACTATAGTATTTACGAAATAATACTATGATTATCGCAATATTCTTTGAAGATTGATCCGAAAAATAAATAGTCAGATAGATAACAAACTTAGCGTGTGAAAAGTCTGCAGTGAGTTTTACTTAAAGGAGTTTTACTGGACGTCTTCCAACTAGGAGCCTCGTTTCTCTTCTACATTCTTTTCAGTGTAGTTGAAATTTATTAATATTTTTGAAAACAAGTTTTCTTAAGATTAGTTTACAGTTTCCATTCGCATTTATTTGCATATGTGCCCCAAATGGATTTTAAACAGCTTACAATTTGAATGGGATGATTTTTGAAATTACATAACGAGGGTGAATTTTATGTAACTGCCTTTTCTAATAACCAGCCTGTATTTGAGCAGAAATATGAGTATTTTGTAAATAACTTTCTTGCTCTGCACATAGGCTTAAGAAGATTATACAGTTTAACAAAACAAACAAATGTTTCTCAACTTTGCATTTTTTCATATCATCAAAATAACTTAAAAAAGAGAGGGGCAGAGACTTGATTAAAAAAATGAATTTGCAAATGAAATATACTACGCAGCATGATGTTATAATTTTAACAACTATAATAATTACAGTAATTTTTAAGTGGTCGAACTATTACAATATTAACAAAGGTATAGCTGTGAAATGTTTGGACCAACACCAAACCATTTCCAAAAGGATTCAAACGAAATGAAAATCGATTCAGTTTAGTTCTCTTTCCACATCCATTACTCATTCAAAAAAGTTGAACAAGATCATAGAGAGATAAACCGCAGATAAAAAAATTAAGCGAAAAGAATGCGAATGGAAAAAAAACGCCAACAACAATTAAACAATTATCAGCAACGATGGCGTTGCCGATTTGGGAGCACGTTTGCGGCATACCAATCATGCCACAACAGACACGAATATCGCTTGGGTTGTCTCTTATCAGCAGTGCATTTAGTCACCGCAGCATTTCTGTTGATTAGCATCAAAGCACAAAGACATCGAATGTGAATAAAAGCTCATGGCAGCAACTGCAAAAATATCAATCACTTGATTTGCGATCATCAAGACACTTCTTGAATATTCTCGGGCTGCACAACACAATTTACACAAGCGGCATTGACAAGGATACAATATGTGGCGACTACAGCTGTTCCTCATACTATCCACCTGCTTTCTCATACCCTTCGAGGCAAAGCCGACAACCATAACTCGCTCAACTCCTACGACAACAACAACAACAACAACAACAAAAGCAACAGCAACAGCAGCAAGGCAGTCCAATCACATAGGACGCCTGGCGGCCAAGGATCTGGCTGATCTGCTAATGGCCAGCATGCAGGCGCGTGGCATTAAGTTGACATCGAAACAGGAGTTGACGGTGAAGTCTCTGCGAGACTTGGAAGCCATGGAGCTACAGGATGGTGTGGTACTGATGCAACTGGGCATGGATTTCATCATTGATGTGCTGATCGGCAGCAATGCCAATGCCAGCTGCGATCGTGTCATCAAGGACATTAAGAAATCACAGGATAAGAATAGTTTGACGCTTAGCCTGAAATCATTCCTGACCCTGTGCACCTTCAACAACATTGAGTGCTCACAGAAACAAGTGGTGCAAATGATCCAGAGTACGACGGCATCCAAACAGAACGAGACAGCCATACTGGGTAGTCGGAGTACACGTACGGCCCTCGAGCAGGCTGCGAAAATATCCAACACTAGAGGCGATCGGGAGTCCATTACCAATTTTCTGCAGGCCCGGTCTTTGCCCGAGCTGAAAGCCATATTGAGTACACTTTTGCAGGTGTGCGGTGCATCCAGTCTGGAGACACAGAATATTGTGCAGAATCTGATGGAAAGTAAGTACCAATACAAGTGGAGTGTACTAAATAACGAGTATATGTAACGGAAAGAACGGCACATATAACGAGTGGTAAGCGACGCGTAGAGAGTGACGAGAATCAAGAGGCGAGCAACGAGCACTTCAGCAAACATCGATAGACTATATAGCAACTTATAGCGGTTAATAGATAACTAGCTATAAGTAATTAACTAGCTTCAAATTTTAAAATTGTTTTCTAAGCTGTACATTTATTTTCAAATTTTTAGTGGGTCCCAAGGACAGCAGCAAGAAAAATGGCATCAGTCTGTTGCAGATTAATGCCTTCAGCACTCTAATTAACTCGCTGATGGATAGCCTGACTTCCATTGCCAACGGCAACAAGAGCGGCTTCTGTGCAGCTACACCTGACAGCTGGATTGTACGGCTGATAAACATGGGTGTGGCGAAGGTCATTATTATGGGTTTGATGACGGCCCTCGATAGATCGCTGCCTCCCTCGCCCAACTCGCTCATTCGTAAGTAAATTGTAACTCAACGTAGAAGCTTATAACTTATAAACAAAATTAATTACAGAGAAAGGCAACGCTATCGCCAATTTGGTGGACGCCGATGTGCCACTTAACAAGGGCGCATCCACATCAAAACGCGCCAGTGGCTTCTTCCCCAATATTGGCAACCTAGGAGGCAATAGAATTACATGTAGGTCCCGTTTGAATGCAGATTTTTGGATAAGTTATTAAGGATTCGATTCTCACTTCTCTTTCAGCTGGTCCCAAAAATATCATTGACGGAAATAACAATGTCTTTACGCAACTTGTTAGTGCTGATGTTCCCGTGGCAGCCGATGTTTCCGCGTTGACCAATACCTTCGGCTCAGTTGAGGGTACAAATGCCATTGACGGTGTCGGCGGTGTTGGCAATTCTGTACTCCCCCCCGGATCTTCTCGCTCTCAAAATATTGCAAACAACCTGGGCAATACCATCAACAGTAAGTTACTTGAAACTAAACAGCAATGTGTTCTTACTTACTTAAACTTTTCAATCTTTACAGTGGGTCCAAAAAATATAATTAGAGGGGACGGCAATACTGTGGTTAAGGCAGTTGATGCTGATATTCCCGTTGCGGCTGGCGTTGGTCTTCTCAATACAATAACAGGCGTGGTTAATCGTGGCTCTAGAGGCAATGCTGGTAGCTCTGGAGGTGGTAATGGAGGTGGTAATGGAGGTGGCCATAGTGGTGGCCATAGTGGTGGCCATAGAGGTGGCCAAAGAGGTGCTATTGCTAACCAAGGTGGCAATACCATCAACAGTAAGTACTATTAATATAAATTAAAATTTTGGTTTTTACAATCCGCTAATTTCAATTACAGTGGGTCCAAAAAATATTATTAAAGGAGACGGCAATACTGTGGTTAAGGCAGTTGACGCTGATATTCCTATTGCGGCTGGCGTTGGCGTTCTCAATACAGTGACAGGTGTAGTTAACGGAAACTCTGGCGGCTCGGGTGGCTCCGGTGCTGGTGGTCTCTTGGGCGGTGGTACCGGCGGTCTTTTGGGCGGTGTTGTTGGTACTGTCGGTGGTGTTGTTGGTACGGTCGGTGGTGTTGTAGGCGGCGTTGTCGGTACTGTCGGAGGACTTTTGGGCGGCGGAGGAGGTGGTGTCTTGGGCGGTGCTACCGGTGGTGCCGGTGGTCTTGTGGGAGGAAGCACAGGAGCTGCTACTGGTTCTTCTGGCTCTCAAAATATTGCTAACAATTTAGGCAATACCATCAACAGTAAGTTACTTTAAGCTAAAGCGGAAAATTTCCCTTCCTAATCAAACAATTGAATCTTTTCAGGGGGTCCGAAAAATGTGATTCACGGTGACGGCAATACTTTCATAAGTGCAGTTGATGCTGATATTCCCGTTGCGGCCGGTGTTGGCGTTCTTAATACAGTGACAGGCTTGGTTTCTGGTGGCTCTAGAGGTGGATCTGGAGGTGGCTCTGGAGGTGGCTCTGGAGGTGGCTCTGGAGGTGGCTCAGGAGGTGGTTCTGGAGGTGGCTCTGGAGGTGGCTCTGGAGGTGGCTCAGGAGGTGGTTCTGGAGGTGGCTATAGAGGTGGCCATAGTGGTGGCCATAGAGGTGGCCATAGAGGTGCTATTGCTAACCAAGGTGGCAATACCATCAACAGTAAGTACTATTAATATAAATTAAAATTTTGGTTTTTACAATCCGCTAATTTCAATTACAGTGGGTCCAAAAAATATTATTGAAGGAGATGGCAATACTGTGGTTAAGGTAGTTGATGCTGATATTCCTATTGCGGCTGGCGTCGGCATTCTCAATACAGTGACCGGCATAGTTAGTGGTAATTCCGGAAGATCTGGCAGCTCTACCGGCTCTGGCGTTGGTGGTATTTTGGGCGGTCGTGCCGGTGGTCAATCTCGTTCTCAAAATATTGGCAACAGTTTAGGCAATACCATTAACAGTAAGTTACTTTAAGCTAAAGAGGAAAATTTCCCTTCCTAATCAAACTATTGAATCTTTTCAGGGGGTCCGAAGAATGTCATTCACGGTGACGGCAATACTTTCATAAGTGCAGTTGATGCTGATGTTCCCGTTGCGGCCGGTGTTGGCATTCTTAATACAGTGACAGGCTTGGTTTCTGGCGGCTCTAGAGGTGGATCTGGAGGTGGCTCTGGAGGAAGTTCTGGAGGTGGCTCAGGAGGTGGTTCTGGAGGTGGCCATAGAGGTGGCCGTAGAGGTGGCTCTAGAGGTGCTATTGCTAATCAAGGTGGCAATACCATCAACAGTAAGTACTATAAATATAAATTACAATTTTGGTTTTTACAATCCGCTAATTTCAATTACAGTGGGTCCAAAAAATATTATTAAAGGAGACGGCAATACTGTGGTTAAGGCAGTTGACGCTGATATTCCTATTGCGGCTGGCGTTGGCGTTCTCAATACAGTGACAGGTGTAGTTAACGGAAACTCTGGCGGCTCGGGTGGCTCCGGTGCTGGTGGTCTCTTGGGCGGTGGTACCGGCGGTCTTTTGGGCGGTGTTGTTGGTACTGTCGGTGGTGTTGTAGGCGGCGTTGTCGGTACTGTCGGAGGACTTTTGGGCGGCGGAGGAGGTGGTGTCTTGGGCGGTGCTACCGGTGGTGCCGGTGGTCTTGTGGGAGGACTCACTGGAGCTGCTACTGGTTCTTCTGGCTCTCAAAATATTGCTAACAATTTAGGCAATACCATAAACAGTAAGATTATTTGTAAATTCTTTTGGTGAGCCAGAGATTATTAATTCTATTCATTTGCTAGTGGGTCCCAAAAATGCTGTCTTGGGCAACAACAATAATATTGTATCCCTAGTTGATGCAGCCGTGCCCGTGGGTCTCGGTGTAGGCCTGCTCAACAATGTTGTGGGCTCTGTTACTGGAGGAGGTGGTTCTGCGAATGACATTCAAGTGGTTGATCGACACGGCAACCTACTCATGAAGATCAAGGATGATAATGCCGGCGGCTCTGTTGGTAATGACTTGTCCCAAACCATTAACAGTAAGTAAACCGAATGTAACTGCCCTTGCTTGCACCAATTACATTAACTACATCTTCATTTGTAGGAGGTCCCAAGCAAGTCGTTATGGGCGACAGAAATACAGTCTTGAAGCTGGTCAATTTGGATGTGAATGCGCTGGCTAACATAAATCTGGCTAATGCCATCAGAGGCAGCAGCGGCGCCTGCAATGGCATCGCCAACAAGTTTGGCAACGAGCTAAACAGTGAGTATAAAATTCCCGATGGTATCCTAGGTGTGGCTAATGTGATTGGAACTTGCTTACAGCTGGACCGGACAGTGTGATTGAAGGTAATCAGAATACGGTTGTGACCTTGTTAAATCTCGACCTGAGTGTGTTAGCCGGTGTGAGTGCATTGAATACGGTTATTGGAGAAGTGGGCAATGATTGTCCAGAACCGACAACTCCCGAGCCCCCGACGGATGAGCCACCAACTGATGAGCCACCAACTGACGAGCCACCAACTCGTTATCCACCAACTCGTTATCCACCAACTCGTTATCCACCTACTCCAACACCACCAACACCAACACCACCCACCCCAACTCCACCAACCCCAACTCCGCCAACCCCCAATAAGTGCTATCGTCGCTACTGTCGCAAGTGGCGAACTCGTCCCAATTATATGTGCCGCCATAACTGCGGCGGTCCGTTCGTCTACCGGCCCTAAATGACACGGACTTCAACTGAAGTCTGACGTGAGTTGTTTGAAATTCTCTACTTTAGCTTGTCTCTCTCCCCAAGCACCTGTTATGTATTATCGTAAAGCTTGCACCTATTTATTTTACTATATTTTGCCTACTTTATAAGTGAACTTGTTTAATTTGCTTGATGTATTGAAATACAACTGAATTATTTATTATAAAATGAAAAGTTTTCGTTTTGGGCGGAGAAAAGGTAGCCCTAACATTGGTTCCTATCAAGACGCGACGGATTTAAAAATGTAAGACATGCTCGCAAAGCCAACCAATGAAGTCACTCTAAAATGTAAGAGGTTGGAGATGCGTCCGATTAGGAGATACCTTTTATAAAAAAGTAGAGTATTCTTTAACATAATATTTCCCACTAATAGTTGCTCGTTATACATTTGCTAATCGTTTTTCATCACATGCTACACCTAACTCGCATCTTTTCACTCGCCACTCGTTATAAGACCTTCTATACTCCAAAATCTATATTCCAAAAATTAATTCACTTCACTAATGCAAAATCGTTTTACTCTATACACTTCACTCGCTACCATTTGTACTCGTTATGTATCACTTGCTATTTACTCGTTACTCGTTGAAAAATACCTGTCACAGATACGCCTTCAATTTTATGATACCCTATTTGCAAATTAGATTTTAAAACACGGTATAAAAGGTATATAAAATGCAATTACATTCAGAACGCAAAAGTTTCGGTAGCAAAAAATGTGGGCGAAGGCATAAATAAAAGATAACATTATTAACACCCAAGAGCCAAGTGAAGCACCCCGAGTAGTCAGTTAGACAAATGGGCGTCAGCGTTGACTCAATACGGAAAAGTTACTCTTTGTCAAACTCACCTTTGACCCCTCCTACGCCCCACAACCGCCACCCACTAAATTGGAATATAGAACGTGCTCACGCCACATAAAATCATAATGAAAGCAATAAAAATATCACCAAAGTTGCTCAACAGCCAAAAACCAGAAACAAAAACCAAAAAAAAAAACAAAATGTAAAACAAGTACAAAACGCAACAGAATTGAACAAAACAAAGCAGACTCTTGAGTTGCCGTCTCGCAGCCATAATTGATGACCTGAGATAATTTGTTATGGTTATGAAACGTGAAACAAACACTGGGCGGAAGTACATACTTAAAATACGGAAACACAAAATATGGGGCGCAATTATAAATTGTAGACCAACAGCTTGTGGGTTGTCCTATCGCTATCGCTCTCTCTTTCTCTCTCTTCTCTCTCTCTCTCTCTCTGTCTGTGTGTGTGGGGTTCCCGAAAAAGTGGCCCAAGACAATGATGATGATGTTGGCAAGCTGCTAATGATAAGCGATAAGCGTGAACTTCACTGGGTGTTAAATATTATGCGACACCTCTGGGACACAATTTGTTCCACGCAGTATGCCCAAAAAACTCTTAATGATTACCTTCAGGCGGGTTCAACTCTTGGCAAACCTATTTTTCACTTTTCTTAAAGCTTGTAAATTCAAATTTGTTTTATTTTATGAAGAACTTTGTTATATTGCGACTAACTTAAATGACTGTTAATTGCTGTAGGTATGTAGGTATTTGAACTTCATCAAAACTTCGTAATATATCAATTTAATTGTATTTTGCATAAAATATTTAATGGATCATATAATATTAGTTAGTTAGCACTTTAAAAGGATAAGTAGCATAATATATGCATTTCATGAGATTATACGAATGTAGACTATATTTATAGTATTGTCGAAAGGATTTATGCATGTCTTCAATCTTAGAAAGAATTCGATAATTTAATGACAGTCAAATAAGATATTCCATAATACAAATTCTAAGTAAGATAGAAGAACTAATTAAAACTATAGGCTTCAAAAATATGGCTTAGTGTTAAATTTATGAGATCTTTGTATAATACATACGAAATACTTAAGCTTAAGGAAAGTGATGTCCCAAAGTATAAGCTGAAAGAAATGTTTATAGATGAAGTACAACAAAGATATAGAATTCTGTAGTTTAGGCTCATTTTACATTTACTAAGTTAAAGCTTGACTAAAATACAAATTTGCTGAATAAATCAATATTGAGGCGAAAGTTTTTATACGATGCTTTGTATGTATTTTAGAGGCGAGCATAAAAAATGCAACAGACTTTTAGGCGCAGACATGTTTATGTATTTGTCTGACAGCCAGGCAGACAAATTCCGCAACTTACTCATCCCTCAGCTGCTCGACTGTCTATCTCTCTGTCCTTCCGTTTGTCTGTTTGCCTATCTGTCTACGACCCTGTTTTTTGTTTGTTTTTTTGTGAGCACTGCTTGCAATTCTATGGCCCGTATCCTGAGTTCAGGTTGTACTTGTAGTGTAGTACATCTGTCTACAAGATTCTGTTTTTTTCTTTCTTTTTTTTGGAACTCATTCTTGTACCCTTGCTGAAGGGTAATATGATTTTGGCACGACATGTGTAATGCATGGAAAGATGAGTATGAGACACAAAAAAAAAGGATAATGAGTTTTAATTGTCTTATATACCTTAGTTTCCAGTAGAGGTTAGGGGTATAGTTAAAGAAGTAGAAGTTGTATGTATGCAAGGGTATTCGATTTGAGAACATATTCTCGAACATCATAGCGAAGATACTCTGCGTTCTCTCCTGTCATCAACTTGCTTTCGCTCCGCTGTGTTTTCTGCCCTTTTCTGCTCTCTTTTTATCTATGTATCCCTATGTTATTTTGTTTTTATTATTGTACATAATTTGCACGTGCTACGAATATCTAAAATTTACGAGCGAGAGCGAAAGTGCTCACAGGTCGCATGGGTGGTTGCTGGGTGTGTAGATGGGTGGCGTGGTGTGCGATGAGTTTTTCTGGCCACATGACACTAGTTATATTGTCCCCGCTCGGTCGTCAGGGCAGCGGGTTCCGAGGTGGGTGGGGGGAGTGAACTGTTGTCATGTACATTATTTTGCTTTCAAACGTTCCGAGCAAAAGTAAAAGTTGCAAATGCTTTAAATGAATAGAGAGCTAACACTCGCACCACAACCGGTGGTTTCTTCTTCTATCAAATCTTTTTTTTTGTTGATTCAAGCTGCCCCCCGGGAAGCAGAAAGTTGCTTGGCGGGGGAGGGGGAGGGATGTTGAGTCTGCTTACTTTAACACGTTTTGTGTCCAAAAATAAATGTGAACTAATGCATTTTTATTAATATATACAAGCGTGCAGGGAATTTCAAGAATCCACATGATCATCATCCTGATGATGATTGAGCATAAAATCCACAAATGTTTTTTAAATGCAGTGCAAATGTGTTGTTGGTGGTGAGTGGTGTGCTGTGTGTGTGTGCTACTGTTTGTGTGGTTGTATCTACTAAGTACTACGCCACTGACTTTGCAAATCCTGTTAAAATATTTAGCACAGGGCGTACGTGTTAACATCCTTGTTGCTGTTGTTTGCTGCTTGTACTAAATCGGACGAGTTAAGGCTGCCCCACTTCGGCAACACCGTCAGCCACTTTTTGCCGGTCACATGTTGCTATGAGTCAGCAGCTTATAATCGACCGTTTACAAGTCTTAAGATAAGCTCAAATCCAGCTATCTCTCTCACCCTCTTTCTCTCCCTCTCTCTCTCTCTCTCTCTCTCTCTCACACTCGCCCGTTGTCAAGGAGCGAGTTAGTTTTTCGAGGCGGTTAATGAACTTTTTATGCATGCCTTAGTACTCGTGCTCATATGTACAAATCATCAATTGTACAACACACACACACACTTATCGTAATTTGACCCTGTCTGGCAACGTCCGCTGAGCGGATTTTCTCAATAGTAAACATCAACAATTACTAGCTCAACTCTTATTCCCATCCGAGGGGTACTGCTTTCATCAACCGATTTTGCATATTCAATTACTGTCAATTGTGTTTGCCGAAAATGACAGCAGTTGTTGCGTAAAGTCCGTAAAGTCACGAGTTAAAAGCTACGAATAAGTAACCAACGCGTAATACTTTGTGAAGTGTAAGTTTTGGCAAGGAAAGAAAATAGATTTATCAAGTATATACAAATTGATTGGAAGGTAATAAAAGAAATATATAAACGAGAAAATAGCTCACAGTTTAGCGAGACCATTTATAGTTTAGAGAAAAAATATATAAAAACAAACCGCACTCGATGCGATGAGTGAAAGAGATTATTCTATTTATTTCAAGTCAGCTAATAGTTGGCTTACAAACTGTTAATATTACTCGCTGCAGATGAGTCGGTTGCCTGGTAGCTATTACTGTGACGGAATGCCGCAGACTGTCGCAGTTTTGGCAGACAAGCTCGCACATGCAGACCTCATTACTCACACGCCTGGCGCCTGGCGCCTGTGGTCCATTTGCATGGCAGACGAGTGCAAACGGACGCATGTAAATGACCCAGACTTTATTATCCACTTCTTTTCAATGTGCCGACCGAGAGAAAATAGAAAGGAAAAGCCAAAAGCAGTGGCCGAAAAACTAGCAACAAAAAAGAAATGCAAAGGCGGCACTTTGCATACTAAGAACCAGAAGAGGGTGGTAATGGCTACTGTTAGGGGTTGGGTGCTGGGTGCTGGCCGCTGGGTGGGGTTTGTTGCTTCTAAAGAATAAATAGAAAAGGCAAATAACGCGCCGCTCCATTGACATTTTTGGGTTTCATTGTAAAGCAATTTAAATTATTGTGTATATTTTATTTCTATTTTTTCATTCATTTTTTAACTCCCTGTAATCAGGGAAATGGGGTACACATGTTTTTTTTTAACGTAGAAATAAATGTATTTCCATCTACTATATTAAAAGGTATAAGAAGTCCTTAGAAGCTTAGAGTCAAAAACCAGCAGTATCTAACTTAATTGAAAATGAACTTCATTAAATTAGATATTTCGAATATTCCAATCGATTCTTGACAGAAATGCATTTTGTACCACCAGCTTTATTGGCAAATTGTTTCGTAATGTTTGGGTATCTCCAAGTCGTGCATACTAATCTTGAGCGTACTAACTTCACATCTGGCTTTCTTTTTATTTCTTGAAAACTTAAGCATTCAGGACATCGTGTCGCGGTTCGTGTCCTGCTTCTGATGTGTCTAGTCGTCTTCGTGCCGTAAGCCTTAGCTAACGAAGGGAGAGTTTGCAAGGGGGAGGAGAGGGTAGCGAGGATCTATCTAGCCCCCTTCCCGACTTGATTTTATTTTGTGCAAATTTTTCAAATGTTATCCTTAATTTAGTTTCTAAGTAGATGCCAGTCACGTACCAGGCAAATGACATTTTATTTGTGGATTTTTATAGACTTTCGCTACGTCTCTGTGTGTGTGTGTGTGTGTGCGCGTGTGTGTGTCTGTATTTCTTATGTATGTGCATCAGTACAGAGGGGTTGGGGTACTTCTCAAGCCTAGTGCAACTGGGGGGTTGATACCCAATACGGCTTTATATATACATATATATACATATTCCTTTGTATCTGAAGCTGATTACAGAGGAGGAGGGTTTTGGCGTTGGGGTGCTTTGGCAAAACCGAAAAATAGGTCGTAATTTGGTTTTTGTGTTCATGTGTGATTTTATATATAAATACATAAATGTACACATGCATGTATGTACGCGCATACTGTTGCATTCTCGCACTGGGTCACATGTGTCATTGATGAGTCACTAAAATTATCCACGCGTCTATTTTTGAAGGGATCTGAAGATTCAAATGTACATTACATTTTACGTTTGAGCTTGCGAAAATCTTATCACATCAATTCTTTATTTCAAATTTCATAAAAATTTGTTTTATTTCGAGAGGCTTGCCGTAAATCGGTAATCAAAGAAAATAATGCAATTTTTTCTATTATTAAGAAAAACATTTCAAAAAAGCAGAAGTGCGTACCCGTTTTAAAATGCAGAAACAATAAATTAAGTTTTCAGGATCATCTTTTTTATTTTATGTTATGTTATTATAAAGTATGTTTTTTGTTAATTAAAAAATTTAGAATGCTTAAACTATAGTTACGTATAATGGTGTTGTTGCTTCCAACTTTATATTTATAGCTATGAATATTATTATATTTATATTATGTTTTTATTATTATTATAATACTTTATACTTGCCTTTTTTACTTCTATTATACCTCTTATATATAGCCGGAGCGAAAAAGATTATCCGCACAATTGTCAGACTAAGAACGGTTCATCTTAGGACTTTTTGCATCCCTCCGGTTTTTCTTCCTCGGAAGAGATGCGTTAATAGTCCGAATCGTGTATGTTGCCAAGATAGATGTTATATGCTGGAAATGCTAAAATAAAAGAAAACACAGAAATATGACCGTATAAATATATTAAAAAAGCAACAACAAAAGCTGCAAACGAAGCGACAGAAAATGGGGAAAAACGCGTACATCACGGGAACTGCTGCAAACTGGAATGGGGAGATGGGGAAGAAAATGAAACACAACAAAATTATATGTGATGTGATGGGATGGGGGCTGGGGAACAGGTAGAAGTGTGCAATATGGGGATGATTCATGTTCTGGTTGTGACCCGCAGTCACATGGATTGCGACAATAACTTGCGCACAATAAAGCAAAAATTAAAAAGCGTTAAGCAAATTGCAATTTTTCCGTGGTGGCGACCGCTGACGTTTGCAGATCTCTATCCATATATGGGGGCTCTAGTATAATCGACACAAGATTTGGCACAGCTTTTTTACAGTTTCCAAATATATGTACTATAAAAATGTTGCCCAAGTTGTTTTGAAAGATGCTTGACAATCGTATATAAATTCGAAGTTGCAGCTGGACTTATTTCTTATAAAGAATTCTTTTAGAAAGATGTCTTAGCTTTTATGTGTTTCGAACAGATTGTATGGGCAAATTGAAAAGCATGCCTTTTTTCGTTAGGAGCGTTAGTTAGCTTGTGCCCCGTTTATGAACGGTACATAAAAAATAAATGCAACATCAAATTGTAATAAGAGATAGAGAAAGAGAGAGAGAGAGAGAGAGAGAGATACTAACATTAGGATGCTTGGGATTCCTCAAATAATCCCTAAGCCCAGATTTATTCGCAAAAAGTCCGGCAATGCTTACAAAAAATTTACCAACAACGAAAGCTATTTATTTACGGCATTTTTTTCACGCTTCGAGACGAATGATAAAAGAGAAAGATATAGAGATGAGACTGCCTGACTCTGCTCAAGTGCCGCTATGCTTACCTGTGGGCGTGACAATGCCCCCTCTCCCCAGAAACTCAATTCCTGACTCAAAAAAAAAAAAGGCAAAGACTTCTATGAATTTTTTTTGGTGTGCCATTGTTCCATTTACTTTTTTCTATACATTTTTTTTCACCTTTTTTCTGTTACTGTTTTGTTGTTGCTCAACTTAATGGCCATTGTTGTTGTTGTGGTTGGGGCTGCTGCTGCTGCGGGTCGCAACAATGGTAGACAAAAGGCGCCAACACTTTTGCATCACTTCGATTGTAATTTCATGCCCGAATTATCCTTGGGGAGACATTTACCCTAAACGAAGGCACACACAAACACACACACACCAACTCACATACACACACACACAAGTAAGGCATGTATATAAATTTCAATAGCAAGCGGCGAAAAGCAAAAGTCAAAACTGCGGGCCACATAGGCAAGGAGGGACTTAAGGTATAAGGTGTAAGCTGTAAGGGGTGGGGCGGTACGGATGGGGTGACCCAACAATTGCAACAGCAACAATAACAACAAGACTTAGGCATAGACACACACCAAAACACACACACACACACACACACACACACACACCTTTATTATTATTTTTACACTTAACTTCCGGTTTACGCCTATTATGCCCTGTGTATGCCTCACCAACCCCCAACCCCAACCCCGACACCTCACCCCCCAATACACCCGCCGCAACTTCGGCATCCTGGCATCAAATTACAAAATCCTCGTTCTACTCCAGCTACCTCCTGTGCGTCCTGTCTATACTTCCTCCAGCTCCTTTCGCTCGCTACACTCAGCGAAAATACGCAGTAACCAAATGAACATTCATACTCGTATTTAGCCTTAAATTGCATGATGAAGAGCAACAATGTTTGAGATGTATATAAATTACTTAATATAAGCAATTTGTAATTGAAATAAGTGAAAACGTTGGCTTTCTTAATTTGGGAACTTACATAGTAGATACACGTTGATTTTGCCTTATATTAAGATGAAATAAGAATGGGTTCTTAGAGCTTCGAATACTTCAAGTGATAATAAATATCTCACGCCGAGTAATCAAGTTCTTTATTGAAGAAATATCTGAAACAGGTTAAAGAATGAAACTGTTTCTGAATGCAAACAATCTTACCAAACAAGGAAAATTAAGTTCAATTAAATTGATCTCGAATATATCACATCTAATATATGAAAATGTCTTAGTTGAGTGGACATTTCTCAATCCTTTTTTTTTTTTTTTTTTTTTTAGTGTGGTGTTACAAGTTTGCCAGATGAAGTTATTGTCTCTGGCATGTTTTGTTGTTGGCACTGTTGTTGTTTGGTTCTTGCTGTTGTTGGATGCGTGTTTTCACGTGTTCGTTCCGCATAGTTCCGTTTGATATGCCACAAAGGTGTCACAGTCGACGGCGTTGTCCACATGGCTGACACAAACTCACCTCCTCTTGTGTGTGTGTGTGTGTTTACAGACCGTGCTTCCTCTTTTGACGCCAAAAGTTTTTGGTTTTTGCCTTCCTACTGCTCACACAGTGCTTTTGGCCTGCCCATTTGACATTGAGATATCTGCCAATGTTCAGCCGTTAACTTATTTCACTTTGTTTAAATCCAAAATGCACAACAACAAACATTCAATGCACATTTTTGAACTCCACGAAATTCACACAAACACCAAGTTGTCAATCGAGCCAAGCTGTGCTTGGTCGACAGAGCCTATATTGGAGAAAGATAAGTATATAAATGCATCATCATTAAACTTATCAGTTATGCCTGTTATTATTCTTCTAGCAAAAATAACCAATAAGTATTGAACTACAATATCATGTAGATGTAATAGGATCAAACGGGTGGGTTTCTACCATATTTTGTGACATTTTTTGGGTAACCGTTGTTGTTTTAAGTCCCGTTATAAACTTTGATATTTTTAAATGAAATTTTTCGCAATAAAACTCAGAACATTATTAAATTTTATAATTCTTACTGTTTATAGTTGTAAATAAAAGATTACCCCCAATAGTCTGTAGGGAATAGCGCAAACCGTTGAAATCCCTGAACAGGGCGCGGAATTACGTTGAACGGTGATGGACGGGGTGAGGAGAGAGCCGTTACTCAGCTCTCCTCTATTTTATAGTGTTTTTCCTTCTTTTTTCATCGGATTTCCTTTTTGTCCTCATTAATCTTGGATACAAAGCGGTGCAAAGCGCAAAGCATGGAATAAAAACAGATAAAGTAATAAAAAATATAAATAAATAAAAACAGCGAATAGCAAAAAATAAATATCCGAACAAAGATGCTAGCAAAACAAGAAATAAATTTAAATCTTCGCCTTTCACAGGCAAAATCTAATAAAAATCCATTTTATTTGATAACAAACAGCAGCTTGCAACAAGCGGTGGCAGCCACCATGGCACAAGTAGAATAATATGCAGACGCAGACGCAGCAGCACCAGTAGCAGCTGATGTGCCTGCAAAATGGATTACTGCAATTTGCTTTGTTGCACAAACACATCACAGCTTTCCCCGCCCCAGACCTGCCTCCCCAACTGTGCCCTCTTTGTGCACCCTTTCTTGCCTTGGCTAAAAGTCTGCGATTGACTGCAGGTCTTTGTGGTAGGTGTATGGTCCTCATACATATTATTAATATATGTATAGCTCTCGACTTGGGGCAACTATTAATAGAGTTTTGGAAGCTCGGCCTGAAATTTACATAATCAACAAATAATTATGCACCAGCTGCTGCCAGTTGAGTCACCGTTACCATCGTGCACTGGAAAAATATGTAGAGACATCCGTACCTACATTTTGTAAATCTAGCGCAGTAAATCCTTTAGCGCAGTAAAAAAATACTAATTGGTTAAAGTTTTGATCTCAGCACACTCCGGACACATTGAAAATAAGCTTTTTCAAAGAATATTATGGGTAAAACTATTTCAGAAACATCTCGTTCGAGTTTCTATATCTTTTCTTTATTTTTCTCTGTGTGTGCTGCAGAAACAGCAGCTCGCACAGCTGTTGTTGTAAGGCTAAAAGTTGCCAGGGCAACACGGCGCCACATGCGGCTGGCACACACATTACACACACAACACACATACACACTAATGGACCATTGACCCTCATCAGGCAAGCAGGAGCAGCATGCGGTTACATTTGATGTTGTCCTTGCCCCCCAAAATTGGTGGTTGTGGCAACCGAGGCGACACCACCTCAGGCCACAAATGATGCTATTGTACATGACAATATGTGGCTGAACCTTAATTTCCCCAATATCCCCCTCTCCTTTCTCTGTGTTGAAGCAGCTGCGAAGTTTGGGGGCCGCCGAGTTGCTTTCAAAGTAATTGCGCATATGAAGCACTGTGCAAAGGGCAGCCTAAAAAGCGGTGGTGATGAGGGTGATAGTCTGACAGTGGGTGGTGGCAATGGGTTGTTGGTTAAAAAAAAGTGCATCAACAGTCGCCGCAGTCGCAGCCACAGCCCTCAGCTGCCACTACTCAAGTGTAAGAGCAGCCATAAACATGCAAACTCAATTAAAACGGTTTCTCGTTAAGAGCATTCAGCGCCACTCATCGATACACACAGCACCACACAGCACCACACAACACACCTCACCACACAACACAACACAACACACACACACACACACACATTGGTCAACTTGCCCATTGAAGCACAGTCCGCTTGCCTATAACTGCACTAAACAAAAGAAATAAGTTTATATATAGCCCAACTTTTGTCGGAAAATGTAATTATCCAAAGCGTATTTATTAACAAAAATCTACCTCAAATAAAAATTCAAAATACAATTGAACTCATTTTTACAATGAAAAAAATACAAAATGCATTTCTGGTGTTCGCGGCGAATTTCTTAATAAATTGCGCATATTTTTTTCTGAGTGTATGGACTACGGACATGTTGTTTGTGGCGTTTGTTACGCGCATACACTGTCTGATTTCATTAATTATCGCTTGGAAAAGTCACCACCAGGCCGGGGTACACTGAACACCCAAACCATCCAAGTCACCCAATCCCCCATTTGAAGGCCGTGCTCTGTCAGCCTGTCTTTAGTTTTCAGTCAGTGCCTTCTGACACAGCGTCTGTTGTTAAATCCGTATGATTCACCTTACATTCACAATAAGTTATTATGCAAAATGCAAATTTGGATATTATTAGTAATGTGCATTTTGCATAATAACTTATTGTAAATGTAGTGTTATATTATATATATATTTTGACAAAAGTTTGGCAAAAGATATACGCAAATATTTATGTACCCAATATTTGTCGTTTTTTAGCAGCTTTAAAAGTTATTTTTGTGCTGGAGAAAAAATTCTTTAAATCAAATTCAAAAAGAATTTATACATAAAAACAGAGAAGAAAAATAATTATATAAATATATAAGTCGCATATAGTTCTGCAACAAAAAAGTTGATTGAACGGACCAGCAGCGAAAATTGCGAGGAAAAATAAATGGAAAACATGTCGTTCGAATGATGATTGCCGATCAACTTGCTAGCTGCCCCACACCGTGCCCCCTAACTACCCACTACCACATAAAAAGAGCCCCGCCCCCTTAAATGGATGCTTGGTCATGGACGTCTGATTGAGTTAGCCAAAATTCGAAGCCGTCGCCCATGTGGCAAGAGGCCGAAAGAGAGAGAAAGAGAGTAAGAGGGAATGAGAGAGAGAGGGAGGATGTCGCAACCATTTGTGGAGTTGCAGATGGTGCACGGTGGTGCGTTGGTTTTATGTCCATTTGCGAATAGTGTGCATTATTTATTTAGCAAGTTTGCCGTCAATTTAATATCCACATGTTGCTGTTTGTTACTGCCGCTGCACGTTGCATGGCATTTTATGTGTGGTACTTACCTCCCTATCCTATCCGGCGTTCCTGCCTTTGTTTAGGATATGTACGTATGCTTTTATACTTGATTAAAGCATATTAAATGTCAAATGTCAAACGTCACTAAGGACGACAGTTGTAAAAACTAAGAAAAAACGCGGCATGGACATTCTACGGTTTTATGGTGCGGTTGAGTGTGATACACACACACATGCACACACTCACTAGAACAGTGAAAAACACAGGTGAGCAGTTGCAACAACCACCAAACACAACAAAGGACCTACAGCACTCGAACCACCTCACCCACCGCAGTGGGTCATAAACAAAAAAGGGAAACCAACCAAGGAAAACAAGAAATTTAGCTTAAAATAGAATAGCAGTGTCGCTTCCTCAATGTTTCGTTCCCCATCTCTCTCTCTCTCTCTATCTCTCCACTTCTCTCTTTCCCAGTGGCTGTCTTCCTTGTCTTGCTGTCTGTCTGTCTGGCGACTCAATTGGCAATGACGCGCTTCGTGATGGCTGCGAGTGTTGCACGCTTTACAAAACGGAAATTGAAGCATAAAATTGCCAAGTTGAAAGCAAGAAGCAGCAAAGTCAAAGAGCAGCAACAATCACAACAGCAACAATAACAACTGTATACCACACACACGCAAGCTAGCGGAAACAAGTTTATTTAGCGTTGAAATCGTGTACATTATCTTTGGATTCGCAAACATTATCCGGATATAAAATGCTCGAACAACAGCAACTAAAGCAACAGAAACAACAACAGTCAATTATAAATGGGAAGCAAACTGGAATTCGTTCTCATAAAGCACTATAGAAGGAAAAAAGAAAAAACATACAAAATATGCGATTAACATATATCCTAGTGAATTTGTAGGTTGCTTATAAATAAGGTATATGCATAGCTTCAACACAGGCGGAAACGAACTGGAAGCTTCTCTTTTGCATTTTCAATTTCAAACATTTCTCTGCTAAAAAGTATGCAACGCTTTTTTTTAGTTTTTGCTCTTGGAGGGAAAAGTTACTGTTGGCGATTTTAAGGCGAGTTTAAAATTCGATTTATGGGTTAAATCTTATAATAAATTAATTTCAAATATGTGTCGGAACAAAAAGGCCAAAGAAATTAAGCAGGAAGCAAAAACATAAAATTAAATAAAAGTGCGCTGCGCAGCTAGCTCAAAATTTTAATTATATTTGCAATTGCAATGCCATAAATTTTCAACACAAATATCCACACACACACACAGTGTGCCTCAGCAGCCGCAAGTTTGCTCAGTGGTATGCAACAAACGGCGAAGCGAAAGCAATGGTGGTGCGAGTGGAGGTGTAGTGGGGTGTTTAACATGTGTATGCGGACAGCAACGGCAGCAGCGACACCTACGCAGCAGCTACGGCAACCCAAAATATGTGGCAAGATATTTTAATATGGCCACAGGTTCGGGGTGTGTACAAAAGTGATGCAAGACGCAGAGGTTGGGAATCGCGAGGGAGTCGCTTAGGGTCGTTGGCAGAAGTAAACCTTAAATTAAATTGCAATTTGTGGCTTAATTTATTTTTATAGCGCACGTCGGCGACTGAGATAGAAAATCCAAAGAGCAAAAGAGAGAGAGAGAGAGAGAGAGTGAGTGAGAGATAGACAGAGAAATAGAACGACAGAAGTTAAAGCATACTTAGTGGCTAAGCACACACAGCCAGACACTCGGATAATGCTATTATTGGAATTTTAATTTCCTATTTTTAAAGCTGTTGTGTTCTAAGACAATTGTGTTCATCTGCCCTGAGTGCTTCCTCCCGTTTGTAGTCAGACTCTGTGTCTATACACTGTCAACGAAATAGGGTATGATGTATGATTAATCTGGTTTGATACAGCCAGGTTTGTCTATTCATATTTTTGTTACATGGGTCTCTTTTTGAAACAGATGCTTAAATCGTTTATCTCAAATTACCATAACGGTCTGTAAGAGCATATAATCTTCGGCGTGCCTCAACTAAGTTGTTCTTTCCTATTTGGCTTTGACACAAGTAGCTGCCGCGTTGCCTCCCAAAAATATACCTGGCTGTCTTGCTTTCGGTTTTGGCTGGTGTGTAATTTTACGCGAAGTTACAACGCATCAATCAAAGCGTTCGCTGAGCGTGTGTGTTTCTGTGGTGGCAACAATTTTAAGGCAAGCTAAAGCTATAAGGTCTGATACTCTGAGCACAATCATCCAATCACCTGCTCAGACAGACAGAGAATGAGAGAAAGTAGGAGTAGGGATGGGTAGGGCGATGGTGGGGCACTATGTGCTGTATATTATATATATATGCTCAGTTTTCCGCGCTTTTAGCTATTTAAGTCGTTGTCAAATGTGTACAACAAATTGGAAAAAATTTTGAAATATCTTTAGAATTTTAGTGGCACAAATTGTGGCATTCCAAGAATCTGAGTTTTGTTTTTTACAAAACTTTAAAATATTACGTGAACAAATATAAAAGCTTAGTGTAATTAAATATATAACCATTTTTCTAATCTTTTTTATTTATTGTGCCTTATGTGCCCACTGGGTATTTTTGCATCACAACTTGTATGCTAGCTCGATGATTGCCTACGAACGTCCTGGCAGCGTCATTGCTGACTGTGGTCATTACCAGTAGCTATGGGAACAGGCGCCCACACACCCACCCAGACACGCACACACACAAGCTTTAAGCCTATTATCGTTGCAAGAGAGGAGCGTCATCTTGCCGTAGCTATTACAAGATGTCAAGCATGATTCTTACGTCTGGCACGAACACATGTCAACACAGTTCTTGCCGATGTGGCTGACAACAGCCACCTGACAACAACAACCACCTGACATTGTGTCAAAACAATAAAATATGCAACTAATGCGATTACAAGTTGAATACCAGTCTCTTCCCTAGCTTCTCACTATCTGCGCTTTAAATCGCATAAATTTATGCTAAATTATGATGAATTGATTTGCGTCTGGGGAAACTTGACTTTGGTCGAGAGTCGTCGAGGGTTGTCATCTTATTATGCAGAGCGTCTGGGCCAGAAAGAAGCGTGACAATGAGACAATGTCCAAAAATTTCAAGTTGCTTCTGCCCATTCCTTATTTCACATTTGCACATTGCCACACAGCAAGAAAAATGTGAGTAGATCTTGCATAAAATAATTTGTAAATACTTTTAATAAGCACTATTGAATTACTTACTTAAAATGACCAGATGAAGTCTCAAATACTTATTATGAGTCCGAAGCTGAGGTTTGAATTCCACTTTTCGTTGCCAAATCGTTTTAAATGATTTTTAAATATTTTCCTTTGATTAAGATGAAATATCTAACTTATTGTAAGTTTCGTACTCAGCTGATGTGTTGCCTAATTCTAAACTAATAATGAAAAAATGCTTGCAATTGAAGACTTCCTAAATCCAACTTGAAAATTATGGAAGAAGTTGGGATCTAAGAAATTTCAAACTTTCAGAAATAAATCTTATTTTTTTCTTTCTGTGCACTTCCTGTTGCCCAGTGCATTTCAGTGCGCGACGCGTGCTAGTTGAATTTATTGTGGCTCAGATCCGAAAGTTGCCTTCGGTCTCCTGTCGCGGCATGTCTGAAAGGGTTTCGTGGGATGAGGCGTGGTTGTGCAGCTGCCCAGCAGCAATTTGCAGTTTTACGCTTACTTAAATTGTGTCTAAAGTGACAAGGGCCAAAAAACGGGGACGCGTTCATTGGGGGTAGTTGTTGCTTTTGCTAAAACTCTTGTACCCCACCCCAACCGCTTTGAAACTCTTGGTCTCCGTCTAAAAGGGTTAGAGCGCCATGGCGGCGTAAAAATTTTATTGTTATGTCGTTTTCCCCCACTTGTAGGATGTGGTCGGAGATACAGTTTATTCAGTTTGTTGTCGGCCACAATCGATATTCATATTGGGTATACAAATTGAAAATTATGACACAGCGCTAGGCGGGAAATTCATTTATGTTTTATGGTCAACACTGGATTACAAATATAATACACAAGAGGGTTAAGCGCACACAAGGGCTTAATAACCAAGCGTCTAGAAAGCATTAAGAGCAAGTGAGAAGCGATTCGATAGAAGCATAACAAGAAGAGAAGCAAACAGCAAATAAGGCTAAGCTAAACACGAGAATCTACATAATCGATTGGAAGAGTCGCTTCAAAGATGTAAACCAAGAAGTAAAGATGTGAAGAACTGAAGCGAAAAACAAGAAAAGCATGTCAAAGATTATATACACCTTTAGACCAGACCCGAATTGCTGTCACTGTAAATAAAAAAACCAACAGTCTGATTTTTATATTTCTTGTCTGAATGTTGGAAACATAATAACACGTATAACTAAAGAACTAATTTGTATGTAAATACCATTGGCAACAACTGAACAGCAAAATACTATCGTGATGATCATTGCTAGAAATCTTCTCTCTTTTCTGACAAATTATCATTCGAAATGTAAGCGCTTCGATCCTTCCCTTGCTTCAGCCTATTTCTCTTTGAACAGCCCTTCTCCAGTGTTCTTCTAATAATATTTTTAGCTCTGCCTTTTGCTATTTTAAAGCTTTTGACCAATTTTGCAAGGCAACATTCTTAAAGTCTTATCCTCTATTGATTATCTGCCAACGCTGTACGAAGGAAAATTTGCATTTTAAAATCATTTTTTGGGAAAATTAAAGAAGGACATTAAATTGTGGGGAAAACAATGAAAATGTTTCTGCAGCTATCCGCTATCGGGAAGCCGCATCTTTTGCAAACTAAATGAATGTTGATGCGTGTATCCGCATTCGCAACACCCCGCCAGGAATTGAATGCGAAAAGCAAACCCTCAACCCCAACCCCAACCCCATTCGTCACACACTGACAACCCCCAACAGCGCACATATGAAGCGGCTACCCTCTAGTTTTTGTGTGTTATTCGAACTCAAGTCTGCGGCCTGTTACGTAATGTGATAAGAATGCGAAGAAACCCACCAAAAAAAAACAAAAAACTCAAACCTTGGGTTGTTTACACTGTACAAAAGCTTCGAATAAACAAACTATATACAAACTAAAAGTAAAAAGAATTTTGAATTGCAATTGATTGGGTTTTGATTTGAATTTAAGGACTGATTTGAAATACGAAAGTGAATTAAAAGTATTGAATAGTATTACTTAAGCTTAGCTCCAAAGTAAAACCCGATTACAACTAAATAGATTTCTTTGATATAATAATTGAAATCGAAATTTCACTTTGAATATTATTAGAGTAAAAATTGTTGGTAGTGTATAACAACCCTCAATTCAGTTAGACCGCCCCTAACCCCCAACACCCCTTATGCGTAGTTACAATCTCTCAGTTACTCTCAGCTTTCTCTCGGGATTCTGTGGTCCATTTTGCTTTTGACTTTCTGCATTTGCATAATATTATTTTCTATTTGTTTTTGTTTGCCTTCCGAGCAAATATTGTCAATTCCAATTGAATTTTGACATTAGTTGAGATGCTGTCACTCCCGCTCACTTCCCTCTTCCCCCTTGCACGACCAGCGCAGATACCCGGCTCTACCTTTTTGTATTGTTCTTGTTTAGGGACTCATGCGATTTGTCATGCTGACTAAAAACTTGAGAAATAGTCGAGATTTGCTTCATGGTCGAACTTTCTTGCCTCTCTGGATTTACGGCTTTATGGTTTACCTGTCCATCGTGGTATTATGACCAGTTGCGTACGGGGGCGTCGGGATCGGGATATGTTTGGAGGCGAGCGCATTGAATATTTCAACCAGGACACTTATCCACTCAAAATAATATTTGCCCTATAATTTGATTTTTTTCATAAACATTATTTCTATATTCACGATTTCAATTTCTTAAAAGTAACGCTTTCCCCAAAACCAACAATACAAATTATTCGAAAATTCTGCATTTAAATACAACTTTTTATTTTAAAGCAACTAGTTTCAATTATTTCGCGATTTTCTTAATTGATTATTTATTCTGAGTGTAGCTTCAATATCTGATAATTGCAAAAGGCAACGACAACCACAAACAACAGTCGAGAAATTGTGTAAAACACAAAATTGAAGAGATGCCAAAGGAATTTTCTGTTGACATTTTTTAATTTTACACTTGACTGACTGACGCGCATCGGACTCGCAGCAAAAAGAGATCAGAAACCGCCCCTTTCGCCAGTCCTTGGACTCTGTGCATTTTCTGTGTACCAAGGATTAGAGCAGGTAATATGTCTGTGTGTGTCCATATAAATAAACTTTATATCAAAATGCAATTCGCTGCCATATTAAAAGTGGATTTTACGAGTCGCTCGTCAAAAGCACAAAAGCACTCAGAAAAATGCAATAGATTGCAACTGTCTCCGTACACGAAACTAATATAATGACACCATGACATGTCTTGAATCGTTTTTGTTGACCCGAGCCTTAAAGCGGGCTCTGATGAAAATGTTATGTCATATACGAATTGTCCAATTTAATAACATCGACAAGCCGATGTAGAAAAATAGTTCGCTTTTGCTCGTAACTTGGCATTAATGACATTATAAACTAATGTCAAAAATTAGATTATTACATTAGGAAACAGGTCCACATTTTTAGTGGCACGAATTCAAGTACCCTTGACATACTAGTTTGTATAGCAATAAACATACGGACATATCGACTGGGCTAGTAATGCTGGTCAAGAATATATATTCCTTACGGTTTCGGAGACATTTCCTTCAATGCATTGCAAGCTCCACGACAAAATTATAGTACTCATAAATTGCTCTCATAGTCGTTGACATTATGCTCCCAGTCTACCTAAAATAATTGTATTAATTACATTCGCAACTCTGACAACATTTTATAGATTATGAAAAATGCAGTTTGCTTTTATTTCTGCTTTTCAGCACTTTCTTTTTCATCATTTTATTTTAAAGACTTGAATTGTGCTGCGTCTTTCGGGTAGCTACATATTGATTACTACGTTCATTCAGCTGTGTAAAGCAATATTCTTTGTGGATCGACAAGAAAATCTATGCAAATTGACTGACAGCTTATTGTTTTGGCTTTGATTTAGCAAGAACAGCAACAGCGACAAATAATGTTTATCAATTGTTTATCTGCCATTTCTCTCGTCTGACAGCTTCCATCTCCTTTGGCTGCAGTCAGTGTTGAACCCATTGTATTTGCATAGCTGGCACGTGTTCTGAGTGTCCAGGCCAATCCCAAAATCGAAATCAGTTAGTATACACTTACCTAACTAACAACCTTGTCTCCCCCCCCCCCCCCCCCCCCCCCCCCCCCCCCCTTGCTCGACCCTTCCGACCAAGCCTCTGGTAATTGGCAACGAGCTGCGCTCAGCAGGTTTCCATGTTATAAAGTCATTTGCATATTTGCTGTTTATGTTGAAAGCAAGATTTCGTTATTAACATTATTTAATTTGTTTACTTCGCATTTGCTTCAATAGCTTTAACCCTCCGCCCCACACCCAACTGCGAAAGGGAGGGGGGCGGGGTCGAGGAGAAAATGGGGCTAAAGTGAAAGTTGCACTGAGCGCAGTGAAGGTGAATGCTCAAAATTCTGTTGACCGAAGCGGTTTTTGTGGCTCAATTGGCTTGGGGATTTTGTTTGCCTTCGCTTTAGTGTGTGTGTATGAAGGGTTCCTTTCGTTAATTGCAATTATGAATGCTGCTGCTTCTCTTTCTCCTCTTACTCTTAGTTATGATTATAGTACACTCAGCACTCACCCACGCTTTTGGGCCAAAAAGCTGCCATAAATAATACCAAGTACTTTGTTTTCTGATCTGGTCTGGCTTAAATATCGTGTTCCATTTAAGTGCTGCTAGTGCTAAAATAAACTTACTCCAGTCTTAGTTACACAAACTGTAATTTCAATTTTGGGATAAATGGATAATTACAACTCAATATAATAATTTAGTTGTTCAACAAATATAAAATTGCTTAAAACAGTAAAGTAAATGCGTATACTTAATATTTAATAGATTGATTGATTTTGTCAAGTTGGAATTGAAAATCGCTTAGTGTCCTAACTAAATTAATTATATATGGATATAATTTGCAAATATATATGGTGAATTTTGGTTTTCCACATAGTTTAATTAAAAGTCTATACTCATGGAATGGATTTTATTATGAGGACAGCCCTTTTATTCGATTGCTTATACGGCACTTGTCTAGAGATGGTGACTAAGTCTACTTTACTCTGCGGGATTTGTTTGTGTACTTGCCATCAAGAATTTGTATAAATGTCTGCAGACAGTGCTGAAAGCAAAAACATATTTAACAAGTAAGTAAAAATGAGAGCACAGACTGCATAAATGTAAGAGTGAAAATTGACTACTTATTTTTTATACATATAAATTATTGCGATAGCCCGCCAAGCAACCACCCCGCGCGCAATTGCTTTTGCCTTTGGCACGCTCTTGTTTTGTGTTTTTCGCCCTTTGATTATCGGCAATCGACCGACAGTCGCAACCCTTAGCCACTTTGTCTAACTCTTCTTTATATGCTCTTCACTTCTTCTTTTTCTTCTTACGCTGTGTCTGACCCAAGGAGAAGCGAAGAGTCTGGAAAGGGTGGATGGGGGCACGGGCTGTGTAATATTGCGTCTGTGCGCTGTCTCGTCGCCTGTCGATTCGCATTTCCTTTGAGTTGGGTCGCCTTTGCCTGCGTCCAAGTCCAGCCTTCGTTTGGGGCTTTTCATTTCATTTGCTACGGAAGTTGCTAAACGCTGCATCCGTTCGATGCATGTGCGTGTGTGTGTGTGTGTGTCTGTGTGTAATGGTTGTTGTGAATATGTGTGTGTGTGTGTGTATTCTTGTCCAGCTTTCACCTGAACGACTGTAATATATGTGTTGTTTGATTTGATTCGAATTGAATTCGTTGCCTCATGAGTTGGTACAAATCTCAGTCTGATTTACCGAATAGTTGTTACTATGTCCCCCAAATCTACATGCCACCCTGTTCAGTTGTAACCACTGCCCACCCTTTCCGCCCTGTTCATCACAAATGTTAATTGGCAAGTTTTCTCAGCGTGTACACTAGAAAAACAGCTTGATTTTTATTTCGGTTATTGTTTCAGCTTTGGTTTCTCTTAAAATAATAAAACTTGAAACTTAAGCTGAGACTAGCTCGTAATAGCCGCAAAGTATGCAATAACAAAAAAAACCCACACAAATCCTTGCAAACAATCTTGACCGGACCAAGTTTTGTCTTCCTCAAGTTGACGTACCCTGTAGACGAAAAAATGCCCAGACGAGGTATCAAAATGTCCAGAATTGCGTTGCCTCTTAAAATTAACGTATCAGTTAGTATAATTAATACTTCACTCTCTCTCTCTTTCGTTCCAGTCACTTTTACTTTATCTATCTTCTTGGCTAAATTTTGCCAACTCTTATTTTCATCAGATTTAACTTTCGCCCAATTTGCCATATATTATTAATAAACTTAAATATTCTTATACTTTACAGGGTGTATCCACAATAGTAATCTCTGTTGTTTTGCGTGCCGTCATTAAATCCAAGCCAAGCCGCAAGCTCATCTTTGGCAACAACGACTTCAACTAAGACGACAGTTTTTTGGTGCATGCCAAAAACTTGTAGCATACGCTGCGGCACACCGTATTCTCCCTCGCCCAACATCCTTAACTCACTGTCCTCACATAAAAAAAGGAGAAAAGTTTGAAGAAAAAAAAATCGCAAGTTTCAGACGAAAGTAAAAACACCGCTTCGACAGTCGACAGTCAAAACTTTTTTGATTATCTTAATTGCGATTACGGGACACCGAACACTCCCCAACATCCAACTCCCTCTTCCCCTTCCCCATCCTCATTCCCATTCCCATGCAAACCATGCGTGTTTGTGACCCAAAACAAGCAGACAGACAAACAGACAGACAAACAGACAGCCAGACAATCGGACAGTTAGATAAATAGATAGAGAAGCTGGGATTGATAGCATAGATAGCGCAAGAGGGGGTGAGATTAGAGTTGGGGCTTGGCTTGGAAACCCCAAAAGACAGACGTACTGAAATTAGGCGGAAAGCTCTAGACGTTTCCCCAGTCTGCACTCCGCTACTCGAAATTAACAAGATTGGATCCCTTTCCCTCACAAACGTTGAATACGAAGAAAACAAACAACAACAACAAAAAGTGTGGCCAAGCAATGAAAGAAATTGGGCTATCAAAAAGCTGCACAAAAGTTTGACCAACTCTGGTGAAAGGGCAACCATTCTGCTCTTGGGCACAGCATACCCTGTAAATTAATTGCTAGCTGGTTATGCTACGTTAGCTTAAATCAAAATGTATAACAAATAGAGCGGATTAATTAGCAAAAATGTATTTAAGCTGAGTAAGAAATTGAATGCAATAAAATCGTTTTTAAACATATATATATGTGTATATATATATATATATATATAATTTAAAATAATATAAATATATATAAAATATAGGCAGCGATAGCTTTGAGCCGCAAAACTTTAGCTAATGAGGGGTGTGCAGGGTGTTGAGTTGTCAAGCAACTGTCGAGATTTGTCATCAGTATTTGTTCGACTCGTAGCCATATAGCCAGTCTGTTGTCCATTTTCTTGCCGACATCCGCTTGGGGCTGAAAGTTTCTCCAAAGTTTTTGAGCAGCATTTGACTGGAATGACGAGGTATTCAGCCCTGTTCTTAGCCACCCACCCACACCCGGATCACCCTCGCCAGCTCATTTCCTGCCACCAACATCTACCCCTCACATGGAACACAACACAATTGGAAAATAATCATAGTTTGGCGAAAAAATTCTGATTATGTTGGGGACTGCAAACAGTCGCTTGGGGCGCATCGAGGACCTTTTGGCCAGTTGCAGCTAATCTACTTACAATGTGAGAAATAAGCTAATAGAAGTACGCATATCCCTACCCCAAATATCGAGCCACCCCTCTGCGCCATTCATTGTATAGCTTTAGCTGTGGAACTGCCCTATAATTGCTGCTCATAAAATGCAATAATGGATCTTATTGATTTTGCAACTGAGCTATTAAATGGGAAATCCAAATGTCTGACTATTAAATCTATACCGATCAATAGCGTGAATATCTTTATGTAAATGTATAAATATCTTTGTGTAAAGGTACAAGTACATTTGTTTTACAATTCTTCTTTTGGTGATTTCAGTGATTCTTAAACGCAGCTTTGCTGTATGAATAACATCAAAGGACCGAGGTTGCTTTTAAATTATAAGCATAGCTTTGCCACCTGTGCAGAAAAGTGCATTTCGGAGTCGCCTTCCAATCCCGCTTCGATTTTGTCAGCACTTCCTCTTATAATGTAAGTATTATTTGCCGTTATCTGCCCTAACGACAGGATAAACCACTTTGCGGCGTTGTGATATGTGCTCAGAGAAGGATACAATCACACACACACACACACACATCCACACACAGAGAGTGGGAGCGAAAGAGACAGAGACTGCTTTTAGGTTGAGGGGATGGCTGTGTGGTATTTCCTTATTTTATACAAAAAATGGGCACAATGTGTCATTGCCGACGCTGACAACTTTGATGAAGTGTCGCGTTGACAGAACCGTCGCGGATGACTCTGGAGTACCAGCTCTACACTCAAAGAAAATAATTGGGTACCATATATACGTAAATTTTTGTTTGGTTATGCACATTGTGGCGTTCTTAAAAAGTAAGAAATTCAAATCAAATTCTTAATTCAACTGTGATATCATATTCAATTAAAATATAATCAGTTCCATCTAGAGTTGAAGTTCATTAATTAACAAAGTAGCGTTTTTATCTGAGTGTATGATTGGCTATGTTTGGTGTGTATGTGTGTGTGTGTGTGGTACGATGAATCAGACGCTGAGCGGGAAACGCTCCCTGATATAAAATGTGTAAAATATTGGCTATCTACATAAAAGACTGGAATGGGGCAACGCAACTGGTAAAACCTAGGAATTCAATTTATATGCAAATCATATGCAGCCATCAAGACAAATATTAAATAGAAGTGTGTTCTTCCCCACACCCCAAGTCTCCCACCCACCATCAGACACATACACACACACACACACACACACACACTTTGGCTATGCGTAAGTATTTTCACAAGATATTTATTAAAAAAAATATAATTATGCAACATGTGAGGTTATTTAAATAGAAGCAGCAGCAAAAGAGGCATCAACACCCCATTTTCTATGTTTATAACATATTGGTAAAAGAGATGTGGTATGCGAGCTGTGGGGAGTATCTGTGTGTGCAAGGCATATACATAATTCAAATTTGCTGCGTCTCTGTAGATTAGTTTCTGAAATTCACGAAAACAGAATTTCCTTATTGCTTTAAGAATGATTTGATGGAAATTAACAAAAATGTTAGAAAGCTTGACACATAAAAGTAAAAGAGTTCTGTATGAAAAGTTCAGAATGTTACCGTTATCCATATTAGGCATATAGCAACGATCGATCACAATTGAAAATCGTATTATTTTTATTAATTTAAGACATTTTTACAGTAAATTATTAACTATGCATATCTAAAGGTGTGCAGGGATCTACGTAAAATAGCGAATACCCTCCTCGTAATCTTCGCGTACATCGTACGCAGTGGGCGCATACCCATTGTAGGCACTGTAGCCGCTCTTTGCGTTGCAGGCGCATGGCTTCTCCTTGACTATTTTTTTGGGTTGCTGAACTTCTTCTTCTTCTTCTTCCTCCTCCTCTTCGTCTTGCTTCTTGTAGTGCTCCTCGTACGAATGTTCGGCATAGGTCGGCTTGGTGGTGTAATGGTCGCTGTAGCATTCGGTGGTTGTTTTGGGCTTGTGCTTCTTGCTGCTCTTCTTGCTGATCTTATCCTCGAGTTTCGCTATCTCCTTTTCCTTGATGCTCTCAAAGAATTCGAGTTGCTTGAGCTTCTTGTCTTCGAAAAACTGTTTGATTTTCTCCATTTCATTCTCCTTCTTCTCCGCGAACAAATTAAGGAAATCCAATTTCTTGAGCGCCTCCTTGTGCTGCTTCCCATCCAGTTTCTCCGCCAGATCTTCCAACTTGGGCAGCTTCAGCAGCCAGGCTTGTGATAGTTGCAATGCTGTAATTTGTAGATTAGTAGACTTTCGAGCCATTTTAAGCCACTTTGAGCCACTTACCCATTGCGGCAATCAGGAGCAGCATTAGTTGTTGCCTCATTGTTGTGCTTGGCATTTTTGCTTGTGCGTTGGGTGCTGTGTCTGACTGCTAACTGTTTCCCTCTGTCTCTGTCTCTGCCTCTGTCCCGCCAGCTGCTTTTAAGCCAAAAGTCTCACCAGCTTGGTCCAAGCTCAGCTCTTTTGAGGCTTGAAGGTGAGCCGGAGCACGTGCTGCACTCCAGCTGATAAGCACGTGTGCATTTATTTTGTTGCATTTTGAATATGTATGCTTATGCGTCTTATCGTTGTCACTTGGCATGTGGCTTATTGATAGAAACACCCCACCTGTTCAGCTATCCCCCTCTCTGAATGCTCACTGCTGCATATAGTTCAATGCACTTGGCACTTTCGAATAGATAAGATTGATTGCTCATAAATATACAAAAATTGACCTTTTGCCAGAATAGCAGATTTTATTCTTATTGTTTCTTATACATCTTTGTATGTATGTATACATGTATATACGTATGTAGCCACCCTCTTGGCCAGTTGTCAGTTTGATAAGTCGACGGCAACACAAATGTTGTTCTATGTCTCTCACAATAATTCGTTGCACGAAACAAACTTACCGAGAGTTGTGTGCGAGAATGAGGGAACTTTTTTTTTTGCGAGTCGGGGGGCTTGGAACTTTAATTGAATGCGCCCTGAAACGAGCTCTGAAACTGGGGAGCGGCATCGCTAATTGACTTGGCTGCTGGCCATTATCAGCTGAGGGGGTAACGTGCGGAGAGGAAGAGGGAGGAGGAGGGGGGTAGAGGGAAGAGGGTGTTGGAGTTGATGTGTTGAAAGTGGAAGTTAAATTGTATTTGTTTAGTGCGCCTGCACAAGCCACTGCGGCCGGGTGCTGAAGGGGGGAAATGTGCGCCTGCTTGCAACTCGAACTTCAAGCAAATATATTTTTGCCACATGTGGCAGCCTCACGTGTGCGTGTGTGTAGTGTGTGTCTGTGCATGTGTTTGTTGTTGGCTTGTTTTGTGTGGCTATTTGTGCTGAGCAAACAATTTGCTAAATTAATTGCACACCAACTGTTGTTTGCCAGTGATTGCTTGTGTATGGCTGCATGGACGTAAGTGTGTGAGTTCTTGTTATTGCCAGCAATGTTGTTTTTACCTAAGCATAACACTGCACATCGGCTGTGCACAGCAAATACTATAACCAAATCAGCATTTTTTTGGCTTGGAAAACATAAGAGAACCTTTTACAAAACTAACTGTGAGCGCGTAAAATAAATGCATACAAATATTTAAAAACTTTGAAACTCAGCCATTATTATTGTTGCTGGTAGAAAAGTGAGAAATTTACAAAAGCTCCTAATTAGAATGGTAGATAAGGGCGTGGCTTTCATACCGACCATTTACAGAATTCAGCGCCCCCTTTATGAAAAGCTGAGTAAGTCTTCGATAATTTATTAATTAAGCTCATGTTTGTGGTTTTTTTTTACCGCTTACATTTGGCGAGTTTTGCAAACCTGTTTAAAATAATTGAAAATATAAAGGCTTTTAAATGTGATTTTAATGTCTGCCAATAATCAGATGGGATCGTCATATTAATTATGTAATTCACCGAATTTCATTAAGCTGCAAGCTTAACTCATTCATCTCAGGCCAAAATTACAAATTACATTTCAGAATCGTGTAAATAAAAAGTTACGTTTCAAATTACAGCTTGACCATTTGAAGATTCATTTACTTTATAAGTTCATATCATTAGCTAGTCATGAAACAACAACTACTAGTTTGTTACAAAACAAAAAACTAATACTAAACTTATGCAATTTACTTTGCTTAATAGCTTATACGCAACATTATAATTCAATGCCAACTTTAAACTTCCTTAAAATTGTTTTTTTTTTACATGTCTGTACACTATATCTTTACACGTAAGCAGTTTTGTGTTTAACGGCTTATTTAAATGCCTAATTGAGTTTTCTTCATTTATTTTTTGTGATTTTTGCTGAGATTATCAGCTGCGTTTTATTTTATTTTAGTTCATTTTCGTTTTTCTGCTGTTCGCAGCTTGTTAATGACTTGTTTGTGTTTTGTTTGCAATTGTTCCAACATTTTGCTGATGGTGTAGCAAAAATAGAAAAAGAGAAATCAACATATTCGTTGAATTGTTTATGCAAAAATCATGTTGTTTGCTTTATTATTATGTCAGTTCTGTATAATATAAATACAAAAAGCGATAAATAAAATAAATAAATATGTATTAATTCGTTGATAGTTTGTTTAGTTAATGGTAAAATGTCTTGGCCCAATTGTATATAGTGTAATAGGTATTATGGGATAATGCGATGATTGTGGATGTTGCCCAAATTAAGTGGCAACTCTGGAAGTGGCTCCAATAGGGCCGGATCATCGAACTCGCTAGCATTATTTTCAGTATCATCATCATTATCATTATCGCCAGACGTTGTTGACGAGGCTGTTGGTGTAGTTGCTGTTGGTGCTTCTGTTGTCGTTGTCGTTGTTGTTGTTGTTGTTGTGCTGCGTCTACGCAACTTACGACCCTTGCGTCCTTTGCGTCCCTTGCGGCCGAAACGTTCCTTTTTCTGTTGGAGCAGCTGCTTGGCTAAACTCAGGGTTGCCATCTGTCCAAAAACAGTTGGATAGGGCGCCATTGAATAGGGCTGCAAGGTTGTCGTTGTTGCTGCGCTTGTACTGCTGCTGCTGTCAGCAAATGTTGTTATGATTGGTGTTGTTGTTGTGGCTGGTAACTCTGTTGTAGTATTCGCAGCAATAATTGTTGTTGCTGTTGTATTTGCTTGTGGTGTTGTTGTTATTGTTGATGTTGCTGATGTTGTTGTGGAGCTGGATGGCTCTGTTGTTGCTGCTCCTGCTGTTGTTGTGGAAGTTGCTGTTATAGTTGAGTTGCTCAAGTCTGGTGTTGTTGGTGTTGTTGGTGTTGTTGATGTTGTTGGTGTTATTGGTGTTGTTGGTGTTGTTGGTGTTGTTGATGTTGTTGGTGTTGTTGGTGTTGTGAAAGTGGCTGTGGTAGTTGAGTTGCTCAATTCTGTTGTTGATGCTGGTGTTGCTGCTGGTGTTGATGCTGGTGTTGATGGTGGTGTTGATGCTGATGTTGTTGTCGATGTTGCTGCTGTAGTTGGGTTGCTCAAGTCTGGCGTTGTTGTTGCAGCACTTGTCGTTACTATTGCTGCGGTTGTTGTGGAATTTCCTGCTGGTGTCGTAACTGTTGCGGCTGTTGTTGAGCTAGCAACAGTTGTCGTTGTAGATGTTGCTGCTGTGGTGCTGCTTGATGATGATGCTGTTGCTTCTGTTGTGCTTGTTGGTGCTATTGTTGTATTGTTCTCTGCCGCAGCAGCAGCAGCAATCACCTCGCTAATATTGATTGTGATTGTCTCATTGAGTCTCGTCTCATTCAAAGATTGCAGCGCATTATTCGAGCTGACAATTGTTGCTACGAATGTCTCTGAGTTCTGCGCCGTAGACAGGTCACAGCAGGCGGCTGAAAATCATCAATAGTCAGTTTAGGGAATTAATTAGAAGGCCGGAAGACAACAGAATCCCACTGTCTACCACAAGGCAACCACATGGCAAACTAATTACCTAATGCTGTTACCACAACGAGCGCAATTAAATGACAACGTGCCTGAAAAACTGGCAGCAACATTATGCGATTTGATATTGCGTTTGCTGCTATAGATACTGTTGTCATCCCAGAAATTCCTTAATTAGCCTCTGGGTGCTTGTTGATGCTGCTGTTGCTGTTGCTTAACAAATTTGGTTAATTGAACTGATTTGCGAAATGCTCATCAGATGCTTTTTTATATTGCACGTCGCACGGAAACGTGTGGATTGTACGTGAGTTTCACTATTTACTTATCTGTTATCTTGTATCTGGCATCTGTCGTCTGTCAGATAACAATCACACATAGTAGCAATTGTTGCTGTTGTTCTCTGTTGCTGTTGCTGCTGCTGCTGCTGCTTGTCGATGGCATCTTTGATACCGGAAATATAACCACGTGTTGGTGGCTCACACCCAGCTTTAACCATCGGAAGCCATTTAGACCAAATTTTCTATTTGGCAATTTTGCTTGCTATTAATTTTGAGGGTCGCTGCTGCTCTTCAACTTGGTCAACAGGCACGTAAACGTGGCCAACAGCTGGCATCATTTGATATGCGAAAAGACAGCAACAACGGCTCAGCTGCATTATATTGAAAATTAGAGCAATCAGTAAGTTTGTCTATATCATTTAACAATCCACCCTTATTATTTATATCTTTAATTCTTTCAGTACTTTTTCTTGATATGTTTTCAAAAGTTCTGTATTTAACATATTTATTTACGTTATGGATGTAAATAGTGTCCAATGTTGCCGATAAATAATTGTTATTGTGAATGAGAGCAACAAATAGACTAGTTTACGACTAATATATACCCTCTAATCAAGTAATGGTGGTGAGTAGTGAGACTGAGAGAGTATATAGAAAAATGAAATAATGACATTTAATGATGTATATTAATTATAAATATAAAGCTAATTTGTCTGACACAATTTGTAGCCCTATTTAATGTGGATGCGGATTTTATATACCATATACTAGACTTTATATACTACTTTTGGTGTATATACTACAATATGATTTAATTCCGCAGCCTGTGATCTTTAATGCACCCAAATACTTTATGACTCATTTTTCTTCTTACCGTAACTATAATTTTAAGCCAATTGGTTTTAATCTAACTAACTTTAATTTTAGTTTTAGTTTTAGTTTGCGGACTGCATTTACTCTACATTAAGTATAAACATAGAAAAATAGAATTAATGAAAAGTATACTAGACATGGTAAACTTAATAAACTTTTGGGCAGCCTGATGACAGGGCATAGGGCATGTTATGAATACACACGAAACCATTTGCACGACTGTTGTTGAAATTTTAATTATTTGAAATAAACGTGACCAAAACTAAATGCAAGCTATAAGCTATATTATGAAACCGAAAACAAAAAACAACAAATTATCTAAATACAAAAATGAACAGAACCAAACAGGGTGCTCCATTTAAGAGTATGTATTAGTATTACATAAGCATGATATACAATAGTGTACAAAATCAGATATGAGTGACTTATAGATAATTTCGCTCATTTAGTTGAGTAAGGTCAGCTCGAGACTGAGAGAGACAGATTAAAAGGGAGGGAGAACTATACACACATTTGCTATTACTACGTGCTAAAGCATATATTTAAATAATCAACAGTTTTTCCTATATAAGTCGGTTTGTTTGGGCAACAAGTAAACAGTTCAAATTAACAACTCCTACAAACATGTTCAACAAAACGTTCCTCGTGGTCCTCGTCCTGTGTGGTATGTAAACTAATATATGCCTGGATATATTTAGGGATATTCTTCCACTTCTTCCACTTTTACAGCCTGCTCCTTTGGCGATATAATGGCACGTCCTCAACTGCCACCAATACCCGGATTACCCCCATTGCCCCAATTGCCCCAAATCCCCGGAGTGCCTGGAGTGGGCACGGTTACTGGCGTCGCTTCTGATGCTGCAAGTGGACCATTGGGTGCCCTCACCGGTCCGAAACTAGGCAAATGAGGCCTGCGCCAAAGGCAAAGCAAAACAAAAATGATCGGCAAATCTATCAATTGTTAATGCAATATTCTTTAACAGCATACAATCTAAGTCTATATCTATCTACCATTATTCATCGAATAAAACAAACTATCTTGCAAGCCGAAAAAAAACTTTGTGAACTTCATTTATTTAAATATTCCAGTATTTTATTAATTATGGTAAACAAATTAAAGGACATGAATATTCAGTATAGCAACTAACTGCCGATATCTACTTTGAGACTACAACTACAGCAACCTACTTTGGCAGCTAAATTAAGCAAATAAGTTTGTTAGCTTAAATAACAAAATAATGGAATAAACTCCACAAATAAGGTTAGCTAACTAAATAACTACAGGTAATACCTATGTAAACAAAGTGAAATTGGAACCGAATCAACTTAGTTGTATAAAAATGCTTTGAAATCTACATAGATCCCTTAGTTCCTTTCGTTACAACATGTAAAATGATTATTATGTTCTTAGTTTCCTTGATGATAAATTTAAAATTTTATTTGTCAAAACAATACTTACACAACCAATGCCGTTATGCAACACTCAATAGCCCACATCGCTATCCTACGTGTAGTATTGTGCTAACCTATTCAGCACGTAAAAATGGCCTTTTGGGGGTATTTAGTGCTAGATACATTTGCTTAATGATTCAGTTACACATTTTGTTTCTGACCATCAAGAATGTTGCACAAATGTACGACATGGATTTTAGTGATCGCCTGTAAGTTTCTATTCGACATACTCATTTTCTCATTGAAACTAAATTGTGGTTGCTTTGGACAGTGTTGACAGTCTTGGCCAGCAGCATTGCCCAAACGACAACGGCAACAACAACAACAACTACCACAGAAACCATGTCATCAGGTCGTAAGCTTGTCAAGGATTTTATGAGTAAAGTGCAGATGCTTATAACCAAGTTAAAACAGGACTTGCAGCAGCTGAATGCAGACAACAATGGTAACCGCATTAGCATTAGCTAAGTTGTCCGAAAGATATATACAGAAATATAAATAAATAAAATGAAAGATATTCATATACAATAAACTTTAAGCGTCCTAGAAAAAAGTCCATTGCGACGGCTATGATTGATGTTCATCTGTCAAGGGTCAGAGGTCAATACGTTTTTGAGCTACGCACACAAGAACAACAGTTTGCCACACACACAGACAAAGAAACACACACACAACGTTGGCTGTCATTTGTTAGAAAGCACTTCCAAGATACATGCAAGTGGACAGATGTTAACAAGTTGGATGTCGGATATGGAGTTGGTTGGTGGGGGTTAGAGGTGTGCAAGGGCTGAGCGTTAAGCGGAATGAAAATTCCAAAAAATTATACATAAAGGCGAGTGCAAAAGCAAAAAACACAGCAAAAAATAAAAAATACTAAAAGTATGCAAAGGCAATAGGTCGCATGTAAAATATGTTAGCCGAATATTGAATGCCCTTGCTGAAGATAATGCTATGTCAATAGATTTACGAAATCATGGAATATGAAGTATAGAAAAATATAATATGGATTATGGAATAATAAAGCAATATAATATAGAATACAGAAAACGCAGAGAGATACTTAAACACAAATCATTAATATATATAAATAAAAATGTAATTGAGAATTTGCTTATTGAAATTTTCTGCTATTTACACAAAATATAAAATTTAATAAAATACACAATTTGTTGCATTTGTAATATAGAAATTATGATACATACATCGGGAATTTTTAATGAAGAAGATGTGTTAATGCTGAGAATGTACGAAAATGTAAAATAATACAAATTTTGTATAAAAGAATAGATGATGTCACATATGCCAAGACAAAAATGTTCTCCCTACACACTCGGTTAGCGTATGAAAAAATGTGCCAAGAAAATCTTAACGAAATTTCTCACGTTTGCCATAATTACGAGCAAAATACGTGACATGTGTTTTGACTGCGAATTTAAGCTGTGACCCGCAACAGTACCAACAACAGCAACAAAAGCAATAGCTTGACGAGCTACCCCAAATCCCCCAACCACAAAACACTTCCCCCTATCCCCTACCGCTACAACACCTACATCCCGCTCCAAGGCACTATGCTTAAGCAATCTTGCGTTGCTCAGTTTGTTGCCGTCTTATTCATGTGCATAGACGTTGAAAAGAAAGGGTGCCACCGAGGGGGGTGTTGTATGTGTTTTGTAGTAGTATGTACATTCCGAGTTGTAAATGGTAATACGGTACGGCTCGTATACATAACCAATAAAAATAAAAATCTGTGCCAGCCCCCGAAATATGAGGGAGTAACTTGATTCGCAACGATTGTGCGAGTAATTCATAAAAATCTCTTGAGCAAATGCTTGCGACATGAATAATGCCAAGACAAAGAGCGAGAGAGAGAAAGATAGACACAGAAAGAGAGGAAGAGAGAGAGAGAGAGAGAGAGCTGTTCCGATTTCATGGGCCTTTTTTATATCCTTGTTTTATTTGTATATTTGGTTTAGTGCCACATCCTGCTCTTCTCTTACATTATTTATAATGCTTTAAAGTCGAACCACAAAAGATTTAGCTTCCTCTTCTTCTTTTTCTCCTTGTGCTTCTTCTTTTTCAACTCGGCAAGGCCAAGACTGGAATGGAAATCCCTAAGCGTTGGCAACGTGATTGAATTGTTGCCTGATTGACAGTTGACAGTTGAAATTGATTTTGGTGGTGGCTGCCAAAATACAGTGTGGTGGATGGTTAGGTCCGGGGGAGTACGCTTATTAATCCCCCGAGTGCAGGCGTGCATAAGTATCGGGCAAATGGATTAGACAGTTTTATGCCAACGAACTGTAACGCAATATTGAGTGAAAGGTGGGCGAACGGAAAAAGGATTTCAACGACAGCTCTGTGGACACAAATGGAGCCAACTATTTAATTAAGCTCAAACTTTACCACCCACTCATTGTTGAGTTCTGGCATATGGCATCCACATTCTCTCTCTCTCTCTCTCTCTGCCCTTCTCTGTCTCTTGTTGCGTCTGTGATATTATGTGACAGTTAATGAACGTCTGCAGCTCTTTGTTGTCGCCAATCAAAGGATAAAAACCCATGTGGCATGTGAACTGCATAGCCAATGTGACAGGGCAGTGTGGGGGAAGCGGGTGACTGCTACTGCTGTTGCCGGCAACAAAATTGCATTCAATCCATTGATGGATGATTTAAGTAGCATTAATCAAAAAAGTGTCAGTCCAACGAGAGGGTTGTAACCTGCAGCTGTGAGCAAATAATTAAGAATGGTCAAGTATAGAGTGCCGAAAAATTAAATGAGATGTCCTCAGTCGCTAATTAGAAGCCCTTTGAATTTGACTTACATTTTTGCCAGTCATATTTGACCGTAAGAAAAATATGTATTGAAATAGTTTATTTACTGAAAGGAAATCTTAATTATTGTGGGAGTTGGGAAGGACTTGACCGTTGGAGACAGTTTCAAGGAAACAATACAATTTAAAGATATCTAATAAGAGACAGCATACTCGTATGTATATTAAATAAAAATGTCAAAATTAATGTCGTTTATATACTTATGTTCACTATAAATTACAGTTAAGTTTAACAAATAGTATTTAAACTTTAGCCTAATCGAAAACTGGAAACTTTTTAAAGCCTTCGTTTACCTGCTGAATGATTTTCATCGATTATGTTCTCAAATCATAAAAAAACAAGTAATCAAAATGTCAAAAAAAAATTTAATAATAGCTAGTAAAATAGCTGACCAAGCTGGTAAAGCTGGTAAATTGTTGGGCTGGTAGTAAATTGGTAAACAGGTAGCTAAAATTGTAATGCCCTTAAACACAGGCCACAAAATAATATATTTTTATGTTAGCCTTGCTCAAACTGCTGGAATGGATCAATCAGACTGACTGCCAAAAGAATCTAGAGTGAGTGAAGCAGAAAAGGTTAACTTGCTTCAACAATTTGCCAGGACAATATGAAGGCTACAGGCAACAGGCAACTGGAAACTGGCAGGAGGTAGAAGGCAACAGGCAGCAGCACGAAAAGGAGCTTAGTCTCAGTATCCACAAATAGACGCAAGCTCAATGAAGAGTTCAATATGAGAGTATTGATTGCTTTGACAAATCTGAGGGCCTTGTAATTTCCTTACAAAACCCTACCACAAAAGCAGCAACAGCCAAGAGGGGGTCACGAAAATTCCCCAATTCCTCAATTCCCCAATGTGAAAGTCATAGAGAATGCTAGCAACAACCATTCAGGACCCAAAAAACACCCGTCTGGGGGCTTCAAAAGCAGTGGGTGGTTTTTATGATGCTTCGTTTGTGTGTCTGTGAGTATATCTATGGAAAATTAAATTCAATTGTGTGACAAGTTAATCCTATTTCTCATCTCCCAACTTTTATTTAAGCTTCATTCCTTATGCATTACATGCGCGCAAGAGACGAAGATGAGAAACTCCGCAGTCATGCAGTCAATCAATCAGTCAACCAGCCAGTCAGTCACTCTACTCGCTCAAGCCCAGTAGTCAGTCAGTCAGTTGGATGCTGTCAGAAATGTTTGATATGTTGCCAGACTCAACCAACACGCAACGTGCCAAGCCAGCCGGCTGTCAAGGCGAAAAGTGAAAGCGAAGGGTTGCCACCCAATGGGGAAGCAGATGGGGGTGGGGATGGGGCAGGTCGGTAGGATTTCTAGCAACACTTCATTAAACTCATAAAGCAATAAAATGTGCTCTTGATGAACAAAACAAAAGAACTGCCACAACACACAGCATCAAGCCCAAAACCTAAAACCCAAAACACAACCCCCCAATTCGAGCCCATCCACAACCACTTCACCCACCGCTGAGCCTTCAATTGTCTGACAGCTCGACATTGTCTGCTAATGGCAACTGCAAAGCTGTCGAGCATTGAATCGCAACCCATATCCATCTAATGGAAACTCTCTGCTCCGGCATCTCTCCTCCTGATTGCTGCTACTACATCCATCACGTGTTCTTCACAAAATACCCGAAGAACGCTTCAGTATACAAAAGGAAGCATTAAAGCTGAACTCTCTATCGCTCTCTTTCTCTCTCTCTCTCCCTCTCTCTTTCACTTCTTCCGGTTTTTATACGTTTTCTACTCAGGCATTCGATAATAATTACATTAGTTTTCTTTGTGTCAACAACTCTTATTTCCATTTCCAATTATCGCAAATGCTACAAGGAAGCCAACTTTTAGTTTTTATATAGCACGACGAAATTGTTACTTTCCATTCTAGGGCTGATGAGTTCCTTGACATCGTGACTTGAAATAAAATGCTTCAATAAATAATAAGAATAAGTATCACCTTTTTGTTTTGCACAATGATGTCGCCGAGTATGGAACAGCGTCGGACTTTTAAGAAACTTAATACGCAAATGTGGCTTCAAAAATCAGTTTATTGAGTCTACAATAAGTAAAGAACATAGAGTGATAATATACATGATGTTCAGGTGCACAGGTAATCTATTGAGCGTATGTCTTAAGATAGTAGAGAGTATTATAATCTGATCGTTTATCTCTCTTTGATTCCTTAAAGTACACATATTCTAGCCGAGTCAATATAGAACAGTCTATCAGTCTGCCGGACTCTGTTATATTTCTCTCAGTTTTGAAGCTATCTTGATCAAACTCAAGACGTCAGAGGCGACTGCATCGGCCGATTATATTATTATATTATATATTAGCAATCGGTCGAGATTGGAGTAAGCACATATGCCAAGCTTGGTGATACAATATAGTTTCCCAAGTGTTTAATATTCAGTTTGTAAAACGTTAAACTTATACATATATCTAATTGGATTAAGGCTTACAAAAACATAATCATATGTTTAGCTCTGAAATCAGAAGATTATATCCTCTCTACAAGGGTATGTAATCATCGGTGTCCTACGATAGCTGTTCTTTCTTGTTCTTATCTGATGACAGAATAAACAGACAGTATTTGCTTCAAACTACGACAATAAGTAAAACGCCCGTCTTAAATGATTCCTGTTTTAGCTGCCAGCTAACATCATGGATTGTATGCTATACATTTTTACTTTTCGCTTGTCGACTTTGTACTTACCCTCATTGAATGGAGCTCAGTTAGCCGCCCTTTGTTGTTGCTCAATTACGGTCGATCCCAACCCTCCTTCCTCCCTCAAAGAAAGAAAAAGATGTCACCGCTTTAGTCACGCCCCCAGCTAACCGTAAACAATTACAATATGCCCAGTGCGGAGAGTTTCGATTGAATGGAGCTTACGTTGGCTGTTGCGTTGTTTCATTCCTTCTTCCTTTTTAGCAAAAGCTATTCTAATTTAGTCACGAACAATGTTACGCCTAGACAAAGACATCTGGCAGTTGAAACACTTTTTTTGCAGACTCCGTTTGCAAGGGTATTGAATGTAGTATGTAGTGTATATTCTATCTTGTATTTTTGTTGGCTTCTGCATTTTGTCTCTGATGTCACTCCACTCTCGGCGAGACATCATCGCCAGCGCCATCATCATCATCATCATCAACATTGTTGGAGAATAACATCATTGTCCGGGGCTAGAAGCAGAGCTCAACCCTGGGGCGTGGATGCTGTTATGGATGTGCGCTGTGTATAATAGAGTAGCAGAGATGTATCTTTATTACGGTAATTGCTCATTGAACAGGAAATTATTATATGCGTGCGTCTATCGAGACCCAAATCGACCGTTGCCCAGCTGGGCTAGAAATAGACAACCATTTGATGCGGAATGGAGATGGAGGGAAGGTATTGGGATTGGGGCTAATAATAATAATAATAACAAAACGTGATGGTGCATGCGAAACATATATGTATGTATTTGTGTGTGTTCGAGCGATAGACATATGATAGACCTGCTAAATGGTGCACCTCTCCATTCTGGCTATCGATCATTTTTGAATTTTTGTCTCCATCGAATTGGTTTTCTTTTTCTTTGAGCACCATTTCGCTAATGGTTTGATAGCCATTTGATGAAGCTCAGTGATTGGTCAGCGTTGTGGAATTCGGGTCTGGCTGCGCAGACGTCGTCGATGATTAGCATCGCCGCCGCCATACTGTTCGGTGGGACGGCGGACATATTCCCAGTTGCGCACGTGCAGCCCATCGCCATCGCCCCTGTCGAAGTGAACGCGCCGATTACCTAATTGCACCAACGCCGAAGCTCGACGATTATATATGGTTAACTGTCTGGGCATTTGTGGGTTCATCGTTTACTTTTCGCTTTTCTTAGAACTTAACGTGGATATTTGGCTTGGTATTTATTTTTTCTTTCTTCTTATTATTTCGCCTTAATTAGTTGCTGTACTAGAATTTTGGTGGTTAGATTGGGAAAATAACTTAAGTAAAAACTTTTAAGAATAAATTGAGTTGTAATTCAGATCTTTTGTCTAAGAAAAATGTGAATGTACCTAAATTCTAAAATGTTACTCAGTTCACATCAAGCTACTTAATTGGAGAGTTATATTCGTTCCAAATGTATCGAGTAACTTATCGAATTCGCTTCGAGTTTGTAGCTGTATGGCTTGGCTTGGCTAAATTGAATCCCGAAGACTTAGAACCATTGGTGTATTTATTAACGTTTGGAGTTTATTATGGAAATGACTAGCTTTATCTGAAAGGTATATTTTGGCATACAGAGTCTCACTGATTAAGAAAGTCGTATGCAAGATAAACTCTAATTTGAGATTTTAACGCAAAGCTCAAAGCTAAGCTAAGCTTTAAAAATGGAAAGTCTTAAAGAACATTTGTAAACTTGCTGTTATTATCAAAATATGCACTTTCTCATCGTTTTGTGCTTCCCATTGCACAAGCAACGAGTACCTCTTGTCATCCAGTTACCAATTTTGGAGTACGAGCAAACAAGTGTAAGTAAATAAGCAGTGACAATCTCACTTGAAAGAGAGATACTTCTACAGCATACACACATTCAAGATACGCCCAGTGTGCTCTGTTCTATTGATTTCCAACACTTTGCATACCAACGTTTTATTACTCTATAGACAATATATACATATGTATATACATATTTGCATGCGAGATATTTAGGACTCTGCCTTTTCTTGGTGACACAAGTTTGCGATCCTTAATCAAAATGCACACATTTGATGCATATTAAATTATACCGTTCAGCATTTTTGGGGTAAACAAGTCAACAGCAGTTTGTATCTCATATGATGGGGAACTGGAGATTCTGTCTAACCTGTGTTCCTTACAAATAGAAACATGGAAATGACTTAAAAGCGAAACGACAGCGCATTAATTAAATCTGTTTTAATTAATGCAAAATTCGAATTTCAAAAGATGTCGCCAGACGCAACATCATGAAAAACAGACTGACTCTAGAAGGGGGGCATGCAGGCGGGAGGTAGGAGGGAATGTACCCAAACTGCAAAGCCGGAAAACTCGCATTTTGAACATACCCCTCAATACAACAGCAACCATATTTTGTTGTCGCATAATTACAACTCAATTGTAATCCAATTTTGGGCAGGCATATAAATCGGATTTCATTGTGACAAGCCACGCCTCCCTCTCCACAGCCCCACGCCTCCTCCCCTCTTCCTCGTTAGCCCCACCGCAATAGCTCCCGAGCGACAGTCCTGCGTCCTGCATGTGCCTGACAGCGGTGTCTGTGTCAACTTTTTTTTGGTGTCAAATAAATAAACATTTGACAGTCGGCAGACAGACGGGCAGGAGATCCACCTTGACATTCCCCCGGCCACCCTTCTTCCTTGTTTCGCGCCTTTTCTCCCCATTTCAGCGTTTGTCGGAAATGTAAATTAGTTTGTCAGCGGAAAAGTGGAGTTTGGGTGCTGGAATCAGTTCGTAGAGGCGTGTCCAGCTGCGAATGCCAGAATAACTGTTTTTTTATTTGTATTCCGAAGAACCTGCAAATTAGGTGCACATGCTTTAGCCCGCAACTCAGACAAAATTAAAAAAAAAAGCAACAAAAAAAAGCAAGACGTGTTTGCACTAATTTGGCCAAAATCAGCAGCTGCGCACACATGTGAATGGCTCAGCCAGCGCCTGTGTGTGTGTGCAAGTGTGTATGTGTTTGAGTGCGAGTGTGTGAAGAAAACTCATCATAACTTTCTTATCAAAAACTTCTTTTGGGCAATGAGTCAGGCAGAGACACCCGGGAAGCCAAAAAAGGCAAGTAACACATAAAGCATTTGTCGTTTAATTATGCGACTACAGAGTACCCTGTCATAATGACAATAGAGAAGTAATTTATGTGTTTTCTATATAAAACCCTTTGCATATTAATTGGATTATATAATACTCATATCCTATCTATCTCATCAATATAGGAAGTAAGATAGTCTTGAATGCTATTGCTATAAATGAAGCCCAAATGGAATAATGTTATACATGAAATAAATTGCAAGACTTACAATCCCTACGAAACCATCCATAGCCCTTATAGTTTGCTAGTACAGAGTATTAGAACCCAAAAAATATCAAGAAACAAAATGCCTTGAAAACTTGCTATAATTACACTGCCTTCAAAGCCAGCTGTGCGTGTGCATACGTCCATGTGTATGTATCTGTGTGTATTTATACTCGTCCTAAACTAAGTTAGAAGCCTCTCACACACACACACACACACACACACACACACACATGGTATCTGCCTCTGACTTAGTCAGTCTGGGATAACATGCATGAACAGTAACATATGTTGGACTTTGGCACAAAACTTTTGCCAGCTTTTTGGATCGCTCGCGTTTTTGGCCATGATGCCCATTTTTTTGCAAAAGCGCTTTGCCCGCTCCCTCCTCAGCCAACGCGCAACCGTGTGCGGAACGTGTGCGTTTTGTGGTTGAGTTAACGCGCACCATGCAACAGCTGTGACACACTGCCTGCCTGCCTGGCCGCCTCAGCTAAGCTAAGCCAACACCTACCCCTACTCCTCAACGTCCCTACCATGCAGTAACCCCTCTAGTCGCTGAGAGAAACAAAAGTTTTGCCGACGCGCAAATTAAAGGCATAGAAACTGATGGCTCTGCTTTGGCATATTATTTCAATACTCGAATTCAAATTGAATTATGATTGCTGGGCGCCCTCTCTCATGACACATATGATTATTATTATTATTATTATTATTAATTACATTTATATATTATAACTTCAAAATGTCCACTTGTTAATAAAATCTGATAATCGGTTTTTTTTTTAATATCATCATAATCAAAGACCATGTTTTTCTTACCTACGGTATGCAATTTTTCCAAGTTAAAGATATATATCCAGTTTTCAATCAAATCTGACAACTAAATACACATGCAAATTATCCATCATTAAAGAGCTTATAAAATATTTTGTCAAGTCAAGATATTCAACTTGACCGATTTATCTCTAAAGTTGACTTAAAATGACTTGCATTTTTATTTAGTTATATAGAAACATTCATGCAAGATGCTGAAACTTACTTGTTCATATAAAAAGTAAAAGCTACATGACATAGTCTTATACTGATAAACATTGATAATTTTGAAAACTTTTTATAATCAGCAACTCAGCCAAATGATGCTAGAAAAAAGAATAAATTCAAAAATAAAATCAACTTGAAGATTTCCAGCAAAAGGGCAAAGGTCGCAAAGCAAAGCATGTAGCATGTGTGTGTGTGAATGTCTGTATATGTCGGGGGGTGAACTTAATATCGAAATAAAAAGCCGTCAATGTATGATAACGAAACACACGGCTAACAATGCCAACACGGCGTGGCAGAAAAAAAAAAACGAAAAAAGAGTAAAAAAAATGCACAAAAGCCTGAACCTATCTTTTTCAACTTTCTAGTAGCGTGCGGCAGGTAGGAAGGGGTAGCGGGTGCAGAAGGACAACAAAAATATATGCCTAAAAATGAGCTTGCCGAAAATAAATATGCCAACAAAATGGCAACAAAATGCATGGCATGGGCGCCAAAAGGGGGGAAGAGCGGACTTGCAGCAAGGGATACCTAAAGCCGAAGACGATTTAGCGTAGGAGTAATGTGAAATTGGGTGGAGGAGGTGTGGAGGGGGTGTAGTTCAATGTCTGAGCCTGTGAGCCATGTGAATTACATATGCCGAACACGTATTTGCGCTATAATTATTTCGTACGTGAGTACTGTGCTCAACTTGGCCCGGAAAGCCAGCCGTAGATTCGCTCCCCGAGTCAAAGACAATGCCATAGACAGAGAGACAGAGAGACAGAGACATAGACAGAGAGGGAAAGAGAGAGTGAGAGAAACAAGCAGCTGCTTGCTTCCTATTCGTCTTGGTCCTCGTCTGGGAAGACAAAAAGATGTCGCCAAGCTTAAAGCTTTAGCTAACTTTATACGATAAATTGACTTTGCATCTAGCTAAGAATTTGAGAAGTGTACGTTAATAAAATAAATTTCGGTTAACGAAAAAAAAATAACACAAAAATATTATAATTAAAGGGACATGTAGTAGACTGCTGAGTTTCTCACTTGCTGGGTGTCGCTCCCTTGCTATAATAATTTTTCATTTATTTAAAATAATGCCCTTTATGAAACTCATTTTTATTTGTATCTTATCAGTTTTCAAAGTCGGCAAATTGGAAATTTCACTCAGTTTGCTGAGACATAAGGAAAAGTAATATTATCTTCATATAGCCGTGGCCAATATATTTTGAAGTAGCAAAAAAATGAAAGAAGACTTCAAAGTCCTGCTTTATTGGGAAGTGCAGTCAATGCGAAAATTCTAGCCAGCCTGATGGAGAGGAGTATGACAGAAGGAAAGAAAAGTCTGCTTTCCAATGATGCACGCAGAGTACGCCACCAAGAGAGGCAAAGAGAGATTTGTAATCAGCGAACAGAAGACAACTCTTAGCTCTGACGCAGAGTCTGACAGCTGGCAGACAGAGCAGCTGCGGCCAGTCGCTCATCTCTCCGGCTTAGCTCTACACGTGGAGGGTGCATTTCGCACCTGGAGCAAGGCAGCTCCCATGAGAAATGCATATTACCAGCAGCTTAAGGCAGTTACAGCTGCATGACAAGAGATTTGCCACCAAACAGCAGCGACCTGTGCAACACTAACAGTAACAACAACAGATGTAGAGATGTAGACGGTTTGTCACCACAGAGAAAATTGGCTATTAAAGTCTCAACATCAGATGAGCTTTGCAGAAAGCGTAGCAATCTTTTAACTATTCAAGTATAACATATGAAACCTGATTAAGATTACAAAATATTAAAAATAAGAGAAAAGTTGATATACCCTTGCACACCAAAGTTAAATTATTAATTTACGAACAGCACACAAACATTTGATATTTAATTTTTTATTACAAATATAAGCGGTATAATAACAAACAAAGCTGATAGATTTGTTTAAGATAGCTTGGTAAACAGAAATCAAATTAATTCTTATCGCAGCTATCTGATATTGTACAAAATGAGGGAGACGCTACTAGTGTTAAAAGTCGGTCGGGTCGGAGCCGTCTTCAATGCGTTACAAACTTAATGGCAAAATTATAATAGCTCCTATAAAAGATGGGGACAGATATTGAGAGAGAAAGAGATAGATAGTGAGAAAGAAAGAGAGCTCGACTACCCCGGGCTCAGCTGTAAAATATATTCTAGTTTTATTGGTAAATTTCAGGTTTCCCCATCATACATTTGGCAAAATGCAACCCAGTTTTATACCTAAGACAAATCTTTTCCTGTATGATAATATAATGTGAAACGCTTTCTGCTTATAGGTCTTTCTTTTGCTGGGCTATTACTTCTGCGATGTGACAAATAAATCCACTTCATTTCAATTGATTAATTATTATCATCTGAGAATTGCATTAAGTACCATGAGTAATAATGGACAGATGCTTATGAGTCATACCTCATTTAGATAAGCAGAGACAGCGAGAGAGAGAGAGAGGGAGCTAGACAGCGAAAGCGAGAGTGAGGGAAAGAAAGAGAGAACGGCAACTCCACATGCAAAATTTAATTTCCATAAAGTCGTACAAAGTAAACAAGTTTGATTATAACGCATTGACAGATAACAAGGGAGATAGTGTGGCAGAGATACAGAAAAAAAGAGAGACAGAGAGAATGTCAATGGGAGCTCTTGCTGTTCCGTTGAATTTGGTTGGCAATTGTCGCCGTTGTTGTAATTAACATTTCCAATGAACATGAAAATGAAAATGAAAACGAAAACGAGAAGCTGCACTGGATTCAATAGCAAGGGAGGCAGACGTACGAAGTAATAGGTGAATCAACCCCCTTGGGGCTGGTGGGGTAAAAGTTTTTAATAACCCGCCACAACAACAAAGCAGGGCAAACACTATGAAGGACAACAACTACTACAAATAATGACAACAACAATTACAACTACAGCACACACGCACACACACACACGTATGCACAACAACCGCCAGCAGCCACAATAATGACACACAAAACTTTTGACAATGTAGTCGTGCGTGCTGACACCCCAGCCCCACCACACCCGCAACGAACACCCCATAGCCATGTCGCATTGTTGCTGGCCAGCATTGCCTGGCGCATCCGCAGCCTGATGCCCGAACGGAAAAGGATTTCCAGCCGCAATGAAAACAGCTATGAAAACCACAAAATTTGTGCTGCCTGCTGCACGAGACGTGTTGCATTAAGGGGCGGGCTGGGGCTCCAGGTGGTTGGTGACAATGCGCTGTAAGCATACCCAACCAACATCAAATTGCTGACCACACAGAGAGACATGCACACACACACACATACAAATACACTGTGTGGTACACTCAGAGGAAACATATACATAGAACACAATCATTTGGAATCAGCAACTCTCATTAATCAAAACACCGCGCAAAACTCTCTTTGGGAAAATAAGTAACTGAGACAAAAAGAAAAAATTAATAAAAATCGAATAGTTAATATTAAGGTATGCAATTTATTAAAATGATTGCAATCTATTTTATTATAATTACTTTCAATATTTAATCTTAACATGCCATCAGTATATATTATTTAATAATTTAAACGCGCCATGATAAGTCTGTAGCATTAGTGAAAATATCATTAAATGCCAATATTCTATATATGCAATATGCTCTTAATTTTTAAAATTTCACCAAGGGCAGCTCGACATAATAATCAGAAAGTCACTTAAAAAATTATTGTTATCTGTGCGATTTTCTTCATCATAGGATAGTCATTTGTTTCTTCTGACTGTAGCAGCACAAGCTGGTGGGAGGTGGGATTGGATTGGATTTGAATGGGGTTTGAGGGTGTTGGAGAGTATTGTGAAGTTTGAGGCAATATGTGGCATCGTCTGGATGAATGGATTGCATTCAATCGAAATGAGTGTGTGCTACAATTGAAGCGGTTTCAAAATAAACGAATGTGGCTTATTACACACACTTATATACACACAGACACATACACACTCACACAGACACACACACACACCGCAGTGAGTCCCGAAAACCAAAATAAATGTTAAATTTAAGCTGACAGGCTGTGACAAGCTCAGCGCGAGAGACAGATAGAGAAAGAGAGAGTAAGATGGACAGTGAGTGAGACGGAGAGAGATAGAGAGGGGGGAAAGCATGATCAGACTTGTCATCACACCAACAACAATTGATAGGCATACAAGTACAAGTACAGTAAATATTTGCTAAGCCAAACAATAACAGAAAAACTAAAAACAATTGTTCAACGCACATAATTAAATTAAAGTTGCATCCTTTATTCAAAGTTCATAATTAAATATGGTATATATAACTTAAATAATATTTATAGTCAAAGTAATTAACCGTATGGTTAAGGCGAGCGATTCAGATATGGAATACCTTTAAATATTATAATACCAAAGTAAGAAGAGTGTATTTGTTTTCACACCCTGTAGCCTTTGAAAATTGGCTTAAAGCATTGTAAAGTAATTTAATACTTCAAGCGTAGTAAGCCAATTTTGAATAGCTTGAAATTATAAAATAACCTTAACTCGCTCTATTTGTGTCCCTGTCCTTATTTAAATCTATACGTCCATTTCTAACTTTATGTCTATTTCCATCTCCATCAGATTTTCCACATCTATCTCTACGTCTCGGAACACAACTTATCATATTGGTATCGTTTGCGCTTACAATAAGAAAATCAGAAATCAGACAACGCCTGGACACCTAGAGGGCGCCAGTTTCACTTCACTTTCAGCGTGGCACAGTTATCGCTTTGAGGCAGTTAGGCCCGCTTTGATCACAAGACGGCTAATCGGATTTTAAGAGGAATTTCTCTGTTCATTTTGGGCGTGTCAGAAATCAAGTGAAAAATGTGATAGCTGCTCAACAGTCGATGGGGTGGGCAAGGAATGAGAGAGACATAATGGACTGAGGCAATGAATGAGGCATGTGGCATGCCACACTCTAACGGGCTAATTTTATTAATGTTGCCAATTTTGAACGGTTGGCAAGCCTCCCCAACGACCCCCTTCCTTCCTTCTCTCATTGACTGTACATGAACAGGTAAAGTAGGGGCGTAGCAAAAGCGAGAATTGGCGGGGGGCGTTCGTAGAGGGTTGCATTGCTTACGCGCGCAATTAAATATGAAATATTTAAGAGCTGCCCGACTTGCTGGTAGGGGAGATCTGGTTGGGGAGGGGGCGGTGCAGTATAAAATCAGGGCGCAAGGGTGTTCGCTTTATTCACTTGCCAAAAAGTTGTGAAGCAAACAAAGGTCGCAACGTGGCGGGTAAAAGGTGGGAAGGGGCATATGGATGGGGTGTGGGGAGGTGCGACTTTACGTCGAGACTAATTAATAATTTTTAGGCCATTCAGCAGAAAGATGGAGCATATTGCAGGTGGGGGTCGAGGCGCTAGATTGCAAATGGCTGGGAAAACTTTGACTCGAGTTGATTAAGTTGCTTTTTAATGAAGTTCAAAGTGATTTCACCTGCACTTAATGCTCGACACGAAAATGGAACAGTCGGGGGAGGGGTGGGGTTGGGATTGCAAAGAAATGGTGTATATTATAAATGGCATTAGAAGATACCGCTCGGGCGTCTGATTGATGCCTCTAAAAGCCAAGCAAACGAGACGCAACACAGCAATTGCCTTTGTCAATTACAATGACAGTGACAACAGTTGAGCAGTTAACTTTGCTTGACTGAGAGTTATCCTCTATGATGAAAATCAAGACCAGACGTCCACGAATTCAATTTTGACAGATCGAGTGGAGAAAATTATATATAAATATATATATATATATATAATTTCCTCCACTCGATCTATATATATATATATATATATAAGTAAGATATGTATATTAAAACAACACCAAACAGTAAAAAAAAATGCAAAACAAATTAAATAATTTATTTTATAACTTTCGAAGCGCGTCTCGCATTGAAATGTCGCACTTGCAAAGTTTTACTTTTGGAGAGTGTTTCTAAAGAAATAACAACAGCTACATAAAAGGCGGTTTATTGTCTCCTTAGAGTTTATTCACTGAATCTCTTTGCTGTCAACGTAGCAACAACAAATAAGTAGTCTTCCCCTTTGGACTTTCTAATCGTTCTTTATTTGGTGAGTGTCGCAACGTGCCTGGAGCAACTTCATAACATACAAGAAAATGAGCTGAGCCGCTCCTTAGTTCTTCAAGCAACAAATAATATACATAAATCAGTATATACGACGACTCTAAGATATTGAACTTGAATCCTGTTCAAATATATAATTACTGTTTTTGTTCGAACGACCTTTCTTCTGGCTGTAATATACTTACTTTTTACTCATTCTTAATATTCTTTAAAAATCATTGCGGAGGTAGAAGAGATAGTCACAACACTCACCCTGCCCTAATACTCCTTTTAATATTTCTTCTTCTTTTTTAAAACATATAATATAACTAATAAATGCGAATGCAAAATGAATGGAAAAATGCATGAAGCTGTGCTTTCTTGTATGCACTACAAATTCAGGTGTTGTTCAAAGATGTTCACAATTTGATTACTGCTTCTGCTTCACGTCAATCCCCTGTGCAGACGATGATTTGCAGTTAAGGGCATAGCCTCCACGGACGCGAAGTATATAGCCGTTTATAGCTGCCTTATACATCGCATTTGGTGTCAGACGCTGCACAATCTCCTCGGAGTAGTTAAGTTTCGACTTCAGCTTATCCATGATGCTGGCATATGTCATCGGTACTCGCTGCTGCCCCATAATGTTGAGGATGCCATTCATAATTGTTTCGGTTGATGGAGACGAAGCTAATGGCAATCTTTTACACATTCTATTGGAACCAAAGCGGCTAACGTCATATAATCTCGAATTGGAATTTATATTCAAATTGGAATTGCAATCGGAGTGTGAAGATATTTGGTGATATTGTCCGTTCTGAAAAGTTTGCAATTGTTGTTGCTCCTGTTGCTGATGCTGGTAAAAGTTTGGCAACTGCTGAGGAAACACCTGCTGCTGTTGATACACAGTTGACTGCTGCTGCTGATAGATATTTAGCGCCTGCTGCTGTTGTTGCTGATAAGTCATTGGATGAGCCGCCACTTGCTGATAATACTGCAAGGACCGGACGAGCAATTGGCGAGGACAACCCCGTTGTAGTGCTACCCGAAGAGCGACCGATGCTTGCGATTGCTGCTGCTGTACCAAATTGTTGGGTTGCTGTAAAAGACGTGATGGTTGTTGCCGTTGAGATTGCTCAATCAGTTGAGGCTGTTGCTGATTACAGCTCTGATCTTTGATGATAAACAAAATATACCGAGGTTGCTGTTGCTCGTTGGGTAGTTGCAATTGTTGTTGTTGCTGTAGATGGTTTTGTGGCTGCTGATCGCAGATCTGCTGGCAATTGTTATTGTTGCATACAACATAGTTAAGATGATGTTGCTGATAGCTTGCTTGAGTCTGCAGCTGTTGTTCTTGCAGTTGCTGTTGCATTTGTTGTTGCTGTTGCTCGTAGCTCGGCTGTCCATTGGTGTGGTCGTGAATTTGGGCAGCCCTGGCGTAATGCTGCTGATTCAACAAGAATTGTGATTGTTGGAGTTGTTGTTGCTGCTGATAATTGTAGTAATATTCGAGAGACTGTGGCATATTCAGCGCATGATTCAGCTGCACTTGCTGTTGCTGCTGATAGTGCAATTGCAGTTGTTGTTGCTGGTTGGGGATTTGTAACCTATCGTTGTTGTCATAAGCAACGTACTGAAGTGAGTGCTGTTGTTGTTGCAGTTGCAGCTGCTGTTGCAATTGATTATGCTGATCGTAGCTCAACTCGTTCAGTTGCTGCCGTGGCTGTTGTTGTGGCTCCTGATCGCAACTCTGCTGGCAATTTCTATTGTTGCATACAACATAGTGAAGATGCTGCTGCTGTTGGAAATGTTGCACCAGCTGATTGTTGCTCCGTTGCTCCGAGCCATCCCCCATCGACTCTAGTTCCTGCTCCGTCAGGTCCAATACATTGTCAACGGCATCCGACGCTACCAGACCAAGCGGACAAAAGATGGCGGCTAATGGATTAAGATTGCTGCTTTGAATATCAATTTTTTTTCCTTCCATTTTGTTTAAAAACAACTTTTACAATTGAATTCCAATATTAAATGTAGAGGCTTTCGTTTTATTGAAGTGACATAAGTTAGACAGATAGAGAGAGAGACAGATATGGTTCTAAAAAAAATATTATTTTAAGAATAAATATTTATATATTTATTCTACAATATATTCAGCAATTAGTTATGCTCGCTGGGTTAAGCCCAGCAGAAGTAATAAATACACAAGTATTGAAATCTTTTACTTATGCAAATTATATTTATGGTTTTTCTCGCTGCAGTGTTGCAAAATGCCACAGGCAACTACCACTGTCGAAAACACTTTTGGATGTTTTCTGTGCCACTGAAACTTTTCGATGCAAATAATGCATTTAAATGTGCGTGTGAGTGTCGTTGTGTACGTGTGCCCCTAGAGGACAGCCAGAAGAGAAATGCTGCCTGTTTGTTGCTAGGGGAAACTTTGCGTCCTGATGGTGACAGATGGCCAGAGATACGAAGAGTCCTGACAGACACCGAGCATGACGTTTATCCTCAACGCGACTAATTGGAGCTGCTACCAAGTGGGGACAATGGTGGTCCTTTGGTTTGGTAGTTGCACAAGGCATATAAATATCCATAAATGCTGAGCAGCCAAGAAGGAAAACACTTTCCGCACAACAACAACAACAAGAATAAAAAGAGAGCTGGTGCAAAATGTTTGCGGTTGTATTTCTTTCTCAGCCCTGGCACTGACAATTATTTACACTCAAAAGTTTCACCAAAGTTGCCAGTTGGCAAATGCACAGCAATGAAGTTGTTGCTGCGGCAATGTCCTGGCCAAAAACAGGCGCCGCACAGGATGCCACGACATCAGAAGCACACATAAACAGGAACAGGAACGTGTTCAGAAACAGGTGCAGATGCAAGTACACTTAGAAATAATATTCGCCCAGAAAACAAAAATGTTTTTTCTGTTTGCCGTCTATCTGTCTATCTGCTTCTAGGCGAATATTTCTAGGCTTTTAAGCTATCTTTATGAGATTTCCTCAGTATCGGTATTTTTGCAGTAGTCAGTACATATGTTAAGCTCGGCCGAATCGGATCCTAATATGAGTTCAGTCGGTCGAAACAAGAGTTCTTGTATGGAAAACAAGCACAAAACATTTGAACAAAGAAGTACATCGGATAACAATCGATCGGTTTTCCTAATCTATAGCGAAATTTAGATGTCCGTAATGCGGTCAACAAGGCTATGTATTCTTCAACATGCCTGCAGAAACCGTTCACTCCAGTTTTAGAAATGTGCTTCTATGGCGATTTTTTTTTTTAGTGTAAACTGCCCACCTGGCTCTGCGTGTTGAAGGTGCTGCCTGCTGCCAAGTTATGGGTTGCGACAATTGCAAAAATTATTCAACTGACTGGCAAATCCTGGCCAGCAAGCAGGCAGCAGGCAGCAGGCTGGTTACCTAACTGCCTGGGTGGTTGTCCTTGCAGACAATTAAGCAGGAACAATGCAGCACAAGTCTTATAAATGCTCATGCATGCCACTGCGAGTAACTATTGCAACACCCACCGGGCAGCATCCACCTGGCACCACCTTTAGGCAAATAGGTGCTTGCCACTCGTGCGCATATCCTGCCCGGATGTGTTAAGCCACCGTTCGGGCTGCCACTCCAACCAAGCATTGAACTTCATTGCCGAAAGTTGCCTTCACTCGTCAGCTCGAGCTTCAGCTTGAGTTCAAGTGATGAGCACGAAACAAGCCGGTTCCAGTTTTTTTTTAATTTAAAAAACCTGAATGCGATTTATATATTCATATTCCATTCATCTGTACTATATTTATTCAAATACAATTTGTTCAGCTGCTTTGCAACTCATTTTATTATTATTTTTCGCAAATAAATGATCTTTTATTATTGATGCTGTATTTAATAATTTATATTTATTATATTTTAATTTTTTTATAATTTTTTATTTAGTTTGAGTTTTCCCATTTTTTTGAAAGATCATCTATTTAATTTTCTTAAAGAAATTTTTTTAAATGTCTCACGGGACTCTTTGCATATTTAATTTTATAATAATACAATTATATGCAAGTGTAAAACCTATAAGACCTATGACTCTAATAATGGAAATAACAAATTTAAGATTTAAATTTACATTTGAAAAGCTATAAACTCTTTTTTTTGTAGTACCAAAACAGTTGTTGAATTTGTATCTATTGCACTTCCACGAAAGAAAAAGCCAAATCGGCAACACTGAGTGTGTGTTGTGAGGCAGGCAGGAAGTTTCGGTTCAGCAGATTCGAAGCTTGGTAGCTAAGGATGTTAGAAATTATAGCTCCATAGTATGATTTAGTTAATTGCAATGCCTGTCCCTGTAGAGAAAAAATGCGTGCACTTAAACAAAAAGTGTTCGGACTCAGTTTTTAACTAGGAAGTTAGATTATTGGTGGCCATAAGCTCGCGAGTCTGGCGACTGAGCTCAATCTTCTCCTTGTACTGCATATCATAGTCCTTGATACGTTCCAGGGTCAGAAACTTCTGGCGGTGGCCATGACAAATCGTCCTCGAGCGATCAGTGGCCATGCAAATGCGACGTGACAACTCGTGTCCAAAACTGGTCCTGCGCTGATTGCCATTGCCAGAGCCATCGGTCACATAAGAGCGCAGTGCCAGCCCTGCAAATATGCGCCCATTTCGAAAAATGAATAAGACTAACACAATTATTCACCAAACAAGTAAGAATGCTCTAGTCAATAGAGTTCGACTAGCAGATACCCCAATCGTAAGTATCTATAACTATAGGTCGCACACGTCTTAGATGCTAAATGCAGAGTTTTTTTTCTAAACTTCAAGGCGGTTAAATGTATATATGTTTGAGCTTGTATGCAAAAAATACTTGCGCTTGCTGCTCTGTGAATTGGTTTCTATACAAATCTCAATGAAATTTGTAAAGTAATATTTCATATGACAAAACAATGTACTTTAAATTGTGACCCTAGTTCTCATAGTATCTGAGGATTGCGACAATCAGACAAACAGATGGATGTTGCTAAATTTTCTAATATCAAAAACATTTTTGCTTTGAGAAGAAAAAAACTATCAACATCGGAAAAATATAACATATAGCTCTGTCATATTTTAAATTTATATTGAAAGTGAGGTGCCAGCAGGTGGACTGAGGTCTGCAAGGGTCTCTCATCTCCGACGTGCCCAACATAGTCGTTCTTTCTTGTTATAATCTAAACCGATTAAAAATGGGTAAAGAGTATATTGAAATGTATATTTGGTGTTCCGCTACGATGTTTTGATTCTGATAAGGTCTTTTCTGGACAAATAATATAAGTTCCGCTCTTGGGTTTTACATACATTTTTTTAATTTTCGCTCTGAGTGTGACTCGATTATGAATTTAAATCGGTAAACATGATGATTAAATAATAATAATAAATTACTAGTATTAACAAGAATTAATTCTCAATTATTACAAACTTAACTTAAACAATATTTTGCTATTGCTTACCAACTATGAAAACCTTGGCCACATCTTTGAGCGTCGGATGATCCTTGAGCAACATTATCTCAACTGCGCAAATTCTTGTTTTTTCGAATTATTTATTTCCACTGAGATTCGTATTATGCATATACATAAATATAAAAAAAAACATATATTCACATATATATATATATATAGTATATAAATTATGTGTCCTCCTTGATTTTTTGTCGTACGACTCCTTAAATTTTGAACAACAACTCAAACTAAAAGTGGCTTTCTACTTTTTCCTGATTTCGCTTAAGTTTCTAAATTTCTCTGTTTTGGTTTTGACTGGAATCTGACAGCTTTACACCTGCTATACCTATTCCAAAACTCAATGATTGGCATTATGACACTGAGTCCAGCTATGAATGCCAAACAATCACCAAACTGCCCAACACAGCCCCGAGTCACTAGTCACCGCTGCCACTCTATTTCACATCCTTCCATTCAGAGCAAAATCCTGCCCTTACTAGCAGGAATTAGGATTTTCAAAGCATGCCTGTAACTATTCCAAAAAGAATCGATTTGAATATGTAGATGGTATCCCAAGAAGTTTAATTCCGCAAAATATATATGTATGTTTAGATTCAAAAATTAATGTGTCTTTTTACATTAATTATATATTTATATTTATATATATTATTCCTGCTGTGTAGTTTCAGCCAAGTTGACTTACCTATTCTACAAATGCATTTAAAAATAGTGGTTAGAAGTTTTAATATTTTAATACTTATTTACTTTTCTTAATTTTTATAAGCAAAAGGGTATTTGAACACAACTAGTTTCAGTCATCTGTATTTTCTCCGTTTATTTAAATTTTGTTATGTGTGGGTGTCTAGGCGAATGAGTGTGCGTGTGTGGCTCGTTATCCAATTCTGCAGCTGGGCCAAGTTCATTTGCCATAGAGTGAAAATTCATGAGCATGCCCCAGGAAACCATATGACGAGAATGATGATGGCCCTGATGACAACATGTGTGCCTAAGCGCTCCAAATAAACTGCCAACTGTTTCGCGCTGTTTGGCACAGGTGGTGCTGCTGTGGTGATGGTGCGATGTTTGTAGCTGGGCAATATTGCGGCGCTGCGGCTAAGTTGGTGGATCTGTGTTTGGTTCTCAGTCTTTGGCTCTGTTTGCTTAGTCCCTGCGGCTGCGTATGCAACGCAAACTGCTGCTGCTGACAAATATGCTTAATAAACTCACCATGCTATGCTCTCCTCAGGTAAAAAAAAACGTTTTGTATACTTATAAATAATAAGTAATTTTTCGTCCGATTGCTATATGATATAGTAGTGCAATGTCGATGATTTTTTGCTCAAATGAACTCAAACATAACACTTAAGCACACTGTTTTGCAAGCTGGTATACAATGTGTTATAAAATTGTTAAACAAACAGGAATGCAGTGTGGTATACATAAAACTCCATTTTTTGATATTCATAAGAGCAACTACTACTTTTAAATGATTGCTGCCACAGGTACATTTGATGCACATTTAAAGTCAACAACATCAACTAGTAGTAGCAGCTGCCTGCCACTTCGTTATGTGCAATTGCTCAAATGCAGTGATTGTACACTTTGGGGCATTCGAATATTGACCATGAAACCACCCTCTTTGGAAAAGTTTCAGCAATAGCTATTGAATCATTGACCACAATACAGTCCCAATAGACAGCAATAAAAACCAAATCCTTATTCAGACTCTACAAAGGCCTTCGTTCTAGTGTTGTGTTTTTGCAGCTTTTCATGGTTTGGACATATGCATAGCATACAAATCGATTGATGTTGATTAGCATAAATTGTCTGGACCGCAGTGTGCAATGAATAATTTTGGTTATGCCGACATTGACTGCACACACACAGTGTGAGTGAGACAGACTGGAACACATGTGCACTCTATTTTTGCCACATTCAGCCCTAATGCAATTTTGTTTTGCTTAATTTGATAGGCGTTGTCAGTGGCCAGTTGCTGCACACATTGACAACGTTGCCCGTTACAGACATGACAGCTCAGCCCCCTACTCACACTTGAACAGTAAAGTGGAGGAGCCGAGCACATCTGGTGATGGCAGTATGGCAAGGTGGATATGTCTAGGCCATGGTATTTCGGCTAACTAACTGGTATGCGAGAGCATACAATTTGCAGTTGTGTACTTACAAAAATTGTTAATTATCTAAAACTATTTTTTACTACTAATTATGCTCTTATTATTACCACTATTATTATTATTATTATTATTATTATTAATATTATTATTATTAATATTATTATAATTATTAAAAAGTGGATGACAAAAACTCTCATATCAAAATTGAAGTGCTTTTAAGAAAATAAATAAACATATATATAAAATAACTTGCATATCGCAATTGAACTGATATACACACTCGAAAAATTGCTTTAGTATACCCATTCAAAGTGTTATTTCATGTAAGCAGTTAAAACATTTGAAAACTATACTACACACATTTCCTCTTTACTAAGGACGCCTATTATGAGTTAGTTTCATTCCCAACATCTTAAAGTAGCGAAAGTTTCCTCATACGATGCCATACCACACACAGAGACAATCAGTTAAACATCAATAGCACTCAGGCCCCACAACGAAAATCTTATCAAACTGACATAATTTTCATTATGTTTTGCACTTGCACAGCTTAGACTAATGTATGCCAGGCGGTGCTGTATTTTGGTGGGGGGCTTGGAAGGGAGGATGAATGTGTGGGGTGTCTTAGTGGGTGGTGGTTTGGCTACCTCCCGTTGTGCACCACACAAAATGTTCAGCAATAGCAGAAAACAATGAAAATGGGGAAATTTCTGTGTTCTTTTTACTTATTTTATTTTTTTTGTGGGGAGGGGCACGTGATACGCATTACACACATGTGTAGCGTGTGTTCTAATCTGGCCGCCAATAACTGCAAATTAGATTAGTGACGCCTACAGGGTGTGTCAGTAAAAACAACAACAACAATGCCAACAGCAACAAAAATCTGAGCACATTTCGCTGAAACATCATTCGGGAAACACGCAACTTTTTTCTGCTTTTATTTTGCTCATCGCGTGCTGCGTTTATAAATCTGGAATTGAAGAGGAAGCGCAGTATGGGAGGAGCTTTGAGTTAGAGAGAGGAAAACAAATCGACACTCAAACTGCAATCCCAGGATAGCAATAGATAGACCATAGTCCGTTCACAGATTCAACAAAAAGCACAAAATGATAGAAACTTTTCCGCTTTCAGCTGCCACGGATGTTATTCGTATCCTTATTATATATGCGACCAACTTCGAATTCAAGTCCATCCCAGTGGCGTCTGATTGGGGGATTTAATACATTCGTGGAAGAAGCCAGTTTATTAAAGGAATCATTAATAAATACTAAGAATATATGACGATGTTTTAATACCAGTTTATTCCAGACGTTGAACAATTATTAAAACCGATTATTGTCCATTAGACAAGGGAAAAGGCTACAATGAAGTAGTGCAAAAGTGTTTCACAGACAGAAGGAAACATCTCCGATCCCATAGTGTATAAATATTCTTGATCAAACGTGGTTAACATACATTTTGTAGGATTTCATGGCTCCCATTTTTAATGTAGGATTACAGAAACACAAAAGTATGTTTCATCTAAATCTTACCCCAAGGTGTAATTTAACCCCTTTTTCAGCACTCAAAACAACACCACTGTGTTCCGTTGCTCCACTGATGACGATGGGTATGGCGATGGAGATGGGCGTTAAAAGGCTGATGTCAGCGTCCGCGTTGCCAACGCCAAAGCGACGCAATTGTGGTATGCTATACTAAGTTAGAGGAGTCTGGGGCCAGTTATTGACCAGGCAGGACGACACTTATACGCTTCACTGGTGCCAGGGAGGGGAACGAGGTATGGGGAAGGCAAATGTTTGTATCGGTAGACGTAAACGTAAAATGAATTATATGCGATACGTTCGTATATCATTTGGCCAAGATGCTCGCTGCTTTTTTGCCTGATTGCAACCAATAACTCTTGGCTTGGACATTAAATGTGGACGAGGCAAGTGATGGGGGAGAAGGTAAAGTCTGCGTAAAAGTTTTGGTTAATTGCGTGGGCGTTTGTGTGGCATTTACGGTTAGCAGCAAGGGAGCGTGGTATGCAGTGGTCTTGATGGGGATTGCAAACTTTCAGGAAGAGCTGATTTTAAATGTTGGCCACCCACACACACACCCACACACACACACACATTTTTGGGACTTTGCCTAATCACTTGCGGCCGATTAGTTCAACTTGTTTGTGCTTCTTTTTTATTTGATTTTCTTTTTGGCCACTTCACGAGTGCGTAACTGTGTAGCGGTTGGCAACAGTGTCAGTCATAATTAAACCGACCAACGCAACGCCCTCAGTTAAATTATATCTGTACGTATATCAAATAAATGAAAATGGAAATGGATACAAAACTTTGTCGGTCTGTCAACTAAACTTGCTAATCAAGTCCGACAGCTGCACAAATGAAATCGGAAGCCACCAGAATCTCGAACCGTATATTGCAAGAGTAGTAGCCACCTTTTTGTGGGTCCATACAGGTTCAGCTATCAGTTCCAAGAACAGAGTTAGCTGAAAAGTTCATGCTAAAGTCAAAAGTGACTGGCAGAAAGATAGAATGGGACACCGAATACTACATACCCTTGCAGACTGAAGTCTACTTCCTGAAAAAATTCTATTTATACTATATACTCGTATGATATGGTCATGTAGGAGGTAGTAGTTCGCACAGAAAGACAGACGGTCTTGGCAAAATTCAAAATACCCTCTGAAAGCCAAATAGCTTGATTGAGCTGAAGCCCGCTAAAAAAAGCTTTTTATTAACGCTAACGCCAAACAATCAAAATTATACACTCTAATTTAACTCAATAATTTGTCATCGTAATAATGTAGAAAAGATGTCAGTTTTGGAAAATATAGCAAAACTCGTGAAAACCCCAGGAAAAGTGCTCAAAATATTATCGCAATTTTTAATTTGTTCTCCGCAAAAAAACGACATTCAACTAGCGACCATTGTCAATTGCAATGTTTTGCAAACAGTTTAACAGAGCCTCCTTTTTGACCTGCTACTTGTGGCCCAAAAGTCATAAGTTGACGGCTTATCATGAGTGGTGCGTATTACGCTGCTGGACACAAACACAAACACACACACACACACAAACAATATTCAACTGTGTAGCTGTGTCAGATGAATGTGAATGGCACTCAAGCTGATTTCAATCAGGCTGCGGTTATTGTGTAAACGCGTCGTCGTCCAATGAAAATTTGCAGCTATCTAAATACCCACTGACACGTGGCAAACACAACAACCGCAACAAAAGCAACAACAACAAAAGCAACAACAACAACAATTGACAACAAAGACGTTCATAACAATGATGGTACCAAGTCTTGAAGTTTCCAAGTCCCCAGCCAGATATCACCCCTGTCAATTGCTCGATATGTATCTGTATCTGTGCATCTGAATCTGTTTCTGTTATATCTGTCGCGCCCACGTAACGCTTTATGCAAATTCCGAGACGTTGTGATTTCCTTTCGGTCGTTTTCAGTTTCAGTCGCGAAATTGCAGCCAACACATCTTGTCTATGGCGTTTTGGACTTTAACTGCAAATCGATACAAATTCTTTGGCTCAGAGTCTCAACCGCAGCCTGTCCCCTTCCCCCGCTTCCCTAACCATCCCTGTATATCTGTTTCTCTGTATATTTTCCGACCGCAGCTGAAGATGTTGCGCCCAAGCAAATTCGCTCTTAGGTTTTTATTATATTATTTTCTTTCTTATATTATTTCCTTAATTTTCTTCTTTTTTTTTGTGAGTAGCACTTAAAGCGTCTCCAGCTTTTGCCTCACTCAAATGTTTGGTTTTGGGCTTTGTCATATTTTTTAGAGCAAATGTAAAGGAACCACTCTGATTTATACCCTATACCCATTTGAAATGCTTGTCCATTTTGATATTATTGGTGCAAGTGCGTGTATTAAATACCATTGTCTTGTTTACAAATACATACATACATATAAATTTAGATACATACACACATTTGTTTATACGCAAATGTAAATGAACAATGAAGAGATCTACAAGCAAAAGCAAAAGTCAATATTCGGTGAACATTGAGCGTCTTAATTTCGATGGATGTTATGTATGTTTCTTGTTGCTAAAATACAAAGGGGAAATAAGGCAGATTTAGCATGCTGAAAACATATACATATCAAAACATCTAATTGGACAAAACATCTCCTTGGAAAAAACGGACACAAATGTATATTGGGCTGGGTACCCTTAATTTTTTCGTGAAGTTTGCAGGAGATTTCTGTAATCATATGTATATAAATGCAATCTTGATCAGCATCACCTGCAGAATGAAATGAACTCCGATCTGCTTGGGTAGGTAATCTTCGGCATGTCTAAGAAAGCTGTTCTTAAATGTTTTATGTTTCTGTATTTAAGTCAACTCATTTAAGATTTTTTTTTAATGTTTTTAGCTGATATGTGCTGAATGATAGTAAAGTTAGAAAAGAACAGTAACGAAATAGTATTCTTAATTGTAAATATAAGTTATGCTTACTAGGATTCTAGTATTCGTGTTTCTATGTTAGTAAGCTGTGACACAGCTTTAAATAGTTAAATTATAAGTTAAGTCTTGAAATTGTTTAGAAACATTATTACTCCGACTTTTGAAGCCGTCCTGGTTCCGTGACAGTCACCATGAGACACAAGGGCCCAAATCAAGCGCCGCGACGAAAACTGATACCCAATCTGTTCAGTAACATTCTGAATGTGATCGCCGAATCGGATCGACCGATGACACAGCATGAGATTGTTGAGGCCGTCGCGGAGCGCTTGAATCGTTGCGATGAGGAGCTGAAGCGCCAGATTACCGTCAATCTCCATGATGCCATCATCTATGGGTATCTGCGGATGAAAGACTATCGCTACTCCATCGTGCAAAATCGCTTCAGTGCGAATGAGCAGCGAGAACTAAGCCACAATCACAGTGCATCCACGGAAAAGTCCAGCCGTAGCCCGGAGAATACTCACACCATAAAATAGACTGACATTCGGTAGGAGAGAGTTTGAATACGAAAGTGCATCGCATCGAAACTAGCAAACATACTTTGGCTCAACAAATAAAATTCGCATTATAATCAAATTAACTGTAGAATAAATGAAAGCGCCACAGTCTTTTACATGAGTCTAGAGTAGGTTAGTAGTCGAAGTAAGTCAGATATGGAGGCTGACCAATGTTACTATAGTAAGGACTATGCCATCCAACTGAATAGGAACCAGAACAAAGTGAATATATTTTCAGATAAAAGGTAATTTGATACAAGGTAAGAGAAAAATTGTAAGGATATAGTCATCCGATTGATACATGATATGCGCTGACATATGACTGATCAACTGTAAAAATTAAATTAAGTTCAGATGAGAAAGGTAGATTTGGTTAACCACTTATTTTTTATATTGAACAAACACGATGGGAAAGTATTTAGGTTATATAGTAGATAGTTTATTGGTTCTCAGGTAATGCGTAAGGTTCATTGGATGACTTGCATTGATAAGGCAGTAATAGATTAACAAATATACATTGGACTATATAATTTATGCAGAACATTTCATAAGATATAATTAAAAGGTAATCAAATATATAACATGAAATAAAATGTTCGCTTTCTTGCTTTAAACAAAAATTTCTCTTTATTATAATATTGTATGCTTGTGAGTTAGGATCATCAAATGCGTGATTGTGTGTGAGTTTTGTCGTGGGTATGCAAGAACACGAACAAAACGATCAACAAAATGAACGATACTCAGGATCGAACTGCATCCAGTATTTGACAAGTGATACACATGATGAGAGTTGGAGTCAAGTGTTCGTAATCAACGCATGCGCCACGAGAGCGGTTGCTTCTCATGCTCCTTTTCGCGCTTAGCTCGCTCCTGGTTGCGCTTCAAAATCACCTTTTGTTCCTTGTCGGAGAGCAGAGTGTAGTAACTGCCATCTTTGCGTAAAAATCCATTGAAAACGGCCTCCCGCAAAATGTGTGGTATATGACGCTTTAGTTCGGTGGGCAAACGTCCCAGACGCTTGGACAGCAATCGTATGATTTCGATATAGCCAACCGAACAATTTAGTTCACGCATTAGCTTCATGGTCGTTTGAAAGAACTCCGATCTCTGCTGACACTGCACATCGGATTGCAGCTCCGGCTGCGACTCCCGGGCACTAGCCGGCGTAAAGCTCGGAGCGTTCACATTCAGATCATGCGAGCGACGCCATGACAAATCAGTGTGGTCCGATGAGCGTCGCTGTTGCAACATGTTCACATTCTGTGGCTCTTGTTGTTGTTGCTGCCGCGAACGTCTGGCATACCACGGCGCACTTAAGCGTGTAAGCGATTCTAGCTGATATCCACCATTCTGGGCGCGCTGAACACCCACATTTTGGCCGTAAGACATATTTGAATTCTTGCGGTTACTGCTATATGTGACAATCGACATCAGTGTTATTGTCTCCTGTACCGTGTCACCTGAATTCAAAGTGGTTTCTCCGTATTAGCGAAATATATTGAAATACTGATATGTATATATATGATGTCAAGGGTAGCCAAAGAATTCACGAACTAACCACAAAAACACACGAAATTAACTTAAGTTAACTAATTTATACTTTTTTAAATCAATCGAAAAATAAAAATTTTGTCGTTCATATAAACTGCTTGAATAATATGTTAGCTTTCTTTATGCAATGACTGAAACACGAGCAACTCAATTGAAGTATGCTAGACATTATTTTGTAGGCCTGCTAGAACCTGGACTGGAGGTTACATACTCGTGTTGTACAGTCCGTTGCCTTAACTAAATATCAGGGATCTTTGATATGTTTCCTCGAAGGGCAGCTACTTCAGAAGTCACAGTGGAGGCAGGACAACCTAGTTTAGTTAATTCCTATCAAGCAGGGTCCGCTGGTGCTGTTGATGATGCTAGGAGCGATTTTTCAACCGGCTACATCAAACGCTAAGAATAACAGCAAGTGATTTCCGAATATCCTGGTAAACAAAAATATTTTTCTTGCATCTCAACTCTCGACTGATCGTTTCTGCGCCAGCTATATGATAGAGTATTCCTATCCGGCTGATTGCGACATATGCGACATAAACTGTCTGCAACAAAAAGTCTAATATATTCCAAGTTTCTGTAATAATTGAAGAACTAGTTCGCTTAGAATCGGACAGACAGACATGGCAGCATCGACTTGGCTAGTGATGCTAATTAATACAATGTGGGTTCGGAGCTGTTTCCCTTAATACATTATAAACATCTCGATGACGGTGTATTTATTCTGTAATATTACGAATAATGTTGAACTTCAAACTTCCCTTTAGTCTTCTTTTAGTGATGAGTCTCAGTAAAAAGTGTTTCCTGTGTGGATTTATTAATATACATTATTTTCAGACAATTTTCTCACAGTCCTATTTGTATTGTATTGTCCTAAGTATTCCTTAACAAAAATAGCACAGAATCGAAATTGATCTGGTCAACCGGATCAACTAAGCGGAAGGCAGCAAAATTAGAGAGCACGAAGGCTAGCAAGAGAGAGGAGAGTATGGCTGAGATATTTTCAACGGGTTTTCATAAAATCATCGAATCGGCTCCGGCCTGGCAACCGAGTGGCTTTTGGCTTTTTCTTGTATGAGGTCGAAAATTTTTGAAACTCTTGTAAAAGGTATACAAATTTTGATTTCATGTTTGTAACGCAAGGAATAAGACGTCTCCGACATCATAAAGTATACACATATATTCTTGATCAGCATCACTAGCCGAATCGTCTGTTTGATTGTTCACTTTCTTTACCATTATATGCGCAGAACATCCTCAGTGGCTTGGTACACATACGTCTTTTTGCTGAAAGAATGATAACCCGATCGGATCACTATATTATATAGCTGTCATAGACACAATTAATAAAAAAATAGCTTTAAGTGACGTATAAGTAAACAAATGTGGAATATTCAGTTAAGGGCCAGGCCATCCAATACAATGTTCGCCATATTTCATTAAACTAAAATTTTCCTTTATTGTATTGTATGCTTGTGAGTTAGGATCATCAAATGTGTTTTTGTGTGCGAACAAAACGATCAACAAAATGAACGATACTCAGGATCGAACTGCATCCAGTATTTGACAAGTGATACACATGATGAGAGTTGGAGTCAAGTGTTCGTAATCAACGCATGCGCCACGAGAGCGGTTGCTTCTCATGCTCCTTTTCGCGCTTAGCTCGCTCCTGGTTGCGCTTCAAAATCACCTTTTGTTCCTTGTCGGAGAGCAGAGTGTAGTAACTGCCATCTTTGCGTAAAAATCCATTGAAAACGGCCTCCTGCAAAATGTGTGGTATATGACGCTTTAGTTCGGCGGGCAAACGTCCCAGACGCTTGGACAGCAATCGTATGATTTCGATATAGCTAACCGAACAATTTAGTTCACGCATTAGCTTCATGGTCGTTTGAAAGAACTCCGATCTCTGCTGACACTGCACATCGGATTGCAGCTCCGGCTGCGACTCCCGGGCACTAGCCGGCGTAAAGCTCGGAGCGTTCACATTCAGATCATGCGAGCGACGCCATGACAAATCAGTGTGGTCCGATGAGCGTCGCTGTTGCAACATGTTCACATTCTGTGGCTCTTGTTGTTGTTGCTGCCGCGAACGTCTGGCATACCACGGCGCACTTAAGCGTGTAAGCGATTCCAGCTGATATCCACCATTATGGGCACGCTGAACACCCACATTTTGGCCGTAAGACATATTGGAATTCTTGCGGTTACTGCTATATGTGACAATCGACATCAGTGTTATTGTCTCCTGTACCGTGTCAAGGGTAGCCAAAGAATTCACGAATTAACCACAAAAACACACGAAACTAACTTAAGTTAACTAATTTATACTAGGTAAGTTTTTAAGTCAATATATGTCTTGCCGAAAAATACAAATTTTGTCGTTCCTCTAAACTGCTTCAATAATATGTTAGCTATCTTTATGCTATGACTAAAACACGAGCAACTCAATTGAAGTATGCTTGACATTATTTCGTAAGCCTTCTAGGCCTTGGACCGGAGTATACAGTTATGTTTACCCTCAACTAGCTTACCCCATTTTGAACTGTACGTCTTAGTTAATGTGTAGATGATATTCGTTCTCAAACACTGCCTCAGTAATCCTACAAAAAATAAGATTTCAAAACAAATAAAAAAGGGCTATCTTAAGATAACCACAAATGTTTGGTTGTTTGCTCTATCGTATGAGTTTCATAAAAACTGAGAATATTTAAATGATACCAGGTTCTCTTGCTTTGAATCCTAGACTCAAAATTAATTTATAAAAGCTCAAAGGCTACAGCTCAATGGGTCAATATACTAATTGATACGTACTTGTGTATGATTGTGCTTAACTATGACAAATTGATTTTTCAAATGGATACATATGATATATGACACTGGGTATCTGTTTTTAATATTATTTATGCTTAAGCCTTGTAATCTCAGTTTTTGTAACTAAAAATAAACGTCAATGCTTAGACTCGACTCTATTCTATGCTACTCGCATAAGATCATTTTCAACTCAAAATGCTGTTACAGCAGATATGCTGTGCTTTTTTGGGATAAGTGGGTATAATAAATCTGTTTATATTTGTTGGGGTACAAACGACGGCCTCGGGCCAAACCCAAATCCGTTTATGTAAAACAATAATAATGCCAACAACAAGCCGCAATCCAAGTCAAAAAGTTATGCTCTAAATAAACAAAAGGGGAACCCAACCCGAGGCAGGGTCTTTTCATATTTCCATTTTCTTTTCTTCTGCCCCTTGATGAGGTGCGAAAAATCAGTGGAATTGAAATTGCGTGACTTGTGAAATTGGGACAAACAGCTCCAGGGCTACCGTACAAGCCATCGCAAAGGGTTGCACTGATAGCATTCTTACTTGTTTTTCGGGCTTATGGAATGGGTCGAAATACTCCCTGGTTTTCTGTTCTGTTTTTTAAGGGTGTTTTATTGCTTTGCCTTGAGAGAGTGGAACTTTTTGAAAATATTAAGCGCAAAATATCGGCAAACATCAAATTAAACTAACTAATTGTATAATAAAATACGTAGAATTAAAAAAAATATATGTTCATGATATGTTTCCTTAAACATTTTAAATAGCTTTTATTTTAATTTATCAAAGTATTTTCTGTCAAATAGAAGAAATGCTTTAAATGGTGTATTTTAGTATATGTATTTGCGTATATTATATTGTCTATATTGTGCTTGGTATGTGGCCACACCAAGAACATTAAGCTACTACCTAAAGTTGGGAAATGTTATTTGGCTGCTCCTTGGTAACTTCCTCAGTCGCATCATTGGTTCTAATAAGGATTATACTGAGCAATTTCAAAAATTAATTTCGTAGTTTCGGCAACTTTGATCTCAATTTGCACAAAACTGTGCCCATCCATCATTCAATATATACAACTTGCGCAGATTATAATTGGAGCTTATATTTATTGCAAAGACTTGCACTACTATTATTTTCAGCGCACTTGTAAATATTAACTTTCATCGCTGCATTATACAAATATTTAAATTTGTTTGCTCTTGTCCTCTCTCCAATTTATTTCTTCTTTATTCTTAAGTGTTGAATAGTTCTATCAACTTTCATATAATGCAATCTAAGGCAATACATTTCTCTTTGACTGTCTACATGTATGTTTGTTTGTACTGTGGTTATAACGCAAACGCACACACAAAATTGGTCTAAACAGGTATTAATACACTTGACACTGTTGGGCTTAGCTTAGTCAGTTGCAAATAGCTTAATGTAGCTGATACACTAAGAAATCTGAACTAATTTCATAAATTCGAATAGCTTGCGCTTAATATACAACCCGTAACATATCTCTTATATTTTTATATTTCAAAAAACTTTACATTTTTAAGTTCCAACCTTTATTTAAAACTTAAAGAAATTCTCTTATTGAACATAAGAAAATACAAAATATCCCACTCAGTTTTAGTTTAAGGTTCTCATTTTTTTCTGAGTGTTGCTGCTTGCTAAGACAAACTTGAGTAAACCTCATATGCAGTAACTTCCGTTCCAGCTCAAGTTCAGATTGCAGTGCAGGGCTCAACAATGTGCGCTACTGCCATTGTACTACGTGTGGTAGTGTGTGTATGTGTCTTTTCGAGTGCGTACATCAAGTTTCAAGCACTCAAATACCAGTTGGTGCACGACAATCAGTATAAGTTCCAGGCCCAATTGATGGCAATAGCTGTGTTCTGTTTTGCTCTACCTGTATTAAGTGGTTTTACGGCTGGCGGCTAAAGCTGACATCAAATCAAACACAAAGCGCCCTAAACAGCTATAAGGGTTATGACATCTAACACCATTGATAGGCGCTACATTTGAGACCTGCGGTCTTTCAATGATCATTGATCCAAACACCAACACAAGCAACACCAAGTCAAATGTCAATTATATATCTTCAAGATGTGTTTCAATTAATTTCTCAGCTCGAGTGCAACTGTAGCCGGATATTCGACCCGTCGTATTAATGACTGACCACTTTCGAGCCAAGTTACATATCTTACTTGGCAGTGGTTAAGCTGTTAGTTTTAAAATGGTGTATCCTTTTTACAGTGCTATTTTTATCTTGAAAAACTACTATTAACAACGCTGGTTTCTGGGTATCTCCTACTTATTTTTATTAACATTTTTTAAATTTTATTCAAATTTTATTTAATTTAAATTTGTGTAGGTAGAAATGTTATACTGGCTAAACATTTAAAACATTCTCTCATTAATACGAAATTGAAATATGTTTGTAATATGAATGTTCTTGATAAAGTTAGTGAATGTGACTAACAATTTTTTTTAACTTTACACGCCTGATTTAAATTCATTTTATTTTATACAAATTTTTGTTTAACAACATTTTCTAGTGTGTAAATTGCACTAAAATAGGAGAAAGTAAGTTATTATATTAATATTTTTGAGACTAATTATTAATTTAACTAATTACCTTATAGTAAATAGTATTTAAGCATATAGAGAAGAACATTTTGAAGCATTGTATGTGAATGGAAAGTGCTTTAGAGTACTTTATCTAATGCGCAAGAGTATCACAAGTACAAATCTTCCAAATTTAAACAGCTCACTAATCATATCAAAGAAATCCACAATTACCAAAGCATGATAATACTCCTTGATTTTTTCGAGGTATTTAAATTAAAGTCAAGTGATTTGTTTGCTTATTGAGAACAATCATCGAGGACTCTTCAGATGAATAAAGAGCTAACGAGCTGTTAAATAATTCAGTAGAAACCACGTGGATGATGTGGATGCAAACAGCTTGATATCTCTCCCTCTTTCACTCTCTCTCTCTCCCGCTCTCCTGCACACCCACTTTGTTTGTTTGTTGTTGCTGCAAGTATCTAGAGCTCATCATGATTGTTTTGTAATTGGAATGCGACAATGCGGCGCAAACAACAGCAGCAGAAAGAAATGGAAAATGGAGGCAGCTGATAAAATGCAAGCGGGGTAAGCAAGCAGTTAACCACACTGAGACAAAATATATCCGAAAAGTTAGTTGACTCAATATTTATAAAAATTAAAATAAAATAAAAAAAAAACAGAAGGACCCCTTCCTTATAAAAATAATTTATTTATTCTCCAGAAATTAAAAGAAGAGGTTTTAGATAATATGCCAATAAGCATTTGCATTTTCACTGCTAAAAATAGATTTCTTAAAAATAAAGTGATTACTGTAAAGCATTAATATTATTTGGTATGTCGTTGTGTTCTGAGTTTTGAGTGTACGCAACCACGAGGCTGGCAGGCAGGACAAGTGAATGCCAACGCAGTCTAACAATTTGCTTCAATTATAAAAAGCGTCGCGACAAAGTGGCGCCACCGAGCGGCGGGCGGCGACAAGTGCATTGAGGCATGAGGCATTGGGGGCGAAGGCCAGCATTGATGCTGTTGCTGTAACTCCCAGCTCTACCCACACCATTCAACTCCCACTCCAAGTCGTCCTTCTCCTGCTGCTGCTCCGGCTCCTGTTCCTGATAATCACAGAGTCAACGACTGTGCGAGCGATGACGCGACTGTGGCAGCGACTGCGACATCGGCAGCGGCTGCGGCTGCGGCTGCGACTGCAACAGCGACTGGCGTCATCGGGATCGGGCTTTGTCTGGCTGCGAGGGCAGCAAACTGGGACGCGGACGCGGACTTTGACTTGGACGGAGGGAGCAGGCAAGCAAGCATCATTGCTGAGGGGCATCATCGTCGCCACTGCTTTGGCTTTGGCTTTAGCCATTGTCATTTGTATTACATATTTGGAATTGTATTTTAATTGCGTTTCTGACGCACTTCCTTCTCGCTTATTCTTTTCCTTTCCCTTTTCCACTTTCAAAGTAGAGCAAAAATAAATGCTTTATTGCAAGCCATAAAAGTGACAGCTTCAATTCTTAAGATATCATCAATTAATATCAAATATAACAAAAATAAAATATACTAACAATGCTTATAACTTGCTTAAGTCCAGCTCAAAAGTTGGATAAGCTCAACAAAGTTCTACATATTTGCTACATTTAAATTAAATAACACAATTTTAATAGTGATGACATTTTAGCTTGCCATATTAATTAGCTATTTTTTATTTGAATTTCGAAGGGTAAGGGTAAGGCGCACAGAGTAATCATAATTTGTAAGTAATAACGCCTTTTCGCTCCCTCCCCCTTTCCCTCCCTCTGTCAATCTAGGTAAATGTTTGGCACTAACTTGTTTACTGTGTAAGCCAACAGCAGAAACTAAAAGGATGTACACTAACTTAACAATTATCCTAAGCAACAAGCGAAGCGCACGCTTCGTGCTTAAGCTGTCACCTCTCATGTGCGAGTGATTGTGTCCTGTGGACAGGACAGGACTGGGCTTAGACGTAGACGTGCCAGGATACGACCCTGCCGGACTGCCTTAATCACACGGTCTCGCATAAATACTAATGTGATTCATAAATATCACTCATCAGCACGGACCAAATAACAGTGGAGAATTGAACGGATGAAAGGGGTGGCAAGTGTAATCTGAATGGGGGTGGTGGGTAGGTATGGGTGGTGTCCTCGCTGCAGTTGTTGCTGTTTAGTCGGGTCGTTAAGCCTCCCTAGTTAGCAAAGTGCTCGACTTGTTCTCCTTCTCCATGTGTTGTTCTGAGTTGATGTTGCTGTTGTTGCTCCAGTTTTTGTTATTATTGTAGTTGTAGCCATTGTCATCTTGACCATAAGCACAAAAATATGATTGGTCGAAACGCACCTCGCAATAGCAGAGCAGCAAAATCAGCAGTGTAAGGATAAATGCTGCTGCCACTATTCCATGCTGCATCGTTTATCATTTGTTGCATGCTGCATGTGGGTGCTGCTGTTCCAGAGGGCCATAAACATTCACAACTAACTTGGTGTGTACGATTGGAGCAGAAGCCATGTTTAAACGCTAATTGTTTGCAGTTTACTTGATGACTCAGCGAATGCAACCAAACTGAATTCAAAAACAACAATATCAACAATCGCAGTTAAGCTGAGAACAGATACGACAGCAGCTTAAGATAATAATGAGCTAAATAAGCAAAATGAGCAAGTGAAAAACTACATGTTCAACAAAACCAGATGAAGAACAAGTTTTGAGTACCTCTTATATTATGCATGGAGTGTGATCACCTGTAACATATGTATTTGAATTACTTTTCAGACTTTTGATAAGCGCATTAATCGATCAATCAGTCAATGAAAATTGCGGATGATAAAAGCAAAGATGGCTTATAAAGATATACTATTATAAAAGCAAAATTTTCAACTCAAAACGATAAAACACAAAATGAATTAAGCAAAATACCAAATTCAAAAAAATGTGTTATTTTTTTTTAATTTTTTAAAAATATACAAAAAAGTTGTAAAGAAATTGGTATCATTTTGTGGCTGAAAATAACAAATGATAAAATTGTAAATTTTAATAATTCATTTACAAGAGTAATAAATCAAAATTAAATAAGATAACAATCAATGTGAAAAAATATTTTTTTTTAAATGTACGAAAAAGTTATACAGAAATTGTCCAAAAGTAGCAGATGCCAATCAAGCTGGCGGCATTTGAATGCAGGTGGCCAATTAACGCTGTACGTGTTTGGATTGGTGGATTGGTGGGTTGTTGCTGCACAAGGGGAGTGGCAAAAGCGTATAGCAAGCAAGAAGCTCGGTACAATAATAACAGGCATTTAATTTCATGTTAATTGTATTTCCAGCTGCTTTCGCACCACTGCCTGACAGAGTTGCGTGGTGTTGCGTGGGTTAGGTGTGCGGCTGGTTGATCCCACTCTCTCCTCCTTTTTACATACATTTTATGCATTTCAGCACAGCACGTTTCGTGTAATTTATTCGCATATTTCAGCTGCATAACTGACAGCCTAAAATTATACTAAAAAATGCCTCGAATACCAGGTCAGAAAAGGGCGGAAAACAAGTTGCTAAATTGCAGTCGAAATCTGTCGACTGTGCCATACAGTGGATGATCGATAAACTGCACGCTGATCATAATGCGTATTTCGAAAAGCTCAGTTCGTCGATGCCACAAAATACATGATACAAAACAATGTTTGAAATTTAATGAATTTCTCTTTCTTTCAACTGGACTGCGACATTTGCATAAAAAGATCTTATATACGTTGAAAGAAATTTTCTGGAGAAAACTTTAAGCAATACATTTTAGATTACATTCATCATTTGCTAAAGATATGGCTTTTGAAGTTTTCAATAATCACAAGAGTATATTGATTTCTCATTTGAGCTCTAACTCAGCTTAATCCATATACTCCCCATATCCTTAAGGAGCAGAGTATTGGGAAACACCTTCACAGTGGTGTGCGCTTTTGATAAAACTAAATGATGGTTAGATTGGGGGGAAGTAGTGTCGGTGAGTTCAGTGTCCAACTGCGTTGCTAGCTAAACGCATTTACGTGTCAAAACTAATTTAATGTGCCAAGCTCCCACACCGCGCTTCTCATGCTAAGCAACCAACCCCAAAACAGGAAACGGATATCGCTCAGCGAGCGACCAGCGACCAGCGAGCATATTTTTCTTATTTATGTGAACTCTCCCCCCAATTCCTCTTTTGGCCTTATGCAGCATTTCTCACCTAATAAAATAACAATGGAACACCCCCCAAGGCGCTTTAGGGCACTCCCCAACACCCCTCACATGCTGTTGGTCCTGGTCTGCTGCTGTTTCTGTGTTACTCCCTGATATAGTCGGCCCCCTTTTTCTTTTTTGATGTAAATTTAATTTGGGTTTTAACATTTTGAGGTTTTCTCCTAGTACGCAACATATGTACATATTGTACACACACACATTTATGTATGTCTATGTATATATAGTTGTCAGACTAAGGATTGGAGTCCAACTCGGAGTCTGTCCCCAGAGGCTTTGGAGTATATTTGTAATGCGTCTTTCAACCGTTGACGTTGATGTTGCGAACTTCGTTGACATCGTCCTTGTTCTTTTCACCAGCATTACACACACACAAGTACACGAACACATATGTGTGTATTGTATTCGCCTTTGTTCCCAAACGAATCCGGCCCTTGTTGCCAACTTGTCACATAGATTTTTATGCACTTTCATTCCCTGGGTACCATGCCATATTATAATGTATACCCTGCCAAAGGGTATCACACAGATTACGATCTTTGGACTTTCAACATAATCAGGAGTGTGACCTTGAAATCGATGCGATAGTTGCTACTTATGTATTATTGGAGTATAACAGATATATGATTAAAATATGCTATATATTATTTAGACTACTGCAATATTACCTTTTCTTATTTTCCTTTTCTCTTATTTTTCCCTTACTTGCTTTCCTCTTAGGTGAGCGGGGAGTGAATGGCCCAATGTGCCAAATTAATTTTATATGCACATGAAACGTGCTGAACGTGTCAGTTACTCAAAAATCGAGTTCCTTTTTCTGTTTGTGTCCCTTTCAAGTTCAATGACCAGTGCCGGAAGCAGCTAAACAGCACAAAAACACACACATACATATACACAGGAAAAGAGAGAGAGAGAGAAAGGTAAAAGGAATTTCCATTCCACCGCCTTCTCACTTGACACAAAACTTAATTACTGAGCCGCCAACTGAGGCAGAGACGACGTTGAAAAAGCGTTGAGTGCACTTGAGGTAATTTGATTTAATTGTGCGTGGTACTACCAACAACTACATATACAACACAACACAACAAACACACAAACTGACTGCTAGTTGGCAATTTCTTTGTTTGTGTGCTTGTTCTTTGTGGCTGAGCCTCATAAGAAATTTACAAGTGTGTGACTCCTTGTTTTTGTTGTTTCCTACAAATTTCTTCTTTTTTCTCTTTTTTTGTTTTGACAAATTCTCAGCTCTTGAACTTTGCCCCGGCCAAGAATGGGCAAACTGGCAACTGGTGACTCAACAAGACCCTTTGCCACTTGAACAAGCTCAAAACTTGTTGTTCTTGTGCTTCCGAGGTTTATTAACTGAAGAATTCTATGTATGTACATATCAACGATATTTCGAATGCATTTGGAGAGTATCTATCAGCATATTTTGCATACCCTGAGCCCATTAAAAATCGGAAATATAATAAGGTTATGCAAAAGTATGTAGAAGGCAGAAGGAAGCATCTGCGATCCCTTAAGTATATATATTCCTGATAAGTATCATCAGCCAAATGTGTTTATCAACCAATATCTACGACATTTTCGGCATACACAGATTACTTAACATTGAGACTATTCTTTTCGTATTATATTTGCATTCAAAAGAGATATGGATAAATAGACGAGCTTATAACATATTTTTAATAACAACTTCTCTATCCTCCACTCTTCATTTTTTCATCTCTAGCTGACAGTTTAAGTGTAATGGGTAATATTTCAAATGTTAAATTATTTGGATTTCGAATAATTTGGAAATTAACACATTAACGCATTTGCGTTTAATGTATAATTTATTGCACTTGCATGTTGTATTTTTTTGTCCTTTTTGCTTTTTTTTTCTTTGTCAATTTTGCAAATTTATTACTTGCTAGCATTTCCAGTTCCGTTTCCGTTTACAATTAGGCATAGAGCAACAAGGCCCCACACGAATAGAAGAACCATTATTCAGCTGAAATCTATTTAAAGTTTAAAATAAATCTACAAAATTATATTCTACTACAATAATTATGAAACCCAACAAAAATCCATTTTAAAGTCTGCATTATATTGACTGTATTTGTAGGTGTTTTAAAGTTAATTCGTTTCATTTTAGTGCAGGACACAACTGAACCCTTCCCTTTTCCTTCTCCTTACCCACACCGTGCACTATTCATTGCCCTTGTTGTGGCTCATTGTCCTGCGGCTTATTTATTAATAATGCATGCGACTGCATTTGCATAATCAGCGACCAGGCAACCAGGTCCCGTGGCGGCCGCGACGTAGACACCGATTTACACATGGCAAACAAAACGGTTTCACAATTTTGGACAATGTTGCAGACCTGCCACAAAACACAAAGTAGAACACACACACACAACAGCAGGGGAAAAAAAATTTGGATATTGAAGTCAAGCAACAAAAAATCCTACGCTTGAAAAAATATCCTACCACTTGGACTTGAAATCTTTGATTTTTTTTTAGCATATTTCAGACATTTTCAAATTGTATATTATTTTATATTATTTCACAATTCATATCAATTTTTTTTCATTTGCTGCAATTTTATAGTCATTTATTTCTTATTTTGTTTTGTTGTAGAAAGTTACCTAAAGTTGTACTGAAACATTCGTTTTTTTAGTTTTTTAAAAATATTTGATAATTCATTGAAATTTTAAACGTTTTGGTGACTTGAAAGTTGGTGGAAAGGAACTGTGGGATGAATTGTATTATCAACAAATCCATTTAAAACCATGCAAATAAACGGTGTAATATGAGCAAAGCAGTAATATGAACAAGTTTCCATATTTGTTTTCAGGTGTCAAACTAGCTGATATAGCAATATATCCCTCGCCAAGCTTAAAGCTTTAAAACGTTATTAAAATGTCATTTGTCAAATTTAAAAGCCAAGTTAATAGTCGGAGATCGCAGTGTGCTATTTGCCGCAGTCAGTTATCAAAATGATATTCGAAATAAAACGCTTAGTTTATGCTTTAATTGCATATTTCGCTGCAAATGCTAAACGGCATACGATGAGGTGAGTGGAAGATATGATGACGGTATTGACATCCAGAAAAGTATGGAATGCATTTAGATAACCGCAAATGTTTACCACAAATGCATTCACATCACAATTGTAATGTGAAAAAATTCGCCAGGTTTAACAGCAACAGACACACACACACAGTCAACAACAACTTGAAATGACAGTAAATTGTGAGTATGTGTTTTATGTATGCTCCACACTTACAATATTTGTTGCATACTTTTTAGCATAAATTATGCATTTCAATTGGATTTCACACATCGCAATTGCATCTGTAGAACATTTCTTTTTTGTACGCAGTTTATTTTATGCGCTCGAGTGAATCGAAATATTATTTCACAATTTCTATTGACAATTTTATTTTCGCTGCAATTTTGTTTATTCACTTATACGCTGCCAAAGAGATATTCTAATTTGGTTTTCATAATTTTATTGTGTATTACCGATAATGAGACTTGATTTGCCAATAGCCAGTTTTTATTGGCCGCTTTTTTCACCTCACCGAACAATGTGAGATATGAACTGCAATCGATAGATATTGATTCACTTAATATGAGGACCTTAAAAATACATCCCAGCTCTTTTCTACTATCTGACTATCGACTGAATATAAAAATAGTTCATTGTATTTTTCAAAACATTTTGAATCCATCAATTGCTTCAAATATCTAGTTTAGATGGTAAAACAAAATTTCTGTTAATAGAAGACAATTGATTTTGCTTTTTATAACTATATACATAATATCCTTACAATGTTCAAGTTTGCAACGCTTTGCAGCAGTCAGTGAGTATGTTTCCTTGCGAAGAAGTCCATCAGCTTAACAGCTAACTTGATGATACTTGGAATATGTTTATCTATTTGCTGCTGGAAGTTGTTGAGGAAGGCTCGGTAGTTACATTTGATACATTTGGTTTGACTGATATTTCGTAATATTGTGAATAACAGTACTAAATAAGGTGATTTGAGACTGAAAGTGTTTTTTGCAACTGAGAGTGTGTTTTTCTGAACTGATATGGGTTTTTCTGAAATGATATTCAAATTGAGAAATCTTAGGTTGGTTTGTAAAGGTATGTTATCTTCGACGAGCGTCAGATTGCCATTCTTTTTTGTTTTTAATTCATGGTATTCATCATCACGTCACAACGTGAAAACATCCGACTACCTCCAGAGTATGCAGAACGCATCCTGCAGATGGAATCAAAACGCCGGATCGGAGTGACTTCCGTGTCGTTCGCCGTCGTTGTGATTTCTGCAGCAGCTGCAATATGATCTGTAGCAAAAATAAAAAATGAATAAATAAATGGGGCGGCCAGGCCAGAGTTTCCGACAACAGTTGTGGCAAGACCCAATCGGCCGACCAGGCCAATTAATCATGGCTAGTAGAAGAAGCAAAAGAGGCCAGGCCGACTGGGAAAATGCTGCTTCAGTTTGAACTTGAATAACCTCGATGTAGAAAAACGTAACGTCGGCTAACAAAAGCAGCTACACAACAACAACAACATCAGTCACTACGAGGAGTGAGTGCAGATATGAGTGCAGGAGAACAAGGACGAGTACAAGGATTTGCAGTTGAGCAGAAGAAGGACAAGCATCAAGTGACGTTTGAGCAAAGACAAAAAGTCATTATCAAGGCGACAGACGAGCAGCAGCCAACAACCAGAAACAGGACGCGGGCATAGCCGGCGACATGACTGCGTTGGGTGCAGAGGGCAGCTGGTGGGGAGGTAGAGAATCCTGCGACCCGACTGGCGACAAAACACATCATGCATTTCGTTATTGTGGAGCATGTGGAGCACGTGGCTCCGTTGTCGCCATGTTTGTTGCCTTTTCCGGCATTTTGCTTACAATTTTATTTTTATTTTTTTCCTGCAAATCTCTCGGACCCCGTTCGCGACATATCTGTCTCTCTCTCTCTCTCTCTCTCGCTTTCTCTCTCTTTCTTTCACCCTGTGGGCGTCCGCAGCAGCACCCTCTTGTGTGGATTTGGTTGGGATCTGAAGTTGGCGTCAGTGAAGGCAGTTTTCCCTGAACGATTTTCACTTGTTTTGTGCCCGTTTTCTGTTTTGTTTGGTTTTGTTCTTTATGTTTTGCATTTTGCGCTTTATGAATACCCTTTAAGACGAAGAGAACAACTCCGACTGTGCTATGTATATTTTTCATCATTTTATATGCACATTATGTTAATGTTATAAAAAAGACAAACGGAAAACGAGAAAGGAGTCTAGTCAATGGAATTTTGGAAATCTATGCAATTTGTTTTTATATGCTTTTTTTTTTTACCAAAAATAGGTGTATAAAACAAAATAAATATAAAACATTTTAATTGTATATCTATATCTGTATGGCAAGGGTATAATATCATCGGTAACTGGAAGATAATAATAACTTCTTTTATTTTTTTATAATATTTTGTTCTATTTTTTATATTTTTTTTTATAGAGAAGCAACTACAGTCTTCTTCTCCCTCCCCGCCTTGCTTCTTTTAAGCTGTCAAGTGCAATTGTCATAAAGTGTCATTGGCTGATGACGTCGCATTTCTTTGTGAGTTGCTGTTGTTATTGTTGTTGATGATGCGGTGAATCAACTTAAATGAGAATCCGCTTTATAGCTAAAGAGAAAGGCATCGAGAGCGGGAGAGAAAGAGCGAGAAAGAGTTTAAAGAGGGAGAAGTAGTAGAGTTGCCACCCAATTGACAGTCCACTTTTTCGCCCAAGAGAAAAAGCAATTGGCTTTGTGCTCGACTTAGCTTTGTGTTGTTGTGCCCAGCAAGCTAGCTACCTATCCGGGAAGCTCAAAGGCCGTCCATTCAACTAGGCGAAGAGACTATCAGTCGAGTTGAGTCAATGGCTAACTAGTCGATGACTCAGTCAGCTTTTTGCAGATATGTAGCTTTTTGGTGAGGTGCTTGAAGTGATCACAGGTAGTCAAAATGCAACAGATTATTGCAGCGAAACAGTTGCTGACGTCTAAAAATTTAAATCTGTATAGTAAGATTAAGAGAGAGAGAGAGAGAGAGAGAGAGAGAGGGAGACAGAGGAAGACTGCCACAACTTGAATGTTCATTTTGAACGTTTAAATCGATATGTAACCATCCAAAACCAAACCAGCACTTTCAAACTGCCGTTTTCGAATTGGTGAGCGAGAGAACAACAAAGAACATTAAGAAATACTAGAGAGAGAGAGAGATATTTCAATTACATTTTTTCTCTGGTTCATATTCTCAACTTCAGCAGGGAAGAGATAAAAAAATAAAAGGGAAATCATTTCAAAACTTAAAGGTAATAAAATTCACTCTGTCGCCTGAACACTTCAAAGTTGATCTATTTTTTCTAGATATAATTTCGTATTCGAATAAAAATGTCTTAAAACGTATGATTTTCTGAAATTCAGGGCGATTCTTTTTTTGATTGCATGTACTTATAAATAGTTTTTAGGTTGGCCTAATTCATTGGCATAGCTGCACTCAACTGTATAACACTAGAAAGAAAGCAACACAAAATTACTGATGAGAGCAAAATAAGTTAAAAGTTTTTTCCCAAATATTTAGTAAGTGGAGACATGGGGTGACTAAGGTCGGAGTAGCAGTTATGCATCTACGCAGTGGCCTTAAGCAGCTTAAAAGTCAAGCAGTATTGTAGCAGAAGCTGAAGAAGAAACAGAAACAGAGGCAAAACAGCAGCCAAAACGAATTATGCTGCATAGCCGCTGGCGACCCATGTGGCAGGTGGCCAGCCAGCCAACGTTCGAGGAATTGAGTTTCGGATGTTCCGGGAGCAGTTGCTGGCATTTAGTCAAGGCACAAAACGAAAACAGAACTGAGTCTGCCCACATCTAAAAAAAATAAAATTTTAGAATTTATGAAAAAAAGACTGAGTGCCTGTAAAAAGCATTTGTTTCTTTATTTATTAAAAATGTTTAAGATTGACAGATACATTTTTTAAATCTTTTTTAAAATATCTCTTTGTTTTTTATTATTTATTTGTTTGTCTTTTTTTTATGCTTTTAATCTCCGAACTAATGCTGCGTTTAAACTTAAAAATACAATAATTGGCCCAAAATTCTCTTATGAAGTTATTTTAATTATTTATTTTTTTGAGTGCAAACAGATTGATGCAGCTGCAAAATGTGTGAAGTGTGCCGTGAATGGGCTGCAAGAAAACCAAAAAAAAATGCATAGAACATGCATACCTGAGAGCATGGTGAGGTGGAGGAAGGAGGTGGTCTAGAAGTTATCAATGGATGGGCAAAATCTGATTTTGGCAAGACACGATTTGAACGCTGTGCCAAGTAAACAATTGCTGCATGCAAAAACAATTCCCATATACACATGTAGAAAGCTGGCGGCAGGCAGGCAAAACATTGAAAACACAAAACGGTACGGGTGGGGTCTGGGGTGGATTGGTACAGTTAAATTGGATACAAACGTGACGTCACTTTTGGCTTTAGCACGTCGTAGACGCCGACACTGAGCAATTGCCAGGCATAAAAATTCTCAGTCGCACAACAACACACCAACACACAACCACCTGTCGTTAGAAAACACTATGGTGGGGGAGGGGAGGGTTTGGGGTGTGGAATTGTGTCTCATAAACATAAACAAGGCGCACAAATCAAAACAACTACTCGCAACTATGATGCCAGCGCGCATGCGCTTCAAACCCATAGCAACATTGTTGCTACCACTTTCACTCGATATGTGGCGCAACATTTGAAAGCTGCGAGAGTGCAAATTTATACTATAAAAAAAAAACCTGAGAATAAGAACAATCAGCAGGTTGCACTTGCGCAAAACTACAAACATCAATCAAATATCAAATTTAATTTTAAAAATGTTATAGTTTTATTATATAAAGTATATCTTGATTTCATAGAAACCTATTTCATTTAATAAATCTATTACATTTCTTAAGGCAATACTTAAATACAGCAAAAGGTGATGTTTACAAAATATCAATTAGGGTGAATTTTCCATATTGGCTCTATTTACTGAAACGTATTGAACATTATGTTAATAATAATGGTAATCGCACATACCTAAAAATATAGTTAAACATAAATTCACAATAAATGATAAGCGCCGTATTTCGTTGAGCTGATGATTAAACAATACCATACCCTAAAAATATTATTAATAACCTAATTAGTAATAATGTAAGCATTAACTAACTACACTAATCGAGCAAACTCGACATGCCTACTGTTGCTTTTATTATTTTACAATTGGATCTCTTTTTATTGCGCAACAAAACTATTAATTTGTATCCTGTTTAAAATAAAACTTAATATTTTTACTATTGCTTGGGTAAAACGGGCATATTAAAGTTGCGCCGCTTAAGTTTATTTAATTCAGTTTAAGACAGACCGAGGAGGATACGTTCTGAAAATATCCAGGTCAGAAAGGGTATATGTTGGGCGACTATTTTGCGCCATATATAAAATAAATTGCTGTTCATCTACATAAAAGATCCAATAGCAATGTTTTTCATCATTTAAAAGAATAACGCTTAAAATTTATTTATTTAATGTGCGTGGATTTGTGTGTGTCTGAATGCGTGTGTGTATATATATATTGATTTTTGTTTGTGGGTGTGTTTAAACCCTTGTGAAATTACACAATAAAAATACTGTTTAATTAGCATATGGCAGCAATTAATTAATTTGTAAACTGATGCAATACAAGCGGACCGGAATGGAGAGATGTTGGCGTGGCGTGACTTTGGCTCTTTATACTACCTTCACATTGAATCAAAAGTTACTGTTTAATTAAATGTCATTTAAACAAATAACGAGCGGGCGGGAGGGAGAGAGATGGGAAGCAAGCACAACGAACGAATATCAGCAAAATTCTAATTCAAATGCAAAATGCATAATAAATGGGAGGCGACTTCCACGGCTTCAAGTGAATGACAACAGAATCAATAAATAGTGGTTGCACTCACAAGTATTTTGATTGCTCTAAATATGCAGTTTAAAACAAACGCTAAAATTGCAAGAATGCATCTTTTCGAGTACCCACTGGCTGGAATAGCAGATACTCTGTGTAAATATCGACCTGAAAATCATATACATATTAACTGGCCTACTTTTGGTGTGTCCTCTTTTAGTCTCCTATTTTTTCCATATTTAATTGCTGTTTACAGGATAATTTGAATTAAGTGATACTTTACACATGTACAACATTTGGGTATTTACTTCAACAGTTAAACGAGCACGTTATTCATTTACCAAAACGCAAATATTGATTTAATGTTAAAAGCAAAATAAACAACTATCAATTGCAACAAATGCATTAGCTTGACTAATACATACGCTGTATCTACAACTAAATTAAGCACAAATTAATTTTTAAACTGTTTTAAAGCAAATGAAATGTTGCATAATTTCCTTACAATAATGCGAAAGTTTCCGAAATGTATCAATGAAGAAAAAAATATATATATTATATATTCATAAAAATGTTATTTATACATATATCGTGTCGAAAATACTCGATTCACTCGGCATTCACAATTTGATTGCGTGGCATTTAAAATGAAATTAATGAGCGAGAAATTGCATACCCATAAATTCATATTCAATGTATTCGCAAAAATGCTGATTGCTTGGAATGCAAGCAATGTGGGTGTTTCGGATGGCAGGGGAAGAAAGGTATGTTGGTAAAGGTGGTCTGCCAGCCACAACTGTTGACAATATAATCGACTTGTACTTAAAAAGTTCCAATGTGTTAATTGATGAATGCCGTATCGTTAATGTTAACGTTTTTGCTTTTGAGAGCCTGCAATTATCTGTTAGCCATATTTTTAATTAGGTGTAATCAAAATAGAAGCATTACAAATGGCATAAGTTCGACAAAACAAAATAAATTAAAATCAATGCTACATTTAAATCTAGAAACACGATTTTTGTCTAAATCATAATCATACATTTTAAAACGTTCCCAAATGATCCATTATCATAGCTTTGTCTAATCCGAACCGTATTGGGTTGGATATTTAAGATGTGACCGACTTGAATTATGTCAGGGCTTCCTCTTAAGGTAACTTCTAGTTGAACATTCTTACCTCATTGACTTCTACAAGTTATGATTCCTTGCCATTTAGGATCGCATACCATATTCCAAATGTAGTGGCCAATAAGCGAACCAACCAGAAGCCACAATAAATACGTGCTTTAAGTATCTAAAAATAAAAATAAAAAGTTCTGAACAATTTAAGGTCATAGGCAGACCAAAACCAACCACTTTTTTTCTTAAATCACTCACTTAAATTTAGATTTCGGCCGTTTCCGCTGCGTCATCTAATTTAGCGGAAGCTGTAGTGCGGATGTGGAATGTTTAGTGTAAATTTGGGATACTCATTATTCATTATTCAATGTTTTTCGCGGCAAACAATTCAAAATTCGTTTCTCACAAATTAGCTAATTTGATGGTTCAATTGAGTCGCAAGGAAATCTTTTCGACAGAGCCATCGTCACCATGGTTGGCTGACAGGCGCATTGCCGCCATATATACAAATATATACATATATATATATATCTATATATATTTATATGTATGAATGTATATGAAGCGTTTCATTCCCTGTTTCGTTGTGCTATTTGTCGTGTCAATAAATGTCATTGTCATGTCATCAATCTCAATTTTTGTAGCAGTTCCTCCGTTGCTGCCAGCTACAGCTTCACCTCCGGCTCGAGTTATTGGTAATTGCTGCTGAAACGGAACGTGTTCCCAGTTCCAGCTCTTATCGAGAGTAGTATATATGATGTAGTGGCTTAAATAGCAGGAGTGTAAGTTAAAAAAGTAGTAAAATACATATATATTAGAGAGGTAGTCGCATACATTTTTATAGGAAGCAATGGCATAAATAGTAGTATAAATTAAGAAAGTAGTAAAATATAAATTAGTGGGAGTAGGATAATTTCAGGAAGTGCTTCAGTATCAGTAGTAGTAGTGCCATTGTAAGTAAAGTGGAATAAAAAGTGGCATAAAAGTAAAAAAGGAACAAATATGAAAACTATTTTAAGTATAATAATAATAATAAATGGCAAGACAAAAGTAAAGCTCAAATAGTAGAAGTCATAGTAATAACGTTATTAATATAATAAGTTTTTGTCTTTTCAGTAATAGAAGTATACAAATTTGTAGTAAAGATAGCATTACTTAATATGTAACTTAGTAGGTCCAGTCTTAGTTGCATTTGCAGTTCCAGTTTAAGTCTAAGAAACAACCCGAATACCATTCCTACAAATTACAGTTCTGGCTTTTTCTAAGTCAATTTCAGTACCAGTTCCTGTTATAGCTCTAGATTTCACAGACATTTGCCAGACGTACCTTTTAAATCCGCTGAGAGTGAATCAAGAAATTTTATATTTACATACATACACACATACATATATTTACTGCATATAAAACACTTCAAGTGTCCGCACTGCTGTTGCATGCCACAACTCCCCTTTTGCAGATGCCCTTTGCTGTTGACTTGAGCCCGGAGGCCGCTTCAAGTTTGCATTTTGGTTTTGGCCACTTTACTGTTTCTTGGAATACTTTTTATTTCAATTTCCGTCAAAAGACGCAAAGGGGCAGAAAGAGAGAGAGAGAGAGGGAGAGAGAGAGTGAAAAGCGGCAGCAACAAAAGACAAATTTATGCCACATTAACAGCTAAAAGCTTTCAAAATGCGTTTCTATGCGCCAACAGTCGACCCTCGGGCCAGAACCCAAACTCAAAACAAGCTCAGCACAACTCTCCCCCGCGCGGCGTCTCCCTCCTTCCCTTGCTACTTATCCACGCACAAAACATTTTCTTGCGACTCTCTGACCAAAAATTGTTGGCACAATTTGTTGTAATATGGCACTGTAACTTTACCTTAGGGGTACAAGGGGCATGGCTGGGGGAGCGGTGCAAGAGTGTTGGGTGTTGCTTTTTGGGGCGTTATACTCAGCAGCATGTTCGTTGACAAAAAAAATATATATATATATAAATATAAAAACAAAAACAACGCGCTTAAAAACAAATGCGAGACGACCATTAAATTTAACGTGACGAAAACTTGTAACATTTTGGCAGTCAGTCTCCACAGTTGCCTACTGTTGTTGTTGCTATTGTTGTTGTTCCAGTTGTTGCTGCTGTTGTCTTGCGACAAATTTCAGTTAGCTCATCCATCCGACGCGTCATCGTCATCGTCGTCGGCAAGACCCGCTGGCTGCCAGGCAGCTGGTAACGTCAAAAGTGCAGCTCAAAACTTCAAAACGAGTCACGTTGCCAGCCGCCATATACACTCCTTCTCCCCTCCCCCCACTTCACCCACCTCTAGCTCCAACCGCCCCGTGTTACCCGCACATTCCCCGTTTTGGCCAGCTTTGTCGACCATTTCTGTTTCGTTGCTTGCTGCATACGCTAAAATTAAGATTTATGAAGGCTGTAAAAAACAACAGCGACAGCAGTCGCTCGGGCTTAGCAGGACCAATAAGGGGGCCCTTTGTATATATATAGGAGTAGAAGCTGTGGTGGCGGGAAGCTGGATGCGGGATGGCATGCTTTAGTCTAACAGCAAGCGCGCAATGAATGCGCCAAAAAATTTAACGCCCAAATGATTACAAATGAGTTGAGAACAGTGAACAAAGTTGTGCTCCCGCAGGCAGTAGTAACTAACCAACCCCCACAATCCCCGCCCCTGCCCCTCTCCCACAAGCCCAACTCATATCCAGGGGTACCACCATCTCCCATACTCTTTTTGCATAACATCCGGCACAGGCGTTGCGTCCTGAAATTGTGTCATTGCAAGTCATATCAAAGGACATGACGTCAGCGCAGCAATCTGCATTCTATTGCCAAAATAAAAGGATATGAAGAAAGTTAATAGCACACAGTGAGAGAGAGAGAGACATGAGAAACAGAGAGAATGTAGGTAGAAAAAGTGTAATATAAGGTATTTTGAATGATTTATTGATGAGCAGTACAATTAAAGCTTTCACAATTCTGTAGAAAAATAAGAGGGTAGCGAATACCCTTATTTTATATGTAAAATAAATCATCAACTATTATTATGTATTTATGCTGAATACTGTATTATCAATCAATGTCTATTGATATATATCGGATCACTATATCATATAGCTACCACTTGAACTAACTGTTGAAAGATAAATTCTTGTATGAACCATTTTTTTTTTATACCAAACTCATCAGTTATTCGAGTTGTTATGCTTCAAGCATTGGGACAAAAGAGCATTACGATCGGACTACTACTATCACTCATATACATATATATATATATATATATAAACATATATAGTTGCACAAAAAATAATCATTAACATCAGTCGATTTTTTCAATTTATAGTGAAGATAGTATACAGTCTTCGTAGCAGTATAGAGTAGGAGTATCAAGTATCCCTTTCTTACTTATCTGACAGACAGCCTTTATTTAACCTCCGCCCCACTATCACTCTCTCTGTCTCTCTTTCTCTGCTGCACTCTCTCCAGCTCAGTCTCGCGTTATAGTCTTCTGTACCAGAAAATCAAATAGCCTGCATTAAAAGCAATTTTCAGTAATTGCATTAATTTAAGCTCCTGCAAAATGAACGAAAAAAGGAAAAATCAGCTGAGAAATACTCTGTTACCAAAATAATGACAGCTTGAAACATATGGAAATGCCCTCTCTAAAAGTAAAGACCCATTTCCCAAATCGCAATATATGCTCAACTCGATTTGGCAACAGGGTAACAACATTAATTCCATTTGGCTGCTGCTGCAACAATTCGTTGCGGCAACTAATCAACTTAATTTGCATTCCATTCATGTTGGGCGCATAATTAATTAGCAAAAACTGTAATTTGGAATTTATATTAAAATTTATTTCTATTATTTAACATGTGCGAATATTTAAGTCGACCACTGTTTAGCTAGCTTTTGCGATGATTTTTAAATGTGCGTACCGAATTAATTATGCTCCCTTGTTAACTTCAAAGTGAAGCCATTTTAGCCAGATTATAATTGTATGTTGTTCATAATTCATTTAAAAAACTCAGTTGATCAATAATATGTCTGGCTATTTAATATATCAATGGGAAAGCTATACCTTTTACTGCTATGCCAAATTGAAAAGAAGGCCAAATTAATTAAACTTGATTTGCTTATGGTGTATGAGAACTTATATTCCAAATTTGAAGTATCTAGAAGACAGTCAGGCAGACAGACATGGCTAAATCGACTCGGCTCTAGATGCTGATCAAGAATAAATATAGAACCAATGGAATCGGCCATATATATATACTTTTGGAAATCTTTATTATATGTATGCATACATATAAACTATTAGTTGTATGTATATACAAATGTATCAAATTTGATTCGAATTTATTCATTTGCAGTTGCACTTGCTCCAGCAGAACAACGAGTACTGAACAACGAGCAGAAGATACGCTTTGTAAAGACACGAATGGCAGTAACTTCAGCTAACAATCGTTGCTTGGAACCACTTTGTGCTGCAAGTGGTGCAACCGAACTGGTCTACTTGTGAGCGCTTTGAGTTTCGCTGATCACAAAGTGAACCAATTTAAAATATCCTTTCGCAGTTATTTTGTTAGCTTGACCACGCCGTAATTAGAGCGTGCTGGTTATCATCAACTGTGCACAGCCACCCAACCATCCGCCCACTAAAACCGTCGCGCTTTTCACCCAATCTACACTAGTGCGTCCTGTTTCGTCCTGATTGTATGTCGCTTTGAGAGCTGCTTGGAAAAGTTGTTTCCTGTTTAATTGATGCTTGAAAAATGCAAAGGATCAGCTTAAAGCACAGCAAAAAGCAAATGACACAGAGAATGTGCTTAAAAGAAACAAAAAGTAACAATAGTTTAAAAAGTGAATAGCAAGTGGAGAAAACCAACAGTAACAACTAAAACAAAACACAAAAAAATACCAGCAACAAAAATTATGTAAAAATCGAGAATAATTAAATAAAAAAAAATGTGTAAAAGAAGTTAACGTTCGTGTCATATTTTCAACGGTTTTCCTCTTCTATTCTCTCTCTCTCTCTTTCTCTCCCTCCAATTAAATTTACTTGCACTTGGTATGTTTTGACCACTTTGTAAGCCACGTTCTTCCCGCATCTGCTTTACAACTAGCCCACACAACAAGGAGCATTGTAGTTTTCTCTCGTGTCAGCCCGCATCCATGTGATGACAGTCCTGCCCAGTTTTGTTATCATATACACGCTATACACCCCACCGCCAACCAGCTGGCGCCACCAGCACGCACACTCTTCCGCCCACCTTTTCATATACTCTTTTGCTCAATATGCAATGATTAATTGCATAAGCAATTTCCCAACATGTTCAATATTGAGTAACCATGTGTTTCACTTAAAACTATTTATATCAATTTGTAGGTATACACCTAACGGCATTCTAACATATTCATTCATACACATCTTTTCTTTTCTTTTGCTATTTCACAGTTTTCAATTGTAAGTATCACTGCAACAATCATTAAATGGTCATTAGAAATGCAGTCTTTTTTTGCGGTGCGATTGGATGGAAGGTATGGCCCATTGAAGAGTCAGTGGGTTGGGGGAGGGTGTGTCTGTGTGTTGCACAAACATATTTCTTGTTAGTGGCCGCTGGTTGCAAATGACATTCGAAATTACCCCTCATGAAGGCTAAATGGGGCGAACCGTCAAAAACTTAAACATTATGAATATTACCTAACGACAGCAAACAAACCGAACAAACAAAATTGAGAAATCTGCGCACGGTGGCAACTTTCATTTTGCCAGAGTTGCCATCCTTTGCGCAACATTCTGATAATGTTAATGATAATGACTCTTGTTACTAGCCAAAAATGGTTGCAACAGTCGCTGATGACACATTGTCTGAGGCAAATCATCAACGCTCCTCCCACAACCCACCAAAACTTACTAGCGTTTTTCTCCCGTACCTAAATTGCCTTTAAAGATCAACAAAACAAAAAGCAGGTTAAATATTTCAGGCACCGTCAATGAGCACAGCAAACAACAGCAACCTCAACAAAAATGTTGCCTAACATATATTAAAAAGCTGGAGAATAAAAAAAAATGGAATAGGAACAGCAACAGATACATTAAATAAATCTGGGCACTGCGGGGCTGCTGCCTGAATGGCTGGCAGCCTTACCCGCTGGACAGAACGCGATTTGCTAGCTAACTTATTGCAGTTTGCAGTTTTAACATGATAATAACCTCGCCGGTGACCGGCACCAAACACCACTCCCACCTATGTGATACGCCCACCTCTTTTGGCTGGAGTTGACGCCTTCGCCATTGCCTTTAATACAAATGCTTCTTCTACTCCATTGTGTTACTGTGATAAAAACAGGTACTTTTTTGACTACCCAGTTAACCCATAATGTGCATAGTGCACATTGGTTGTGCCATCATCCCGTCGACAGAAATTCTATTTTTATTCACTCGATGTTTTTCTTGATAAAGTATCCAAATATTTCCTCAAAATATGTCAATAATACGCTACTATTGCTACTCAATCTAAGTTATCAAGGCATAATAATAATAAAATGCTTGTTTTAAATACATTTATTAGTTGTCATAAATACTTTAACAATATATTTTGATCAATAGTTTCCTTTGCAATCTTTGTAGTCTTTAAAATTTTGAGATCTATTCCCATTTGTTGCACCAGAATTTCCGAATTAACAACCGAAACAAGTTCACTTCATCTCATATCTCATATACACAAAGTAAAAATATTTTTTAAATACAAAAATCCCGTTTCAACGCCTTTTATATTCAATTGCTATTCAATTTTTAGTGAGACTTGACATTGTAGTTAAATATTATAAATAATAATATATTCATTTGGATACCTTCATTTGGCAATACTGTCTTTCTCTTAGTAAACAAAACACTATTAGTTTTGAAGAAAATTAAAATTATTGCATCAAGCAAATAAGAAAGAAACTTTAAGCTTTAAGCCATAACCGATATGCATAATATTTGTACATATCTGATTTATTCCTTGTTTTCGGGCTGTGTTATATGTGTGCTCGCGTTAGATGCTTACAGGGTGAGGGCAAGTGCAGTTTTGCATAAAACTAGTAACTGTGCCAACTTAGGCAACGCCACAGTTCCAATTCCGATATCCCGAAGTCAGAGCCCACAACTCGAAACTCCCAAAACCCAAGCGGCCCAGCGGCATTTTTCATTTTCTGCCGCATCGCGGTCTATTTTTTTGTTGGTTTCTTTTTTTTTGCTCTCTTTGCGTGTTGCCCTCTTTGCTTATGCTTTTCTCCTTGTTGTTTTAATCAAGGGAGATTGCGGAAGAGGTGCAGGGCAGCGATATGCTAGTGGCTGGCATATGATATACGGTATGGACTAATGTACACGGTCCTTTGCCTGCCAGCAACGAGTTGGGCGTGCCGCATCCACTTTCACTATAAAACTCTGCAGCCACTCCCCCACCGGCTCCCTCTGCCCCCCCCCCTCCCCTCCCTCCGACCATCCTTTTAGTTAAATACCCTCAAATTGCGAGGGAATGGAAAGGGAAAGGGCTCTGCAATGCTTATGGGCCTCACAAATTAAAGTCAATATTGATATTGGGCATAGCATTTGGGCCTGGTTAAGCACAAACTAGTTACCTGGTGGCTAGAAACAAGCTGGCCTAAGCCAGCAACCCCTTTAAATCCACATTCCCCTTACCAAGATACCCAGCGACTATGTTTAGTTTTCCGGCGTGCGGTTTTCGTGGTTTCCGCCTGGCTCCGATTTGCATTTTGTTGCCTATATCCGGTTTTCACTTGTGTCGCACTTGATTTTAGTTGTCCTTATAAAATATATGCACACATATACTTTACACATATATATGTATATGTATAAATCTATATACATATATAGTCGTATATATAGGCTTAAATGGTTTTTTATATCAACATGTCTGTCGGCATTTAATTAAATTGAAATTGTTGGCCCCTTAGAGAGTTTATAAATTATGTGAGGATTTGCACGGCTTCTAATATACAATGAGCATGCATTGTAATGGACTGCGATTTGGTTGCTAAATTATGAAGTCTTTATATAAAATCAATAAGCCGTAAAATAGTCGACCTGCGCATACTCTGTATCTATCAATGACTCATCAATGTTTGTAGCCCAATATATAATATGATAAACTCATTTGAAGTGGAGATAAGCTCATTCGAATAGTTCGTATTTTTTTCAACCTATTTAAACTTGATCGAGTATTAATCATCATGCAAATTTTAACTATGACATTTTCTCCACTCTGTGTATATACCAAGCATGTATCCCTTTAGCATAGCAAGCTTATTTAACATTAGTGTGCTGATTTTAAACGCATCCTTGTCAAATTACAGAGCACTTAATACCATTGCAGCAATAAATATTTGACTTTGGACATTGGCTGCATATAATTAAATCTAATGGGGTATTAAGTGCAAAAGCCCTTGCCAACTCTGTCATTGTAATAGCCGGAATCCAATAAATAACATTATTTATTTTTAGTTTTTATGAATGGCTGAATAGTTTTCAGTTTTTTGTTGAGCTCAAAATTGCGCTGGTCGCACAAAAATGTGAATCAGGTATTTAAGTTTATCCTGATGGCATTTCATTCCGTGTTTTTTCTGTATTTCGATTGCACTTGAACTTAGCACAGCGCCAATTTCAAAGTTGTCTATTTATATTATGTTGAAGTCAAAAGGTTGGCAAGAGCTTAATCTCTTTGAGGAGATGAAATTTGATTTCAGTGAAGAATGACGATGAGCGTAAACTATTTGTCATGCTGTAAGTCGAGTCAAGAGAAATTTAGTTTAAGTACTAATACCTGTGGCAATGTGTCAAACGGCACTTGGTAGTGTTGTCAAATGACCTCAAGGCAGTGTTGCTAATCTCACAAGATTCACCTACCACAGCCTCACGCATTCTTTAACTGTCTAACTCTCTTCCCTCACCCTCCCCCTCTTTTTCTCTCTCACTTGCTCACTCACTCACTTTCTCTCTCTCTCTCTTTTGAGCGCTGCTAGCTGCAGGATCTAAAGTATGCTAAAGATTTTTAGCCAAGTTTGAGGCGAGCGCACTCTTGAACAAGTAAATTTTCGTAGCCATAACACAACTTTATAAATACATACATATACTAGTACAACAAAATTGCTGAAATACTTTTACGCTGGCAAAAATATTTGGTTGCTGCTGCTTGTGCTGCTGCTGCTGCTCATCAGCGAGAAGCTTCTCATTTTCGCCAAGTCTGTTGGAGTTGGCCTAAGCCAAAGCCTCTGTGGCGTATACAATCCGCTCCACAATATTTTTGTCTTGCTTGTTTTGCTTGTTATTGTTGTTGTTATTGTTGGGCTGCATGCGCAGAGCTACCAATTACTAGTTGCCACAATTCGCCTGGGCCAAAACAGAAAACGATGTCGAAGCAACAGCAAAAGTAAAAACCGAAAAGTTCGCATTTATCTCATATGGTTTCAAGCACATTGCTAGCCAGACGGCATCGACTTTGGCTACAAGTAATCTGGCCTGAAATAGACGAGTAAATCCGTTAGCAGGCAGCATGGCACAGTAACTCTCAGTGCAGTCAAGACTGGCATGTGTGTGTGTGTGAGTGTAGTGAGTAGCTGCAGTCATTCGCAGCTGCATTAACTGGGATTTGGTTTAAATACCCTGTGCACATATGTATGTGCTCAATGGGTAACATTCTGATGCTATTCCATATATTCCAACATGACACTAATTCTGCTACCCTGATTTTTGTATTATATCAAATGTTCTACTACAATTTATTTATTTATTTTTCCCTTATTTTCGACGAAATGTATTAATAACTGACGGTTAGTCTTATGGTTTGGTACACATATACATATACTGACTCTTAGCTAGTTTTTAGTGAAGAATGAGAACAGTTTCTTATATAAAATAGTTCGAATTTCTCGAATTCTTTTCAGCACGACGTATTTTCATATTTTGATGTAGAATTAATGCTACCAAATCGCACTGCCAGCTGTAAGTTGCTGTCCCTGTTGGCTCTTGAACTTTAATAGACGCCTCGCAAAGGACTCTCTCCTCCTCTGTATGCAATGCGTGTGTGCCTGTGTGTGCGTGTGTGTGCGTGTGTATGTGTGCTATTCAAGCGGAGGCTCAATTTAACAAAAGCGCTGATGTGAAGACAAACCCACACACGCACATGTTCACACATACGAACACACACACAGGCTTGCAGGCTTTGCATACAAAGCTGCCTTGGCTGTAATAGTAATTCCCATTTATAATTTAGCATCGTCGATTTATAAATGAGCCAATGCCATCAACGTTGCTGGCGTTGTCTATGCCACCATTTTGGACGCCTCAGACACCAGTGCTTAGCATAATTTTGGCCGCATTTGTGGCATCAACAAGGTAACAAAGGCAGAAAAATTTCTTCCTGTACACTGAGCAACAAATAGGAGTAGCTCAAACAACAAAATTAGTAACGCTATTAATTATATTTCACTTTGTTAGTTAGCTGAAAACACATTTCAATGTTAAGTTAAGTTCAATGTAAAGAGCACAAAGTTTACGAAAATCTATCTTTGCATTCGACGTCAAAATAATATTAAAGCTTTTACTGTTTGATTTTGTGCAGTGTAGCTATTATATATCATATCCGTAGTTAAACAGGTGCATCACAAAGAGCTCTTAAGCTGTGCGCAGCCTAAACCAGCCTGGGCCACAGCACTGGCTTAAATATACACACATATATGCGTGAGTGTGTATGTGAGTGTGTATGTGTGTGTGTCTGCGCTTTGGCCCGGCCATTATCATATGTGCATAATTAGATATTTATAAAGTACAGCTGGCATAGTCGGCAACATAACCCTCAAAATCAGCAGCCACAAATCTCGGTTTAGTGCAGTCTCTGCATTTGGCAACTAAGTAGTTTTTTTATTTAACTTACAGCTGCTCTTTTCAACAATACAGATTCATTCTATCTAAACATATAAACATTATGTTCGCACTTAAAGCTTTAAGTATAAACTTTTCTTTTATATTTTACTAATAGCTGCGGATATAGTTTAAGCATATGCACATATGCACTTTTGTAATTTGTTAAATGTAGCAACGTCTTGAGCGACTACTCCACCCTTTCCTCTTCCTCTCCCCATCCGACACTTCTTTTGTTTGCTGCTACTAGTTTCAAACTTATAAAATTATGATACCCAGAAAGCAACAAATTTTAATTGCATGAAAATGTACGTAATTCACGCACACACGAGACAGAGACACAGAGGCACATAGATAAAGTCACATATATATTTGGAAAAGGATAGAGGGGACGCTAAACGAATGGACGCGGCTTACTAATGTATCCAAAAGTAGGATATGGAGCGGGGGGCGTGGTGGTCGTGTCAAATGGGTCGGTTTTGGTGGGTAACGCTCGAGATGTAAAGTAAACCATGAGCAAAACAAAACCCAAAAGCGCGTTCAAGTTGTGCAAAGGATGCGACAAGGGTTAGGGGAGGGGCTGTGTCGACCATGCAACTGATTGCATGTGTGTATGTGTATGTGTATGTGTATGTGTATGTGTGCTGGTTGTAAATTTATTTAGCCAACGCGCGTTTTGCGTTTAAATTACTGAGCGCAATCTGCTTAAGAGTTGCCACCCCGTTTCCTAGAATATTCCCACACACTGAAAAATAAATAATACTGCACTCTAAAAACAAGCACCCAAATTAAAAATGTATAAATTACTCGATAGATTTTTTAAAATTAAAGAAACAAAGGTATAAAATATAAAATATATAAAGGCACAACAATTTAAAATTCAAACTGTTATATGTTCGCCAAAAATTATCTAATTTTCCAATTCTTGAAATTCACGTTTCTTCTTCTTAAGTCTTCTATTTAAAATAGAAATCTATATTAAACCAAATTTTCCATTTAAATATAAAAAAAAGGATTAGAGTGATGTTCTAAATTCTTAGCTATATTGTGTTCTAAGTGTAAAATTTCAGGCTTTTGCCTCTGTGCGAGTGTGAAAAATTGAAATTTATTATTATTGTAAGCCTCACACATTCGCACACACACAGACACACACACACAGACACACACACACAAGCTCACTCGAAGCACCTTGTGGTACTGCTACCACGGTTGTTGTTCTTGTTGAATTACTCGCAGACAAAATAATAATGTAATAATAATTTTACCAACTCGTTAGGTGTGTTAACGTGTGTTACACATGCACGAAGTGAACTGCGACCCAGAGAGACCAAAGACCAAAGAGACCAAACAAATCTTCTCACCCCTAAACCCCAGACCGAATCTGAACCGGAACCCTCCAACTCACAGTCTGTGTTGCCCTGGACATTAAACGTTTCCCAACAGCCAAGAATTGTGTGTGTGTGTGTGGATTATATGCATCTAGTGGGAATTAATGATGTGAAAAGTAACGTTGCGGCAAGCTGGTGAACGTAGCCCAAAGTTAAGAAGAAAAAAAATGGAACGTTTGAGCCGCTGAGCTGAACATTTGGAGCTTAAGCAGTCAGAAAATGTAAAACAGTTTCAGTTAACTGAGGAAATTAAAACAGATCTGCAAGTCAAACAAATTTTTGGCCATGGTACGTATCAAAGTCTAGCAGTTCTGAACGATTTGAAAATTTAATATACATATGTTAAGAGTCCAAACGTTCTCGGCTTTATTATAATCGTGCCAACTCTAATAGCACAAATTTCTTTCCAATTTGCCAAAGTGTAATGACAAAATCTAGATTCAAAATATTATTATAGTTTTGTATGTTTAAAAATAATTTTATTTATATCTTTTCTGTTTCTCGACTGGCTGTGAATAGCGTGATATATGTTCCTATCCCTACCTCGTTCCAGCAATTTAAAACTCTTCTTTCGACCGATTGATATTGAATTTAATTGAATTCATATATTCTAAATGATTAAAGAGATTGAGAGGAGCTAAATGTGTTTCATAGCTTTATATAAAGTGAGCTAAGTGACGCGATGTTGAACGGCAATCTAAAAATATTTGATTTATTCAATTCTTGCCATTCTTCTGTATAATAATTTTTCTGACTTTGCAATATTTCATTATTTTTTTTTTCTTGGACCAAAACAAGAGCTTAACAATGCGACCGCAGCAGCTGCCTTTTCGACTTTTCCCATCATGGCATCCTTCTGCCTTATATTCCCAGTTTTCCGCTCTCTGACAGCACTAAGGCGAAAAACGAGAAGCGAGCAACAAACGACAAAGAAATACAGCAAACAAGAGAAGACGTTGCAATCGGGCATAACCGACTGCGAAATACTTTGATACCATAAGTAATACCAGCTGAAAACATGTGTGTGTAGCCAAAAATTTTGTGGCCGTCCAAATTTGCCTTTCAAATTGCGGAATATATAGGCTTTTGGGAATTTTTGGAGGCGGCAGTTCCAAATTTTTTTTGTTTAAATTTGGTGACTCTAGCTTTTAAATTGTGTGAGATATATGGTTTTATCGATTTAGACTAACATGGGTATCGGTATGGGGAGGCAGCGTGGGCATGGCGATCCAATTTGTTTATCGATCTCTTAGGGAAGTTACGAGTAACATAAATTCAAGATTTGGTGACTCTGGCTTACAAATTGTGGAAGATATGCGCATCTCAGATTTCTAGGGCCGATGTTCCTTTGGGCGTGGCATATGCCAATCTTTGAATGACATCGTCAACAACCTACCAATTAAATTTGGTGACTATTGCCTTAAAATTATGGTACACATGTGGATTTATAGATTTGCAATTATCGATTTTATCGATTTCCTAGCCCCCTAGTGCGGGCACCGACCAATAAATGTTGCAAGGATCAAGTCTCCATCTCTAGGGGGGTCGAAAAAAGTTGCGTTCATACAGACGGACAGACATCATGATGGACATTGCACAAAACCAATATACTATGATACCTTCGATATCAAAGAATAAAATTATACAGTGGAACGTTGCAGTCGATAGGAAAGTAACCGACTGCGAAACACTTTGCTACCAACTGGAAATAAGTGGCAAAGAAAAGGTGGACGTGACCAGCATCTAGCATTAAAATTGTGACAGATATATGGCTTAAACGATTTGCATTTATCGATAGTTATCGATTTTCCAGCACCGCACTTTTAACACTTTCCAAGTCTCCAGAGACTCAGTACCTACAATCAATATGCTCTTCTATTGCTATTCTTTCAAAGTATAAAAGCAAAACAAAATCCATTTGTTAAGCAGTTTTGGTGCAGTGGCTGCTTGATTGTATGGTTGCCTGGAGACTTCTGCCACCTGCTCTGGAGCTGGGCGAGAATCAAATAATTGAATTCAATTTATCGGCATAAATTGTTTTAATTAAAACTGAAAAACAATGCACAGCATCCATATATCATACAACGCGCACATTTAATTAAAAGCCCAACAAACTTGTTTTTCTTTTTTTTGCAATTATTATATTATATATTTTGCAATTATTATATTATTAATTTATTATTATGTTTATAATTATTATTATTGTTGTTATTTATAGCTATCATCATTATTATTACGTTTATTGTTATTATTAATATTATGATTTTATGGCTGATTTTGTTTAAAAGAGCTGATGTTAGTTAGCTTGGATTAAAAGTATTGTTAGTTTTTCTTAAATAAATTGGGCGCCAAATATTAAAGCAGCTTTTTTGTGAGCTGTGCGATTTGGTTTCTGATTGCTGTAACAGCATTTCCGGAAACACCTCCGATTCGTTTGTTATCCCATCATCTAGGCAGCCAGGCATTGAGTGCCATTTTGGTATCGCTTATCTACGAGCCAATTTCAACGATCTCGGTATCGGAGTCACTCGAGCTTGCCTCATTGTTCTCATTTTGCTCGTCCGCCCATCTCAGGTTGATTGTGATATCCACCATCTCGACATCCGCATCTATCTGATCACTACCATCACTGATCTCCATCTGAACGCTGTTTTCGCTAATATTCGAGCCAATCCCATCATTATCGTCTTCAATGGAGGTGGAGGTAAACTCACGGCTGTCATTTCGTTCTGCCTCCAACTGCACCTCCTCCATCCGTAGCTGCCGTCGTTAATCTGCGCCATCGGGAGCCTATCGTCATTGATGCTAGACCGGAAACGATCATCGTTCACCTTCACGTTCTCCCTGTCATCTTCACTTGTGCTACTAATCTCGTCCACATCAATATCCACCATCAGGACGCTGCTGTCGCTCAAATCCTCCATCCGGACGCTGTTGTCGTTGATCCTCTTCGCCTGGACGCTGTCGTCATCTTCACTCGTGCTGATAATCTCTACCATATCAATATCCTCCGACAATATGCTCTGGACGCTGTCGTCATCTTCACTCGTGCTGATAATCTCTACCATATCAATATCCTCATTCGCGCTGTACTCTGAACTACTGCTGCCAATGTCCACCACATCAATATTCTCCACTTGGGCCCTGTTGTCATTGGTCTCGGGGTGAATTTTACCATTCTTTTTATCGAATTCGCTCAAGTATAAATAGCGGTTTTTATTTGGCTTTGCGTCGGATTCCTTGGTAAGATTGTTCATACACTTTTCGCGAAGCAGCAGCATGCGTTCCTCATATGCCTCCCAAGACTCGATCTGATCGAAGCTTGACTCACTACTAACTTCAGTCGTGTCACTGGAGTCCATCACTTCATACTCGCTCTGCAACTTCTCCTCATCGGCCTTTTCCTTCACCTGCATGTCGCTTATATTATAATCACCCTCAGCCATGATTTTGTATATCTTGTATGACTTGAGCTCTTTACTAAGATCAAATTTGTGACGTAATAGATTTGAGTTTAATCGCTAATCGCTGTTGTTGCACTGTAAAAACAAAAACAAACAACATATAATTTATATATATTTGGTATCAAATGCACTTTAAAATTTTAATCGCGATTGCAACCAACGCGTGCAATTAACAAATCTTCGTCGAATTCAATGTGAACTTTCAATCAATTCTGAAGCACTGGCATCCACGAATTAATATCCAGCAGCTTCCTTTCAATTAAAGGAACACGCCTGCGGGCATACCACAATTGGCCAATTTTGCCACCCTCCAATTTAAATGTATTTCGCCTTCCCGCATTTTTAATTATCAATGCATATCTCGATCTGCTTTCTGACAGTGTTACATCTACAAACTTGGCCTGCTTTATTAACGATTATTTTGAGCATATTCTATCGAACAATGAATTATCGTCTCTAAAACGCTTAACGTTCAGTTTGTCTATGAAATTGTCTATGAAAAATATAACAAATTGCATTGAAGTATAAAATATTTTCTGGAACATTCCTTACAGCTTAAACCAAAAAATTAGTCTGTATAATATTCATGCACGAATATGGCCCACTGTAAATGGGAAGCTGTATTTCCGGTTATGTCAAGCAGGCAGCAAGGCAGCAATTTTTGTGATTGATTTTCCATTTTTGGCCGCTATCCCATCAGTCCCATAGTGACTCCAGACTCAAATTTTCTGCACCACATATTTGGCACTAATGGAATTTTAACACAAATTAGTTGTATTACTTAAAGGCCAGCAAGAAATGGGATAAATGTAGTGGTTGGAGTGGAGTGGACGAGCTCGGGGGGATGAAGACACAGGAGTATGTAGCTGGCAACCGGTGCCAGGAGTTTGGATCTTGGAGTTTGAGTCGAGGGTGTTGTTCGGTTGATTGGCAATCTAGCGTGTCGCAGAAAAGTTGATATGACATTGCTATACTGCAATTTTAGTTGCAATTTCCGGCAAAAATGGCAAAACATAAGGTGGGCTGCACACACACACAAGCTCCAAGCTTCCGAATATTTCAATTCATCGTACCTACACCCCTAAGCGACGCATTTATTAATTTTTTATATTTCTCTGTGCAAATTGTGTGGCCATGGTTATCCACTCACATGGTATGCCAATAAGCGCATTGGCGTTCAAAAAATTAAATGATTTTGCCGCAGGCCAGTCGAAAAGAAGCAAAGCGAGCGGCAAAAATATCATTGGACGTGATTTATTTTATATGCCAGCGCCAATTGCTCCTAGAGTCAAAAGAAAAATATTGGTTGAGCTCTGAAAAATTATTAATACACACACATATATATATATATATATATATACATATACATATACATACATGTATCCAGCTACAGCAGGCCTGCAGGCATCAAGTACCGAATACTGAGTAGCTGCCATCGTCATTTAAAATAATATCAGACAAGTAAATGTAAATGTTTTCTTACCATTTATGGACACATATATTCCCCAGCTGTTATTACAATATAATATGCAATAATAGAGAACCGAGATGACAAATAGCAGGATCTGTGCGCTTCTACGATTTCAACAAAATGAACGATTAAAGCTTTGTCATTGATCACAAACACATTTATTAATGTGTGTAACTATGTCTGTATGCATTGGAGATGGGCTGTTAACCGATGTTTCACTTTCGTTACGCAAATTAAAGAGTTTAATTTCGTAATGGTTATTTTTGAACTGCAATAGACACTAGGAGTGTTTTTTAGTGTCTTCGTTTTTAAATACAATTTTGCTTGAGTCCTCGACTTATGAGCGAAAAATGGCAATCAATAATGGAAGTGGAAAGTGGTATACAAATGTTTGCCATTTCTAATATGTATATATTATCTTTAGCATTGCATTTTTTGCGGTCAGCGCAAAAGCAGCACAGGATCAACAATATTTTAATCGACGCCAAAATGGCGACCAGCGGCGCTAGTAGCTCAACGTAGACCGCAGAACAAAAACAAAGACAAAGTATCGATTAATAAGAACAAAATTGACTAAAAAACACGACGAAAAATAAATACTCACATTCGATGAGTCCTCTCAATGTGGCCAGAAAGTGCTTTGACACTGGACAAAATTCATATTTTCTTATATCTATTGCGAAAAAAGTACTGTATTCTAGTCTGCTATATTATGGAGTTCTTACAACTATTTAAACCAAAAACAAATTAACAAGTTGCATTAACTTTCTTGATACAGTGTCTGCATCGCATATCTTCCAGCTGCATGTTTTATATATGACGGAATATCCCGGATCGGACTGTAACATATGGCTTCCATAGAAACAATACAATCAATTACGACTAATTTCGACCATGACATTTTAATTTGTACCAGTGCCTATATACATTTGTCTAAGCTTTCCCCGCCTAGGCCCAACTGCTGGAAATAAAGCAACTAGCTGAATGTAATAAACATGAGCTTACCACACACTTACCTTCACTTAATATCTGAATAATCCATAATTTTCCGTTTTCTGGCTAGCATGTACTTTCGTATACATATATATTTTTGACCATAATCGTGTCTCCAGGCTTTAGGCAGTGCTGATTGTTGCCCTAAGCCCCTCCTTATCCTACTTCTCCTACCCCTTGCTCAACACTTATTATTTATTTTGGCCCCATTTATTCTGGGGTATCTGCGTCTCCTGGCCGGGCCACTTAGAGAGTTGCCCTGTTGCCAGGTTCTGACTAATCCACCGCCAGCTGTTCTGCTCTCCAAATGGCATGCAAAAAGCAGCAAAGTAAAGATGGGGATAAGGATGCAGGCGCTGTAGAAGAAGAGAGAAAAAAATGGATGGCCTTATGTAAGTCGCCAGACTGCATCCAAAAAATTATGCAATGCTGCCCAGCTTTAAAGTAGATTACACGAAAATTTTGCCCGCCGGCACAAAAGCCCACGACGGGCATTAATCACGGAAGCGACGGCTTTTGGTCCAGAATTTCACGACGCCATTCCCCGTAGCTCCTACGCCTCGCAACCTTTGGCTTGGCCTGGGGTTGCATTCCAAGCGCCGTCTGCATGTATTGTATTTCTAAATAGTGTCTGCTACCGAAAGGGTGGCAGAGGTGGGAGTTATCCTAATAAATTGCCAACGTGCTGGAATGCAGGAGAGAACTAAGCCAACCCTTTGGGGCTTTCCTACCTCTCTTAGATGTCTATCCTCCCAATTGTTTGTCGGCCGCCAAGAAATTAGCATAATTTTTCAATTCTCATTCGTTTGCAGCTACATGTGCCTTTGCTTCCAATAATTGTCTAGCCATATTTTATTGGCGGCTGCGATTTCGATTTGAATTCAATAAATCGTAGAGAAAAAGTAAGCCTGAGAAAGCAATTGCAAATCTGTTGGGATGCTCGCCAAAAATGAAGCAATTCTATGTAACACATATAATACTATATTCCATTGTACTAAATAGCCAAAAATTCAGCATAGGCCTAGTTTGTTAATTGGGGGCCTCCTAACCATCCCTCGCCCCCATGACTATTGTATTTGGGTGCACATGAAATTGTTTGTCGACGACCGCATAAACATTCGCAATATGGCGACGAGTCTGTCGCATAACCGCAAACTTCCGTTTAACAAACAAGCAACACACACACACATACACACACACACACACATACACATACCCTAATACACGCACACACACACACACATACATGCCGCATTTCCCCTTCGTTGTTGCTGTATTCGCCGCTGCGTGTTGTCGCGGTTTTCCTTTAGTGGTCGTTAACAATTTTTACAGCCCAAACATTTGGCAGCGCTTTTATTATTTGTTATATTTATTGTGTTTATATATTTCAAAAAAAAAAAAAAGAGCATAAACAAAAACCGAAACCAAAACAAAATGGTGTGCGCCATTTTAGTTTACGCTTTACGCCATTCCATTTAATTTACTGGTCGACCATCCCCGGTCGAAAGCCCCTTCAAGGCCAGACATGGCTTGTGGCCCGCCATTCATTATATCTGAGGCTGAGTTTCAACAGAATGCGGCTTTTTGCTGTGCCCGGTGGTAAGTGGTGGGTACACTCAGAAAATATTATATCCAAAATAATATGTCCAGCCGTTAAAGTTCCAAGATACTAAAGAAAAAATAGTATTCGCTTTAGGAAATCGATTAAGCAAAATCAAAGAAAACAAAAATCATTTCTGCTTTAATTTACGTAAATTCTAGCTCAAATATTTTTGCCGAGTGGAGCCCCGCAGCAGCCCAACCATTGGCCATTTAAAGCGGCTGCCACTGACGCTAAGTAGTTGTGGCAAGTTTTTGGCCTCAGTTTGCTTCAGCTGTTAACTTTGTTGTTTGTTGATTTCGTTTGGCTTTTGCTTTGAATGTTCGCGTTTGCGCTTTTTGTTTTTAATTTTTGAAATTTTATTTTGCACTTCTTTTCTCTAAACTTTTGCCTTTGCGTTAACTGACATATCTATGTAAATAGATATATATTTATATATATATATATATATATGTATGTGTACACATAAAGCTGCCATTGACGCGTTCCAGCTCAGATCGTACGGCTTACTTATTTTTTTGTCTCATCCATTTGGACGCTGCAGTCATTGATGCTAGACCAGAAACGATCATCGTTCACCTCCACGTTCTCTCTGTCATCTTCACTTGTGCTACTAATCTCGTCCACATCAATATCCACCATCTGGACGCTGCTGTCGCTCAAATTTTCCATCCGGACGCTGTTGTCATTGATCCTCTTCGTCTGGACGCTGTCGTCATCTTCACTCGTGCTGCTATTCTCTGCCACATCAATATCTATCACATTCGCTCAAGTATAAATAACGGTTTTGATTTCGCTTTGCATCGGATGCCTTGGTAAGATTGTTCATACACTTTTCGCGAACCCGGTTGTTCTGCTCAATTTTTAGTAGCATGCGTTCCTCGTATGCCTCCCAAGACTCGATCTGGTCGAAGCTTGACTCACTGCTAACTTCAGTCGTGCCACTGGACTCCATCACTTCATACTCGTTCTGCAACTTCTCCCCATCGGCTTTTTCCTTCACCTGAATGTCGCTTATATTATAATCACCCTCAGCCATGATTTTGTATATCTTGCATGACTTGAGCTCTTTACTAAGATCAAATTTGTGACGTAATAGATTTGAGTTTAATCGCTAATCGCTGTTGTTGTACTGTAAAAAACAAAAACAAACAACATATAATTTATATATCTTTTGTACCAAATGCACTTTAAAATTTTAATCGCGATTGTAACCAACGCGTGCAATTAACAAATCTTCGTCGAATTCAATGTGAACTTTCAATCAATTCTGAAGCACTGGCATCCACGAATTAATATCCAGCAGCTTCCTTTCAATTAAAGGAACACGCCTGCGGGCATACCACAATTGGCCAATTTTGCCACCCTCCAATTTAAATGTATTTCGCCTTCCCGCATTTTTAATTATCAATGCATATCTCGATCTGCTTTCTGACAGTGTTACATCTACAAACTTGGCCTGCTTTATTAACGATTATTTTGAGCATATTCTACTGAATAATGAATTATCGTCTCTAAAACGCTAAGCGTTAAGTTTGCCTATCAAATTAAATTGATTGCATTAGATGATGCCGAAAATATAACAAATTGTATTGAAATATAAAATATTTTCTGGAACATTCCTTACAGCTTAAACCAAAAAATTAGTCTGTATAATATTCATGCACGAATATGGCCCACTGTAAATGGGAAGCTGTATTTCCGGTTATGTCAAGCAGGCAGCAAGGCAGCAATTTTTGTGATTGATTTTCCATTTTTGGCCGCAATCCAATCAGTCCCATGGTGACTCCAGACTCAAATTTTCTGCACCGCATATTTGGCACTAATGGAATTTTAACACAAATTAGTTGTATTACTTAAAGGCCAGCAAGAAATGGGATAAATGTAGTGGTTGGAGTCGAGTGGACGAGCTCGGGGGGATGAAGTCACAGGAGTATGTAGCTGGCAACCGGTGCCAGGAGTTTGGATCTTGGAGTTTGAGTCGAGGGTGTTGTTCGGTTGATTGGCAATCTAGCGTGTCGCAGAAAAGTTGATATGACATTGCTATACTGCAATTTTAGTTGCAATTTCCGGCAAAAATGGCAAAACATAAGGTGGGCTGCACACACACACAAGCTCCAAGCTTCCGAATATTTCAATTCATCGTACCTGCACCCCTAAGCGACGCATTTATTAATTTTTTATATTTCTCTGTGCAAATTGTGTGGCCATGGTTATCCACTCACATGGTATGCCAATAAGCGCATTGGCGTTCAAAAAATTAAATGATTTTGCCGCAGGCCAGTCGAAAAGAAGCAAAGCGAGCGGCAAAAATATCATTGGACGTGATTTATTTTAATATAATAACAGACGACAAGTAAATGTAAATGTTTTCTTACCATTTATGGACACATATATTCCCCAGCTGTTATTACAATATAATATGCAATAATAGAGAACCGAGATGACAAATAGCAGGATCTGTGCGCTTCTGCGATTTCAACAAAATGAACGATTAAAGCTTTGTCATTGATCACAAACACATTTATTAATGTATGTAACTATGTCTGTATGCATTGGAGATGGGCTGTTAACCGATGTTTCACTTTCGCTACGCACATTAACGAGTTTAATTTCGTAATGTTTATTTTTGAACTGCAATAGACACTAGGAGTGTTTTTTAGTGTCTTCGTTTTTAAATACAATTCAAATACAAAACGGCTATCAGTGATGGAAGGTGAAAGTGATATACATAATGGTTGCCATCTCCAATTTATATGTATTTCGCCTTCCCGCATTTTTAATTATCAATGCATATCTCGATCTGTTTTCTGACAGTGTTACATCTACAAACTTGGCCTGCCTTATAAACGATTATTTTGAGCATATTCTATCGAATAATGAATTATCATCTCTAAAACGCTAAATGTTAAGTTTGTCTATGAAATTAAATTGATTGCATAACATGATGCCGAAAATATAACAAATTGTATTGAAATATAAAATATTTTCTGGAACATTCCTTACAGCTTAAACCAAAAAATTACTCTGTTTTATATCCATGCACGAATATGGCCCACTGTAAATGGGAAGCTGTATTTCCTGTTATGTCAAGCAGGCAGCAAGGCAGCAATTTTTGTGATTGATTTTCCATTTTTGGCCGCAATCCCATCAGTCCCATGGTGACTCCCAACTCCAATTTTCTGCACCGCATACTTGACACCAGTGGAATTTTACACAAATTAGTTGTATTACTAAAATGCCAGCAAGTCAGTTGGTAGTGTCACGATCAAAAGTTGACCTGCGGCATTTGCAAGAAATGGCTGGCAATTCGCTTGTGTTGTTCGCTTTCTTGCACATTTGCCGCAAATTCCCCAAATTCAACGACGGCATTATTCGAAAAACGAAAACGCAGGCAGTAAAACTACACAAAGAGAAATTTGTCTTGCTTAAATTAAATTCGACTGATCTAGAATAATGTAATTGCTTTTATAGGAAAACATACTTGAAATAGGAAAAATGTATTCAAAATGCTTAGTTTCAAAGAATATTCAAGCTGATTTCACATTTCACTGAAGACATTTTTCCAGACTTCTTCTCATTTCTAATTAAATAATGTTCATAATGCTAAATGCTAAATCGCAAAACATTTGTAATGAATACCTTAATACTTTGATTGAGCTTAATGCAAATCTCTCACTGTATGTGTGCAAAGGTGTTGCGCTTGAAGGGGATGGATGGGATGGAGGGGGTTTCGTTTTCGTTCATTCCGTTCGAATTGGGCTGTCAGTGTCAGCTTAAATAGGAAACTTATAGCGTGCTCCACTTCCGTTTCCTCTGAACGCCAAGCAACTAGCCCAGCAAACCAAACCCTGCCTCACCTTCCCTGGCCGCCTCCCCCCGAATCAAAAAAATAAACTATTAAATCACATTTTACGAGCGTTAAGTGCACAATTAAAAGCATTTCGTTAATGTTCGAAAATGTGGCGCTTTCCTTGTCCGCCCGTTGTCGCCAGCAAAGGAACGCACCACCCACCACTGCACATGCTGTGCCCCGCTCCTTCCTGCCGCTCGTCGTGCTCCTGCACACCCTGTTTGCCATTTGCTGTTTGGTCTGTGACGGGTTTCTATGTGTCTCTCCTTCCTTGTCCATTGTGACGTAATTAAATTTGCAGCTCTGAGTTTTGTCTATGTCTTGTCGAGTGGTTGCTGGGTGCATCGGTGCGGTATCAAGAGAAATGCGGGGTGGGCTCTGTGTTTTGCTCGAACCGGCCGTTAGAAAAACAAACTAAATCGATTATGGGTTGATGTAAATTTTTTAGCACGCAACTTGAAAAGACAACGAACAACTTTTGCAAGCACAAACCTTAAAATGCGTCCTTGTCCTTATCCCCATCCATGTCAGCCAAGTCAGGCAGCGCTGTCTGGTACGAGGCCCTCCCTTGTGTGTGTGTGTGGGGTGGGAGGGGGATAGGTAGTGGCTGATGTTTGCAATGCAACTAAAAGCAATTTGGTAGCTTTTCAAGTGGGCTTGAGCGCAATTGATGGCACAAAATCGTGAAATTGAATCAATACGATAAATGTAAATATAAATAATATATTCTTGATTTACTGTGGTTGCTTTTCCTTTGTGTGCGATATTTGTATTTATGTTGCGAGCATTGAATGCATTCCCTCCAATTATCGTAACTTTGTCAGCTGACTTCTGTTAGGCACTGTTTGCATATAGTTGCTGTCGCTGATAGAAAAGAAGAGCAAAAACTTTAACGATCAAAGACAAAGAGCGAAAGGAAATTCGCTGCGCATATCCTGTTCTAAGTCTTGGGCTGGCAAAATGTCACGTTCATACAACATGTCCAAACATGCAAGCATGCAAGCATGCAATGTGCAAAGACATACATAAATGTTGCATTTTAAAGTCGCTACTGCCCCTGCTGTCAAACTGATTCTCTACCCCCAGATACAGTTACAGCTGCGCTGGCAGCCAAGTCCCTGATGTGCTAACGTCCTGACATCCTGCCCGGTACATCATGCCAACAAGACACAGCAGGTTATCCATAGCTCCGAAAGTACTGACATATTCGAGAAATAGACACCATTTTTGCCCTTTCGTCACACCCCCCCCCCCCCCCCCCCCCCCCCCCCCCCCCCCCCCCAAACAACACCAAAAAAAGCTAATGTCAACGTCAGGGCTGCTGCTCCTTTGCCTTTGCCTTTGCCGTTGCCGTTGGCTTCGCCATCCGGCAACTTTGTGCCGCTTTGTGTCATCAAATTTCTGAACTGGGACGCAAGGGAATGACGTCATCGCAGCAGCACATGCAGCGAGCGACAATAAAAATTAAATATATACATATGTACATGCATGCATATATATATATACAAGTGCAAAAAATCAGAAAAATAAGAAAAAGAAACTATCAAGCATACGAGAAGTGGCCGACTTGAATGTGCCCACAGCTCGATCGTTGCGAATTTTGAAGGTGATTCTGTATCTGAAGGTGAATAAATATCTGAATGAAAGAATATCGTCATCTAAAAACTCAGCTTGATCGTCAATATGTATTTTTATTAAATAACAATTCGAACTTCTCGACAATTCCAGTTTCCATTTGCTTATAAACTTAATGTGTTGCACAGCTGTGTACCCTTTTTTTTGTTAATGCATGTTATCCACGCTAAGTACACATACAGGGTATTCTTAAATAGAGTAGATGAGATGGTGGAAAGATGAATAGATGAAGAGGAGAAATAGTAACACATTGCTTTCCATTTTCAACACACTTGAACATGCTTCCGCACTTAGGCGTGTGCGTGGAGTGGAACTGGAACTCAAACTGCAGCTGGAACTGGAGCTGATGCTGGAATGGGGTGTACTTTGACTGTGTAACACACTGAAGTGGTGTGAGTGACACGAGTTGCAAATAAAACTCGCCCACCCACTGCCAATGCCACACAGAACGCCACACCTTAGCCATCCACCCGCAGGCAACAGCACATTAAGTGTGCACTTCACACGCCTACTAAGTTCATATTACTTACTTACTTACTTACTGCGTTTTGTTATTTCTACCCGGCACACTCGCTCTCTCTCTCTCTCTCTCCCTCTCTCTCTCTCTCTCTCTACTACTGACAACAATGAGTGCTACGATGCGACGCCTTTAGACAACATATTGTCGCTATCCTGTCTATATTTACACAAAACGAGATTTGACATATGAATCTGCTGTAACCTGGGTGTCAAACCGGAATTGGCATCGGAAGCGCGTGTTTACCAACTGAAATTCAGAATAAATTGAAAAATATTTAAATCTCTCACGAATTTGAAAGACTCAATATACTTAACTTGTCAAAGCTCTGTCATCATTTAATAGTAGCTTAAATATTAGATATTAAGTGTCGTTTTTTTTCTATAATAATTCTATGAGGTATTGCTTGATCAAAATGGTTAAATATTTGTTCGTAATTATTACTGCATTATCTGAGGTAGTGTTTGCTATCTGTACGCCAGATTGGAACCACTCGGGAGGCGTTTCACTTTTTGAACCAACGAATATAGATCGTTGTGCCGCTCGACAAAGCCATGCAACCATGCAGCTGTTAGGGTATTATCCACCTGTAAACGCACTTTTGAAACCGAACTGCTGCTCATCTCGGCCACATATTCGACTATCTCATCCATGGTCATGGAACGCTGGAACTCTATAAAAGCTTCAAGTATAAGATCACTATAGGCATATCTCGACATTGTCCAATCTCTGAAAGCTCTGCTATATTCTTATGAATTTTGAGTGTCAAAAGTTGTATTTTTATTTCGTTTTCTGTGACATACATTAATGATTTTTTTTGTGGATAGTTGAGTTAGGGATCGTAGCTTGCTTAACTGAAATCTAGATCGTTTTTCTCGTCTTATGTTTATTTATATATTTTATATATACATAAATATGTTGCGAAATATAACAAAAATAAAATGTTCCCAATATACACAAAATGTAAAAAAATAAATGAAGCAAACACCTATCACCTATATAATTATTATTCAAATACTTAAATTAAATTGTACAAAGTTTGTAGGGGAAATTCAATTTTCTTGGAGATGGTTAATGGCATTTTGTTTGTTATCAAGACGCTACCTACCAGTTTCCCGCCTTGGCTTAGCGACAAGCAGCCAATTTCGTAGCCCCGCCCATCCACGCCTACTTCCAAACTCACTTGCCAGGGCAGGGGCTTAAAAGCACTTGTGTTTTTTGTATTTTTTTTGTGTTGTTTTTTTTTTGTTTTTATTAAGGGGTCCCAGAGAACATCTAATGTTTATGCTCATGATTATTATTTGTTGTTGTTGCGCCTCGGTTTGTTTGGGGTCTTTTTCTCTTACCCACGCTCCCGCACCTCGACGCTAGATGGCGCTCGGCGATTATTTCGTTAGCATTTACACCGAGTGCAGTTAAACTGGCGTTTTACGCCATTTTGGCTATTTTCGACAATGTTTGCCCGTTGGCCTATTTGTCTTGTTGTTCTTGTTCCTTTTAGACTTCTTCTCGTTTTTGTTGTTGTTGTTGCTGGCCATTTGGCGCTGTGATTGCTGTTTGCCTTGCAGACTTTAAGATTTGTCATTTGCGATTGGGGCCAAAATACGCTTCAAGTTTACAGCTTAAAGTTCCGAATTTCAGTTTTAGTTCCTGCTCTTTTCCCTCTTCGCTTTCATGTAATTGAAAATTTTCTTAAGCGACCACTTGTAATTCGGTGTGACACACAGATACACACACAGATACACACACACACACACACACTCTGCTTAAATGCTAAGCTGTTTTGAAGATTGCTTTTAATTCGGATTATAGAATATGTAAATCACAGTTTTTGTGGCCCTAACTTTATTGAATAATTATCTAAATGGTACATAAATTATTTTACATTATTAAACTGAACTCCAACTTTTGTTGTGTAACTAATAAAAGAAGCAATCCATATTTGAGCCCTCAACGGGAACATATTTCAAGCAGGAGACTTCACATAGACGAGATATGTGTGTGAGTTGGCGAGGTCAGCTTGATAAGTAATCGAGCTATACAAATGTCACCAAGCAAAAAGCTGTTATTGTTAGTAAAATCGATTGTGTAGGCTATAAGACATATATAGTGTTGCTTAGACATTAAATGTATGCAAGCGAACTTTAAGTAATGGAAAGCGAATAAGGGCAGAACTCAGGTATAACCCAAGTCTAACATACCCATTGTTGTAACTACTTCTCGAAGGCACCTCGCTGATGGTGGGCGCATCGAAACGGAGCGTTTGCCTATGCAATGTGTCAAATTGCTCAAACAATTGGCGTTTATCTAATGAATTTGCGCCAAAAATCGATTACCCGCCTTGATGGCCTGACAAATGTGCCTCGATTTGGGGCTTTGACTTTGACTAATGGAATTCCATTCACTCACAGGCTATGCAATAAAATATTTGCATGCCATGCACAAATTTACAATTGGAATTGAGACCTTACCCTCCGCACACCTTCCATCACATTCCAACGAAAATAACACAAAATCATATCAATTAAATTCTAGCATCAAAGTGCATTATTTTAATTCAATTCACTTGACTTCTTACTTAATATATATGTGTGCATAATTCACTAATTAATTTGGCCATAATTATCCACTCTTCCATTGTCCATGCACAATGTCTCATATTTGGTTTTGTGGTTTGTGCAAAATTTGGCTCGACTGCCAATTACAATTATTTTATTTGCCATGGTTTTTTATATTGGATTACTTATTTAATGAAATGCATACCTGAAGGCTATAGTAATGCTTTCAATTCGATTGTTTGGCTTACAGCTAAAATTTCGCTGCATTTAATAATAATTATAATTAAATTTAATCACATGTAATGTATGAACATGAATTGTTATTTGACCATCAACCATCAATAACAATTGAAGCATTTTTTCAAGCCTTAAAGCCGAAATATGTTTTTAAATTTTAAGTTGAGTCAATTAAGCGTCCAGCTCTTAGTTCTAACACATATGTTTTTTTCGAGTGTATAGTTAAACAAAAATAGCAATGCTTATTTAACCTTAAAGTGTTGAATTTTAAAAACTAGGAAAATATTTGCTCAATAACTTCATTGCTATTTGCAAACTGGAATCGATGTAAGCCACATTTGAATATATCGGAAATTTTTCAAAAAACCTGCTCGGCATTCAGTTAGACGAGAAGCCAACAATGAAATATGCACGCTGGCATTTTGCATTTGCGCTCAAAGGACTAAAACAAAATGCGCCAAAATCAAAAGGCCTCATTCAAATTCTATTTGCCCTTGCCCTGACCACACTGGGCCAAATCAAACATTATTTTGTCATAAATTATAAGACTTTTAGATCAATCAATAAATAAAGAATCACCATTTATTGCCATATTTACTTAAAACAAACTCTTTTGTTTTACAAGTTAACCAAACTCACGAGTTATGCGATTAAGAATCGTCGGCATCAGACTACTTATCATACTTTATTATCTGATTTCAATTAAGTATTTGTAGTTAATTAAACTGATTGTTTATTTTCATAATATTGTCGAACTTGTGTCAAAAAATCGGGCATGCTGGGCCCAGTGTGCTGGCTAGGCATGAAGGTGGCTACGATGGGAGGAGGGGGAGGAGCTGTAAAGGGTCAGCTCTGACTAGTGGAACCGTTCTGCTCTGTTGGTACTCCTCAATTGACGTTTGTTGTGGCCAAAGCGGGCAAGCATCGAAATTAAGCGTATTGTGCCCGATAGCAAATGGTTTCCATACAAAAGGACCCACTGACCAACCAAGTTCCGTAGTGTGGCAGGAGAGACTGAAGGGTGGTGCGGTGGTGCCTCAAACCAGAAACCGAATCAGAAACGGGAATCAGCCTCTGCATCCGTATTCGCAAAAGCATCAGGAAAACAAGCGAAGAAATCAGTTCGTTAATTGCGACTCAATTCAGGCCAGTTGTTTGTTTCGACAATTTTTCGACTGTAACTGGAATGGATCACTAACTGATGTACACTGAGAACAAAAATTGATTATTCGAGACCACAATTCAAGCTTATGCTGAGTTTATTTTTGTTTATTTTGTACTTGATTCTAGTCATTTTTCTTTTTTCTTTAAAGTAAATCACTTTTTTTTCTGCTTAAGTACGCCTTATGCGAATTGCACATACTTAATTGTTCCACACCAGATTTCGCTCTATGTAAGTTGGGGGCGGGGAGAGCGCTTTTGACGGTTTCCATCAAAGCGCAGCCGATTGGCAAAAATGCTTTGACATTCGCCCCACGGCACCAAATCCATTGCCATTCATCAATAACAACAAGCATCGATAGCCAGAGCAACAACAACATCAGCATAAAGGCTTGTAAGTTAAAAATAAAGCATTAACAAAAGGCACACTTAAATAAAGTCAAATAAGCTTGATCTTTTTGAAAAATCTATATCTATTTACCAAATTATTTAAGTATTTTTACAAATTTGAAAATTGTTATTATTGTAATCATCATAATAGTTTTATAAGCTTTTATTATTATTTATTATTATTATCTATTGTGCCCCCTCCTGAGCCTAGAGCTCTTCCATCAGCCCTAGTGCCCACGAATGTGAGAATCTCTGTTGCGTTGAGGTCTTCTATGTCTCTGAAATTCATAACATGCATCCCTAGGATGCTGCATCTAAGGCGACACATTCTGCTAGGATGTGCATCGAGGATTCCTCCTCTCTTTCACAAAACCTGCACAGATCGCCACAATATATACCTAGTTGAGTTGGGTCCTGTCAATAGACCGGTAAGTATATAAGTATATAAGTTATTTAAAATAATTTAGTTGTATTGATGATTTTGTATCCAAATGCTAGCAGCATAATCAAGCACATATTGAGTATTTTTAGTTTAAATATCTTGTTCTACAGAACCCCACTTTCGATCTATTGTTTTTATGGGAGCTATATGATATAGTAACCCGATGTAATAGTCCTATCCGAATGGCTTCCACATATAAGCTGTCTGCAGTAAAAATACGGATGTATTTCAAGCTATTTGTTGTTATTGTGCATTTTTAATCATTTATTATTTCATTATAATTTCGAAACGAGCAAGTTGCAACAATTAATTGAGTTTGCTTGTCAATCAATATATATAAATAACTAACAGTTTCGGCAAACAGTTTGATTTTAATGCATATCATATAAGAATTTTATGAGCAATAAAAAAAACTTAATAGATGACAAAATTAATATGAAATGCATATATGTACATGAATATGAAAATATGTTGAACTTAACTGGAATTGTGCTTTAAAATAGGACAATAAATAATGCTTTATGAACATTTATGTGTTGTACGCTGGGGAGCTGTTGAAATGAGTCAGTTGGGTTCGGTTGTTTGTGTAGAGTTGTCGCTGCTGTTGGGGTTGCTGCCAAACGACATTAAAAATGCATTCGAATTGATTTTACTGTCGCTCGCTGTTCCAATCCCACTGGCTGTCTGCGATGGTCAACAGTGTGTCCAGCAGTTGCAGCTGCTCCCATTGGCCAGACAACTGCCTCACCTTCCTCTATACGGGCTGCTTGCTGCTGTCATCAAAGTTAATTGAAACGTTAAGTGTTGTTTCAGTGTTGTGTGTTTTCATAATTTGTATACCCTTGCCAGCGTGGCATTATGTTGTAAAGGAGCCTTTTTTCTATATACATATATAAATATATATATATAAATATGGTCTAGGATCATCAGTATATTGTTGACATCAAAAGTTGATTTCTTGTATGAAATACTCTTCTTTGATGCCAAGAAATAAAGTTGTTTCTGGTAAATGCAAGGGTATTTAATGTTCGGCAAAGAGTTTAGTTGTAACTTGTTTACCTGCTCATTCCACATCGATGCGTTCAACGTCTGCCGCGTCTGGCTTCGCCGGCGGCTTTGCGGAAGCGATTGTGGGAGCCGCTGGAAAATTGTTTGCTGGCGGCCAGCAAAGCCGTAGAGCCGGCAACCTCATCCTTTTCGGGCAGATGGGCCACATGCAGTATGTCCCAGAGCAGCTTGCCGCTCTCCTGTGACTGCAGCAGTTCCGAGAGCTCCGCCTGAGTGCGCTGCAGCAACTGACGCAGACTGCCGCCCTTGCGGAGCAGTCCATGGACATTTCTGGTATGCACGCCAGGCAGACGCAGCAGAAAATCATGAATGGCATTGTTATACTGCAGCTGCTCGCTGCTCGCAGCCGCACTAGATTCCTCGCTGCCCAAGGCGGCGGCCACCTGGGCATCCGGTTCAGCTTTGCCCAATTTGAGCTCCTCAAAGAGCTGAGCCGTCGCATACGGACTGGGTGACCAGATCAGACGCAGCTTGGGAAAGTGGAGTGTGAGCAGTTGCAGTTTCTGTACGATATCCGCATTGGTCGCCGTCGTCTGCTGTGAGAGCATAAATTTGCCCTGCAAATGGAACGGACGATTCTGATCGAATTCGATCAGTAGGATGGGCTTCGCATAGTAGCGTTGCATTTGGACACACTGATTGTATAGGCGACCCGAATTGAGGGAACCAATCAGATCCGATATTGATTTACGTTCAACGCATATATCGGGCGTTAGTATATAATCCCCGATAGTTATTGTCACCGGCAGCACCTCCAATCCGCGACGATGGATCAGGCATGGCAAATCCGATCGAAATTCTCGCATATCCACTATCACTTTGGGTGGCACGCGAGCAGCGTTCAATGCCACGCCCATTGTGGCGCCCTGCCGAGTCTTTGCATTCGCATTTGCGGAGTTTGCATCCTCATCCTCGTAGCTCTTGTACAGCACAAAGGCTTCGTCCGTTTTGCCATCCTGATACTCGGGTATCACCATTTTCTGGAAAATGATAAAAATGGAATTCAATTTTTAATTTTTTGTTCAATTTAATTTTGCCCACTTTCCAAAGATTTAACAATTGTCACCATTTAATCCGACGATGGATTTTGGGCTTTACTCACGCTCTTTGTGTCGATGATCAGTTCGAAGGCGGACTTCTCGCGGCGCAGACTGGTCAAATAGGATTGCTCCTCGACGGTGCGTGCATGGATTAGAAAATAGATTCGCAATCGTTCGGCTGGTGGCAGATGGCGTCGTGCTTCAAAGACTTCCAGCTGCCGGATGGCCGTCACATTCGTATTATACATGACAACATAATGGGGCTGGAGCTGATCGAGCATGTGCTCCAGGGCCATGGCGCCCTCACGCTCCGTCTTGAATGTCTGCAGACAAATGCAGGGCTGCCGATGAGCAGCCAATGCCGCTGAGACATCGAACTGCTCCAACTCTGGCATTATCTCAAAAATTGAGGCATTCGGATCGGGTTCGCTGGTGGGCAATAATATGGGCTGCGTCATTGTCAGCATGTAGCTCTCCTCGAAGAGATGCTGCTGTTGCTGTTGCATCAATTGCGCCTCTGCGTCCGTTTCACTTAGCAGCTGGGAGAGCTCATCCAAAGAATGTTGTACTACATCCGGCTCTGTTTTCACTTCCGTTTTCGCCACATCCATTTGGATTTGGCCGGTGTCCTCTGCCATTGCTGTTGTTTGACTTTCCTTGGCCAGCGCCTCGCTCAGCTTGCCCACGAGCACCTCGTGCCGCATCGCCTGCTGCAGCAGAAAGCGTGCGCTGCCCTGCGTCAGATACTGCTTCAGCTGGTAACAGGTGCGCGCATCCTGACAGAGTATCAACACCTTCGGTGGCTCCAGATGATCAGCGCCACGGCGACGTCGCATATCGCCGGGTATATCCTGGGTAAGCAGCTCGCTGAGTGGCTGCCATTTAGGACACGGCTCCGGTTCGAATTCTGTGCGAATAGAATTATGCTGGATATATATACATGTATGTGGCAGAAGCACGCAAGTTGGAGAACACACAAGTTGCAGTTGTATGTGTAGAAGAATTCACTGATTCTTGATTCTTTAGGCTTGCTCACCATTTTGGGCATTGTAGACGCGTTGCCTGGAGAGCGTAAAGATTTGCTCGGCGGCATCGAGCAGTGTCCAGCCGGAGTTGCTGATGGCGTACTCTGTGCTGCGATAGCGTTTGATCAAAGCATACGAACTGACTGCATCATGGTACATCGTCGAACTATACCAAACAATAGTCAAGTACATAACAAAAATATATATACACATATATATATATATAATTTAGAATTCTACTCAACGGACATCATGAGACTGCGCAGAATCTTCAAATCGGCCACAATGAGCTTCGTTTGCGAGTTAAGCTGATGCCAGATGCAGTCGAGCTGCGCCTGCAAGATCTTATGGAACTTCTTGGTCACACAATTCTCAACGGTGACCGCCTCCATGTCGACGGTGCGATTGATTCGCTTAATTTCGCGCACCAGAAAATTCATGATGTCCAGTATATGGGTTTGAATCGAACTCATTCGAGTCGTGAGCGGCACATGAAGCTCAATGGTTTGCGCCTGCCACGGATGCAGTGCACTGCGCACTGTGGCATGGAAACGCGGCCAAATGTACAAGTGTTTCACAAACAGATTGCGCATGGTGCGCTCGATGTGCGCGTAGCCAATGGTGAATGCCTCCGGACTGCTCGATAAGGCCTTGATGAAGCCGGTCTTATTGCGCTGACGAAACAAACGCAATGCGAACGCCTCCTGGCAGCTCTCAATGATGCTGTGCGATCGCAGCACTATTATTCCCGTTATAAGCTCAATCGGTATCCGCTGCTTGAGCAGATCGACCACCAAAATCCGTGTACTAATAAACTGCAATCCCCCCTCCAGATAGACGCGTTCACTGTGCGAAGATAAAGAATTTCGTTTGGTTTTTATTTTGTTTTTACTTTTTCTTGGTGTAGCACATACCGTTCTGTGGCCGTATTTGCCACCTCGTGCACATATTTGGCATCCAGCTTGGACTTGTAGTACTGCTCCTCCCAATCGGAACTGTTGATCACCAGCAGCAGATTCCCAGCATCGCTGTACACCTTCAAAATGTGCGTCAGGACGCGCTCATAGCCTAAGCCTCTGCACAGATTAAGATGATTAAGATAACGCTCCCTCACTCACTCTCTCTGTCGCTTACTTGGCAGAGACAAGCAGTCCATCTGTGTGCACGAGATCGAGAAACATTTGCTTTTCATATTCCAGCAGCTGGACATCTTTGCGCAGTAAATATTCCTCGGCTGTCACCAAGTTAGCCAAGTCCTCATCCGCCAATCCATTGCTAGACTCTGGCAATGGGCTTGGCTCTGTTCCTGTCTCAACGGTGGGCACTGCCTCCTCAGTTATTGTCGCGTTTTCGGGCTCCAGCTCTGGCTCCGACATGGCGCAACAATTTCACAAGTAAACAAAACTAAACATGAAACGCCGGCAAATGCTCATCGATAGTGCATACGCATGTGCTACACAGCACTGAAATCTATCGATGAAACGATGACTATCGTGCAGCCCACACACGATATTAGCACCTCACCCTGCGTACTACATTTGTACATGGGCATTCTAGAATGCAGAATTCGATTTTTGGTCTTTGCGATAACGATGTGCGTTATCGTATCGATGCGATACTATATCGTTTTAGGCCGTCTGATTAAAGGAGCACGTGTGAGGCTTTCAGGCAGAAAGTAGTTTAGCTCATTTATTTTTTTTTTATTTCGCCCACGCGAATCTAAAAGACATGGACGAGATATCGGCGTATGTCGCCTACGGCATTAAGAAAACCGCCAAAAAACCAGCAAAGAAGCCGACAAAACAGAATCGCCAAAAGCAGAAGGCGGCAAACATGTACAGTTCGGCAGCTAGTTCACCAGCAAAAACAAGTGCAGTAAAGCAAAATAACGGTGCAAAAGGAAAAGCAAAAGCAAATGGCGTCAAAAGTAACGCTAAGGCACAGACCAAGAAAGACAGCGCAACCAATTCAGTTGAAAAAATGGCTGACGAGAGCGTTGACTACTATTCCAGCGACAGCAGCTCCGATGAGGACGAAGATAATGAGGAACTCTCCCACAGCAGCAATGAAGATGGTGATGCCAGCGAACTGAGCAGCACCGAGGAGTTTGAGGAGTATACTTTGAACAGTCATTCCGGATCCTGCTCCTGTTCTGTTTGCAGCAGCAGCAGCAACACTGAAAGTTCTCCACCTGCTACTACATCCAGTCGGACGGCAAAGAAGCACAGCATTGGCGATCTGGACGACAACAACAACAAGTCGCCAGCTGCCAAACAGCAAAAGTTGCAACCACAAGAGCAAAAGGGAGGAGAGGAGCAGTCAAAGAAGGGCTCACGGAAATCAGCACCAGCAGCAGCTCCTTCGTGCCCACTGCTGCGTCTTTCTGGCGATGCTGCTGCCATCAAGTCATCTGCGCTGCACAGCAAAGCAGCAGCTGAGAAACGCAAATCTTGTCCCTTGCCAAATAAGATGGCCGCCGCTGGCAAAAGTGTGCCAGCGGTCAAACAAAAGCCGAAAGAAAAAGCCGAGTTAGTCAAAAATGGCGAAGTTGAGGACAGTGCTGAGAAGGGCAAAAATGTTTTGCGCTGGCTCCTCAATCCATTAAGTCTCGATGATTTTTTCGGCCGCTATTGGGAAAGCAAGGCATGTCAGGTGAAGCGCAAGCGTGTCAATTTCTACTCCGACCTGGTCTCCTTTGAGATGATTGATGAGATGCTGATCGAGAATCATCTGGAATTCACCACAAACATTGATGTGACCAGCTACAAGGATGGGGTGCGTCAAACCCACAATCCCGATGGACGCGCAATGCCGCCCACTGTTTGGGGCCACTACGGCGATGGTTGCAGCGTTCGCATCCTGAATCCCAGCACCTATTTGAAGGGATTACGTGACGTTTGCACGGCGTTGCAGGAGCATTTCCATTGCTTGGTCGGCGCAAATATATATTTGACGCCACCGAATAGTCAAGGATTCGCGCCACACTACGATGACATTGAGGCATTCGTTTTGCAGGTGGAGGGACGCAAGCGTTGGCGCCTATATGATGCGCCCGGTCCCAATGATATCCTTGCACGCACCTCATCGGGCAACCTGAAACAGCAGCAGCTATCCAAGCCCATTTTCGATGAGGTCTTGATGCCCGGGGACCTACTCTATTTCCCTCGAGGCTGTGTCCATCAAGCTGTGACGGAGCCGGAGCAACATTCGCTGCACATCACCTTGAGCGTCTATCAGCAGCAATCGTATGCCAATCTCATGGAGGCCCTCATGCCCGCCGTCCTCCAGAACGCCATCAAGCATAATTTGGATATGCGTCGTGGTTTGCCGCTAGGAACGTGGCACCATCTGGGCCTGGTCCATGGCGATAAAAAGACGAAAGAACGCAGCGATCTAATCACGGTCACCCAAAATCTGTTCAGCAAATATTTAGCACCCACTGCGTCACAGATCGATGCCGCTGTCGATCAGCTGGCGATGCGATTCCAGCATGAGGCGCTGCCGCCAAGCATTGCACCGTCGGAGAAGAATCGCACCATCTTCGGATCGCGCAACAAAAAGGATAAGCATGGCAACTGCCGTTGCGACTATGATCTAACGGAACAGACCAAAATCCGTCTATTGCGCCAAAATATCGTACGACTCGTTGTCCAAGAGGAGAACAGCCTCCGTCTCTACTACTATGCGGACAATGCTCTCGAGTATTGCAAGTACGAGGCGAACTTCATGGAGATCGACCGAGTGGACGCGAATGCCATTAAGATGCTAATTAACAGCTATCCCAAATATGTGAGCATCAATTCATTGCCGCTGCCCAATGTGGAGCATTGCTTGGATACTGCCACTGGTCTCTGGGAGCGTGGACTGCTGATAACCGAGGAGCCATTTAAAAAGAATTAATTCATATATATATGTTCCATCCATGTACCACACACACACACACACATCCACCTCATCTATGTATTCCTGTTTTCGCTTTGCATTATCATCTGTGTCTGTGTGATTATCTGTTGTTTAGCCATTAAGTGATTAAGATCCCTTTTGGGACTTGCAGCAAAAAAAATTGATAGAAACATTGTATTTTTTGAAAACACGATTATTATATTGAAATAAAGCTAGGCCTAAGGTCACTTATTAAACCAAACCATTGGCTATCATAATCATTCAGAGTGAACAGGTCACATTTTCCGATCAGAAGTAGTCGGACCTATCACATATCTCTTCCAATCTATGCATAACTGATGGTCATACATTTTACTATAGCCTACAAATCAAGTTATCTTATTACTGTTCAACAATGTCTTAATGAAAGTATCTTTCTCTTCCAGTTTCAAGCCAATAAGTATTATCTAAGAAATCTTCTGGTTGGAAACAACTAATGTTATAAAGTAAAGGCAAAAGTTAAAACTTTTTAGCAGCTTAAATTGAATAGAAAAATACATTTTTCCATCGAAAATGGAACTCAACATTAGGGCAACATTTCATTTGGCTTATAAGCAGAATACATAAGATTTATTTGAATTAGACTACTACCAGCATAGGAAAGGGCCACAAGAGTTAGACGACTATAACTGAATGGTTGTTGTTTCTCACGTTTTCCTTAAGCGCTGCGAATTCTCTTGCGTTCACGGTACAAGCTATCCTGTTGTACTGCAAATGTACGATATTAATAATATTAATGAGAACTATTATGGGGTTTGATACGTACTATATGGATCGAAGCGTATTACTTCCAGTTTTTCCGCTAATCGCTCACGAAATGCATTAAATTGATGGCCGCTGACCACGCTTTCCAGCACAACCATGATGCGTCTGCAAATCAATATTATCGTGTATGGAAATCTAGTTAGATTTACAAGCATTCACTTACTTGCTCTTTACTTTCTTAAACAGGACATTTGTTAAGCGCATTTTTTTACAGCTTAGCTCTCTAAAGTTATTTTGTAAAACTGCTGAAAATGGTTGTGCAAGCCGACTGCAATAAATCACTAAAAAATGCCATAACAGCTGACAACGAAAAAAGAATCGAGCTTACTTGTTATCGATAGGCCGCACAATAAAAAACCAATTGTATTGATTGCGTGTATCAAACGATATCGCACTGCGCGCGTAATTTCAAAATGATTGATTTTGTTTTGAAATGTTGGCGCTTATTACTACAGCGAGTAAATATTAAATATGTTTTAATTTTGTACTGTTATGTAAATCAATTACTTTGTAACTCATGTCAAGCTCTAATTCAGAATATAAAGCAGCTTACGAAATAATACACGCATCTGAGACTAATCGTTCGCACGTGTTATCGATTGTACAACGTGCACTGTCTAGCGAAGTGTTGCGCGCGCAAATCAAAAATAAATGTTTCCTATTTAATTGTTGGCGTTGGATTTGTTGTTACCTTGAGCTTGCACCATTAATCTGGCGAACTTTCCTGTAAAGAAGTAAGCCATGTGCACTCGCATGTCCCTGAAGCTTCAGAAAAGCAAAATTAATCCACTTAAGGCTCAAATTAGCGTTACACTCAAAGCACCACAAAAGCAAAACAAAAGCGGGGCCTTTGTCCCCCACTCCCTGCCCTTGTCCCTGCCATTGCCAATGCCATTAAGCAATGAGGCTGAGACTAGACAACAAATAAGCCCAAAATACATATCTACAAGTACACATGTATGTATATATACATATATGTATATTCTGGCAGTGTATTTTGTTTCCTTTCCGTTTCCGTTTTTTTTTTGCGCTGTTCGTTAAATAGCTTAAGCTGATACAAATTAAATTAAATGAATACATAGCAAGTAATGCCGCAGCAGGGCTCTCATTGTCAGGGTCAAAAGCGACACACAGAAGGACACACGTGCACACACTTCGTACAACACACTTCGTACAAAACACACACACACACACACGCAAAACCTCAAACAATGACGCCAATTGGCACAAAAGCTTAAATGTGTAATCCGGCCGACGCTATCTGTAACTGTAACGGCAACGTTAACGGTATTAACGATGCTTGCCTGCGTCGCTTTGCTTTGCGCTGCGTTGCGTTGCTTTGGTGTAAGGTCAACAAACAGAGCATAAGCAACAAAAGCAAAATAAACGAATCGAAGTTGATCCATAACTGTTTTATAAGCGAGCATGAGGCATTATCTTCTATCAGCTGTAATAGCGGTAAACTTTTGCCGTTATGCGCTGTGCAAGCAGCTCACGTGCTTTTACTCGTTACCCAACACTACCATGTGTCGGAAGAGCACGTGCCGCATCTCGCTCGCACCTGTGCCGGCCATGCCTTGAACGCAACCAAGCTTTGGCCCAGCACCAGCTTTGGAAACCAAACAAAAACACAAGCAATTCTACACACACACCCACATACGCACACATACATGGAGACATGAAAGCTACCGCCACAATGCAGTCTGACGAAGTAGAGAGAACGATGTTTGAAAACTGTTTTATATTTTATTTTGTTTTTTAGCTCTGCTCTTAATAACTATTTACTTTATTATTGAAAGAATGTTCAATAATTAAAAACAAACCATTCCAAAAAAGGATCATCAACAAACGAATTTTTAATCAAATTTATCACTATATTATTGAATGTAAAGTTTGTATTAGTAGTGCAGCCTTAATGTGCTGGGCGCGAGTGTGAGACGCAGCAGCAAGCACAACACATAAATTGTTCAGCTGCTGCCACTGCTGCTGTCGTCGTCGCACTTGTAGAGCTTTTTTGTGTGCTCGCATGGGGCTGAAGCTGAAGCTAAAGCTCGTTCGCTTACGACAACGTCATCGTGTAAATAAACGCAAGTTCAGTTCACCAACGACACTCAAACGAGGCGGATGCAGAGCTCGCAGCACTCTTGCAATAAAGTGACCAGTAAACAGTAAAGTAGACAGAAGAAGTAAGAAAAAGTTAAAACATACAACAGCGAAAAGAACTTAAAGCACGCGCATTTTTCCTGCCTAATCCTGTAATAATAACAAAAAAAATGAAAAAATAAACAATAACAAACGAGCGGCGCTGCTCGTTCTCAGAGTTGCTGTTCTTGTGATTAAAAACAAAAGCAGAAACACTTTTTACATGCGTGTAAATAAAGCAACTTTTTCTTGCTAACTCTGGCATTTTTCTATATGTATTTTAATTTTTTTTGCAATTTTTTCAAGTGATTACAGCAATAATAACAAAAACAAAAATGCTAAACGTGAAAAAATTTTGAGTGCAGAGAAAAACAAAAACAAACGAAAATATAAACAAAAAACAGAAAGAACAACAACAACAAATCACAGACAGAATTCATACATACATTTCGAAGCAGCGCAGCTGACGCCAAAGTCAGCATCAGCGTCAGCGTCGACAGCGGTAAGCATATATATATATATATATATGTATAAGTATATTTGCATTGCATACAATTCCAGCTTATGCGCTCTCTCTTTCAGTATCTTATCCATGCTCTGTAAATCTCTCTGCTGCTGCGGTGTGTGTGTGTGTGCTAGTGTGTCAGTGTTAAGTCTCGCTCTATGTGTGTATGTGTGTGCGAGAATGCAGCAATTCATGATTTTGCAGCGCGCTTTTGGGCGCTTCACACTGCATCGCAAAAACAACTAATTAAACAGTTCGGCAGCAACACATCGCCCCTCGCCCTTCTCCCCCTGCCATCCCTCTGCGTCACCACTCGGCGCCCTTGGCAATGCGCCCACGCAAAATTCACAGTTACATTTACACACATTTACCGTTGCATTTGCTGCGTTCCGATTCTAACCTTGTTTTCACTTTAATTTCGACATTCGATGGTATTTCCCGTTATGTCCTGAACATCGTCACCTTTCTCGTTTCGTTTCGCCTTATAGTGAAATTTAAGATTTGCCTATTTGAAATCTGTATTTTGGAACACAACACCGTTCTTTCAATCAAAACTTTGACTTTGAATGACTAAATCGGAATTATTTTTCAATTTTTTAATATTTATCTGTAGACCAGAACCCAGATTTTATTCAATTTCCATAAAATGGTTCAGATGCATCAAATATAAGGGAGTTAAGAAAAAAGAAGCAGGATGCCTCAGGTTTTAAATTGCAACATTAACAAGTAAATTGAGTAGTAATTTTGATAAGAAAATGTATGGATATGTCTATAGAATATACTCATCTTAATGCACAACGCAAATATTTAAATTTTATTTTAGTAACCACAAATTCTGAGATTTTCCTCCCAGAAGAATAGCAGATTATCTCAATAATATTTTTTATGAGCGTTTATAATGAAACAAAATGTGTACAAAAAAATGGCTGAGCCTCGACTAATTTCTGCAGAATTTATAGCTACTTGAGACTGCTTTCACACATCAATTAGTTCGATGAACTGATGATGGGTGTCTTGTTTTTTTAAGTGTATCAAACCCAACGACTTATTAGAGATAAGTTTCCTATTAATTTTCTCACACTCCTTATCTCTATCTCTCTCTCTCTCTCTTATGCAAGATCAGTCGCATCCTGATTGCTCTGCTCAAGAGAGTGATTGAGAGTGAGAGAGCAGATTTGAAAGCAGCGGCGACAACAGGGACTGCGACAGCGTCGCGTGCGGGTGAAACACGTAAATAAACAAATGTGTCGGCAGAGAGGCTGGGACACTGAGACATAGAGAGAGGCTGAGACAGATGGTGTGGTGCCGAGAAGGGAGTCGGGGCGAGCGACACACAAGATACATAAGTAAATGAATAAATAATGTAAACAAAATATTAAATTAGAGGAAATTTATTTACGTGCAGGCCGACGCAAACACAACAGAGGTAGGCGAAGAAGAGAAGTGAAGTCTCAACGCACAAAGCACATATGTATGTACACATGTATACGTATGTATGTGTAGAGTAAATTATACAACAACAGAAACAACAAAAAAGAAACGGCTATTTTAGGCACGCCGAGATATGCATACCCTTGCAGACCACTTGTTTCTATGGAAGCTTTTTGAAAGAGTAGTAAAATCTCAATGATTTTTGTTGCGGAACAAAACAAAAATGTTGTCCATACAAGAGCTCATCGTTCGACCAATTGTTCCCAATTGCATCTAAATGACAACATTTGACAAAACTTGACCTGAAAACTGAAAACTAGTTTATATATAAATACTTTATGGAGACGGAGACATCTCGATCAATGTGTAACAAACTTCACAAAAAAGTGGAAATATCTCCTACAAGGGTATCAAAATCACAATCTCTCTCTCCCTAAATAGTACACTTTGAGAAGCATTGGGCATTGTATCACAGCCACTTGTTTCCTTTTCTCCGACAAACGCAGCAAAAATCAGTGGCAAAAGGCCCAGTGATCGTTGATCTCGATATACTCTTTCGGATTTAAGATACCTGAAGAGAATATGGAGAATGTGGCGAGAAAATAGTAGTTTATATTTTTGTACTTAAAGTGTCATTTAAATCAAATAAATTAAATTAAATCAATTGTTATTACTAATTGTATTGTATATACTAGAATGACGTCACATATATTTCATATAAGCATACATTTATTTAAAAAAAAAAATCATCAACAGTTAGTTAAAGTAAGACGAATTGTTCATTAATACAAATTTGTAGAAATGCTGGGAATACCTTCTGGTTTCTATTTTCCTTTCCATTTTTTCGTTTTTTGTTTGTTTGTTTGCAGCTTGATGGGAAGATTGTGCAATAAAGCAACAATAACAAACAATTGCCGCTATAACAGCGACCGCACACTCATTGCACACACAAACACACATACAAGCTTAGCGAGATACACATGCACATAGAAGAGTGCGAGCGGGAGCAGAATTAACATATTTGCACTCTCTGCTCTCGATCAGCACCCACGCAAACGTTATTGCCCTCTCCCATAGTCACCACTCTCACTCCCACTCTTACTCTCTACAATGTGCTGTGCTGCTTTTTGTGCTTTGATAAACGGTGGCGACGGTGACGGTGACGGCGACGGCGACAGCGATTGCAAAGCGTGCATATCCATTGGCGTGCTCTCAGCCGGTCAGTTGTTTGGCTGAGCTTTTCCCGTTAGCCTGCTCGCACTCGTGCGCGCGTTGCTTTGATAAACACAACAAAAACACAAAAAGAACAAAAAACAAAAAAAGAAGAAGCCGCGTCACGGCGACGACGGCAACGTGTTTCAGTTTCGATTGTTTGGCAGCGCTAAATAAAATAGCATAGAAGAATCAGCGGTTATTTGTTACGCACACTTGCGTACTCGCGAAACACATACAAGCGCATCTAATTGCTCATTGTTCGAGCAGATCTCCAAACGCGTTTCATACACTTTTTTTTCTCGTGTTTGTGCTTGTGTGTGTGTGTGTGTGTGTGTCTAAGACCAAAATGCAACAAATACGCAGGTATAGCACTTACAAAAATAACAACAACAAGCAGGTGTCAATTGCTTAAAAGCACCCAGCCGCATAAGCGTCATATATATATATATATATGTATATATATATATATATATATATATATATATATATGTACATATATAGAGAGAGAGGGAGAGAGAGTGTGCCGCGCAGGTGAGTGTGTGTGTGTATGTGCTTAGCACAGTGCTGCTCAAACTGTGAGCAAATAAGCTACTTACTATAATTGAGTGAGTGGAGGTTTTTAAGCACTTTTGCCGAGCTGCTTAGCAGGTTATACATTTGTATGTATGTATGTATGTATGTGTGTGCGTGTGTGTGTGTGTAGGAAATCGCTCGACTTTGATATACCCTATTAATTATTTGTATAATCATTGACAATGATAGACGCGAGACCAGAGTTATGTGCACAAATACATATTTGATTTATAATTATTTCATTTTATAAGAATTAACTCTGAATTTCTTCTAACGATATGGCATTATTTTCATTTAATGACAATGATAATGACAGTGGTATCAACAAATTGTAATACTTCTCATACAGCATAAATCAATAAGCTCCACTTGCATATGGATTGAATTCTCTACAATGAATTCTATGTAAGCAGTAGTCGACAGCTGTTTGCTGATAGCTGCATACTCCCAAGGTGTGCAAAGAAAGCTACTCGCATACATACATCATACACACATATATATGTACATATGTGTGTATACCAAGTATGCGGCATATTGAATTACATTACAAACTATTTTGTTTAATTAAAGTCGCGCTGCGGTTTTTCCACCTTTCACATTTTATGGTTGTTGCTGTTGCTGTTTTTGTTTACTGGCATTAGGCTGATGAGAATGCCAATTTCATTTAGATTCAGCTGAATTCGACAAATGAGCTGTGCAAATGTCAGAAGGTGTTTGCTTTTGTGGCTGGCAACGTATATATGTATGTATGTATATAGCTTAATCCCCATCCCATCCCATTTCCACTCATCATTAATATTAAACAAATTGAATTAATAATAAGACATAATAATACTAATACCAACAGTTCGATTTATTGTGTTGCTTTATCTGTATTGTGCAATAAAATATAAATTATATACATATATGTAAATATATGTATGTATATCGGATGGATTCGCACACGCATCTAAATTCGAATTTGTCCAGATGACAATTTAGATAATTTCTGTTTGACAAACCAATTTTGAAAATACTTTTAAAACTTAATTTAATCGAACTAGAAACGAAAGTAAGTAAAAGCTGGCAACTAGAACATTCTGCCATCCATTTCAATCCACAGGAACCTTTAAATATATGTATACACATACACATATGTATATATATACATATATATATAGGATATATATGATATATTTCATATATAGAGAGATATATAGATACATACACATCTCGACTCATTTCATGGCGCCGATCAGTAGAATGACGCCACAAAAAACACCAACCACAGTAATTGGCATCGTCGATACGGGCAATGGGTTATGATGTAGTATATAGACCAGAAATCGGGCCATTATCTCATGCAGAATAAACTTAGCATTCGGCCAACGATCGACGATAATAAAATATATTGCATAAGGCATTATTCCGATTTTGCGTTCAATTTCATCCATCTCCTGGAACACGCCATCTGCCTGGATCTCCTTCAGCAGTTGAAAATGTTGGCTGTTGGCAGCGAGAGGTAGCGAAAGAGATAGAGAGAGAAGTGGAGAAAGCTATACTGAGTTTAAAATTTACATTACTGCTTTCTTATATTAATGGATATATAGTTGAAAAATACGACAAAGTAGTACTTTTGATATGTAATGATTGTATTACAGCCGCTTTATCGATATTTTTTCTCCATTAAGATTTAGTTCACTTCAGCAATATATATTTTCAAGAAACGATTATCGGTGTTTTCATCTAAAGAGAATTTTCGAATGCTCAAATGAGCCCTTAACCAGACAACAATTAAAAATGGACGGACTACCCTTATCATATCGTTCATCTCATTGGGGATTTCAAATGTGTACCTAGCATTGAGCACTTACAGCTGAAACTCGACTAGTTGCTGTTCAAAATCCTTGAGCCTCTCATATGCATCATCCAGTTGCAACTTACTCATATGCATAGCGCCGGAAACATCATCATGCTGCGACTGAAACCGATCCTTGAGTGTCATCAGCTATATAATACGTAAAAGTATGCAATATAATTAATATGCTTTTTTAAGTTAAGTTTCTCTCATATATAGATATAGATGTGTAGATTGTATGTCTAGATATTTCAAGAGTCTTAGTCACATTAGGTTATATTATCAGCAGACTTTGCGAAGGGTATTAGTCCTTTAAAGCTTAAAATTATGATTAAAACAAGGCTGCGGGTTCTATCTATCTAGATATTCCAATTGTTTACAAACCGTGAAACGGACCCAAAACTTAGCCCAAACTGAACCATCTGCTTTTCAAAAATATGGTTTGACGAACCAAACTGAACCCCGGCCTGATGCATGTTGCATTGAGTCATTATATATACCCTTTTTTCTCACCTCATCCTCCAGTTCGACATTTCTTATCTCTAGCCAGCGATTGTGTCGCTGTTGCTCAGCCAATGCCTTGGCACACTCCCGATGCTTGGACAGTTCACGAAACATCTCAGTTCGGCTCTCGTTGAGCAGATCGGAGGCATTGTTGCACTCCAGAGTCTTGGCCTGCAGCTCCTTGCTGAGGTGCAGCCTCTGGCCGTACGCCACGTTCAGCGCCTCCTCAATGGTCACACAGCGGCGCATATTCAAATCCGACACGGCCTGGACTCGACGCAGCTCAGTCTCCCAATGCCCGCATCGTCGCTGCTCATTGCAGATCATCTTGTTGCGCTTGAACAGTTCGTCGTGCGTTTTATTTATCTGCCAATGCACAAAAGGGGGTTGACGGAATTTCGTTCTTCGTCTTTGGTTATTTTCGAATTTTTTATACACTTGCAGAGGAGACATGTGCCATCTGGGAATGGGCCATAACGATCAGTCTAAACTGAACTGATTTTCAACAACATTCAAGATTGCACATAGAATTTACTTTAATTTGAATTCATATCCCAGTCTCACTCTTTATGAGAGACTATTAGACATTTACAAACAAAAATCATAAGACTTGGCAAATACAATAACAACAACAGCAACAACAACATGTCCGATGTTACTATATCATATAACTTAAATGTATGAGCAAATTCAAAGTCTGTATTCTGCAAGGGTATATAATCTGTGGCGTACTTGGGATTCTTGCTTACCTTTAATTCATATTTGCGAACCAGTTCGTGCAGCTCGCAAACTTCAGAGCAACGTCGTCGCCAGAGTCGTGTAAGGATCACATTGAAAAATTTCATTGCTCTAATACGGCTGACCATATCCATTATTCCAGCTGATCCGGTTTCAAGTGGTTGTATTTTTGTTGTTGCTGCGGCAACTGTAAGGGCGCATTGTGTCCCCTCCGGTTGCATCATCTTTCCAAAAATTTAACTTAAAGCCGTCGATAGACTGACAAGCTGGAATGTTAGTGGATGATCATGAACTTTAACACGTTCACGGAAAGTTGTCACATTTCTCATATTCGTGCCACTTGCCACTTGCCGCTTATCACTTACCACTTTGCCAGCTGCTTCAAAATTCTGTTGGCCAAAATTACAAAAATTATTTTAATTTTTGTCTACTTGTTTGTTTTGTTTTTTTTTCAGTACTCATTTCAATCTGGTTAATTTTGACTTTATTATACCGATTACAAGTGCAAAGCACATTCGAGTAAATAGTAACCGAAATTTAGCACTTAACTTATTTATTACGACCCTTTATATATATTTGTTGTTGATTTCGATTAAGTAATCACTCACTGTTTGGGATTTAAAGCTCGGAAATATTCATTAAAATAAAAGAATCTAATAGTAAGTTGTGTAGAAGTTCTTTATTCAATTATTTAGTGAACCATCGATTAACGAACGCATTTTCAAGCTTGAAAGATTTTCAAAACCGATTTTTTATGATTGGGAATTGCTGTAAAGAGTTTTTTGTAATGCACAGTTTTTACTGTAGTTCCAATATGGTTATGCATTACATATACATATATATATATACAAGTTTTGCACTGCTTGCAGCTTTCAACAACGTTGGCTTCTGCTCCGCTTCATCTTTTTCCGTCCTTCTGTCTCTGTTTCTCTCTTTGTCTCTCTACCTCTTAACCATTTAAGTGTAACAATATCGAATGCTTCAGCAGCTATAAAAAAGTGTTTGGGAAGGCAGCTAAAAGTAATGTGATAAAAGCGCAATGCCAAAAAAAAACAAGATAGAATACCCAAATCGAGAGAACTCGACTGAGAGATGCCCTGCACCCAAGTTTTGCTTCTTTTTATTTTACCAAGTCTTACCCTGTTTGCCTAGATAGAAAGTTATCGACAAAATGTGGAAAAAACTTGATTTGTATGTGGTATATGAGAACTTCTCTAGGTATGAGATCTGCTTATGTGTTCGAAGTTCGAAGGGTTCCTTATGCCTGTTAAAAATACTTTTGCGCAACTTCATTATACCTTTTTTTAAAGCAATTTTCAATGGGCTCTGGGTACAAATATATTCATCTATATGTAAAAGTGTGCAGTAAGTGTGCTTGTGTATGTTTGTATGTGTGTGAAGCAAAAAAATGTAATAAGAAATTATATTATTGACTAACTGACACAGTTGTTGCTGCTGTGTTGCAGGTTGTTGTTGCCTCCCACCATTTTGACAGTTTGAGTGCTTTTACAAACAAACCATTGAGCAAGAGCGTAGGGTGCGGGAAGAGTGGTTTGAAGAGTGGTGAGGTGTATCGTTGACAGACGTCAAACATAGCTGCTGCTGATGTCTGGCTGACCGCCCATCCGATTGGGAGCATAAGGTGACCGAACGCGGCGGGCTACGATGCTTGCTTTTGGCAGGCAATTATCTGCAATGCCGTCCAGGGCCATCTCGGAAATTAAAATTTGCACAAATTGAAATTGACCAGAATTAGGCATCGAACTTCGATAAAATCACGATTAACTTAGGCGTATATACTTTTCTATATGCTTGTCACAATTCATCAAATTTGTCTCAACACTTGAAAATTATTTGTAATTACAAAAATACAACCTACTTAAGGTTTATGAAATCTTTGTTGATCAAAAATACAAATGATTTTTACTTTTGTATTCCATAAAAATATAGCAAATAATAAGAAAGAACGCAAAGAGAGAGAGAGAGAGAGAGAGAGTGCAGGAAAGAGCAAGCAAGTGTCTTCTATAGTGGCGCACATAATTAATTAAAATATCATAAGCCCAAGGAAATGCGAAAGTTCTGACAACACGCACTTAACTAGCGCCATACCCACTCCCACACATCCATAAAACAGGGGGCTAAATAGTTAGATGCAGGGGATAGCAACAGGATAGCAACAAATGTACCAAAAAAAAAAAAGACGAAGAGGAAGAGACAACATGAAAGCTGAATCTAAAACCGAGGCGCTTACAGATAGGCGGCTGGCCAAACTAATTATGCGCTCCAGCGCCACTGGAATCTTTTGCATATGAAAGCAGTTGTGAAATTGCCACGACCTTACCACCTTGCCCCTTACGCCCCCCACCACCCACCTTTTCCCTTTGCTATCCCCATTTACTTCTCAGCATTGATTAAAGTTTTTAACAAGTCAAAGGAAGCCAAGACCATGTCTACGTCTAAGTCCATGTCCATGTCCAAGTCCATGTTCTCGTACTCATCGTCTTCGTCCACGTGCTGTCCTTCTGTCCTGCAAAGCCACGAAGATGGGAAGCAGATTGCTACGCGTGACAGCTCAAAATGCAATTTGCAATGCCTCCTGTAAAGTTAACGGTAGCTGCTGGTTGCGGGGGCGGGGCGATTATTTAAATTTATAAACGAGAGTCGCAAATATTCATGGAAAACCTCTTCAAAATACATCTTGCAACTTTTTATAGCTAGAGCTGATTTGATTTGTGTATTATAAAGGGTGGAAAATTGCTTCAAATTATGTGCAAATTTCATTTAGCTTCCTCCTCAGCTTTCGATGGAAAAAAGAAACTTACTGGAAATGCGGGGGTGGAGCTCCAAGGTAGTAAAATATCAAAAGTTTTCGCATATTGACTTAATTTGAGTTTAATTTGAAAAGGGATATAAATAGCTTTAATTTAAGTGTTAATGTGCCATCTACTGCATTTTCGCCCAAAATTTCTTGTAAATTTGGTTAAATTTTTGACAAACTGCTTTAGCTTTAATTTAACTTCAAAATTTACATTTTATTGTTCATAAATATCCGGAAGACGAATTTGAAGAATAACATTTTAAGACATTTTCGACACTTTGTTCAACTTGCCAGTAAATCACCTCTCTTCGATTTCGCTTACCTTTGCTTTCTGCACACCTTTGATTTTATTTTTAGTAGCACCCTTTTATTTGGATAAAATGTCAAGTTATTGAATTTGTGTTACATGCTGATTTGACTTATTTAAATTTAATTTTGTATTGAATTTGAGCAGATTGAGATTGTCTAGAAAAAAATGGGACAGCTCTGTGTGTGTGGAATATAGGAAACATTTTTCAAAGGCATAAATACTATATTCAATCTGATATATTTTTAAGTTTAAGAATATTTCACAAGCATTCAAATAATATTTAAAATGAAACATTTATCTAAATAGTGGGAATAAGTAGAAAATTTTCAAAATTTTCGTTAAAGTCTCAAATGTTTCTTCTTTTAAGAAATTGATTTAAATTGTAGAACATGATTTTTAAAGAGTTTGGTTTACTCTTCTCGGTCGCATCTATGGAAAATGATTTTGCCCCCCATTTTTTTGCTGTTTATTTTGTGTGTGTGTGTGGGTGTGTGTATATATTTTTCTTTCCTCCCATTCGTTGCTCATTTGGGTGGCTACTGTTTATTTGCATAGCCGTTCGCTCAGGCTTCGCCTCAGTCTCAGTCACAGTGCCAGTCTCAGTCTCAGCCTCTGCTTCAGCTTCAGCCTGGGCTCAGTAGCAGCTCAGTTTAGTTGGCTCACCTGGTTACCGGTTTGCCTGTTACCTGTTACCTGCTTATCCCTCCAGGCAGCTGCTGGCTGTGTATTTTATTTGATTTGCATTTGTTTATAAATGATTAACAAAGAGGTTAATGTGGCCCCCCTTTGTGAGGCAAAAGATAAACAGCAAAGTAGGAGCGGCCAACTGAGCCGCATTAACAACCAGATCTGGCAACACTGGCAGCGGCACAGAATCAGCTCAACCAGAAAACCTAAAGAGACCAAAGCGAGAGGGAGAAATGGTGATAAAAGGAAGGCGTGAGCGAGCAAAAGAAATGAAAATTTAGTTCATTAGGCACTGGCAATGGGGCCAATTTCTTTTTGTACACTCTGAAAAACTAGTAGTAAGAATTCATCTGTGAGGAGAGCTCGACTGGGAGGTACACTGCACCAAAGTATATACGATCTTGAGCAAATTCTGACAGGTATATTCATATCCAATTAGGCAGCTATAGCTTGAAAATTGTGTCTTTTATTGCCATCGCTAATTAATGTCCATCAATATCTCGAAAGCGGATGAAATTATCGATAAAGTTAATTAAACTGGATCTACGAGAAATTCTATTTCAAATTTAAATTCTCTAGCTCTGGCTGTGGGTGGGTTCTGGATATAGAAAGAACACCACTCGTTTCTCTTCAAAAAGGTAATATTTCGCTCTGTGTTTGTGTGTGAAAACTGGCAACATTTGGAATGCAGCAAGAACGGCAGCAGCAGGTTGCCAACACTGAATACCAACACACACATATACACATACACACACACACACACAAGCTAGCTACTTCTGATGCCTGAACGATGCCGCCTTTTTTATTTTTTTTACCTTTCGTTTTCCAAGTCCACAAAAATCATAAAAAGAACAACAAATATATTTATATACATATATATGTATGTGTAGCATTGCCTGATTTGGCAAATTAAGGCTAACAGCGACAACAACAAGAAAGTTCAGGGAACTTTTTTGAGCCAAAGCATATAAATATAAAAAAAATATATATATATATATTTTACACACATATATATGATAAATAACAAAATTAGTGTAAGCAATATTGTGCTACTTAATAAGTTATTTCTATTTTAATGTAAACTGTGAACTTCTTTCTTTACAGTGTTGACCATATTTATCTACAGATTACTGTAAACGCAACACAAAGTTTGAGGTACGTTGAAAATAGCTTTTTTTCCAAGGTTTTTACATAATTATCTTTGCTGTCAAAAGTTGACAGACACTTTAACTGATTGTCAAAGTCGCTTTTACATTCATCCTGTCGTCATTTTACTATCAGCTTTCGTTTGCCTTTACCAACTGTGTGACAGTGATGCCACAAAGCTATGCTCTAAAAAAATCGCAAAAAGTCAGTTTGTGCGGTTGTGAATTGAACAAATTTGTCTCGATGCGTTTCCATTTTAAGAAACAATTTATTTAATATTTTACATGTTTTAAAAGAGCAAAGACTGTCAAAGGCAGAGTTTTGCAGTTCTTAGGAATCACCAAGATTGCCTATGGTAATTATGGATAGCGTCAGGTTAACTGAACGTTGGTTGGTTGCAATTGGTATCCAACAGTTTTGATAGTGACTTGAGTGCTTATGGGCTTCATGTACCAACATGAAGAGAGTGAGGCTAGGAATAATTCTTAAGGTGTTAAGTATTATGTGCTATTTTTCTAGTATGTGAGTTGATGTGCTGATGAAGTTTATCAAGGTGCTTGCTTGGGATTGAATTAATTATGGCAATGAGAGATTTAATGTTCAGGTCTCTATGTATAATTGGCTTGCTTACTAATGGAGGGTTTCCTACCTTAAGTCTGATTATGGCATTGAGTTTTTGTCAAAATCTGTTTGTGTGTGTGTGTGTATGTGTTATAAGATTATTTCTATAGCTGCGAATTAACATAATTTCATTTGATGTGTTTGTGTGTGTGAGTTTCCTTTAAGAAGCAATTGCGAAGCAATTTTGTAGGCTTTTTAAGAGAAAAGAGAGAGAGAGAGAGACAGAGAGAGAGGGAGAGAGAGAGAAGCTACAACAGCAGCATGAAATATTCCAAATACGACATGTAGCTGTCATATTCGAGGAGCGGCCAGCAAAAGTGTCCATCAAGACAGACACACAGAATACACACACATACCCACACACACACATACAGGGGCAAGAGGATAGTTAAACAGCACAAACTACTACTAAAAACCAACAGAAAACTGGAACTAACCCTCATAGTCATAGTTTAATATCTGTTTAACATGTCAGTGGTGTATCACAAGGATCGAGATAATTGTTGTTGTTGCTGTTGTTTGTTGGTTGTTTTAGCCACAAAATCCCCAAAGTGATTATATTAATACAACATGAGCCACAAGTGTGTTGCCTACATGTACATGTATGTGCACATATTCCAAGCAAAACCTCAAAAACTATGCCAAATTTACACACACACACTTTGGCAAAAGGAAAACGTTTAGTGTTTAGTGTGTGTGCGTGTGTGTTGTATTCAAAGCGAATCAACATAAAATATGAAATATACATAAGCCAACGAGCCAACTCTAATAAAATAATAATAAAAACAAAAAACCACGAAACACAAAAAAAAAAAGAGAAAAAAAAGATGCCTTTGTGAAACGCCTGCATTGTCAGATGGAGCAGCGTCTAAAATGATGCCAAAGAAAATTAACTTTTCATGCGTTAATATGCACACACACACACACACACACACATACACACACAAACACACACATAGGCAGTCAGACAGCCAAGTAGATGAAAACAAACACACAAACAAACACAAAACCCAAAAAAGAAAAAAATAACTTCAAATTGCACAAAATACAACTAAACAGGAGTTCTGAAAATAGCTTGCCCAACCAGTAGATACCCTGCAATTAGTGTTGCTTATGAGTTTAACGCTTAACCAAAGACTATGGAGAGAGTCTATTTTGATGGACATTAGCAATTTAATTACTATCTGCTTAATGTCTAAATCAAATGCAGTTCCTTCCATGCCTTAATGTACTTGTGCAGATGTTAATCGGACCCACTTTTGAATCACTTGCTCATCTAGTATCTTATTTGGCATTTGTTAAGACGTCACTTTGTGTTTTATTTGTATTTTTATTTATTTTTTTTGTTGTTTTTTCTTATCTGCAAATCACTTGTCACATGCTAAGCAACAAAATAAATACAAAAAAAAAAGAAGAAAAACAAGAGCGACCAGCTTTTGCCAGTTGAAAGACCTGGACCCCCTTTACAGTCTATTACGACTCTCTCACTCACACTACCTCGCTAGGCCTTATCTTTGGCATGGCATCCGCTCACTTGTTGTTGTTGCCATCATTTCGTCATGTTAATTTGGCGGGGCTTATGGCTTTTGAGGCGGCAAACAGCAGCAGAAGCAGCAGCAGCAGCAGCAGAAGCAGTAGCAGTAGCAGCAACACTTTGGGCCAGGCCCAAAAATAACATTGAGAGCATTGGGACGTCGAAGAGGAGGAAGGAAGGAGGAATTGGAGCAGAAGAGCAGCAGGAGAGAAGTGTGCAGGCAGCTGTGTGGCCATCAAAAAACAGAAAAAGGCAGAAGAAGCAGAAGCGTAGCATACATTTGTGCGTTGCTTATGTAACGTAGCACGCTGCCTTGACATTCACTCTTGTCTCGTTCACACACACACACACACACACACACACACACATACAAATACAAGTGTGTGTGTGTGTGTGTGTGCGTACATCTGTGCGTTGTGTAAGCATCGTTACGTGCACACACATAAAACGCGCCGCCTAATGTCGGCATCATTAGCCCAGCAGCAGAGGTCCTTTCTCTCCACCTGCTGCCATACACTGCGACACACATACACAGACATTCACACTCAGACATTCGACTGCTTATCTCTTACACACACACATACACACACGCACATACACCTGCATGTTGGACACTCAAGTGTGCGACTCTGTGGCTGCTGTTGCTGCTGTTGCTGCTGTTGCTGCTGCTGCTGCTGTTCGCTTATTTTCCGCTTGACACATTTTTTTTACCCCCCTCTCTCTCCCTCAACATATCCCCTCTACCACCCACTTCCTCCTCAGCTTTTCGGCAGTCGTGCACAAAGCAAAAATTATATATTGTAGAATTAAAAAAAACGACACTATTTGTTGTACTTAAATCATTTCTTACATTTTAGAAAGACTCGAACATTTCTAAATATTACTACCAAATAGTATAAACCCCTGACCATTCAATCGCCAGTGCTCTTTACAAGTACTTTATGAATTTCTGATTTGCAAAATTTTAGAGTCGTTACCTCTGAAAAAAATCGGCAAAAACAACTATTTATTTCTTTGAAATTATTTTGTACTTTCTCAATTTCCTTACATTTTAATTACAGTTATATTTCTTTAATTTAGATATAAATTAAAGAACACAGCAATTCCTAAATTATGTTTTAAATTGGTTAATAATCTAGTCGATTTTTATATCGCGCCTAACAATTTTATTTTTTATTTACCAAGGGGACGGTTAACGTTTTACATTTTGAACATAGTGCCAAATAGTTGAGCAGAACTGGCTACCAGGGCTTTCGACTCGAAAAGTATTCGAGTATTAAAAAGATATATTCTAATTTGTAGGGCATATATATTTCATTATTTTTTTGCTTGTGTGAAATCCTTCCAGAGATCCTATACCGATTCTAGTTGATCTCTCTCGCAGCTGTCTGACATAAAGCTGAGAGTCGCTTTGCTAATGCTGATGACATCGCACACTGCACTTGGCTTAATCTAGTGCAAGCTGCTGCTGATGACAAAACGAGGATAATGGCCACATACACACATACACACACGCACACACACATAGATAGAGAGCATTTGGTTGACTAATGATTTACAAAATACAAGTCTCCAGCTGTGCGTCGCCTTCATTGCCGTCACATGTACTGTTGAAAGGCGCCTTTTTGTTTGTTGTCTGCCTTTGCCATTTTTTGTTCTTCACTATATACCCTGTAGTCCTTAAATGGACAACATCAGATGCTGCATCAGATGCTTCAATCTTCAATTATCCTATCATCAACTATAAAAGCTAAGGCAAGCCAACTATTAATAGTTTTTATTTTATATGCAAATATTGAAATAATTTATTTATATTCTTTAATTTAGATTAAATTTAGTACCTGGTAACAAATGAATCGCAGTCAATATCAAATATATATATATATATATGTATATATATATATATAATGTAAACAGGGTAATCCCTAGTCGAACTCTATCATGCTGTTGGCTTTGTTTTATTCATTTTTGTTTTTCGTCGTGTGCATCAGTTTTTGGCCCACTTTGTTGCTTGTTGGCTTTATCTCGATATGAGGCCAATTATCGGCGAAGCACCGGCGTCTAATCGACCCGATCAGCGTCCTGGCAGGCTCTTCAATTAGCTGCCCGCTCCTGTTTCCTGCTCCACAAGTGCAATCAAATCATATCGCATTGATGCGAGACATGGTCGATGCCGGATGGCGGATACATGGAAATGGTAACAGAGACAGAGACAAAAACGCAAACAAGGACGAAGCGACATAAGGACAGATGGACGACAGGACGAAGGATACGGAGACGGAGACGTGTCCTTTTATCCAGCCAAGTCTATCGCATTATTTACACAATTCGCCTCAAGTTGTGTGTCGAGCAGAGGGTTACGAGGACACCCGAGCACCAGGGCAGGGGACAGGCTCAAAAAGCCAAGAGCCAACAATTGTGGCCAGGCGACTGTGGGGCTATTGGGGCTGTGAAAGGGGTTTGGCATAAATATGCGTGTGCCATTTATAAATGGATACGCTATACGATGAGAGGACGAAACAGGACGAGATGATGATGAGTGAACAGGGGGGAGCAGGGGAACGGCGCCAGTCCACAAGGCCAAAAATTGTGCGCAATTAATTATTTGTCATTGGTTGACGCCGTTTGTTAAGGTGTGTGTGTGTGTGTGTGTGTGGGTGTGTGGGTGTGTGTGCGTGTGTGTAAGAGTGCTTCAGCAGGCGCATTACGTGGCAAAGTTCTCGAATGCCACTTTTTGGGTCGCCTACGAAACTTATTATTATCGCATCTCTGTTTAAAGCTCTCGAAACTTGAACGATTCTGTCGCAAGTGCCGCCGACAATTAACTGTTGACATTTTTATAAATGAATCAATTTATGTGTGCGGCAAACTTGCTGCCAAAGTGTACAAGCGAATGTACAGGCGTATAAACACATAGATGCCTGAGAGTGTTTTTAATAAATATTATCAGAGTAATGGAATTGTTATTTTGCTCATAATACTTAACTGCTGGCCCAAGGATTCATTTAATTGGGAAATCTAATTTCATTCCCCAAAAGAGAAACCCGTTGTTATTTTAAGAGCATAAGGTTTCTATTTTTATACCGTGCACTTATAGAAAATGGGTAGAAGGGGCATAATAAGGTTGTGCAGAAGTATATAAATGGCAAAATAGGTACTCTTATGGCATAGGCTAATAAAATTTGATTCAATTTTATCGATAAACCGTTTCGCGCATATGGATATAAATCGATTTTCGATAGCAATAAAAGACAGAATTGCAAAGATATAGCCTTAGAGTTTATACAAATTATACGCTAACATTTGATCAACTACAAAAATTCCATAGTCATCAACTTTTGTTAACCAATACGAATTTGTATTTTGATATCAACTACTTTAAGCAAGCCTGCTATTTGAAGGCTGTATGCAGGGTATCTCCAAGTCGAGCTACCTTGACCAGAGAATTCGAACTTGTTTCGTATTAAATAAGTCTTTGAGCAACTCATAAATCGTTTTGATTTGTAGCATTCAGTTTGTAATATGTTTCGCTTCGCTCGTTCAAATATATTGAAATCACTTGGTTCATTGCCAGCGTTCCGCCGTAAGGTTCATTGTCCTGCAAATTGGTATCCGTAAGTAAATAATCCGACTACACTTGGGGGGGGGGGGGGGGGGGGGAGGGGGCAATGGCACCATCTATTGTTGCCCGCACTGGAAATCATTTCCGGAAAGCTCATTAACTTTTAGCACGTCCAAATTTGATTCTATTTATTCAAAATTTGTTGATTTCTGTGTGCTCGCTCTCGTTCTCATTTCGTTCTCATTCTCGCTCTGTTTATGCCAAAGTCCAAACACAAATAACATGGCATAGAACGGAAAAAATCAAATAAAGAGAAGAAATGGAAAAACGAGACAAACGAAAGAAATTCACAATTATCATCATTTAACTTGCTTTCTCTTTCATTTCGTTTGGCTTCTTCTTCTTCTATTTTATTTGTAGTTTTTTTTTTGTGCTCGCTTTCATCATCCCTCCTTTCCTCTCGCCAATTTTCTCCTTTTGCTATTCGCTGAAATGTGTTTTGATACGCAATTAAACTCACGCAATTTTCAGAGCGTGGTCAGTGAACAGACACTGTACCCGAACCCGGACTTGAACCCGGATCCGTAGACGGACTCTGAACTTTAACCAGGTCCCTAAAAGCTCATGGCTCTCAGTTCCTGAATACCTTTTACCCACCCCACCAATAGCCCAGTGCCCGACATCGCTTGTAATTTGACGTGCTTAACCTTTTGACAGCGCCCAAAGTACCAAAAATAAGTGAAAAAATAAAAATAAAAAATACACCACAAATTATTCACACACATATACACAATTATGTATATATACACACAAACGCATACCTATATAATTGTATATAATCTGGTTGCCCGGGCAATTTCTTAAGCTTTCAATTTGGCCAGAAAACAAAAAAAACAATCAGCACTTCATCAAAAAAATAAACAAGCGGGTAAATTATGATGTCCATGGGTTCTCGGGTCTTACCGGAAATCATAAAATATACTCACAGTGTTTTTGTGAAGCTGTGATCTACTCAGCCATCAGCCGTGAAATAGAAAAGCATTAACAAAAACATTCGTTCAATAAATTGCAAAAACTTGTAGATAACTTAAATTGCGTTTAAATTAAAGCAAAATCAGTATGAAACTTGAGATGGATCATACATTTATGTACATATTGAAATACCAACTTTAAGTACTTTTACAGTCAAATTAAAAGGCCAGCAATATAATTATATTATAGTATTTTTTCGTCTATGAAATAGAAAAGGCTTTCGCTAATCTGATTCGAAAAGTGAAACATTCTCAATAGTATTAAACAACATTTATGTTTCAAGGACACTAATTATATTTTAGTTAAGTGCAATAAAAAGCTCGGTTCTTGTCAAAACAATTTGCAATTCAAAATGAGAATAGGATTTAAATGTAATTATTACATATGTATATGTGACCGTATACTTTCCAAATAATTTCAATTTTCTGGCTTGGTATTATGTGTAGACCCCACAATCTAAGAATATGGTTAGCTTATTCATTGACTACTACGCTTAAGATACAACACATGATTACTAAACATAATACCTAAGAGTATTTTTGCTTATGTAGGACATCCACTCGACATTCGACTAATTAAGTTTTACGTTGTTAAACGAATAAGCACAAGTCTGTTGCTACAATTAATGGGCTTATCTATTGTTTATCAATTGACAGCCGATTGACTGATGTATTTATCTATCTATCTATCTATCTAACGGACTTGCTACGAACTAACTAACTAACTATCTGTTTAGTATCATATCTATCTGCAATATATATTCGAGTTGTACATAATCAGAGAAATCAGAAAAATGGAAGCTCCATTCCATCTGTACTCTCCTCCTAACCCGCAGGCCTTCACTAATTAACGCACATTAATATATCAACATGAAACGACCTCGAGGCCTTTGTTTGACTTTACCAGCGAGGCACCTTCTCGCCTTACCCACCACACCCTCTGCTGCCCCCACTCTTTGGCCAGTCGAGCGCCTAAAATGCTGTTAGATAAATATTTGCCATAAAAATGATTTTGGTTTTTCCTTGTTTCTGTGTAATTTCCATAGCTGTTGCTCTTATTTAGCGTCTTGTTATTGTTGCTGCTTGAAATATTCATGAACCTGAAATGCGCATTCTTCTGGGGCGCTTTTATTGTTTATAAACAAATAATGGACAGCTAATAAATAAATCAAATTAATTCAGCGGCTCAACAATACACAAAAAACAAAAACAAAAAAAATGCCAGCAACAATCATCAGAAGGAAAAGTATTGCCAGTCAAGATCAATCGATGAGCACGAAGAATGCAATAGCGCCACCTGGCGTTTACTATTGGGGTTATGCATCTGTATGTGCGAGTGAATTGAGCGTGACACGCACATGAAACCAACTAGACAGGCACGAATCGACACGACTCGCATTACCGTATTGTGTGTAATATTTTGTAAATATCTATCAACACAATTGCCTATTGCTTGTTTTATAATATATACACTGTTTTTGTAAGTCTAACACTGACATGTAACATTGAATTGCTTTCTATTCCACCGTTAAGTTTATATATTCTCCAGACAACACTTGGTATCATCTCCCAGGGGACAAGTTTCCCAAACGCTTACCGGTTTTCCCATGAGTTGAATTTACAATGATTACGAAACGAATTACGATATAGATTTATTCGCAGTGCTTGCCTCTGGTTGGGGTTTGACTCGTTTCTATATTGTTATAAGGTCTTAAACTATTAAAGATTCCCTCAAATTGTACACGGGATCGCTCTAAATTGAATTATGGTATATCTTCCGGCCGTATTAGCTAGTTTGAAATCGAGTAAAGTCGTGCGAACTATATTATATTGGATAACATGGGTATAGTTGATATAGCATTATGATGACATTGAATTCTGAAAAACTGTTGGAACTAATTCATATCCTTTACTGGAGTTATATTTTTTATATAAACAAATTTTTTTTATCTACATTTTTTAATATTTGCTTGTTTTGATATATTATAATAGAGTTCGTGTCACGTCACGCGCTCAGCTGTGCATGTAAATTGTTTATATGGCATGTAAATAAATCAAAATTCGAATGCCATACTCAAACACACACACAATGCATAAGCCCACACAGACAGACAGACAGTGCCGTTTCAACGAAATTGTTGTATGCAAAAATAAATCATTATCTAATTGCCAACTAACTAAACAACAACAGCAACGAGAACAACAACAGCAATAACAACTTGAATATGTCCGCACGTGTAATGGCAAAAATGTTGTGTTTACGATTGCGCTCGAACGCGGCACCACCAGCGAAAAGTAGCACCACCAAACCGCCCACCGCTGCGTGGGCTGTGGCCGCCTGGAATGCCATTCAAGAGACAGGCGGCTATAAATAGCGGACAGCACAAATAACTCACCACTGGCAATTCAATTGCAACTAAATTCTAAGAACAATTCAAGTGACTTTGCAAAACACACTCGACAAACAAAAAACCGTTGAGGACCCTAAGGAATGGTGGTACTGGTAGTGGTGGTGGTGGTGTATGGTGGATTAGAGGTATATAAATACATGTGTATACGCATTATAATAATAAATTTCTAAATTTATAGCGCAAAAATGCTTTGGAGTCCAATTAACTTGACATTTGCTTGAGTTGAAGAAGTAATTAGGTTTCACATCATGTTTCGATATGCCATTTATTTTGTACGCTAGCTTTTAATAAAGTCTGACTTAATGCTTTAAATATATATAAATCTGAACCATATAGATTATATTTTTTGCTGTAGGCGTTTATAGTTACTGTGGCATTCCGCTAAAAATTACCGCAGATCTACTTGCTTATTGATCTTGTTAACAAAAGTCGATTATAATTCCATTGTTTTCAAATGTATATTTCCTGTTGATATATTTTTATTTTCTTTTCACATTCCATGTTTTATATTCTAAAAGCTTATTAGAACGCTGATATTCTTTTATTTTATGTCTTAAAGTTATTCTCTTGTGCTCTCACGCGCTTTAAGCTCAAGAAATATTAAGCTCAGCTTAAGTCTTGAGTTATCTTTGCAGTTTGTTTTTTTAAGTTATCTTATTTATAATTCAGTTTATTTTGTTGATGCTTTGCATGGCTGCAAGCAGTGAGTTGTAAATCCCTGATAATCTTATTATTGCAGAATTGAAGAATATATAATATATTAAATTATATACAGATGAAACGGTTAGAGCGATTGACATTTGACCTATGGGCATTGCAAGGAAATATTTCTGATTTCTAGTCTTAAAGAATTTGTTTTTGTGCATTTAGAAAAGACGTCTGGAAAACAAGAGTACTTCTGATTTTTTAAATTTTAGTGCGATTTTGCGCTCAGTGTATTTTATAAAGTTAGCTAACTGTATTTTTTATTGACTTAACCGATCACAGCTCCTTCTAATTGTGACTTTGAAAAGTTCGACAATGATCATTTGAGTAAAGTTAAACTGGTCATCTAATTACTCCCGCTTAATGTTATCGTAAGACACACACTCACACACACAAACATAAACATATACACACACACACACACACAGACACACACGCACAGAAACATAAACATAAACATAAACACACACACACATTCATAAACACACTCACACATAGATACACTCTCATGGCCACTTGTCCATTTTCTCCAATTGCAGTCGCACTGGCGTCACTGCCCCGTCCACCTCTTGTACATCCATTCGGTGTACAGGTGAAGGTTACAGCTATCTATCTAACTATCGCCAGTACAATTTGCCCATCCTTGTCACCAGAGTCCCGTCGAATGCCCCTCTTAGCGATGTTTAATTAATGCAATTTGTAATTCTATTGCATTTTATATTGAGCTTATTTATGGCACTATTCGAGTCCCACAATACATCGTTGGTGAGTTGAAGTTAACAGCTGACGTTATTTTGAGATTAGCTAAACAACTCTGTCCATCGATCTAATGAGGAAGGGTGGGTGCGGTGGGGTTGGTTGTCGGTAAAGGGGAAAAGTTGCTGCTCGCCCACAGTTCGGAATGCTATAATGAAATGCATTTTTGATTAGCTCATCCAGGCCAGGCCAGCAAGCTAACTAAACTAACTGAAGTAGCCAACTACGTGGAAAGCATTCGCGAGTGTAGGGAATTAAGGATTAGTTTGCATTAGTTTGGATTATTCTGTGGTCGGAAAAACAACCATCTGCATTGAGTGTGAAAAGTGGGTTTTGTTTTAATATTAGATAGAAAGCTCTTCTATTGTCTATTTCTGTCTTGCGTTTTTCAAGCACAATCTGAATTGGAATGCTACTTTAAATTTACTATTCATAAATAAAGTAAAACCACATTTAGATTGAGTATACAGTCAATTTAGCGATAATAAATAGGCATAGAATGGTTAAGAATTGAATTGTGCTTCGATTTTCACTTCAGCTTAGTTCCTTAAGATGCGACTGAAAATTATTTCTCACAACTATTTCAACACACACATTTTTGGGTATTCTGTGCTTGTATTCTATTGGCATGAAACGTTTTCCTAGCAAAGTCCACTTTTAAATATTCTTCTTCGCAAATATATGCATGCCTCATTTCATTATCCTCGACCTTAAAATGAAGCCATCCATGCAGCAAAAGCCAACCGAATATGAAAAAAGCAGAAATAGAAACGAGTTCATATCAATTTATATTTAATTTCATTTTAGCTTTCTTTTATTATTCTTTATTTCTTGTTTACATTTGTTTCTGCCATGAGTGCTTATTGAAAACGCAATTCCGACGGACCGAATAAAAAAACCATGGGGAAACAGAGAAAAAAAAACAAATCTTGACAAAAATGTTGGCAACGTGAAAATTTAAATTCCAAGCACGATTCCTGCTTATATACCGTTACATATACACGCATATACACGTTGTTATCCTTAATTATTGTGGCCTACGTATATCCTGTGCACATCTAATGGCTAGTGGCAGAGTATGCAAAGTTCGTACAAAATGTATGGTCTTATAACAAATAGTTGTAATACATATAAACCATTTAGCTGGTAGATGAGGGATGGGAAATATAATGAATATTATTACAATACTAAGAAATATTGTATTGAAAACAATCTATTGATTTAAATTTCTGCGCTCTAGCAATGAGAAGCGGCTTAAGTAAAAAACACTGTGAGAAATTCAAGGGTAACTTCTAGTCGTTCACTCATTGAGACTAGTCTAACGCAGCAATAATTTCGTTTTATACTTTTTAGGCGCATTAATTAGATATACACACCCACACACACACACTTACACAACAAAGAAGAAAAATCAAAATTTTCCATTTTTGTCGGTGCATTTCCACTGGCCAACTTTCCAGGCCACCCCCATTCCGCGGCACACACAAGCCCCTCACTCGCCCCACAGTTAATTGGATAATCACATGAAATGCATTGACAAAAAAGAAAGAAAGAAGAAAATTAACTAAACTCTGCAGCAAACAAAATAAAATTGCATTATATATTTTATTGTCGTGAACCTTACTAGCTATACTTTTTCCTGCCTTTCTATCACGCCACACCAGCACACCCCATCTCTCGCTCCCGCCCTCTCCGCCTATGATGAAAGGCAAACGTAACGCAGACAATAAATTGTATAAAGTGCAAACAAGAAAAGAAAAAAATGAAGAAGAAATATTACTGTTTATATCCCATTTGTGCGCTTATTGTCATACGACATCGTCATCCTCCTACTACTGCTGCCCGACACACACCCCTATCACTGCACCCCCTCCTATCCGTATTTCCGCTGACAAGGGCAAGGGGTGTCTGTAAGCTTAGCGCATTGTGTTCCATCTGAAGCGGGCCATTTTACACACACAATACGGCAACCGCCTCGGTACAGCACTTTCACTTGGCTAGTGGCAATGAGACTGTCAACACCTCCATCCCTCCCCCCTTCCAACCTCCAATCCCCGATCTCTAATTCCCTACACTGTACCAGTTACCTCAATGACCCTGCTTTGCAGGGCCGTGTTACCCTTAAAGTCTGCTCACAATATATAACAGGCGACGGTGTAATGTGGCCAACTGGCGCTAATGGCCAAGGATTCTTCTCAGTCGCAAATATGCAAGGATGCTATGGGACTCAAGGACCCAGAGTGCCGCAACCCGAAACACAAACAGTTGCGGCGCCTCAAATGCAAGTAATACTGCCCCTCATTAATGTCCTCTGGTCTTCTGGCTTAGCCATGCACAGGCCAATATCATATCTTGAGTTACTTTGTCGACATCTCCCTAATTTATACCTACTGAGTTTATACTTTAGCTGCATGTATATAATCTGACCAGCCTTGCAATCAACTGCACAGGCAGCTTATAAATTGTGATTGCTTTACATTATCTCCTGTTCTAATCTATGTTCTTATGATTATTAAATTTAATAAATATCCTTTCGTTTTGCTGCCATTGAAGAGGTTATTGTAGGTTTGTGTTAACATGTCTAGCACATTGAGGGGACATCTCTGACCCCATAAAGTATGTATATTCTTGATCAGCATCACTAGCAGAGTCCATAAAGCTAAGTCCGTCTAAACCGTCCGATGAAAATGAACTCTGGTCTACAAGGGATAATAACAATAATTTTTGTGGTAATAACATCGATGGGAACAAAACGTTTAAGTCGTTGTTAACTCTTTGTGAGCATTTCTTTTATATATGCAATTGCGCTTGACAACAAGATTTATATGAAACCGACTTTGACAACATATTAAAAATGGCACTCAGTCTTAGGTCTTAACCAGCTTATTCTCTACTGTTTGCTTTAGGCTCTTCAATTTGCTTGACACATATAGCTATCTCTCTCTCTCTCTGTCTCTCTGTCTCTCTCTCTCTCTCTCTCTTTACTTGTATATCTCTGGCCTAACACATTTTCAATCTTCCTTTCCCCTTCTCCCCGATTCCCTTATTCGATTAAATCACTTATTTATCTCATATCCATTTGCTCATTCAGTTTTACTCGCTGGGCAATTGGTTCGGTTCACTGTTTGACTCTAGTTAAATCCATTCATTTAACCATAGTATTATCCATCATTCTGTCACTGAACTTTACTTCAGTTGCGCTCCGCCAGTGGCCTTCCATTTTGATATGTATATATTTATGTGTTAGTGTGCATGTGCGTGTTTGTGTGTATTTATATAACAAAAAATCAATTCAATTAAAAGTTCATTAAATATAATTGTGCTGAACAATCGATAAAAAAAGTCTATTAAGGACCCAACTCACAAAGCAGCACCCAGGTCCAGCTTCAGTCCCGATTGTGACTGCTTTGGCCTTCGTCCTTCGGACTTTTTTCTTTTCCTTTCGTTTTTTTTTATGACCGTAACAAAATTATCGACAAATTAGTATAAATGCTTTATGCTTTGCTACCTAGCGACCAATCCATCTCCCCAGACCACAGAACTCTCGGTCCCAACTGCCCAAGTCGAGCCCGAAACCCAAAAGCTCAAACCCTTGTCAAAAAAAAAAAAAAAGCTGGCTGTGCCGACAGTCAAATACTCTTTAAACTTATAAAATGCAAGCTATTCAAATAGGTTTCAAGTATTTCTAGATGAGAACTTAATACAAAACGTATAACTTTCGTTAGTATTATATATTTAAACAAACATCCCGCTTTATTTATCAATATATCTCAACCAGGCTATAAATTTCGATACTCTGACGACTAAAGCTATTTAATTAACGACTTTCACTCTCTTAAAAACGTTGTAATACCAATTGTCAGGGTATTCAACAGAAAAAAGGTCAACAAAAACAAATGCAAGCAAAAATTGTTTTCGAAAAGCAACAAAAAACCCCAAAAAAAAAAAAAAACTTTTGGCGCTGACTTTTCTTTATTATTATTATTATTCTGATTTCGTTGTTGTTGTTGTTGCTGTTTTTCTTCGTTTTTCCTTTTGGTGCGGAGCATGCTTATTGTCATTTATTTAATATTCACAATTACAGCAACATCAAGAACAACAGGAAACTTTTCCCCAACCACGAAAAAGTATTGTTTTGATACGGAGATTGGGGAGATACGCAGCTTGTGAGCTTTGGGCTTCAATGGTGCAATCGGAGACGTGGGGGCGTGGCTGTTTTTGGAGGCCAAGGTGCTAAAAATAAACCGCCTGCTACGTGCCATCGACTAAATCACAAAGGGCGCCAGGTTTTCCACTTCGACCCAGATTTGCCCAGTTCCTTGGCGCGATGACATCGAACAGGAACCAGGACTTGAAACATAGGCAAACACACAGTGAGAGAGAGAAAGAGAGAGAGAGAGAGACAGAGAGAGAGGGCGAGGAGACCAACTTGCCTTATAAGAAGTGTGCAGCATTTTGTTTGGTTTTTTTTCTTCTTTTTCGTTTGTTAATTTTTCGTTTTTCTTTTTTTTGTACTTCTTTTTTGTTTTATTTTGTCTGTTGTGCTTTTTTTGCTCTGTTCTGTTTTGTTTTGTTGATTTTCGTTCAACTTCGTTTGACAGTTGCTGACAGTTTTGTTTGAAGGATGCCCTGCCACGCCCCCTCTGCGCAGGACTTAGATTTTGTCTCCCACCTCCGCACCTCACCCACACACTTAATGGGCGTGTATTTTTGTTTGTGTGAGATTTCCTTATTTTTTTCTTTCTTTTTTTTTTTTTTTGGTAGTATCTGTTGCGTGCCTGGACGGATATGCGTGACAAAATGTTGCTGGCTTTGTCAGGCAAAGTGGGGGGAGGGGGGTTGGACTTTGCCAGCTGGCAAGCTGACAGACGCCAAGGGTTGTGGAGCAGGGGTTACGATGGCATGGTATGGGATAGGTGCTGGGTGTTAGCTGCATTGACTTTGGCTATAAGCAGTAAATCTTTTGATTGCATCTCCCGCTGCTCTAAATATGAACTCTTTCAACTCAAATATACTTGTGGCATACAAATGTGTGGTAAAGCAAGAACCCAATAATAAAAAAAAAAAAAAAAAAACCATTGGCTTATCAACAACATTTTTCAGCTTTTGATGACTTTCATACAACCGAAGCGTTTTAATTAAATCTGTGGATTAAACAATTTAATTGTAAATTAGGGCGAAGCCAAGAACGGTTTAATGGAAAACTCAATCAATAAACATTAAAGTTGAACAGTGAATACTTTAGTTGAACTGAAATAAATAGGTAAAAAGTTTACATAATAAATATTTAAACTGCATTGCAATTACTATATAATTTGTCTAGTTTTGATATCAATTTCAATTTTTCAAGGTCAACTTTTATCAATTTTGGCGATTTCAATTTACTCATACACACGCACACACACACACACACACTTAAACATTCGCACTCACACAGTGAGCATTGCTGCCGCACACAGCAACAACTTCGGGTTAAACTGAACCCGTGCAGTAAATTTGTTTTTGTTGGCTTCCTGCTGGCTCGCTTGTTATATTTTTTTTTTTTGCAAATTTAATAATAAAGCAAACGTTGAGTGTGCGCGCCTGTGGGTGTGTGTGTGTGTGTGTGTATGTGTTTGTGTGTGTTTGTGCGTGTGTTGATGCTTACTTTAATTTCATGAGAAATTTCATTTGCCATCCAGAAAGTATGCAATCATTTTATGAACTTTGACATTTTGCGCAGCAGCAAAACTGAGTGAGTGAAATAGCTGTATTGAGGGACAAACACAGTTCGAGAGAGAGAGAGACAGAGAGAACGAGAGTCTGAGTGGGTGCTAGGTAACGCCCATACCCACAAACACACATAGCACCTACACACACGCACACACACACACACTCAGACACACCCTCTAAACACACACACCGACACTATTTTCGCACACATTGTTTGCACTGGAAACTCAAAAAGTCATTTTGCATATTTCGTGCATTCATTTTTGAGTGCCAAATTCGTTCCGTATACCCTGTTTTAGGTACAGCATTGAGCATTATAAATAAAGACAAGCGCCTAGTTTTATTTTTCAAAATTGCCTTTCAGCTTTGCCCTTCTAATAACCAGGTTGCCCAATTTTACGATAATTTTCTGAATGTTTGAAGAATTTCAAATACGTCTTTCAACAATGATTCTTAAAAATATAAGGTATTTCTGGAGAAAAAATCTTAGAAAATCTATTTTGTAAATTTAGAATTGGTTTCTAAACACACCACAATTAAATCTGTTTTAAAGTTTCAATCGAAAAAAATGCAGTTGTCGAAAAGCAGCATCATAGATAATTTATGCATTTATCGTCAACTATTCTGCCACATGTCGGGCTATATCGAGGATATTTAAAGGAGGTTATTCCATCTACGGCAGGTCTATGTGCTTCTTTGAATGCCGATCTGACATTTTTGCAAGTGATGGGCAACATGTGTACATAACCCGACAATCTCTCTCTCTCTCTTCTCATCTTTCTGTCTAGAATTCAACATGCACACAAATGACTTAAATGGCCTGCCAAATTTTGCATCTGATATTGCTGATTAAGCAATCAACTCAACTCTTTGAGTGACTTACAGATTGACGGCTGACTGGCTGCACTTAATGTGCAAGCCTTTGCTGTCAATCGACTAATGAATGCTCCAATTTCACATTTCACTTTTCACGCAACAAGGCCAGAAATTGTGGCTTTAACCGGTCAGAAAACAGAAGTAATCCCCTATTCCATTCCCCTACAGTTAGCACACTTCAACCTTCACCACTCATCCCTCGGGGGTCCAGCATTTTTATTACCTGTGCTGTGAAGTGCTGTTCTGTGTGGCAGGCAGCTCATCAAATATTGAAATGCCAATTTCACAGATACTCACGAAAAGCAAACGGCAATCGCATCGTTGGCAAATTCAATTTGGCAGCTTAAGTAATGGCCAAGAGCAAACAACAACAATAGCAACTACAACTCGAGAAATTATCCATAATAATCAGCAGCAACAGTAGCAAAACAACATCAACAGAATGACAATCATTGCTGCTTAATCGTGACAAGTTTGTCATCATTATCAATATCTTGAATTATCATTATGTTGAATTTTGTAACATATATAGGTATATAACCCGACAATCTATCTCTAAATCTCATCTCTGCCGCTCACTCTCTCTTCTTCTTTCTCTTTTTTTTTTTTACGAATTTAGTATTCACGCAAAGGATTTAAATTCCCTGACAGTGCATTTGCTGCGAGCTAATTGACCAATCAACGGAACTGATTGACTTACTGACCAACTGATTGACGACTGACTGGCTGCGCTTTATGCACATGAATTTATCGTCATTCGATCTATGAATGCAATATTTTCAATTTCATTTTGTACGCAACACGGTCAAAAGTTTTAGTTGTAGTTTCCTACCCAATTGAAATTTTGATAGCAGCATAATCCGTATTTCAATCGGTATTATCTTCTTAAACTTCTATCGGTCGACAATGGTTTTATTGCTCTATTGTTTATCACCAAGCTATACATTTATTTATTGATTTAACTTTATAAATTAAGATCTTTTAATTTAAATGAATTTAAAATCATCGATTAGTCGCCTGCAGTTATGCAACGAAATCATCAAAGGATGGTCGAGGGACATGTCTCCAAACCAAAAAAAAAATAAAAAATCCAAGAAAAGCTGAAATATGGCCGCAAAGTATGCAATAATAAATTGAGCCATTGTCACTGCTGCTGCTGTGGATGGCTTGCTGAAGGAGGCTGTGCAGTGGGTGCCTGGTTGTGTGGCTGTCTTTGCCACTTGGCGAGCACGTAATGAGCATATTTGTAGCATACTTTCGGCGCGTACGTGTGTATGTGTGTGTGTGTGTGTGAATTGTATTTGTGCGAGAGTCCTTTGAGGCCAAGTTTATGCAAGTTATTTCTTGTTCTACACTATACCCTATACCCTATAACCAACACCCTACTCCATCCTACATCATATAACCCACCTTTCAAGTTGGGCGCCAAACTTTTGCAGCTCAAACATATGTATACCTATATATACATATATGTATGTGTGTGTGTGTGTGTATACATTGACACAGGTGCCCGGAGGCATTCGCGAGGTGTGCTGCGCTTGGGCGTGGCACTTGGCGTTGTGGGGATGTGATTTGGGGGGGTGCTGTGGAGACCCGAGAGCCACTGCTTTGTTTGTTGTATCTGCATTTAATGCTACAAATGGCAATGCCAGGCGATAAACCACAAACAGAACTCAAGCAGCTGGCAACGCCCAAAAACTTGCGTTCTATTATACCCTGTAATTAACGAACTGCATGGCTTTGTAGGTCTCCTTTAGTATACTATTCTGCTGCATTAAGCATCGATAACTTTCCAGTGAGTTCATCTATTATCCTGAAAAAGTTAAAATCGCAATAGCGACCGATGCGACTCTGTATATTAAAGCATCGTTAAATAAATACGACATTCATTGATATTTTTCAATACTTTCATAAAAGGAAAAGTTATTTAAAGATATGTTTTGCTTGATTACTTTGCAAACTGTTGTTTAAATTCGGAAACTGAAACTCTGGCATCAACTCGTTATTGAGCTATCCGAAACTTGAGCTGCAAAGTTTTCCTATCTCTGAATTTGATCTTAGTGAATCGCAACCTTGTTTTTCTTTTTATTTTCTTTATTTATTTATTTCGTTTTTTTTCTTTGGGTTATTTTTGATAAAGTTCAAAAGCGCAAAGAGCGTAAATTCATAAAACGTTCGGTGGGCGTGAAAGTATTTTGACATACGTTGGGAATTCATATCCGCTTTACACACACAGACGCACACACACACACACCCAACAAAAACACACACACACACACACACACAGAAACTCGCGTACCTCCACTGACATCGGCTCTAACGAGCTTCACGCTTAACAATGAGCGAACATTTTGCAGCTCATTGAATTTGAAGTCATGTGAACTCAACACACACACATACTTACACTTACAACTCCCATACACACACACACACATACTCACTCACAGGCAATCAGTCAGTCAAAAATGTATTTATATTTTTTTCATTTTTTGTGGAGGTGGGGCAAGGGAGGGGTGGTTGCTTCAAGAGGCGTGACAATTGCATTGCAAAGTACAATGTTGAGTGCCTGTCAAATAAAAGTGTGAAAAAAGTATAAGAAAAAATGCAAAAATCTCATTTGACATATACACAATGAATTGCCGACCCAATTGGACAAATCGTAAAGCTGTTGAATTCCATTGATTGCCCATGTGAGTTGTGTGTGTGTGTGCACGATGTGTGTATGTATCTACTGCTAATTGACTGGCAGAGAACTGTGCTTACGCTTCTGCAGTTTCTCATAACGAATTTACACATCCTATGAACTGCACAGCTAGATATTAAAGAGAGTTCCTCATTTCTCTTTCTTGCCCTAACGGTAAAGCTTCTGAGTTGATACGTATGTGTGTGTGTGTGTCGTGGCGTGTGTAGTCGTGAGCGTTGCACTAACTGTTTTGCTATTCAACAACGCAGTTGGGCTTTTCTCTATACTTATGCTTTCTCTCTGCTGCTGACTCTTTCTAACTACCTGTAATATGATACTAATTTGTGTTACAAGTTACACACCCACACACACACACACACACACACACTGTGGGTGCATTGTTACAAAGAACAATGCCTTCAGATGCAGGGGATAAAACCCATCCAATTTGCAATGTGCCATTGACTTTGCCATTGCCATTGGCAATGCCAAAGTCATATCCAATAACGTAACCGTCTAACTAATGTAATCATTATTGTGTGCAGAATGTTTCTTCTTGGAATTTATTGTTGTTGTTCATCTTCTGGTGTTTTCTCTTGCTCTTCCTCTTGCATTGTGTTTGCTTCGAGCGATGCAAATATTGTACGACTCTTTGTCTGTGTATTTGTGTATCTGTGTGTCATCTGGCACACTGCATTTGTCTAACAATGGCTCCGGCTTGGATATCCGGAGATGAATTTTTGACTAAACAGGAAATTAATGTTGTAATATTTGTATAGTTTTGGATGCGATTGGTTTGTCATGACTTGTGCAAAGCACAAAGTTAAATGGAACAGCCATAAATTTTAAAATTAATTAATTGATTCATAAATGATTATACACGTCTGAATAGCATATATTTTCGTGTATAAAGTTAATTTAGCCAAATTTTATTATGCTCCCAGCAAACGGATAGATCACATTGTTCAAGCCAGTGCATTTGAAATTGATGTATGCAATGCTTTAACTCTACACTCAAGGACAAGACATTGCATTGCATAAGCATTGAACCGAAATGCAATTATATCCTCTGCTAATTACCTTGAATTAATTAATATCGGAAGGCATTGAATGTGAATTGAATTGAATGAATATTCGGAGAAATAATAATAATATGAGCAGAAAGACCTTTTCTCTGTTTGAAGTAATTTCGGTTTCCTTCGAAATATTCAGATTTTCAAAATTCCAACGAAATGAAGACGCACTCAGTTACAATTACATTTTGAGAACTCAACAACAGCAAAAACAATATTGGTGCCGTGAAGAATGCCACATGCATATTGCACCAGGACAACCCACACACGCAGTCACACACATACACACACACCGTAGTTACGTGAGCAAAGAGCAATTATGCAATTTTCAATTTCATTTGTATTTTAACAATGCCTGTGAATGTCTATTGTTCTGTTTAAATATTTGCTTATGCAATTGAATACAGGGCTTTAATGTGCAATGTAAAAAGTTCCGTTAATTATGCTACATGATGCTTTCCTCCATGGTTCAATTAAAAACTTGAACTAATTCATAATGATATTTTTTATAAAATTCACATATTTTTAAAAGCAAAAAAAAATGTTTTCTATAAGATAAGCGGCTCTAATTTACAATTTGTTGCATCTATGAGTACAGGGTGTATTATTATCTTTGAGGTCGCTTCTTATTCACAGAATTGTCTTGTCTCTTTTAATTTCTTCTTTCTATTTTAACTTTTATATAAGTTTAAGACATTAGCTAATATATTATTAATATGTTGTGTATATTTATACTTTACAGCAACAACAACACCAAACCAAATACGCTTAAAACTTAAACTACAACGAAATATTATTTTTTATAGAACAGAAGAATTGCAATCGAACACAATTTTGCAACACAAAGAAACAAAGAACACAATGTGATCTACTGAAGCAAAACAAATTTGTCTTAAATACCATTTAACCGTTGTCTAACACTCAGTTAGCTCGCTGTGAGTAACATGTGTCTGAGTTGCCAAACCGAAACCAAATCCGTAACCGTAACAACAAAACACCAAAAAACCAAAAGCGCCAAAACAACAATTCCAATAGCACCAACAAACAACAATTAACAAAAAAAAAAAAAAAAGAAAAAGAACTAAATACCGATACACCGATTAACCCAAAAACGCAATACTGAAATACAAAAGAAATAAATATATATAAATATATACATGTATATGTATATAGCAATAAACCGTAAATAGATGTCCATATATGTTTTGCTATAGCTATATAGCCGCAGACACAAACATAGACTTTAACGACAACTATATACACTTATAATGACCAAGAAGTACGAATTCGACTGGATCATTCCGGTCCCACCGGAACTGACAACTGGCGCCACCTTCGATCGCTGGTTCGAGAACGAGAAGGAGACCAAAGAGAATGATTTCGAGCGAGATGCGCTCTTCAAGGTCGATGAGTATGGATTCTTTCTCTATTGGAAGAGTGAGGGACGGGTATGTATGACGAGCAGACTAACAAACATATATATATACAAACATTCAATGTATATACATACATATATCATTTCAATTCGTTCCGTTTCATTCAGGATGGCGATGTTATCGAGCTGTGTCAAGTGAGCGATATTCGTGCAGGCGGCACTCCAAAGGTGAGTTATTGTTGATAGAGATATATAGAGATATATAGATGGCAGTGAGGATAAAATTGGCGATGACAATTGCAATTTAATAACTATAAACGCAACAATCAGACTGTCAGTGTAAGCAAAAATATAAAAAAAACAAGATACGACTTAGTCTGAGAGAATGCCGAACTTTATCAAGAATATATACAGTTTATTGGGTTGCAGGTGCCTCTTTCTGCCTTTTGCCTACATTTCATGATATCCATTTTACCAAATTTTATAATTATTCACATAGAAGAAGAAATCAAATTACAAGTTGAGCTGATGTAAACAAAGCGAATTGCTTTTTTTAAAACCACAATTAGCTGATTGAGGAAATGTCTGCATTATAACATCCTGACAAAGAGCTTCGAGTGCCACAACTAAATCCAATTTAATGCAATTTTCAAATTAAAAAGTTGTCCTAATGACAAACTGTCACACAGCGGATACTTTGTTGCACGGGCTTAATCATCATTCATTGTGTATGTATATAAATGGAGATATAGTATTATACACAATATGAGCCTGACACACTCACACATACACACACACACACACACACACACACCGTAGAGAGAGTCAATTAAGTTGCAACTCGCTTGTCCGTTTAGGTAGACAGGATATACACATTGATGTGCATTAACCCACATCCTGCACCTGGGCACACATCCATACACCTTTCTGACCCCTCCGACAAGGGCGTGTCAGTGAAGAGCCGGATGGGTGCCTATCAATATCGGTGAGGATGGTGTAGTTGAAATGGGGATTGGTGATTGAACAGGTGCTGACACAATTACAATGTGTGTCGAAGCGAACAGCAAATCTCAATTAGGCGCAGTGGCACCACTGCGCCACTGTAACACCGCGCCACTTCCTTCATTTTGTGTACATCCTGTACTTACTGAATATGTAGTTAAATATGTTAAATATGTCTATCTAATGGACTTAAGCTCTTTATGCTATTATGGTAAACGAAATAAAACCATGATAATCCCTAATAAATATTTATTGTCAGCAAATCTAGAAAGAGTTTGTCATATTTTTAAAGTAAAGTAAATCTAGAAACGTTTACCTTTTTCTCTAAGCGTATAACCGCTGGGCAAGCCCTTTTGCCCAGCGCTGGTGCAAATTGACTTTGAAGTGGGCAGTGGAAGGAGCAGGACAGGGCAGGGCAAAGCAAGGAAGGGCAGGACTTAAGTGCACACCGCGAACTGCGGCCCATAAATTGCATTTAGTGGCAATAGCGACAACAAATTCTCAATGCAAAGTTTCATGCCAAGAAGGGGGCGTGGCACAGCCTCAACCCGTGGCCAATAAATCTAGCTCATGTGGACAAATGCGTACAAGTGGCGCGCATCGCCTGTCGAAACAATTGAGAGTCAAACTGACACATTGACACGTTAACTGACAAACACCCTAACACACACACACACACACACACACACACACACACACTCATGAGAGCTCTTACACAGTTAAATGCGCTCAGAGAATCCCGTAAAGCGGATTGAATCAGGACAATGAAGTTGCTGATAGCCAGGCCAAGCAGCCTGCTTGTGAATATCCCTAACAGCTCAAGCAAATAATTGGGAATTAACTACAAACTAAAGCAACATTTTCAAGACATTCAATGGAGTTATAAAGATTTTTATTTAGCACTTTTTCTTAACAAAAATCATTGAAAAAAATATATAACTTTGAATCAAATGCCAACCAATGATAGATCTGATTATAGCTATAATGACTTGCTTCTGACTTGCTATTTTCGCCCAGTGTAATGCACAGAGTATGCAAAATATAATAACGAGGGCTACGCATCGTTGCACTTGCAAATTGAAAAGTGTCAAAGATTTTGCAATTCACAATGCACGTTTAAGTCCTCCATCAAAATGAGTGAAAGTGAGTGAGTGAAGAGGCAGGAGAGAATCAAACCAACACCGACAAATATAAAGTGCGAAAGGAATAGGGAGATGGTAAATAGTCTGTTGTGTAGCACTTAGTTTTTGGGCATCTCTCACACAGTTGCTCTTCCAGTGCCCAATACCTGGATCTCCACTTGACAAATCCCCAAAACGCCAGTCAAGTGGAACATTTTGATGCTGCTTTGCTTCAAGTGCTCAATTTCGGGGTCTTTCACTTAAAGCCCTTCCAGCGGGCTGCAATCCTTTTTGGCCAAAACATACACACACACAAACACACACATACACACACACACACACACACACACACACACACAACACACACACACACACACACACACACACACACACACACACACACACACACACACACACACACACACACACACACACACACACACACACATACACACCGACACCGACACTCAATCCAAGCCGTTTTCATGTCAGCTGCCAAATAAATTCAATTAAAATGCAAAATAAATGGCAATGAGAAGAAAAGCAAAAGGAGGGGTGGATGAAAGTGTTTGTGTGTGTGTGTGTGTTTGTGTGTGTGTTTGTGTGTGTGTGTGTGTTTGTGTGTGTGTGTGTTTGTTTGTGTGTGTGAAAATGTGGGCAGCAAGAAGAAGAATGGAAGGCATCAGCAGGCAAGCAGCAGAAGCCGCATGAAATTTGTATAATGGCCACAAAGAAAAATATGTATTCAAGAAAAATAAAAATAAGAATACAACAAAGAAAAACCAAAACAACAATATGTATACCCTTATATAAATTATATGGCAAAGAGCATGCAAAACTTTTCACCACTACGCAAATTTGGCCGCAAAACGTAAAGCTAAAAAAAAAAGTTTAAAAAAATACCAACGAAGAAAAAATAAACAAAATAATACAAAATGCAAAACTTTTGCTTTGTGTTCTTGTGCTTGTGCTTCTATGTGTGTGTGTAAGTGTGTGTAAGCGAGTGACAGGCACTCATATAAGTATACACACACATGTACCTAAATACATATTTATATAGGTAGAATACATTTATGCACATTTGAACCGCTTGCAGCTGCATGCGAGCGAGAGTGGTTCAAAAAGTGTCGATATCCAAGAAAGGATAATCATAATAGTTGCAATATTATTAGTAATACATTTTTATATGCTCATTTATTTTCATTCATTTTTGTATTGTAATCTTTTGACTTCGAATTGAATTCGTTAAACTAAAATCGGTTTACTTAAAATAATAATTTTGTTTTTTATTACAAACGCATATATATCTATAGAGTATTCAATATATTTTGAAGAATTTTTAAGTTACCCTCTTAAAATCGTAGATGGAAGTCTATATTTTTAGTTCTTTCTCTGTATATGTGCTTGTGTGTGTAAGTACATGTGTGTGTGTGTGTGTGTGTGTGTGTAAGCGTGTACGTGTATCTAGACAGCACTTGAAATGTTTGGTCATCAATATTAAATCAGTGAGCCACACAAACCAACAAATACAAATATGCACACACACACACACACACATACACCCACACGCACACACCCAAGCATGTTCACTCACACACACACACACACACCTAAACATGCACACTCAAAAAGGAACTTTGTAAGTGTTAGGCGCACAATGAACCATTAAAAGCTGCTTCGTTTGGCAAAGCAAAAGTCAAAGGAATAAAAATGTACAGGGAAGAGGCCGCAGTTATAGATACCCTATAACATTGGGCATTGAGGTAACTAATTAAGTAATATATGTATATGTAAAGCAGAATTCGTTCAAAAAGCCACTGAATAGCATATCAAACTGTGTTTATTTATTCCGCATTCGAGTTTTACGTCTTGTGAAGGCCAGTCAGATGAAGAATTGAACAGCAAGTCAGGCTAAACTTTGTATAAGTCGATCAACTTGTAGGCTTATTGTTACAGTTGTGTGTTGCCTGATTGTGTTACGGCATATCGATAAGTAAACTGCCAACAAATATTGAAAACGCAAAATGTGAACTTCGTTGCAGTTTTCGTTGTTGTTGCTGCTCTTCAATAATGCACGAAGCTTTATTGCTGACGTCGTCTGTATGTATGTATGTATGTATGTATGTATGGCAACGAGGAAGAACAACAATAAAAGAAGAAGCAAGCGACAACAACGCAAACCCATTTGTCCAACACTTTTACTGCTGTGTGTGTGTGTGTGTGTGTGTGTGTGTGGATCTGGCGCCTGAAAGCAGGCAACGCTTTCCGTTTATTTATTCGCTGACTTATTTAGCACTTGAAAGTATGCAATATCAGTTGGTTTAAGCTCCCGCAGAGTACAGCAACCGTATTCGATATACAAATTGCACTCGATTTGATTGCCATTCAATTTCAATTGCCGTTCCAAATGCGAATGCGGCCTTTGAGTTTGATTTGATTGCGACTACGACTACGACTGCGTCCGCATCCGCATCCGCGTCCGCGGCTGCGATTGGGGCTGCGACTGCGACTGCGACTGTGGGCCAGCTGCTTCCCATTGTATTCTAGCAATGCAGTGGCAGCACGGCAACTAACAAAGAGCCCCATTTGCACAACTATTAACTATTGTTTGCTCGCAACAATAACAATAAGTGTGCTTACATATGTATGCTGTATTTCGCAATAACAAAGAGTCAAACAGCTGCCGGGCGATATTTATCTTTAATTCATAGTTTAACTAGCAATTACAGAAATAATTAGTAGCAGCAGCCATCTAATTAGCTATGACTTGACTAAAACTGTATAATCTTAACAATATTTTTTTTCTTTACCAATAAGAGTGAAAACGGTTTGAGAAATCGGCTCAGACTTGAGCAACTTTTGGGTATAAATGTTAAAATTAATATCATCCAAAAATTGTGTTTAATCAAGTCATCAAACCATGAATTCATGTTACATCCATTTTTATTTTAGAGCTAAGCCACGTCCGAAAATGTACACTATAATCTGCATACTGGGTATTCGCTTGTGAAACTTTTTTTATCTTTCTTAAAATTAAGGCATTAACTTAACAGTAAATTTGCGTCAATTTGCTGATAGTTGCCACATTGGAATTCGAAATATTTATTTATATGCTCGAGTCATGCGGCATTTGAAGGTCGAATGCGAAATGAAAATGCTATTTTGTTATTGGAATTTCGCAGCAAGATTTATATATTTTTAATTCAATGTACAAATGTTGATAAATGCTTCTGAAATAGCCATCAGCCACACACCCCAACTAACAACAAACAAAGACTACTCGAAAAAAAATAACACGATCCCCCTTCACCCCTTCCCCTTCACATACATCCCACACCCCACACGACATTTCCTTTGTTCCTGCCTTGATTAATGATGCAAGCCGAGATAAATGTTACGGCTTCTGCTGTTGCTGCCACGCCAAATTGCAGTTGCCTCAAAAACTTTATTTCCACTCCACCCACCGCTCTTTTGCCACTACGCCCCATCTTCCCCCATTGCCCTTGGCTATGATTGGAAATGCGTTAAGCGTAAAATTCGTAATGGGTCCACGGTTCGTATGCTTAACATTTGACTTCAACAACTTTCTGTGAAAGGTCTTTATAATCATAGAAGAAAACGTGCAGTTAAAATAGATTAAACAAAAAAATATATAGTTAATAATGAATTTGGTTTTTCGTACAGTTTGTTTATCGCAGAACAAATTAAACACCTCAAAATACTACAGAAATAAAAATTTATTGAAATGCGCTTATCCAATGCCAATGTCAATGATTTGAACACTTGATTGTTTACAATACTAATATAAAAACAGATGAGATATTGCGCCATTGAACTTACATAATAAACATATAAACAAACTTGTGCTCATTAATAGGATCCGAAGATATTGGATAAGGTAACCAAAAAGAATGGCACGAATATACCAGAATTGGATAAACGCTCGCTGACCATCTGCTCGAACACGGACTATATCAATATAACATATCATCATGTTATTTGCCCAGATGCGGCAACAGCCAAGGTGAGTGAGCTATGATTTGAAAATGATCAGAGCATTTGAGAAGGACGGGGGGTATTGGAGTACAACATACCGGGAATTACTACAACTCATCATTGAATCATCATTCATCTTGCACACTCTCTGTACTTATAGATCTGGCTAGATGGCATACGAAAAATAACCCATAATGTCAAAGCGAATAATATCTGTCCCATGATGTGTCTCAGAAAACAGTAAGTGAACTCCAGAGCAGTTCCCACAAAATTTCTATAGACGCACTTTATGTTCTCTGTTCTCTATTTGTGGATTAAGGATGAAAAAAAAAATAATCACAAAAACAAAAGTCTCCTTCTCTACACTCTTTTATTGTCATCTAAGCGGCTTCACAGCACGATGAGCCGTTGCTTTACCTGCTTACACATTATATGTATAAATATATATACAATATACATATATCTATATACATAAATATCATCTATCAGAATTCATTAACAACTCTACCCCACTAAAAATGGAGGGGCTGAACATAATTTCTTTCGATTTTATATTCATTTTGTTTTCTAATTTGCATGTCTTACGCATTATTTTCGTTCTTATCGTTGTTGTTATTGTGTTATCGTTATCGTGTTGTCGTTGTCGTTATCGTTATCGTTATAAACAGAGCTGGCAAAAAATGTTGCGCCAAATAACTCATAACAATCGCGCCACTAACGTGTGTCCACGCACCAATCTTATGAAACAGTAAGTACCCGATTACATAATCAAATATTAACCTACGGTAACTATCATGTATACTACAAATACATATATCAACGATTACAACTTTGTTTTGGGTAAGTACATCTGTAGAAAATTTTGATACGTTGGATAAACAAAGTAATACATCAATGACTATAGGATTAATGTAGAATTTGGCTAAAAATCCAGTGGCATAAAATCCAAAGAACTCAAGTAAAAAAATCTTGTAAAGGAATATTCCTACATATATGGGGAACCCATCGACAAACTTGGTTATATAGCACGGCTATTTATGAAAATCATGTTTATGCTTATATATATTTATACCAATATTTTCGATGCTTCCAATTTAAAACTGTTGCATATTTCCCATTCTTTTAATAACGATTTGCCCAAGAAACGAATAACATTTACTAAAAATAGTAGAACAATAAGAGTAATCGAAAATAAATTGGCCGTTGATAATATTGCGTATTTAAATCATAGTAAACAACTAATAATAGCATGGACAACAATTATAGCATTTCATAATAGACTGCATAAGAGCAAATCAATATATAAATATATTTCTATATATATATATATATATATATATATATATATATATAAGTATATTCATTGAGCAGTGCAGAGCAATGCAAATATTGTAAATTGTGTGTATTATTATTGCCTGCGAGTAGTTGCGTAAACAAATCAATTCTGGGCAGGTGGGCAGCGGAAACGGAAACAACATCATCAGTTGCCCCTGCTGCCGTCCTCCCTGCACTTCACTCTACTGTTTACCACACTGACTACACTGCGAAATAGTTAGCATTGTTTCGACACGAAATGAAATCATTTCATTTGCATTTTCTCTCAGCTGATTCTTTTTGAGTATCCCCGACCCACGCACAAAAACATCAACAACAGACAGGCAGACAAACAGCAGCGACTTTAGTTTCCATTATGGAACAACAGCAAATGCAGAAATGAAGCAATTTCCTTCTCGCTATTTACGTCTGATGTTTCTGTTAAGCCAATGTCTTTTCTTGATAAATTACGCCCCAAGAGTCGTCTAAAGCTAAGACAGAGATAGAAGTGCGGTGAAGCAAACGGACATTTTGTTACCACAGTTATTCTCAGTTGTAACAAACAATATGTGTGTAACAAACATCACAAAGATGTCAAAATTGCATATAAGAGTTGCTTATACGACAGATCTTTGGTGATTTTGCTTCTCGCTTCTCCCATCGAGTCGCTTCCCTCTTTGTTAGAGGCTTTTCTTCTTACTTAAGAAACATAAAAGGCGAATCGAGAAGCACAACTAGTCAGAATATGTCTAAGAAGCTCTAACACAATTCAAGCGAGAAGCAAAGGCTTCATTTTTCTTTTCCCCAACGACCAACGTCACTTCTCACATCACTTTGCGTTCGATTTCTTCTCGCTTCTGTCTGAGCTGTCTTATCACTTATCGGCTGACAATTCCATCATAGATTCTCTCTGTGCTTTTCTTATATTTATATTTTCTCCGTTATTCATTTTTATTTATTTATTTTTTTTATTTGAATTTGCTTTTAAATTGGCTTATTTCGTATTTCTATCTTTCTTACACATTTTGCCACTCGCTGTCAGCTTTAATCTACACCGAATGATCTATTGAATGCAAATACTGGGTGAGGTGAGCAAATGTGGAACGTGGAAAGTCCCGGAGGCAACAATTACATGTTTGCATTGGCAATTCGTTGACCCAGTTTGGAAATGTGTTTTTTTGTTGTGTTTGATTGTTGATTGTATTCTTTATGAGGCATTTTATAGCACAACCTTCTTCGACCATTAACTGCAATTACTTGACCTGGACCTGTTTTTGTTTAAATGGGGTTATTGGACTGTGCTTCGCTCTCTTGGCTTCTCCAACACAACTAAAGCAACAATCAACAAACTGTGGCACACAAACAAGCTGAACACGCAAATCCAACGCTAAGTAATGAATGTCCAATGAGTGTCCTGCATTGAAAGACAGACACAGTTGGTTTGTAAGTGAAAACTGACAATAATGGCATGAAAATTTAATTCAATCGCAAGCATTTTTAATGAATTTTTGCCTCTGTTTCAATGTTGCAAGGTTGCAAATTGTGCAATGCAATGCACTTTTGGCCCATATCGATCAATTTGTGGCTTTGGGCAATTAAATGGAAAATTGCAATTGTAAATTAAATATTTATTTTAATTACATTTAAGTTTTCCAATTGCACGCCACTCGCTTGAATTGTCATAGAACGCTGTTATTTATATTTATTTGTTATTTTGCTTTTGAGGCCATGCTAGCTGTCAAATTAATTTTAATTTCAATTCAATTACGCTACATTTTACATTCAAACAAGTTGCAAAACTCCCAGTGTGTATTTAGTTATTAATTATACTTCTTATATACCTGCAAATTTTTGTGATGATTATATAAAATCATTGTATCAATATTATCATTATATTTATTCAATATTATCGCTGCTTTAATTTACATTTATTATTATTAATTTTTTATTCGCTTACTTGATAGTATATTTAAATTTCCTTTCTACTACGCAGATAATTTCACAGTTAGTCAGTTATTATTTAAGTTAATCAGTCAATTTCCTCTTTAATTTCAAGGTAAGATTTCCGTGATGTATATTTAGTAGTTTTATCTTATGTAGTTTAACAAATGGTGTAATTATCACATTATTGTTGACGCAATTAATTGAGTGCGTTTTCTTTATCGAATCATTCAAGTTGGATGCGTCTTAGTTACTGTGTGGAGAAGAGTGGCAAAATACCGGTCAAGATTTTGGCTAAAACATTTGCATCTGGTAAAACTGAGAAGCTGGTCTACACTTGCATCAAAGATGCGGGCATGCCAGATGATAAGAACGCCACCATGACCAAGGAACAGTTCACTTTCGACAAGTTCTATGCGCTCTACCACAAGGTCTGTCCACGCAATGACATCGAGGAGCTCTTTACATCGATGTAAGTACCGGAACTTATGGATGACCATGTGACCCTTGTCTTTAGAAATAAACGCGGTCAAAATTTAAATGATTAACACTATTGAAACCATTTTGATTGAATTCCTAATTGAAAATCTTTAATTTTTAAGATGTGCCATATAATTTGGATAATACAAAGTTTGCACCATAATCTTTTCAAAACTATATCGATTTACAATTGTTTGTATTGCCTAGAAATCGTATCACTACCAGCGATTCTAGTATTTCTAGCAATGCCTCTATTTTCCAGTCAATCCCCATACAATAATTCTCTCTCTTTCTCCCCCGTCTCTCTGTCTCTCAATCGCTGTGCAGCACCAAGGGTAAACAGGACTTTATCAGTTTGGAGCAGTTCATACAGTTTATGAACGAAAAGCAACGCGATCCCCGCATGAATGAGATTCTTTTTCCGCTGTACGAGGAGAGACGCTGCACGGAGATTGTCAACGACTATGAGCTGGATGAGGAGAAGAAGAAGACCGGTAAGCGAGTGTTGAAATTAAATAGATATATACATGTATATGCATATAAATAATCGTTTCTGGTTTTTTAGGTCAACTCTCGCTGGATGGCTTTAAGCGTTACCTGATGTCCGATGAGAATGCGCCCGTCTTTTTGGATCGACTCGATTTCTACATGGAAATGGATCAGCCGTTGGCTCATTACTATATCAATAGTTCGCATAATACGTATTTGTCGGGTCGCCAGATTGGTGGCAAGAGCTCCGTCGAGATGTACCGTCAGACGTTGCTCGCCGGCTGTCGTTGCGTCGAACTAGATTGCTGGAATGGCAAAGGTGAGGATGAGGAACCAATTGTTACCCACGGTCACGCCTACTGTACGGAAATTTTATTTAAGGTATGTTTAACGCAGATAACAGATAATCCAAAATGTTTAGCACATAATTATATATATTTATGTATCTATATACTTTTTAGGATTGCATTCAGGCCATTGCGGATTGCGCTTTCGTCTCGTCAGAGTATCCGGTAATACTCTCCTTTGAGAACCATTGCAATCGTGCCCAGCAATACAAATTAGCTAAATACTGTGATGACTTCTTTGGCGAGCTACTGCTAAAAGAGCCACTCTCGGATCATCCGGTAAGTACAACATAAATCTCTCTGCATATCTTTACAGACATTAAACGTATTCTCCATTATTAATAGTTGGATCCGGGTCTACCGTTACCGCCGCCGTGCAAGCTGAAACGCAAAATTCTCATCAAGAACAAACGCATGAAGCCTGAAGTGGAGAAGGTCGAATTGGAGCTGTGGCTCAAAGGTGAACTGAAAACCGATGACGATCCCGAGGAGGATGCCAGTGCTGGTAAGCCGCCAGAGGCGGCTGCTGCTCCAGCACCAGCACCAGAGGCAGCTGCCGCAGAGGGTGCCGCGGAAGGCGGTGGCGGTGCCGAAGCGGAGGCAGCTGCGGCCAACTACAGTGGCTCTACCACAAATGTGCATCCGTGGCTCTCATCGATGGTCAATTATGCGCAGCCCATCAAATTCCAGGGCTTCGACAAGGCAATTGGTAAATGATCCATTTTATGTTTAGCCAAATTGCAAATGTTAAGGGAATACAAAGTTTAGTAACTAGATAAATTGCAAAGACGTAGAATATAAAGAAAATATATAATAAGAAGATGAAAATGGATGAAGCTTGGTAATTAAAACATATACAGCATTCTGGAGAAGATAGTAGTAAGAAAGTAAACGATAGGCACAAAATGAGTGGCATACAAATATAGGAGATGCAATAACTCTAAAAGAATAATATACTCGTTGGGCATATAAGTAATAATATAAGTATAGATCACTTTTGGACACATGTGCACATAAAGAGCCATTGTGCTTTCACGCAATAGCTATCTATGTGAATTTTGCTAGCACTGGAGTAGATAGAAATGTGCACAGTGTTCCTTCAAAAGTGGATCGTTGGTGAATCGATCTAAAGCTAACCGTTTATTATATTTGTACAATTTGTATATATATTAACAGAAAAGAACATTGCCCACAATATGTCGTCGTTTGCTGAATCGGCAGGAATGAATTATTTGAAGCAGAGCTCCATTGATTTCGTCAATTACAACAAGCGTCAAATGTCACGCATCTATCCGAAAGGCACCCGAGCCGATTCCTCGAATTATATGCCGCAGGTATTCTGGAATGCCGGCTGCCAGATGGTCTCACTCAATTTCCAGACCTCCGATCTGCCCATGCAGCTTAATCAGGGCAAATTCGAATATAATGGCGGCTGTGGCTATCTCCTAAAACCGGATTTTATGCGACGTGCCGACAAGGATTTCGATCCATTTGCTGATGCTCCTGTCGATGGTGTAATTGCTGCCCAGTGCTCCGTTAAGGTTATTGCCGGTCAGTTTTTGTCCGATAAGAAAGTGGGCACCTATGTTGAGGTGGACATGTTTGGTCTGCCGTCCGATACGGTGAAAAAGGAGTTTCGCACCCGTTTGGTGCCCAACAATGGCCTCAATCCCGTCTACAATGAGGATGCATTCGTCTTTCGCAAGGTCGTGCTGCCCGATCTGGCCGTACTCCGTTTTGGCGTCTATGAGGAGAGTGGCAAGATGATTGGACAACGCATTCTACCGCTGGACGGCCTCCAACCTGGCTACCGTCATGTCTCCCTGCGCACGGAGGCCAATTTTCCGATGTCATTGCCCATGTTGTTTGTGAACATCGAATTGAAAATTTATGTACCTGATGGCTTTGAGGATTTCATGGCCATGCTGTCGGATCCGCGCGGCTTTGCTGGCGCCGCCAAGCAGCAGAATGAACAAATGAAGGCTTTGGGCATTGAAGAGCAGAGTGGCGGTGCCGCGCGTGATGCCGGCAAAGCCAAGGAGGAGGAGAAAAAGGAGCCGCCCCTTGTTTTTGAGCCAGTCACCTTGGAATCGTTGCGTCAGGAGAAGGGTTTCCAGAAGGTCGGCAAGAAGCAGATCAAGGAGCTGGACACGCTGCGCAAGAAGCATGCCAAGGAGCGCACCTCGGTGCAGAAAACCCAAAATGCGGCCATCGATAAGCTGATCAAGGGCAAGAGCAAAGATGATATACGCAACGATGCGAACATAAAGAATGCGATCAACGATCAAACCAAGCAGTGGACCGATATGATTGCTCGCCACCGCAAGGAAGAGTGGGATATGTTGCGTCAGCATGTCCAGGACTCACAGGATGCCATGAAGGCGCTCATGTTGACCGTGCAGGCGGCCCAGATCAAACAGCTCGAGGATCGTCATGCCAGGTAAGGCTCAGCACCATTCCTACATATATCTAATAAGGGATCTTCCACATTCCCCCCAACACAGAGATGTCAAAGAGCTAAATACCAAGCAGGCAAAGACCTCCGCCGACACCGCAAAAGAGGTGCAGAATGACAAGACTCTGAAGACCAAGAACGAGAAGGATCGTCGCTTGCGCGAGAAGCGTCAAAACAATGTCAAGCGTTTTATGGAGGAGAAAAGGTGCGATATTTTAATAATACACATATATTTGCATGATATTTGCCATATAATATGTACTATAAATATTATAGATTGATATAATATTTATATTTATTGATATACAATACTAATTGCTATCATTATATCGTTATTCACAGCAAATCGGCGTTAAACAGGGTCGCGCCATGGAGAAATTGAAATTGGCCCATGCGAAACAAGTTGAGGAATTTAGTACCGATGTGCAAAAGGTACTAAATGAAATACGGCCGCAAACCGACACTATAACCAGTATTGAGACTGTACTTTAGACAACAAAACAAACCGATACCAAAAATACCAGCTGTTAACTGTTAACTATTCAGCGTTAACCGTTAGCTGTCAACCGATGAAACGTATCAATATCCATGTGCTAGTTAATAGTAGCTGAGTAGCAAAGAATTCAGTTACCAGTAACCAGTAACCAGTAACCGGAAGCCAGTACCGAGCGAAGAGTACTCTTCTTCCAAAAAAGAATAACACACACACACACACAAACACAGTGTGTTCTAGTCGCTGCAAAAAAAAAAAAAAAGAAAAAAAGAAAAGAAAAGAAAAGAAAACCATTTTAGTTTGAACGAAACTTTTGGCAAACAAGCTAAAACAAAATAATAATAACAAATACACAAATCCAATAATCGAAAATTTATTGAAAAAGTAATGTGTAGCTGCTAAATTTTAACTAACTGCTAAGATGTAATTATCTATATCAATTTTATTCTATATGTATATATAGATTATTATTCTTATTTTGCTAACATTGTATCCTATTTTTATCTATCTTATAGTACCCAATCAAACTTTTGTCGTTTTAATGGGCCATGTCACTTCTTCGTTTTAATGTAATATTCACCAAAAGTTTTCTCTCGTTACCAAACATGCTTTTTATCAATCATTTTTCTTGTTAATTTTCTTGGTGTTTTGAATCTCTATGTTTGTTTTTCATTTTGTAATTACCAATGTTTTTCTGTTTCCAATCGAAAATCTAGTACAGTACTTGGCAGTTAACATGAACCCCAGCAAAAGCAGCTCAACTTTATAAAATACAATAAATGTACTATTTGCTCTTTAACTACTCTAACTCTCTCTCTCTCTCTCTCGCTCGCTCGCTCGCTTTTATACACCCATTTCACCTGCATAGATTTTACATCTTGTATATACGTACATATATGCGAAATTTCCAATATATAATTTAACATTAACATTTAACATTCACCGCTTTTGCTGTGTGCCCGAACACTCATGTCAAAACTTAACCAAATCTCGTTTTTCTCTCTCTTTTTTCTCCATTTCTCCCTCTGTCTCTCTCTCTGTCTTTCTCTTGCATTTACACAAATATCATGCTGCCGCTGTCATCGCACTAAATAATCCTAACCTAACAACAACAATCGACATTAACAGCTAATGGATATGTACAAAATCGAGGAGGAGGCCTATAAGACCCAAGGAAAAACGGAATTTTATGCTTAAGCCACAACAACAAAAACAGCAACATAGCCGAAAACAAAAAAAAAAACAAATTCATTTTCAATGAGATTCTTTAAGAAAAAATATCTAGACGTCTTTAAGTGTACGCGTTTACCTAGAAATTGTATATCTGAAAACTGGAATGAAAAGAAAGTCAACACTTTGTGCTTTATACTTATTTAAGAAGTTGTACCGCGAGGCATGCTACCCGAGAATATCTATGCATAGATATTGCATCCAATTGTTGAATGAACTTTCAAGAAAAGCAAACTATTTATTCAATTTCCAAAACACTTGGAAAACCACATTTAATTATTTGCTGTAAAACTGCAAATTACTAATCAAGTTGTATTTAATTACAAAAAAAAAAACATTTTAATTATAGAAAAGGATACAAAATGAAAACCCCAATTAAAAAAGGAAATAGCAAACCTTTTGGTATTTATGCATAAAAAAGTGCTTAGACCATGCCATAAGTACCCTAATTTTTTTTTTTAGTTCTCAAATGCATTGGGCACAGAAATTTAAGCGCATAGCGCTAATGTTTTTCTTTACTACTAGTTTTTTTTATTTTTTTTTTATACTGTTTATTGAGGGGAGAGAGAACAATTACAACTACCAACCACAGTATATATACATTACTTATACGTATGTTTCAGAGAAAAAATACTTAAAATATACATATGTGTTTCCGATTTTCCACCTAACAGCTTAGCAAATAAAAACATAAAAACAATACTATTACGTATAACAACTGAAACCAAAAACTGACTATCCAACAAAACCAATTATATAATACAAAAATACCCACATACAACAAAATGAACATAATTTATAAAAGCAAGTGAATAAATAGCATCTGAACTTTTGACAGGCATTATATACACTGAGCTTCTACGGAGCTACCAGTTAAATGTTTGTGAACGAATATTTAAATCGCAGAAAAAAACACCAAAAATATAACATAAACCAAAAGCATTTATTTTGAAAATAAATGCGTAAAATCTTCAAAAAATGCTTATGTTCAAAAAAGAGGAGAAAAAAATATATGTACATCCCATTTACTGCAAAGATAACATCAAAATAAGAAATACCAAATCAATTACAAAATACATGTTAATTGCTGATAAAAAAAAAAACAAAAAAAATTAATATAAAATAAAAACAAAACAGAAAATAAAGAAGAGAAAATAATTGTAAGCGTTTATAAATGTCATAACTCTTTTTAGAATGAGTAATTCAAATGAAACACCCCTACCGGCAGTTATATATACCCCATATATGTAATTTATATGGACCCGATTGCAACAGTACCGTCAATGTATAACTAAGAACAAAACAACAAGTTGTTAAGCTTTATATCGAAGAAAAAACTAGCGAAGAGTTCAGCTTTTTTTTCTTTTGCAGAAAAGGAAAAACACTTTGTTACGTCGCGAATTTTACAAGTAAAGTAGCCAAAAGAAAAAGATAAAGAAGATACCAAAGAAAATATACCGGGTTTATTAATAACGAGAGAGTCACATATTAAAACAGAATTTAATGCTATTTACTTATAAGTTTTGAGTTGAGTTCGTTAGAGTTTGCACTTCTCTTTTATTGCCGTTTTCGTTTCGGTTCTGCATGCATATTGTAGATGTTGCAAAAAAAGAAGAAAAAATCAACGGAAAAAATATAAAAAAACTATTTAATAAAATATACAAATAAAAGGTTATGCCGAAAAATGAATCTATATTGAAAAAAAAAAGATTAGAACAATCCAATCTACGTTTATTTCACTTGAATGTGCCCTATAAGAGAAAAGAAAAAATCACAATTATTAACGAAGAAACGGACATTTAGTTAACATCTACCAGGTAATGCTAATAATTTATTAGATAACTGTATGAATGTACTATACAATATACATACATGCGCATATATTTACATATTTAATCAATTATCCTATGATCATGTACTATAAATATTTATTTAGAACAATTGCGAACGTTTTATAAATGTGATAAGAACGATATAAAAAAAGAAATCAAAAACATTTGTTTGCAAATGGAACAACATTTAATCGTTGCTGAGATTTAAAATTTTTAGTTCCCCATATCAAGGAATAAATTTGCATGATGTTTGTCTAAGTTGCTGTTGCTCTCCCCTAACCACACCACCCAACCCCATAAAACCCCAATTTGATATGTTGAATATGCGATATATAAGTTAAAGTGCAACGTGTTTGTATTTTATCAAATATATCATTGTGTGCACTTACAAAAAAAAAGAAAAATAAAATAAATAAACATCCGTTACCCCTTTGTATTATATGTAATATAATGTGCCAATCCCAACCAAAATCGTGAAAATTGTACAACTACATATATATAAATTGATTTATTTGTTGTATAAATTAGATAGAGGCATAGCCTCTTAGTGGAAAAAGAAATCAAATAAGAAAAGCGTCCTCACTGAAGGCACATACATTTATTTATTTGTCAGGCAACCTTTTTTGGGGCGACAATTTTTGCAATTGTTTTGGAAACTCTCAATGAAATGAAATAGAGCAAAAACGACCAAAAGCTCTTTTACCCTAAAATGTTGCCTGTGTGTAGTGAAATGTGTCAATTTTTGTCTTTAATTTGTTTTTAGTTTAGCGATGAAAATGTTACGAAGTTAACCCACACTAGGGGCCATATTTGATATAGTTTGTACTACAACTACAAATATATTTTGGAGAAAACCCACACTAATTAATATTCAATATTGTTTGTCATATAAATACGGGGTAAAAGTACCCTGTAGGAGTGTGAAATGCATGCATACAATATTATGTGTGCATTCTTATTTGTAATTACATATTATTATGCACCCTAAACAAACAAATAAAAACAAAAACAAAATAAAACAGCAAGCAACTGTATAAATATTATTACTACTACATAATTACAATTATATTTTTAAACAAAAAATATTTAAATAAATAAATAAAACAAACAAAAAAAATATATATTTAGAAAATGCTTTAAAGCATAAAGAAACCCATTAAATGAGAGAAGGCAAAGAAACAATGAAAGTAATGAAATTTAACTTCTATTTAACAATGCTGCGTATGAACTTATGATTATATACATACTATATGACTATGTATTACACTATTATTATGATTGTATCATTATTGCTATTATCAATATGATTGCTATTATTTTCACAAAGAATTATTATCATTTATTAATATGTGCACATCGATTGCTCAACAAAAACAAAATATACATGTACACATCCCAATCACAATTTATTTATTTCACGGTAATATATATATATATATATACAAACTTAAAAAATAAAAAATAAATTAAAAAATAAACGTTCCTATTGTTCACACTTTATTATGTTTTTCATGTTATTCTTTCAGGGTTTTATTTAATCATTTGCGTCACAAGAAACGAAATTGAAACTCCCTCAATTAATGCAATTATTTTGATCTTAATTCTAGATCTAAAAGCTTGCAAGGCATTCAATTTTTTGTTTACCTACAAAAACACAAAACAAAATATAAACAAAAACTGTAACTATAGGTGTGTGATTCGATTTATTTTCTATATAAGAGATATTAACCACTACATTACGAATACTTTAGTTTTAATAAGCATTTTTTGAAAAGCAATTCCCCTACAAAACCAAAATCGAAAAACAAACGTACTCACATGTGGCGTACATATATATATATATATGTATGTAAGTATATATATTTATATATATATATATATATATGTATGTAAGTATAACTGGATAACAACTGAATGGTATTGATTTGCCTATTTCTTTCTTTGGTTTGTAAATGAAGTATGTATGAATATGTTGTTACTTTCTTCCTGATTTTGTGAACCGCAAGAGGGCATAACAGTTAAGCAAAAAGAAAAATTAACTAAATCACAAATTAAAACAAAACAGCAGGATCTTTGGCTGACAAAAAAGATCAACACAGAAACTAAATTAAAAACTGTAAAAGATATTTATGAAGTTTGGTGTTAAGGTCATAAAAACAGTTGGAAATAAAAATTTTCAGATGAAACCTGGTCTCGTTGTGTTTTATTATTTAGTGCAAGAGCTAAGAATTTTTAAAATGCCAATACGCATTATTGATAGACATGGATAAGATTGTGAAATAAAAATAAGCAATTTTCATCAATTTTTATTCAAAAACAAAACACTTTTTTATTGAGTGAATTTGAAATAACAATTCAATATGTGCAACGTTAACAGCGAATACGTATAACGTAAGCGGAACATAACTCATCGTATTGGAAACACAAATGTTAAGCAGCGCATATTTGCGTTGACGACAGCTCAAAGTTGCGTTAACAGCACTGATGTAAGCGCCTTTTGCGTCAACATAACATACAAAGCACATTATAAAACAACACAAGTTCCAATTGACAAATTGTTGAGTAGATCAAATAAAAACAAAAGAAAGAATGAACAGAATTTACCAAACTCTATTGCGCCCGAGCTATGCCAGCAATTTGGCGATGACAGCAGCAAGAACAACAATGCCGCAAGTGCTGGCATCCGCCACACCACGTTGGTACAGCGCAGACACATCCGCTCCGCCACCGGCGGCATTGGACAAAGCCACACTTGACAAACTGGTGCGCACCAACAAGGTTGTCGTATTCATGAAGGGAAATCCACAAGCACCACGCTGCGGCTTCAGCAACGCTGTCGTCCAAATAATGCGCATGCATGGCGTTCAATACGATGCACACGATGTTCTCCAGAACGAGGCACTGCGTCAGGGTAAGTTAGCTACAAAAAAATAAAATAAAATGTAGAATACAAAATTGGTAGCTCTAGATGCTTAAATCGATTATTTTGGATCTCTTAACCAGGCATTAAGGACTACACCGATTGGCCAACCATACCACAGGTCTTTATCGATGGTGAATTTGTGGGCGGCTGTGATATTCTGCTGCAGTTGCATCAGAGCGGCGATCTAATTGAGGAGCTCAAAAAGGTGGGCATCGTGTCGGAGTTGCTGAAGGCCGAAGAGGCCAAAGACACGGCGAAAAAGTAGACCAAAAAACAAATTAACCTACATATGAATGGTCTAAAGGCAATGTTTTATTATTAAATCTTTAATTAATGTGTTATATATACAAAATTGTGTCTCAATTTTCCACTAAGTACTCGTTATGTACTAAATTGTAATTTTATTTCTCTTGATTACTGCGGCGATGCCTGCGCTCGCTTATAGAACGTTCGCGATGCTCACGTTCCAGATCGATCTGCTCCAGTACCGTTAGAATTTTAATATGGGCACCCTGAATCAAATCGTCAACCTGCAAAAGCTCGCGACACTGTTGCTTACTGTTCTCATTTTGCATATTTACTATAATCTGCGTCAGACTGCTTGCAATGGAGTTGCGAATCATGTTGTCCGGCGGCATCGGCTGTGCTCGGCGCCGTCTTCTTTCAACACAGGACTGTTTCTCTTGCTCCTGCTGCTGCTGCTGCTGCTGTTGCTCATCGGCCATCTCTTCAATGACTGTAAGCTGCGCACAAAACTAAGCTTTTAATTTTTGCCATTTACAGTTCCTCGAAGCAGCTTTTTTTGTGCTTAACCCTTTGATGGTCTTTCACTGTCGTTCATACCAATGAACTTCGAGCAAATGCTTGGCTCTTTGGATGACCATATAAATATTGAATAAAGTCGGACAGAGTTGGTAATTGTTATCTATATGGATATGGCCGGGTTGGAGCCATTTCTCGTCACCTGTTTGCTCCTAAAAGTATGTCGCAGTTTTTGTCGTTGCTTGAGGGCCGCGATCCAGTTTGAGGTACTGCGAGTGAAGTGTTTGTATCGAATACCAACGTTGTTAGTTAGTTTTTTACATTATTTAATTTATTTTGTTGTTTAAATATTACAATATAAGAATATAATACATGTTTGATTTAGTTGGTGTTTTTCTCTTTTTGTTTTTTTTTGATTTGTTTTACATACACATGTATGTAGTATTTAAAAATTGCTTGCACATAACATTTGTTTAATTTCTTCGTTTTGATTGTTAACTATTACAATAATTATTGTTGTTTTGTTTCTTTCCTATTTTGTAGGTAATAAGTTGTTCGTTTTATCATCAAAAATAGCTGTATACATAACATCAAATAAACAAAAAAGTACTTATGCGATAGACAAGTTGCCCTATTAGTAAACAATAATAAAAAGTGTGTTAAACGCGATATGCCATATACATAAAAATATTTATATATATGTATATATAAAAAAAAAATATATAATTTGTAATACTTTCTAAAATAAACCAGCAGTTGTAGCGATGATTGGAACACTCGACAACGACTACGACGATGACGAATACCAGTAACGAGTAACGAGTAGCGCATTTAACAACGTGTAGCAAAAGTAGCGAGCAGCTTGAATTTGCGCACGCTTGCAGCGCGTCTCATACAATGGATGATTTGTCCAGAAAGGAAGAGGTGTCCAGCAGCAGCTCAGTGCTGCTGCTCAATAATATGTCGTAGAGCTCATGTGGCGCATCGCCAGCAATGGGACTGCCAAAGGGAAAGAACGATGAAAGCGTCGATAGCTGCAAGGGACCACCATTCACTACAGCCAGACCATTTGCCGAAGATCCGCCACCCGATGCAGTAATTGGCAGCGATTTGCGTCGTCTTTCCACACCGTCCACATACTCAACGGGCTCCTCGTGCTGCTGTTTGGGTCTCGTCTCGCCGATCGCCTCGTAGAAGGCATCGGGCAACTCCTCAAGGCTTTGTAACTCTATGCAGCGCTGCATTTTCGCAATGTTACTCAGAAGCAGGCGATGAAAGAGATCCACCTGTGGCTGACCGCCACCGCGAATATCCAAGACGGGCAACCAGCGATAATAGCACTGATCCCACACAGCCAGATCAATAATTCGATGCCGTGGCTGCAGATAACGATCCTGTGGCACCGTCGATTGCGTTGCAAACAGCTGCGGATTGATGGTGTAACGAGAGGGTGAAGATTGCGCCAGCGCTTGCACCTGCGTTGGCACCTGGCTCATCTTACTTTGGCCCACAGCGAGGGAGCGTCGATAATTTTGTGCGGCGCTAAGATCGCCACGCTGTCGCTGATACAACGGGTTGCTGAAGAACATCTTGTCTTTGTCGGAGAACTGTTCGCCCCAATCCCACACGGGGCGCAGCACGAGTCGTCCCTCGTTGACGGCACACGTCCGCTGGGCCTGACTGTCAAATTGGAACGTATCAAAGATGGGCATAAAGCACGCATCCCACAGCGTCGTGAGATACGTTTGGGAGAATTCAAACTCGTCGGGAAACTGTTGCAGCAACTGCCACACGCAGTCCAGATAGAGCAGAAAGACGGGGCTCTGTTCGGAATCCGGTGCCTGCTCGGTACCGCCTCGAGACACATAGATATGACCCAATCGACGCTGAAACGGATGCTCCAACGCAACCCAATCCTTCTGCACCAGCGACTGAAATCCATCGATGGTGCGAAAATGCGGATCGAGAAGGAGTTGCGTGAGGCTGCTAATGACACAGCACAGATCGCGACCATTGGACTCCTGCAGAACGCAAGTGACGTTTGCGCGCAATGTGGCCGCTGCCTCGGAGGCATTGCGCAAACAGAGTGACACATAAAACAGCCAATTGGTCTTCTCCAGCAGTCCCAGGTACTTGTCGTCCTGCAGCATAAACTTCTCCGGTGACTCTGGGGTGCAGAGACGCCTCAACTTTTGATAGGCCCGCTGCACATCCTGTGTACTGGGCAGCTCATCTGTTAATTGGAGCAACTTCAATTGCTTACGCTCATCACACTTGCGCACCAGCTCTAACATAATGTTCTCCATTTTGGTATCCTGCTGTGACGCCGGCTGCAACTCTGCCAGACGCACTAGGGAGGCGGCACCACTCCCATAACTATATACCCAAAAGGCCGCACGCGAATCGCAAAATGCCAGCGAGAGCTGTAGGAAACGCTCCACATCACAGCACTTGGGGATGACAAAGTGCGGTGGCAGTTGATATTTGCAAGACTGCAGGCGATTCTGTAGTTGAGGAACACTGCTAGCACTAATCACTTGCCATTCGGTGGCGCCGCATCGAATGAGCTCCCTCGCCCAGTCATTCTTGCTGGCGTACATGCTGACGCCGGTTAATGTGGAATAGTAGGGCTCCCGATAGGCATAGGCAAAGCTCAGATCGTGCCGCATCGGATAGGCGAAGCGGGCCAGGGCGGAGGCAATTAGTTTACCATAGTCACTCAACTTGGAGTCCTGTTGCTGAAACGCAAACTTGAGCAGACGGAAATTTGCACAGATTATATGCAGCGCAACAATGCGTCCATTGATATTATGTTGCTTGGCTGGCTCCAGTTTCTTGCGTCGGCTGCTGGCCATGCGTGCCGCCTGCAGGGCACTCGCTGCACGTCCCTGCTCCGCAATCGTATAGATCTGATCGATGTTATTTAGTGTGATCTCGTTGCGTCCAAGATATGCATTCTCTTGATAGAGATCACTGGCCACCGTAGACAGTGTTGATCTCGCATGCAACGGCACAAAGGCTAACTTGAAATTGGTGACACTCAGCAGGCCAAATGTGGAATCTTTGTAGGTGGATCGACTGCCATTGTTGCTATTGTTGCCATTGCTACTGTTAGTGTTATAACTATTGTTGCTGTTGCCACCGCCAGTGAAGGTGCTGCTGCCGACGCCGCCGCTGCTGCTGCTGTTGCTGCCCTCCTCCATGGGTGCAATGGGTGAGTACATGTAGGCGGGCGCACTGGCAACAATTTGCTCCCCCGACAGCAGACGAGGCTTGGCCAAATGCACATCACGCAAATCGCTGGGCAGACACCATTCGTTCGTATCCGCAGTGACGCGTATATCCCCCACCATTGGCGCCACGTAGCTGGTAAAGGTGTTCCGCTTGCGATGATCGGGCATATCGCTGCTGATGTTGCTGCTGTGGCCAGTGGCCATCCTCCCTCAGCCACTGTTTATCGCTCCTATTATATTTTATTACAGTAGAGTTCCCAATATTGGTTTAGCTCCGACTCTTGTTTGTCTCTTTGCCCAGCACGCACTTGGAATATTTAATTATTGTCTATTTCCTGTGTCTGCTTCTCTGCGCTGTCACTTTGTGCGCGCTGTTGCTGTTGTTGTTGTTGATTCTTTTTTGTTTTTTTTTTGCTTTACTGCAACTGGCTTTTGTAAGTTAGCCGAATCAGCCGCCTCCAATGATTGGAAAACTGTGTGTGGCCGCAACATAAACACATGAAACAAAACACAAAAAAAAAACGAATATGAAATTAAAAAAATAAAACAACAATAGGTAAGTAGTAAAATGTAATGTATTAGAGTTGAGCGCGAATTGCATTTTTCACGGCACGAACCACAAATGATTAGATCCGACAATTTTCTTTTTCCGTTTTGCATTCATTTTAGTAGATTTTCCAGATATACGTTCGTTTTTTATCGTGTTCAAATTTTGGTATCTTCTGCATTTTATTTTAAAAATGTTTCTTTATTTAATTTGTGAATTCTAAAAACGTAATTTATCATATTTTTTAGCTAATTCGTGTAAATCTAATTTAAACGTGTTTCGTCGTGCCGTGCAAAAAAAGTAACACGCGCCCAACTCCAGCAGGTAAATATATTTATTCGCTCACACACACACACACACACACATGCGCTTAAGCATAAGCAAAATTAGAATTATTGTCGTTTTTTTGATAAGTTTATCAGTTGCGCCTACCGTTTTTTTAGTTTTTTTTTTAATTCTGGTGTTGTTGCTGCGGTGTGAGTAGGTTGTTACTTGGCGAGCGAACGTGTTTATTTACTTGTCATCCTTATGCATCATCCAACAAACACACTGATGCACGTATATATAGCATTTATTTATTTATTATTTTCGTTGTCGCCATAAATATACACATGCACATGCGTATATACGCTACTTACTTACGCACGCACACATGCATCCTCATTGCATGTCAAAAAAACTATCGTTATCGGCAAAGTGCTGGGCTGAAAACAGCTGTTTCGCCGTGCTGTCATTTTGATCATTAAACAACACTTGCTAGTATCGATAAGTTTTTTGTCCAACCTGTGACATCAGCTTGGGAGAACTTTTTAAATTTGTAAGATAACAATACTAAGCGTGCGGTTTTCCAACTGAATATTATATTTTGATTTGAGAAAAAATAACATTGTGCGATATTTAAATAACTTGTCACTTGATACTGAACACGAAAGGTTTGCCGGCAAAGGTACGAACGGGCAAACAATAGTCGAATAATCGGTTCGTGCTTTAATCGCAGTTTTAATATCGACATCGTTGCAGCTTGTTAACGCCAGCAAAATACATTTGGTCGGCCACCACGCGGCGAAAGGTGAGTTAAGCAAAGTAAATTAAATATTAAATAGCGATTATGACTTCGATTTTTCTGTATATAGACTGTGTATGCTTTGGCTACACCACAGCAGTCGGTGCTTCAAACTTTGCCTGTCACAAACAACATCATTTTCATCGTGCTTATCGACGTTAGTAACAAGCCGAACAAATTTCAATTTCTTACACTACCGAAACTGTAGTAAGAATCTGCAAGTACAATTACAAACCACACAGAGATACCAACAAGCGCAGTTCAGTATGTCTGCCCAAGTCAGATATTTGGAGTCACCCGACAAGTCGGAAATGGACAAAAAACTCTACAAGTAAGTAGCGCACCCGTCTAACACATACATGTGCATATGCATATGTACTGACAGCTGCAGTTTCCTTTTCTTCCATATTTGATAGATGATATATGATGATAGATGAGATGATAGTTGCCTGCATATATATTTACATAGGTAGCCAGGCTTTGGAGAATGGAAAAAGATCAATAGCTTAAACGTTTTCCATTTGTATTGGGTCTGTTTGGTTTATTATTATTTAATTTCAATGTGCCTGGCTACAACATGTGTAGACAGCTGCGCAAGCGCTGAATGCAGCTGTGCAAAGGTTCTAACAGAAGATAGTGAATAGTTTATATACTGTCAATAGCAGAAAGGTGTTCGACCTTAAAAAATGTCTTTCCTTTTCTTTAAATATTGCATTTCGCGCAGTGTTGAAATATCTTGTGGGACTCCATCAGCTGAGTTTGTGGCATATGCTGTTGTGGAGCGCAAATCATTTGCCCACCCTAGCTGTAATAGAAATTAAGATGCGTTTTTAACTTATTCTTTTCCAGGACACTGCTCTTGCCAAATGGCTTGCATGCTCTGATCATCTCGGATCCAAGTCCGATTCCACATGATGGCTTTACCACATCGGAATCGTCAATTTGCGAGGGCGAGATTGGGGAGGAGACATCTGCGGAGACTGAGAGCACGCCTGACTCCACCGACGACACATCTTCAACATCTTCCTCGTCGGGAAGCAGTCAGCACGACTGCGATTCGGACAGCGAGGAGGGCGACGAGAAGCTGGCAGCCTGTGCCGTGCTCATGGATTACGGCTCGTTTGCAGAGCCACTTGATTATCAAGGACTGGCGCATTTTCTGGAGCACATGATATTTATGGGATCGGAGAAGTATCCGGAGGAAAATATATTTGATGCGCACATCACTAAATGTGGCGGATTTGCCAATGCCCTCACCGATAGCGAAGATACGGTGTTTTACTTTGAGGTGGCCGAGAAGCATCTCGATTCGAGTCTCGATTATTTCACGGCTCTGATGAAGCATCCTCTAATGAAGCAGGAAGCAATGCAACGCGAACGCTGCTCGGTGGACTCCGAATTCCAGCAGATCGTCCAGGAGGATGAGTCGCGTCGTGACCAGCTGCTGGCCAGCCTGGCATCCGAGGGTTTTCCCCACGGCACCTTCTCCTGGGGCAATTTGAAGACTTTAAAGGATAACGTCAATGATCAAGTGATGTACAAACTGTTGCACAAGATCCGTCGCGAACACTATACCTCCAATCGCATGTATTTGTGCATGCAGGCTCGTCTACCCATCGATGAGCTGGAAGCGCTCGTTTTGCGCCACTTTACCGATATACCAGCCAATCCCGGCGTACAGGCACCTGATCTGAGTGGATTCAATTACCGCAACGCCTTCCGCGATGAGTTCCACCAGCATGCGTTCTTCGTAAAGCCCGTCGAGAATGTGTGCAAGCTGGAGCTGACCTGGGTGTTGCCCAGTGTGCGTCAGTATTATCGCAGCAAGCCGGATCAATTTCTCGCCTATATTATCGGCCACGAGGGCGCGGGCAGCCTTTGCGCCTATCTCCGGCGTCGCCTGTGGGCTCTGGAGCTCGTCGCTGGCATCGATAACAATGGCTTCGATCTCAATTCGATATATAGTCTATTCAATGTGTGCATCTATCTCACCGATGAGGGTTTCAAGAATATTGATGACGTTCTCGCGGCCACATTCGGTTATATCAAGGTTCTGGCCAATGCCGATCCTAAAGCCTTGCGCGTCATTTTCGATGAGCAGCAGGACATTGAAGCAACCGCATTCCGCTTCCAGCCACAGCGTCCCGCCATGGATAATGTGCAGCAGTTGGTCCAGAATATCAAATACTTTCCGCCCACGGATATCCTCACTGGCAATGAACTCTTTTTTGAGTACAACGAACCGCATCTAACCGAACTGATTGGCCATTTGAATGAGTTTAAGTTCAATTTGATGCTGACGGCACGCAAATACGAGGATCTGACATTCGATAAGAAGGAGAAGTGGTTCGGAACCGAATACACCAGCACTCCCATGCCAGCTAAGTGGCAACGGCTGTGGAAGGAAACGGATGCTTCATCGATGCCGCACCTCTTTTTACCTGGGCCCAATCGATTTGTCCCCCAGGACTTTACAATCTTCTGGCATGCCGATGGTAAACCCGAGATACCCGACGTGCCCAAGAAACTAATTCAAAACGAAACCTGTGAGCTGTGGTTCCGTCCAGACCATAAATTCGAGCTGCCCGAGGTTTACATGTCCTTCTACCTAATCTCGCCCCTTCAGCGCAAGAGCGCCAAAAAGTATGTAAAGAGAAACAAAATGCAAAATGTATTTATAAAATTTGTTTCACTCATTAATATTGATTCTCTTGTAAACTAATCCATACTCTACTCTATCTGTCTTGCAGTGATGCCATGTGCGCTCTGTACGAGGAGCTAGTCAAGTTCCATGTTGGCGAGGAACTTTATCCGGCAACCAATGCCGGATTGGACTATACATTCGGTGTGAGCGAGAAGGGTATACTTTTGCAGGTGCACGGCTACAATGAGAAGCTGCATCTGATCATCGAGGCGATAGCCCAGGCAATGATTAACGTGGAGTCCATGCTCACCGAGGAGATGCTCGCCACATTTGTTAAGGATAAGCGCAAGACATATTTCAACACGCTAATCAAACCGCGTGCTCTTAACAGGTCAGTCTCGCTCGCTCTTTCTCTCAATTTTCAAAGTAGATTGAAACAGCCATCGATCCACTAAAGCAATAATGCATTCAGCTATCTGTCAGCAAAAGTGAATTTATATTTATTACTTATATTATTATTTGTTGTTTTCCCTCATAAAATGCCACATATTTCAAGCTTCTATCTCTCTTCATTTTTTTTGTCTCTCTCCTGTGTGTTTTTTAGGGATGTGCGTCTGTGCGTTGTGGAGCACATGCGCTTCTTGATGATCGACAAGTACAAGAGCCTGAATGAGATAACGCTCAAGGATCTGCAGGAGTTTTCACGTTTATTCCCACAACATTTGTACGTGCAGGGTTTGATACAGGGCAACTATAGGGAGGAGCAGGCGCTCAATGTGATGAACACACTGTTGACGCGCCTCGGCTGCCGGCCCATCAAGGAGCATAACTTTGTTGAGGATCGGACTGTGCAATTGCCTCAGGGCGCACACTATATACGCTGTCATGCGTTAAACGAACAGGATACCAATACGGTGACCACGAATTACTATCAAATTGGACCAAACAGTGTGCGGCTGGAGTGCATCCTGGATTTGCTGATGATGTTCGTAGAAGAGCCACTGTTCGATCAGCTGCGCACCAAGGAGCAATTGGGTTACCATGTGGGCGCCACAGTGCGTCTGAATTACAGCATCACCGGCTACTCAATAATGGTCAATTCGCAGGAGACGAATACATCCGCTAGCCATGTGGAGCAACGCATCGAGGTGTTCCGTGCCAATATGTTGACAATACTTGAGAATATGCCACAGGAGGATTACGATCACACTCGCGATTCACTCATCAAGCTAAAGATGGTCGCCGATATGGCTCTCGGAACGGAGGTCCTGCGCAACTGGACCGAGATTGTCAACGAGAAGTACATGTTCGATCGTCGTCGTCAGCAGATCGAAGTGCTGCGCACTTTGACCGCTCGTGAAATCATCGCTTTTCTGCTGGAGAACGAGATCAGCAATATGCGCAAGTTGTCCATTCAGATCATTGGCAACAAACCGGATAAAACAACTAGCTGCAAATCTGCATCAAAATCCAAGTCGAGGGCCAAGCGTTCAGCAGAGATCATTGGTGATGGCGATGATGATGATATTAATGATGGTGATGGTGATGGTGATGGTGATGGTGATGGTGATGGTGATGGTGATGGTGATGGTGATGACGATGACATGGAGGAGGAAATGGACGATGTGAACATGGAGAGTAGCTCAGAGGAGGATGAGGATGAGCTTTTCCAGGCGCTGGCCAACAAATTGAACGTTGCCTTTCTACCCAAGGAGGGCGATGCCAGCACAATTACGGACATTGACGAGTTCAAAGCGAATCTGGATCTATATCCCATGGTACCGGACATTCCCGATGATCTCACACCGAGCAACTTCATCGAGGATGCGATGATGAAAAGTTGAACACTCTTCCAACGACAAACGACAAGCGACAAACAGCAAACCAACACAACCCACAAAACTCACTTAACCACCAAACACAAAAAAAAAGCAAAAATCAGCCACATCAAAAATGTTCATAATATTTAGTATTTAGCATTAAGAACCTTTTGCGCGAGCCAAAAAGGGGCAAGTCTCATTTCCAAAATGCAAGCCGCCTCTTTAAGTCAAGCAAAACTCATACACTCACAAACACACACTCATACACACACACTCACACACTCACTCACCCACACACACACGAGTAGCAGCAATCATTTCACATTGTAAAAGTAAAGAAATTTGCATTTCTTTTTTTTGGCGCAAATTATAAGTGACGATATTGACAAACATGTAATTTTGTCAGTTAATTAAATAAACACAACTTATAAATAATAATGCAAAGCTAAATTGGTAAATTATATCAATAGATGAAGTGGAGGGAGCAGGAATGAGGCGAACGGATGGGTTCCTTGAAGTCCTGGTTCAAGCGGAGTAGAGTTGCTTTTGTACAAAAGAGTTCGGTTTTTAAGACATATTTCGCCGAACTCCCTAAGGATAAAGGACTTACATTTTTGAGTTCACAGTAAAAAGTATTATCGATTGACACTACTAGATTTACAGAATACAAAAAAGTTAACATATATTTTACACAAGGGAATCTGAAAAAAATGTGAATAATTGAAAAATCCGGCATAACTTGGCCATTTAAATGACTGTCCGGATATCCTTTGGATTTGAATAAAACAAGAAATGACAACGACAAAAATTTCATGAAAAACCCGAAATAAAAGGATTTCTTTTTAAAGCAGGAAATAGCTTATAGCTCGGTCATATCGTTGCTGATTTATGATTCAAGCAAATCGACTTGCGAGAACAAGGATTTTGTGATACGACTCATTTCTCCGGTTCTTAGATGAACCCACAGTCCTTGAATGCTATTCGGTAGATTTGGTCCTAGCAAATCTAAATCTGTAAGGATATGGGTGAGTTCAACCTTGCTCGTCGCCTCTTTGCTCCCAAAAGTATGTTGCAATTTTCGTGGAAAACATTCCTATTTCCCACCCGACTAACTAAAGCGTTTTAGCTTCACAAACTTTTTGTTTATTTGTAACTTGATCTGTTATTTGCTGGTATGGGATCAACTTTATTGGATTTTTACACTCATGTATATATACATGATGTGTATGTTTGTATAAACTGTACAAATAGCAATAAGCATACTTATATATGTATATATACAAAAATTTGTTTCATTTCGTTATATATTTTGCAGTTGTGCTCCCAATTATGATTTATGATTATCATTATTATGAATATTTATACAACAATGCGCGCTTTTGTTTAACAATTTAGTACACCAATTGGGGATCTTACCCGCATTATATGCCAGATGTAAATATATATATACTAAATGTATGCTATGTATATATTTAAGCATGGAAAAAATCTCGATCGTTTCGTACGTGGGTTTTTAATGTAAAGCTACTTAACTGGTTTTGCGATTGATTATTTGTTGTGTACTTAATAGTAAGTAACAATATGGTCAATAGTTTATTAGTTTATACTGCTCATATGATCTTGTCTTGTCTTGTTTAAGTTGTTTTTCTTCTTTCTTTCTATTTCACAGTTGATCTTATGATTAAATAAGGAATAAACAGAACTCAATTCGCACATATGAATTATTAACAATGAAAAAAAAAAAAAAAATGCTATATAAAATGAATGCTTGTTTTTTTGTGATTATTGCATATATACAGGTTTTGTATTATAGTTAAATATATGTATTGTATCTGAATCTAAATTATAAAATGTTTACGGTAAATTTGAAATTTGTAATTGTCGTTTAGAGCTTTTGCAGCTCGGTGGTGTCGCCCAGATAGCGGGACTGCAGGATGCGTGGCGTTCGTTCTCTGTTCGAGTCCTGGAGGAGACCCTCCTCGTGCTTCCCGCTTAAATTCGCCGAACTGCTGAAGATGCGCGAAATGAGCGACGTGTTGGAGCGCTTAAAGGCAGCCGTCCGCTTGCCATTTATGAGCTCGGGCAGATCATCGAGCCCGCGATGTAGCGAAAGCTTGTCAAGCTCCGAATCGGAGCCATTGCGTCGAGCCCGCTCCAATGCCAGCTGTGACTCATATTCGGCAGTTCGTAGCGTTTTCGCCGTTGGCTTGCAATACATTTTAAGCAGGAGCGAGGAGCAGACAACGCTCACCGAACTGGCGGCCATCGCCACTGATGCCATCCACGGCTGGAGCGTAAAGCCAAAGGGCGCAAAGAGTCCGCTGGCAAGCGGTATGCCCAACAGGTTGTACATGCTGGCAAACAGGAAATTATAACGGATGCGGCGCACTGTGCAGCGCGAAAGATCCAAACAGGCCACCACATCCAGCAGATCATTTCGCATCAGCACAATATCTGCCGCCTCGGCGGCAACATCCGTTCCAGCCGCAATGGTTATGCCCACATCTGCTTGGGCCAGCGCTGGACTGTCGTTGACACCATCCCCGACCATCGCCACGCGCACGCCACGCTGCTGGATCCGCTGGATTTTTGCCACCTTATGCGAGGGCAGCACCTCAGCGTAAACCGTGCGAATGCCCACCTGTAATTTGATATGATCATAATCAGTAAGGCATTATTTTTGAAAAGCGATTCAGTTTCGACAAAGTTATGGCTAATGAATAAATACCTCACGTGCTATGCTCGCTGCGGTGTTCTTGTTGTCGCCGGTGAGGAGGACGACATCGATGCCCATGCGCTTGAGCGTGTAGACGGCGAGATGGGCTTCCGGTTTGACCATGTCGGCGACGGCAAACATGCACACTAGTTGACCATTAAGAGCACACAAGACAGCCGTGTGTCCTTTGTGCTCCTCGCGCGTCATACAATCGCTAATCTCCAGTGGCACCCCAATTGCATTGCGCTGCATCCACTCACGATTGCCAATGAGCACATGAATCTCGGGACCATCAATCAACGGTTGCTGTTGCTGCTCTTGTCTTCCCTGTTCCTGTTTTTCTTGCTGTTCTTCGAGTGCACCATCCAACGCAAGGAGCTGATGCTCAATGAAATTATGCTGCAGCTGGAGCTGTTCAATGCTAGCGCCATTGTCGACATTAACTGCGCTGCTGGGATTCGTGCGCCACAGATTCTCATAGTTGATGATGCGTTCCGCATTGCAGGATTGCCGGAGGGACTGCTCATAGTTTGAGACGGTGGCGCGTATGCCACAGCCGGGCACCGACTGGAAACCCGAACTTTTGCCAAAGCTCTGATGCACATTCAACATATCCTTGGCAAAGTGTACAATGGCCGAGGCAATCGGATGCTCGCTATTCTGCTCGGCGGCTCCAATGATGGTTAGGGCGCGTGCTAAACTGCATACCTGGGGTGGCACAAAGAGTGTCACCCGACTGGTCATGGGAGTGCCATGTGTGATGGTGCCCGTCTTGTCAAACACAACAGTCTTAACCTGTAAAAGCACGAGAGGATTAATAGCTAGATGGCATATCTCCTGAACTGTTGTGAGCGGGGGGATTGGACGAATTAGAACTTACCTTGTGGGCATTTTCCAGTGCTGTGGCACCCTTGACAAGCAGTCCATTTGTCGCTCCCGTTCCGGTTGCCACCATGACCGCTGTGGGCGTGGCCAGACCCAAAGCACAGGGGCAGGCTATGGCTAGCACACTCAACGCACACTTGAAGGCGTAGCTTATGACAATCGTATTGCGATCCATATGCATCTTGTGCTCCCTGGCAACAGGGACGAGATCGGGATTGATAAAGCCTGCAATGATCCAACCGAAGAGCGTAATGGTCGAAATGGCCACCACAAAGGGCACAAAATAGCCGGCAATGCGATCGGCAAGTTGTTGGATGGGTGCCTTCGATGTTTGTGCCTCCTCCACGAGACGGACAATCTGGGCAAGCGTTGTGTTCTCCCCCGTGTGCGTTGCCTCGACAAGGAGCACACCATTGCGATTGATCGAGCCACCAATAACGACAGCACCCTTGCGCTTAGCAACCGGCATGGATTCACCGGTGATGAGGGATTCATCGCAACTGGAATGACCGTAGAGGACTTTTCCATCAACGGGCACCTTGGCGCCGGGTATAACCTTGAGGATGTCGCCACGCTGCACATAATCCACCGAGATGGTCTTTTCGCTAATGATGTCAAAGTCATCGGAGATCTCCACGAGCAGCGCATCGGCTGCTTTCAATGAGAGCAGCTTGGAGAGCGCCTCCGATGTTTTGCCCTTGGCTATGTGCTCCAGCCAGCGACCCAGCGAGATGAAAATCAGCAGCATTGGCGGCGTATCAAAGAATGTCAGCGGTGAGCTATTCTGCTCCATGAGCACAGCGGCAATGACCACTGCGACGGAGTATACATACGAAATGGTCGTCACCATCGAGATGAGCACATCCATATTTGTGGTGCCATGTTTGATAGCTCGATAGGATTGCACATAGAAATGATAGCCACCAAAGAATTGCACCGGTGTTGAGAGTAGAAACATGACGAGATTCTCCATGGAGAGTCCGGGCACCAGGCAGCACATATTCTTATGACCCTTGTCGCGCATCTCCAGCATGAAGTAGATCATGGCCACCATGCACGGACCGCCAAAGATTAAGGATATCAAAAACGCGTTCCGCCACTTTCGTATCTCCTCCTTGTGCTCCAGATAATTGTGTGTCATCTTATCGCGGCCGCTGAGCAGTTTCGCCTGAAATCCCAGCGCCTCAATTGCCTCGCATATGCTCCGTGGACCCGTCGTCTCAGTAATATATCGGAATTTACCTGCATAGAAGAAGAGACCAGAAATTATGAATATAAATATATATTATTATATATACATTATTAATATAATATGCAACTTTATGCCAGCAAACTACGGCAACTATTATAATTAGATTAGATTAACATGCCAAAAAAAAAGTCATAAAATTCTATCAAAGTAGTAAATGCTGTTTCCAAGTGAAATGCAACTTGGCTAGAGGTAAAAAAGATTAAGTAATTTTCTATTTGACTGCGCGATAAGAGATAATTTTTCAACATTTCATTGAGTTCATTATGGATGTCATCATTATTAGGTCAAAGATGAAAAATTTATTCAAAGAGGTCTTAAAGATATACAAATGTTCATTGATATATAGTTATAGTATTATATTATATAGTATTTTTTTAATATATTATGGGTCATCATTATATGAAGAAAATGAAGAAAATTTTCCAGTAGACCTAGAAACAATTTCCTATAGGAAAAGACAGGTGTTCTCACTGTTATGGTCATGTCTGTCCCTGAAGTCTTAAAAGTTTAAAAGGCTTTTTGCCATGAGCTGTCTTGCAATTGGAATTGGAAGGGAAATTGAAATTGGAGCGCTTTTATTTTATTTTGGCTGGCTTGCAGCTAAAGTTTTTTTTTTGCTATTAACCTAAAGACAACCGGTTCGGACAACATTGCCGGATTTCATTGCAAAACTGAAGCTGTTGAGCTGTCTACAAACTGGATTCTCCCTCACCCCTGCTGCCACAGTCCCTGGATGTGTCCGTATGCCATATGCATTAATCACTTGAACAGTAAGCTCCAATTTCAACGAGAATTTGTATCTCTCTCTCGTATCGCATTTGTATATCTATCTAAATATTTGTGTGCGTGTGTGCATTTGTTTGTTTGTGCTTAAGTCGTTGTGTCTGGTCTAAAATGGGCTGCTGAACTTGGCCAACGAATGGAAAAAAGAGGACTTACTTCCAAAGTTCTGGTAGTTATTACCGTTTGGTTTCGGTGTTGCGGTGACCTAAGATACCACATAACGAACGATAAGATATGGAAATTGTCTTCTTTTTTTTTGTGACGTTGATTAACATGTTGAGCCCAAAATCAAATCGGATAGCAAGCGCCTGAATGAGACGACTCATTTCTACAAATATTGATATTAGATATATAGACATAAAGCTGTTAACTGGGTAGGTACAGTTATGAAAAAAAAAGTACACTTTTATTTGCATTTGTGAATGGAGATAAATAAACGAAGAAAACTCCCCCTGCATTTCCAGACTCTCAAGCTCATGACTGAATCATAGCAGATAATGTGCTTCATCACAACTACAACCAAATGGGATGATGGCAGGGGAGGCGTGCCTTATGAGGGGGGAGGCATATTTTCATTTATGCATACATTTTTTTATGATATCGTGTGCAAACTCGACATACGACAATAGCTCGCTTGTTTGTAAATACCCTGTAGGCCATTAAAGAATAGGGTATACGGGCAGAAACTGAATTTTATGCAATGGTCAAAATTTATATTTTCTTTAATTAATACAGTTCGAATACATTCATTCCAAAAAGGTCTCGTTTCTATACATAAAGAAGTACTCGAGCACTAGAAGACTCAATAGCTGATTACTGGGTATGACCTAGTCGAGCTTTGTATTTGAACTGAATGTCTACCGAAGCGTGTGCAAAACTCACATAACTATGAAGGATTACAATATCATCCGCTTCGTTCAAATTTTAATGCTCATTATCAAAAAATATCGATCGAGCGATCGATCGATCGACCAAATCAAAGCGCAACAAAGCGAATCGATCGAATCTTTGTCCTCAATTCAGCTACCAAATCTCTCAACATTTTTGTATATATTATGTATATATAAGCAAAACATATGTACAAAACATCTACTATCTAGTACACCCACAATAACAAATACTACAACTCTCTTTCTCTTGCTCTTAGATGCCTGACATTATTTCAATTTCTGTTTTCATCGCGCCTTGTTCGTTGTTGTTGTTGTTGTTGTTTGCATCTTATCGCTTCGATTCGTTTTCATTTTTAGAACATTTCTCATTGTTGTACTTGCTACTGTTGTTGTTGTTGTTCTTGTTGTTGTTGTTGTTGGGTGTTGTTGTGTCATTTGCAATGAACAAGCAGTAGTCAGCGTCACTTATCTGATAAGCATCGGCAGTCAAAACATATGTTCCTCTCAACTCGGACAACCTTACCTAACTGTAGCTCACAATCTTTTTGGTTTGGGTTTTTATTTGAGTAGTTTCACAACTTGTGCTTGCCGATTTCGATACAGAATAAAACTGTGGCTAATTGACCATAAATCATTGAAAGAACTTGGCAATTAATCGAGAAACTCGGAATTATTTTGCACTTGTTAACCAACTTTTAATCGAAAACGGGGCAAAAAACAAATGCACCGGCCACAAGTCGACTGATAAGTTTTGTGCTATAATCTGAAAAGATATATATTAAAGGGAAATGAGTTAATGTTCTTGGTACTTCACATAGTTTTCAGCAGGCATCTAAAGTACATAGTTACATATGCATGTAATGAACATGTGTTCGATTGGCGATACAGGTTCGATTCCAGTTTACATCAAATAAAAAAAGGGTATATAGTTTCCACGAAAATGCAAGAACTGCCTCGAATCATAGTACGATCATTTTTCACTTTACCGTGGAATTAGGAAACTACCATTCGGATCTGCAACCTTGAATTAAGATCATGCTCTTTAAACATTTGAAAATAAGACAACAAACAAGCTTATACATTCAACAGCAAACGAGTTCAGCTCTCACTTCTAATGCGCGTTGTACTTGAAACAACAATTTATACTTGACTTAGGTTGAATTTTTCTCCCTACAGATTACATTCCTTCATATTCATTTCAGAGCTCATATATCTGAGATAACAGATTCATGTAAAATTTGTGCGGCCAATTAATTTATCAATTGATCACACTGAGAATCGGTTTTCTTTCCCCTTTTTTAATTTCAGTGCGTTTATGCCACGGATTACAATTGCAGAGCCAAAATGAAAGCTGCGCTGCCAGTTTGCTTGCTAGTTAAACATAACTAAAAAATGTATACTATAAAGTAAAACCAGTTTTAGTGCAACTATCATGGATACACAACTGAGCAATACCAAAAAACTAATAAACAATTCACATGAGAGATTATAGATTTTCTCTGTCAGCACTGAGATCTGATCGGCCAAACGACTGTTATTGACTACAGATAAAGTAGTCTCCATTTTTCTTAGCACAAGCAAGATTGTGGAGTATTACAGAAATATTACACTAAATCATTTTCTTTTGCATGTTTCATTATAATCCAGTTACAACAAACTATGAAATGATATTTACTCAAAATCATGTATGTAAATATTTCATTCTTCATATTTCAGATTTTTCATAAGTTTATATAATTTTTGACAATTTCCAGCTAGAGCGCTTGGTCTTGCATAACATTACAGTCCATATATTTTGTATTTAATATCTTTATATCTAACCATAATGGCAAAAACAAAAATATGCGAAACTCAAGTTGAAATGGAAACCAAGTGAAGGTGAATGTGAACGTTGCGCATGCGCAGCGAACCGACACGAACACAAAAGAGCAATCGAAATACAAACGAAAATCAGAGAGAGAGACAGAGAGAGAGAGGGAGAGAGAGAGAGAGAGAGAGAGGGGGAGAGAGAGAGGGCGAGGCTCTTTCACTTTCAGATTAAAGCTGATTAACAATGAAAATTGTATAGCTAAAAAATGAATGCTTCAACGAAATCAAACTGCAATTGTAGTCGTAGATATCGTTTGGTATAAGCACGCATACAATATATATATATATATATATATGTATCCATAAAAATATTTTTCATATACAACATAAGCACATGTTTGTAAATGATTTTTGTATTTGTGGCACATCAAATCTGCAATCGAAAGCACACAAAACAGAGGCGCCATTGTGCATTTATATATTCATATGGTTTCAGGGTGCATAAGATATGCATAAATTATATATATACATATATGTGTTTCCGTATATATACATTGACCTTATGCATGTATAAACAACGCAATGATTCAGTAATAAAGCAATGATCTCAAAAAGAAACTACAAAGGGGTTCCCAGTTTTTAAAGCGCTCGCTTATAAGTAAACAAGACATTTTGTAAAAGGGATCTAGTTAAAATTTCGTATTCAGAGAATAAATAATATAAAATTGCTTTAATAATATTATGGAGCTTTCACGACATTTCCATTACAATCATAATAGTAACAATTAATATTCTATAGAATAAAGTATTTTCCAACTTCGAAGCAAAACAAAACCCTTTCTTTTTTTTAGATCTGCTTTCATCTTAACTTTCTTGCGGGAAATTTGAAATATCGAAATATTTTTAAGACTTCTTCGAAAACTTTTACATCGAAGTGCAAACTCTTCTCTGTGTATCGCTTTTACTACCCCACTATTGGGACTCTGTAGAAAATAACCCAGATAAAGATACTCGCCAGTATTTGAGAAATACACACTCGGATTTAATCGCATTTCTGCTGTTGTTGCTGCTTTTATTATTCTTTGTTGTTGTTTTTGTGAGCATTGCCCTGTGGAGAACTCTTATCAAAAATATATATATATATATTGTATATGCGTAATATACATACAGAACCCCCAAACTCTTAAGTATTTGTATTTGATTTAAACATTGTTTTCACAACTTCATTGCTTCATTCAAATGTATTTCAAAATAATATACTGGCTGGGAATCTTAGCACGTGTTTTCAATAACAATATGAACGACAGGTGCATACACATAAATGTATAAAGACGTGCCAATGGATGACATATGGTGCAAATGCTCGATTCCAGTTAATATAATGCAAATATTGACATACTGTTCTCTGTTGTTCAATCGTGGAGTTGTTGAAATTCTAGATGGATTACGCAACAATGAGAAAGCGAAATGAAATTAATTTGCTTAAGAAATATTAAATTAAACTAGACATAAGTTCAGTCGCTTACAGAGAGAGCCAATTGAACTGTTGGCTAAATACAGGGTATATAATAGTTTCTTGTGCATACTCACCGCGTTTAGTGAGCAGCGTCACCGAGGAGGCCGTAACGCCGGGCAGCTTTAGCACATGGGTCTCAATTTTATGGACGCAGGATGCGCAAGTCATGCCCATTATTTCGAGCTCCACCTCGGCCTCCCCGTTATCGGGCTCATCGATGAGCTCCGTGGGAAAGCCGAGCTCCGTTATCGATTTGGCAATATTCTCGGCCGTCAGAACATTCGCATTGAACTTGACTTCTGCCTTCGCAGCGAGCAGAGCAACCAGAATGCTATCCAAGCCGTAGATCTTGCGGCAATGTTTCTCAATCGCTGCCACACAGGAGGCGCAGGTCATGCCGCGTATGTGAAGGAAGCACTTTGTCAGCAGCTCCTGTTCGACTGGAACCAGGGTGGCAGACCCATTTGTAGCCTGCTTCGCAGGCGATGAGGTGGATGTGGATTTCAGCACGGATGTCGTGGTGTCCTTGACAGGCGTGCCCTGTGCGACACTCGCCTCGAAGCCCATGTCGTCAATCATTTGTGCAATACTCGCCGCTGTCAGCTGCTCCGGATCATATTGAACGCGCGCCTTTTTCCCCTCCAACTGCACTTGAATGTGATGCAGTCCAGTTGTGCCCGTTAAATGTCCCTCGATGTTGCGAACACACGATTGACAGGTCATCCCCAGTACGCGTATATCAACACTGGCACTGGCTGCACTCACCTCCGGCTGATAACTGCACTCGAATCCCATTTCATCGATTTCGTATGCAATGCGTGTGGCGCTTATCCGATTGGGATCATAGTCAAAGTAACCGGCATGCTCATCCAATTGGACGCGCGCCTGCAGCACTCCAGTCTGTTGACCCAGTTTTCCTTCAATATTGCGCACGCACGACTGACAGGTCATGCCCACAATGGGCAGACGTACGCTGGCCATCGCAGCAGCAACAGGCTCTGTCAGCTGTTCTTGTTCGCCTGGGGCATTTTTCGCATTTAAGTGTTGGTCGTCTGGCATTTTTTTTTTTCAGTTTCAAATTTGCATTCGCATTTCAATGATCCGTTGCCTTATTTGTGTTGCCTTCTCTGAATTGGAATTTTTATTTACTGTTGTTTTTTTTGTTTTGTATGCACTAGTATTAAGTAAAAATAAGCCGAAATAGTTTGTGTTTGTGTGTGTGTGTGTGTATTATCGTAACTTGGCTAATTGTAGCACAATAAATTTGTGATATATTTTTTCCTCGCTGCTTTCATTCAAATGATTTGAAGTCACTTGAACGCGAGCTCTGTGTAAGAGACTGTTAGCTAATTGTGCTCATATCCAGGTTTAATGATAAACTCCACATCCGGATCTGTTGACTTTTGATTTTAGCTCAATTTAATTTTTTTCCGCACGAAACGAACTATTTATTTTTCTAATTAATGCGCACAGCTGCTGGCGCTCGACATTGTGTACCGTGTGCCAATTGGGGACTACCCTAGCGATGTCAGCAATACATCGAAATATCCGAGCCGAAGCGCTTCTCGATGTATCGTTGTATCGATGTATCGATTTGTAATCCAGTGCGTACTTGAATTAAACTTCCTGGCAGCACTGTCACTTTTTCGAGTGTTGACCAATGTATCTAGCTAAAGTGGCAAGAAGTAATGAAGAAAAAACTGCGTGTGGATAACGCTGGCAGCAAAGCGTTTCAGTTGATTTTTGTGCAATATTTACGATTGTAATTGTGGAAAAACGCGAAAAGTGCTTATGCGTACGTTGAACAAAAGTGCAGAATTGAAATCAACTAACAAAGATGTTATAAACGGTCAAAGTGAAGTAGACAAAACGTTATGTTCTACTCTATTATATCCACATAACGCGCACACACGCACACCAACACAACACAACACACTTACACACACGCTCGTTCAGTTGCGCTACCGCTGAGTGTCAACAGCTGCCGCTGCCTCTCTTTCTCTCTGCCTCTGCCTTTGTGGCGGTGGTGTTGCCGCAGTCAAAATGTCGGACATTAAGTAAGTCGCCTGCAAAATGCAAATAGCAAACATAAAAAAAAAACACACACATTTAATAATTACCAATGTTGCTAGCAACATTCATAATTGCTGTTGCAAATGGGCATCACTAGTAATGTATCTGTGTGTGTTTGCAGCATTTTGATGTACCTAAATATTTGTGTGCATATAACACATGCAAACACTCACACAATACACACAACACACACACACACTCACACAAAACACATACACCTAGGAGGCGCTTGCATATTTTCAATATTTTGCATGCGCCTGTGTGAGTGTGTGTGTGCGTGTAGGTGGGCGCAGAGCCCCACAGAACATGCGAGTCATGAAAAACATATAGAAAACAAAATCCGCCAGATAGTCAAAGATCTGGTCCATGCATAGCCAGAGTCATAGAGTCACAGGCACTTGTACCATAGAACTCATCTATTCCCAATGTTTTTTGTTTTGTGTTTTGGAAATAAGCTATTGGCATCTGTCAATCGTATCGCGCATATCATATCAATTAAGTATTGATTATTATTTGTATCAGCAACTGGATACACAGTCTTCTATTACAATGTAGTTGTCCCCATTACTAATAGATTTCAAGTAAACAGTTTTTCGGCACTTTGCAATTTCCCAATGATGAAGTTTATACGTAATAAAGTGAATTTATCTTTCCATGTGTGCCACTCTAGTCCTCAATACAAATATTTCCACTTCAGATGCAAGTTTGCTTAAAAAGATGCCGAGGATTAGATACTCTTCCCTTGTGGAGCGGATTTCATCTGCTGACATTTCAATTTTATGCCGCAGTCTAAAATATTGTTATGTTTTTGCACATTGTATTTAGATGTTTTCTGTTACACCGCAGGCTGTGAAGTGAATATTTAGCGTTTTGCATTTTCTATTGTATCAGAAAGTGTGACATGTATATTTACGTCTATCTCGATCCCACAATTTAAAATTAATCATCAATTCATCATTCGACCTGTTGTTCCCATAACAGCCATTTGATACACTAGACCGATCCGGTTGGATGTCTTGAGTCTTGAGTGAACGAAGCAAAAAGACGGATATATTCAAAGTTTCAACAATATAGCCTTAAAAGAAAGTCATTTTAAATCAAAACATGAAGTGCAGGCCCTGAAATCTTCACGTCAAATTCATGCAATTTAGAAAACAGAGTACAAGAAGGTTCGCCCGTAATTTGTCAGTTTATTTATTATTTGGGTTTTATTTTGTTTTGTTTTTTGCAGCGACGATCTGCTCATCTATGAGTTAGGCGATGACATTGACGATCAGGCGCTGCTTGGCGCCGACGAGGATGAGCTACTGCTCTCCGATGAGGGTAAGTGCTTGAGAAACTGTTTATGGTTAATATGTGTACATGTGTGACTTATCCTTTGCAGAGCTAGAGAACGATGTGAAACTGCAGATGCGCGCCGAGGCCGAGGTATGGGCTCGGGAGCAGGTACGTAAGCACAAGGAGCAACTGGCGGCAACCGCAAAAGCTGCAACAGCAACAGCTGCAACAGCAACAGCAACAACAAGACCAGTGACGCCCGCTGCAGACGATGCCGTTGTCGATCCACCAGCAGCTAGTCGGGACTCACCCGGCGCCACTGTGGTGGCAGCAGCCGAAACCACTACGGCGCCTAATGCCAGTGAAACGGCGACGCAAATCACCGAACTGGCGGCGGCCACCTCAACAACAACAACAGCAACGGGAACACTACACGATGAGATTAAGGATCACATCGGCCCCGCAGAGCCAGCAACGGACAACAACAGTCAGAGCAGTGGGAACAATGGACAACAGTTGCAACCAGAGCCGGATGTAGATACGGATGGATCCGCTGATGGGGCTGTGAGTGGGCTATCTGCCGTGTTGGCATCCTCGCAGGAGAGCTTAACCAGTGCCGTCTCCGATCTACAAGAGGATGATGAGGAGCGCGAAGAGCGCACTAATTTCAAAACAGCCAGCGAACGTGCGGACAACCACAAGCAGCCACAGCAGCAACACTTGCAACAACAACAAATGCAAAGGCGACATCACACAGGTGAGCATCTGATCTCTCTTCATTGGTTTGCTAGTTGTGCACGTGTAGACAGTAGACAGTAGTAGTGAATATCCAATTCCATCCGAAGTTTTATTGTGGACAGTGCATTTGCTAGTCTCGCAGTGGCACTCGTCGACACGATGCACATTATTATTGGTTGCTATAAATACCACCTATTATTTTAGTTCTTACAGACAAACCGCGCATGGGCGGTCGCTTTATGCCAGGCAACAACAACAATAATAATCCAAACAACCCAAACAATAAGCGCCTAATGGGTGTACGTCATCATCTGCTGCGTAATCCCGGTCCGCACATATTCAGTCCGCAGCGAATGATGGGTGGAATGTCGATGCAGCAGCCGCAGCGTTTCCTGATGCCGCCGGGTAATAATAATGCACTTCATACTCATCATCATTTGGCCAGTTTGATGGCACCGCCGGGCGTTGTGGCAACACCCTTGGCAGCCTGCATACTGTCGTCCCAACAGCAGCAGCATCAACAGCTGCAGCAGCAACAGCAGCAGCAGCAGCAGCAACAACAACAACAACAACAACAACAACAACAACAACAACAAGCACTAACACTGAACAAAACTGCATTCATTCCAGGCCAATATACACCACAACAGCAACAACAACAAACACTACAACAACAAGCCACACAACAGTCGCCCTACAATACAAACAACAATACAATTCCTCTGGCCAATTCTGGTGGTCCAGGTCCTGGTCCCGGTGTTCCCACATCCTCCCCGCATCTACATAATCCCCACATGCTGCACCACAAGAACAACAACAACAACAACAATACCAACAACAACAAAAACAATAATAATAATAATACCAACAACAACAACGGGAGCAATGTGAATCCAAATGGTGTCCTATCGCATCAGCCGCATCTGTTGCCGCATCCGCATGCGCATACGCATCAGCATCCGCACGATCCGGTGCGCGTGGGTCTGCTGCAGCCGCCGTTGCAACAAATGCAGCAGCTGCCATACGGAAATGCCGCCTATCGTAATGGCGCCTTGTTGGGCCAGGGACCAGGACAACAACATCCGCCGCCAGTGGCACCACATTCACCCGGAATGCGACCACCGCTGCCTTTTCGGAATGGACCGCAGGGATATGGTCCTGGACCGGGATCCAATGTTGCAGCCGGCCACGGTCCGCTGTCTGGATATGAGCCGCATCCTGGTCAATATATGCGTCCACACAATGGATGGCGGCCACAGGGCGGCGATGCGCCCGGTTCGCGCATGCCATGCCCACCGCTGCCCCAACATATGATGGGCGCGGGACCCGGCTATATGAACGGCATGAATATGCGCGCTCCACATCAGCATATACAGCAGCAGCAGCAGTCAAGCGCTGCTAGCCAGGCCCATCAGCTGCAGCAGCTTCAGCATCAGCAGCAGCTCCAACTGCAGCAAACCGCAGCACAGATCTCAACGCCATCAGCTCCTTCAGCTTCCCAGCTGCAGCTTCAACAGCAGCAGCAGCAGCAACAACAACAACAGCAGCAACAGCAGCAGATCCAGTTGCAGCAATCGGCCGCTACCGCGGTGACAACCAATGTTCAACGTCCCGTTGTCAGCAAGGTACTCATTAATCCCAATTTTAAAGGTGGCGTCGAGGCCGCCACTAACAAATTCATCAAGGAGACGCACTTTGTGCCGGCGATCAATAGCGAAGCAGAGCTGTTGCGTCAGCAGGAGGAGTTTATCAATAAGAATCGCCAGTACTTTGAGAAACGTCGCATGGAACGCTCACCACCGCCGCCCAGTTCCGGCTCCGCAGCGCTCTCGTCTATGGCGCAGGGGGAGAGAGGGCGTCGCAGTCGGACACGCAGTCGCTCCCGCGGACGCAGTTACTCACCGCTGAAGCGCACGGATCGCGAACGGGAGCGTGACAGGGATCGGGACAGGGAGCGAGATCGGGAGCGTGAACGCGAGCGCGAACGAGATCGTGAACGTGAGCGATATGGTGCAGGAGGCAGCGGCAGTGCCAGCGGAGGAGAAAGAGGAGGTGGAGGAGCGGTTGCACGTCCCACAGTTGGCAGTGGCAATCGTAGCTATCGACGCGTTACCAGCAGGGAACGTGATGAGAATCGCAGTGGTGGTGGTGGTGGTGGTGTTGGTGGTGGAGGAACCGGTATCAACAGTGGAAGTGGCGCCAGTGCCGCTGCGGTGCCAAAGCGACGACGCAGTGGCTCCCCAAATGGGCCGCGCAATCCTTTCTCTGGCGAACCGCGTAACCGACCGCTGGACAGCAGCGCCAGCAGCAGTCGCACTGCGGTAAGTGTTCAATTCGTTTCAATCCTCTCTGGTTCCAATCGCTCATTGCTTGGTTGTTTTGTCTGCAGCCCAGCGACGAGGATGAGGAGACGCGCGCCTATCGCCTGGGGATTGAAAAGCAAAAGCAGCTGCGTGAGAGAATCCTGCGCGACAAGGAGCTGAAACGGCGACGCGCCGCCGAGGAGAAACTACATGAGGTGAGTCCATTACAAATCTTCTTATATCGTATATCTAAAATTGATTTGCCTTATGTTTTATGTACACATTTAACAATCTGTGAATAGTTCCCATATTAGAAAGCAAGCTATGCATGTGAATTTCAAATTGGCTTTCAATCAAGATACAATTAAAGAATCATATTTTTGCTCAGCACAGTGAATTTTCATGACAATTGGTATTTGAATGAGTTGTAATAATTTTGGAAAGACGCAGCTCTTAAATCCTTTTCCTATTTGATGCTCCTTGTTTCAGGATAAGCGCGCCGAGCAACATAGCCCGGTGCCACGCGAGGATCAGGATCAGGGCAGCGGTCATTCAGTGGGCTCAGCAGCGCCTGGCAACGCACAAAAGCAGCGACAAGCGCTGAGCAATGAGCGCAAGGTCATCTCACTGAACCGTCGCGATGACTTGGATGCCCGCAGCAGGCAGCAGCAACAGTTGCAGCAACATTTGCAGCAAAAGTTGCAACAGCAACAGCTGCAGCCAGGAGCTGGACGCAAGCAGTTGACCGCTGCGAAAATAGCGCCCGAGGCAAAGCGCAGCATTGCCGAGCATTTGGCACCCTCCAGCAAACAGCATCATCAGCAGGCGCAGCAGCCGCTGCATGCTACAGGAGGAGGAGGTGGAGGTGGAGGATCAGCGCTGCCCGGTCGAGCCGCTGGCGGCACACCGCCCCCAATCAGCAGTAGCGGCAATAAGGGGCGTGATACAATGCTAATAGGCATGTTGCGTCTGGGCACGCCCAGTGACGATGAGGTAGAGCTCGATTACGATGATGATGATCTGCTCCTCGATGAGGAGGATCGTCTGTTGGCAACACCATCGCCGCCGCCACCGCAGCCGACGCGTCAGGCCATCAAGCGTTCTGCGACTCCGGAAATGCACGCTGTAAAGCGAAGTCACACAAAGATTGTGCGTAGTTCCGCAACAGTCCCATTGTCCGGCCAACGCCGTGTGGTGCTTAAGCCTTCAACCAGCAATGGCAGCAGCACTGGTGGTGGTGGTGGCGGCAGCGGCAACGCCAGCGCCAGCTCCTCGGAACAGCAATCCTCACACCGGCATCGGGAGCGTCGTCAGCGCGAGGAGCGAGCTGGAGCATCTGGGATATTTGATCGTTTGGAAAAGCGACAGCAATCCTCGGGAGGAAGCAGCACCAGCGGAGGAGGCGGTAGCAATAGCGGCAAGCAGCGCGGCAAGGTGCCAACGCGGATTGTCCTCAAGCATGTTTAAGGCCACAGCAGGAACAGCAGCAGATGAAGGCGCCACGGAAAACTAATCCTTAAATCATAAGCATACCTAGATATATATATATATATACACACATATATATATACAAAGAAGTATATATGTTGTAAACTGTAGCAAAGGCGACTGCCGGGCAGAGGCTGCTGCAGCTGTCGCAGATTTTGTAATTGTTTAATCCTCACAAAAAAAAAAGAAAGAAAACAAAACAAACATAAAATTAGCAAAAAGTATCTTGTAATTTGAAATGCTATAATTATATGCAACTTTAACACACACACACACCCAAAACACATGCATACAAGCAAATCCAACAATTGAAAGTCGGAAGAGAAAAACCAATTTGACCATAGAAACCGTAAACAGAAGAAATTTTAATCTTAAGTTGTATGAGATACAAATTTAAAAAAAACTGTTCGATGACGAAGTTAATAATGATAGTGTTTAACAAACATATATATATATATGTATATATACATATATATATATATATATATATAGCATAAGCTTAACAGTAATTGTACAAACGAAAAGTCTTAATGATGCGCATCTCTATATTATATACATATATATGTGTACACCATATATATAACATAAAACTTTTTTTTTAATTGTGTTTTCGGATAGTTTTCAGATATCGCAAACCCCCTCCTCATATACACACACACACACAATCTCTCCCCTAATCGCCCAAGCTTGATAGCCACTCACCCATGCCACGAAACCTGTATTTGTATCTGTATTTAATTTAATTCCGATGTATTCGACTTTTTTTTTGACACTTGATTAATTATATCGTGCGCTTCAAGCGCCGCAAATGCACACAGCCAAACACACACACACACACACACACACATGCATACAAAATATAACAGTAAACATTTAGTTGCACGTCAAATGAATATAACGCAACTATTAATATAGATTAATAAATAATATAAGACCATAAAATATATATATAGCTAGTCTTAAGTCGCGTAATAATTGTATATGACCAGACGCATTGAGCGAATATTATACTAGATTCTATTTACATTTTACTTTTTTAAGCAAATGTCGTTTAGTTTGCCTGCATTGTAATTCTGTATGCCTATGTGTGTAGTTATTTTTAATGTTATTTTTTTATTTTTTTTTTAACGTGCTCCCCCACCAGTTCAGTCTCCCATGTTTTGAATTTATGAATTCGGCCTCCATAGCTATCCATAAAAAAAAACCAAAAAATATATAGATAAATGAATAATATGATGTGACTTTAAATACAAAGCACACAGAAGCAATACCATAATGGCCTGTTAATAATTAGGGAATCCGTTAGAACCGCAAAATAACGCAGTTTTTTCCGTTTCCTGAAAAACATCCAAATAAGCAAAATCAATAAATACAAATAAAATAGTCATACATAAAACATACATATATTTCTATATATATATAAATTTATTATTTTTATTTAACATATATATAGACAGATATATATATATATAAGATATTGTACATACATATATTAATATGTTGTTAGCAATAGTGTGTGTGTGTGTGTGTGTGTGTGTGTGTGAGCGCCTGCAAAAGCCATAAACAAATACACACAGAAATCGTTTAGAATCATTCGTTGCATATACACATATTTGTATGCAACAAAACATAAAAATTGTTAAATTATTACAAATTTAATTAAAAAAGAATGTTAGAAAAAACACATTTTATTTAAAACGCATATTTTCAATTTTATTGCAACCAACTAAGCATAATTGAGCTGTATAGTATTTAAAAAAATGAACAACTATAAAAGAAAAAACTATTCATCAAATTTAGGCATAATCTTAAGCGCAAATTTAAAAACAATTCTAATTATAAACCACCACAAACAAACCATACATTATATAGTTAAACCACAGCATAAGATCTTAAATATTAAAACAAAAACAATGAGATTTGTAAATGCTTAGAGAAAGGGAATAAGAGAACAAATCCGAAGCAAATCTTAATTAATAATAAATATATAGCTGTGAGGTCCATTCTCAAAAGTATGTCATAACAATTTTGAAATGCTTTTGTTTTGCTTTAGTCGATTTAAAAGATAAGCGACAGTTTTCATTTGCCCAGATATATATGTTATACTCTGATGTAATGCATACAGCATGTGCTCTATGGGAATGTATCTGTAAGTTATAAGCTATGTGAGTTCACAAAATGCAAATCTTAAATGTCAATATATATATATTTATATATATATATATATATCAACAGCTACAATAAATGTACACGTATATGTGGGGTGTGTAAAATATGCTTTGTAGAACAACACCACACACAATAGTCAAACGTCTTAAAAACGGAAAAACAAACAAAAGCGCATAAAACAATTCTTATATATTCAATAATAATACAATTAACATTATATAAAAATATATAATTTATGGACTAATAAATCGAAAGTATATTGCATATTATATAATATACCTATTACCTTAAAACCAACCTGTATATAACTCTATGCATAATAATTCATTTACAAAACAAAAAGTAATCATTAAGATTAAAAAAAGAATTCAAACGAGTTCCAAAATACTCGTTCAAGTCGAAGTGGAATTGAGAATCCAAGCTACAAAACGAGTCTGTGATTAATTTTTATATATATATTCGAATTATTTTTATGATTATTACATATTACAATTCCATTGCCTCTTAGTTATAATTGTTTAAGCCGCACACGTTTCCTATATATTTTTTATTATTATTTATTAAGCGTGTACAAAATATCAAAGCAACAAAAACACAACGTTAGAAATTAAGTAATATATAAAATCAAATAAGTTGCTTTTTAAGAATCAGATTAGCACACACACACACACACATACACTCTCTCACGCACACACACACACACACTCACACTCACAGAGAAGCATCTAGAAACTGCATATATATTTAAATATATATACACATATATATCTTTACTATGTATATATATATATAGCCGATTAAACGGTAAATTATGTGTCTATAGTTACAAATTCATCGTGCACACATAAATGTGATAAAGAAACTAAAACCTAGTTGAAATTATGTGTAAGTAGATGTAATTATTTATTTTTATATAAGTGTTTTTTTGAACAACTATGCCAGTTTGTCGTATAAAATTCCATTTCGAGTTTTGTAAATCAGACTCATCTTGAATTTAATTTTTATTGGCTTTCGAGTGATACAACCTTAAAGTACATGTGCATAACCACAAAAGTAGACACTTTTTTTGATCTTTTTTTTTGCAAAATTCAAATTTTTATATATATATAAGACCACAAAAAAAAAAAAGACAACTGAAACAAGAAATTGTTCTAAGCTAGCAAATTCATTGTGTGCACGAAATTATTATCATTTAAGCCGATGTATCAAACATTTTTTAGAGCCTAACTAGCCTAGCTTAGTACCTAGTCTTATTTATTTTTGATTTGTTATATTTTGTAACTCGGTTACGTTTAATTGCTGTACAACCCCCGCCGTAGCCCCCTTACTACCACATACCACATACCCCCCTCATTCGCATATACAATTTTTTTTATTTAACTCATGTGCAAAAGAAACGAGAGAATCGCCCAACCACACACAAACATATATTTCAGCCTGGCCAGCCAAGCGGAGTGGGTGTTGAGTGCGACAGCTTCTTTCGCTGCCTCTCTTTCGCTCTGCTAGCGGCTTGGCTGTATCGCTTAGCTAGTCTAGTCTATGTTAGGGGCGTATAGCGCTGTTTCTCATTTGCCCAGTTGTTGCTGCAGCTGGTGAGCACAGCCATTAAGTTATTTTTTAAGCAAACTAAACTTAGAACAAAAAAAAAAACAAATATTTGACATAAACTAATTTTCTTTCAGCACTAAATTCTGTACAAAATGCGGTGAAAAAACGTACAAAAAAAAAAAAAAACAATTTAAGAGACAAAAGAGCTAAATTGCATAAATATGCAAATTAAAAAAAATAAAAAAATGAAAAGCGTAAAGACAAATACAAAGACACTAAAACATTGCATTAGTTGAATGTGTGTCATTCGAAGGACTCCGGCGTGCAGCTTGCTAAAGAAGAAGACTTAATAAATTTGATATATACAACAACACATAAATACATATGTATATGTGTACATATATATATTTTACAGCATTCAAATTGAAACATTGCGTTTTCATTTAATCACTTTAGTTTTGGGTTCATTTTGTGGGCTGCTTGAATCAACTTCTCCGTCATGTCAACGTTTTCGTCATGAATTTTTAATGTGTATCTACAAAAGTGCATAATACTTCAAATTTGTATTTAATTGCTAACCAAATTTGTTTAGGGATTTAACAATTTTTTAGATTCGACAAAGTTGTGGAAGTTGGAAGTTCATTATTAGCTTCTGAACATTTTGAAATACTCTGCATTAATTATAGACTATAGACTTTTCTAAGAAAAAGTTTATTTATGTTAATTAGGACTTGCATATTTACCCACAATTTCAACACATATAAACTTGGTGGCTTGTTGCAATGGTTGGGTTATGTTGTAAAACGCCAAAACTGTGAATTATGATAGCGCTGCGAACTTGACATTCGATCACTGTCGTCAAAACAGACAATGAATGCCATGACTAACAATTTATGCTCGCTTCGCTCTTCTCATTCCCATTCCCATTCCCCCATTCAAAGCACAACACACACATCACATCACATCACATCACATCGGGCAGGTTCCATTATAGGCACAACAAAAAGATTTATGAAAATGTCATATATGTATGGGCTCTTAACCCCAGACAGAGACAGACAGAACCTATGCATTGTTTGAGCTTGTAACGATCTATTGAAATTCGCTCAACTGCTAAAATGAGTAGCACTTAGCATTGGGTGGGTGGTTGATTGGTTTGTTGGATGGACTCAATGGAAATCTGAAGTCATTTGTAAACCATGACTAATAAAAATAAGGAACTATACAAAAAAAAATCAGGCCAACTTCAACTAAGGATCCGTCAAATAGATTATATTATTTGGCGTACAATGGAAGAGATAATATATCAAACATACACTCTGTAACCTTTTATATCGGATATAGTCCATGATAGAGAAATCATTTAATTTGTTAAACTTAACTCAAGACGAAAGCTTGCAGATAAAACAAAAATGCATACGATGTTCAGAATGATTTCCAGTTTCCATCAAGATTAAATTATTGCTATGAAGCCCTATTAGAGAGTAACTGCAAATCGAGCGCTCTTTTGACTTAAGTCAATCTTGAAATGTGATGAGTGGGCGTGGTGTGTAGCTACTAGCTGTTTCTATTGACAGCTAACGAACACACCCACACACACACTCATTTTATTTGACAAATTTATGTGAGTTTCGCTAAAAATTGATTCTGAATTCAGAAATTGCATTTCCATGGCCTGTTGCAGTTGCAGTTGCAGGTTGGAGTTAAAGTTTGCAGTCGTCGCTAAATCTCAGGGCCAAGTCCAAGTGTGTGAGTTGTCTCTGACGTTTTCGCACAAGAATTATGCCCACATAAATGGATAGCTAATTGTGGGAAACTTCTTGAAACTGAAAAACAAATCAAATAAACTATGCAATTATGCAAAGTGCAAGTTCAACGCCAAAACATCCAAGTACAAGTTTTTACATTCAAAATATTACTTTGTGTTTAATCAAATACTCCCCGCCCATCCCCAGACACGCCCTTGTTAGCCGCTTCATTTGCTATTCGCTTCATAAATTGACTGCGGTTTCAGATTGCTCAGTTTTGGTTTGTTTGTTTGTTTGTTTTTTTTTTCCATTTTCTTTAATTATAATTAAAAATGGGTTTGTAAATATAATTGGTGGGCGTGCGAAATGTGACAGCGAATGAGGCAATATTTGCTGTTGATGTTGTTGCTGTTGTTGTTCGCGATTTGTTTGGTGAATTAGAACAACGCAATTGTTGTTTGGCTGTTAGTCAGTCAGACAAGTCGACGCCCAATTTAAACTCTTCTAACTTTTGCACTTAGCTAACAGCAACAAGACATACAAAAGGTTTTAGCCGATAAAAAAAAAACCCTAACGGTACCGTCAGCCATTGACCAACATTAAGGTGTAAACTACACTTGCCAAAATATTTTCAATAGATTTAAAATAAAATTTCTTAAAAATGTATTTTGAATTAATTTTGAAATCATCGACGTGCTTTTTTCTAAGAGCAACTGAAGTTTTTGGGCCCTATTCATTATGCGATTTTATATGTTTGTTCAATTTTTAAATATAAATCGATATGCTTATGTGTATAATTTCTTGCAACACATTCTCTCAGTACATATTGCGTGTCCGACTGGGGGTGCGTGTGTGTGCCCAAAAAATTATGTCGCGCTGCCCGCGCTGAGGTTGTTGATTCATTCACGTGGCATTAAAGAATCATTGTGTGGCAGCAAGTAAAAATCACACACACTCACACACACAGAAGAAATAAACTCTCAGACCACGCATCCCAGGGCCAGACATGTCATTGGTTAGATAGATAGTTGGCCAAGATGTTGCCAAGCCAAGTTAACACTTTTCACATATATCGAACAATGTACGGCACTCATTTTCAAAGCCTGTCATCTATGACAATTACGATTTCTACACAAGCTAAGCTAAATATACACTTATTCATATGTAAATAAATATAGTACACTCAACAAAAAAGTTGACAAATCTTACATCAGATTGCGGACGTACAAGTTAACACCAAATTCAAATGTTTCGATTGATATTATCGTATTCATGCTTTTTAAAATGCATATATTTATGTTATTATTCCGATTTTAAGAAAATATAGAACTGATTTTTCTTGATCGAAAAATCATCTTTTTTTCGCAGTGTAAGTGCAGGCAGTTGTCTAGTAAGTGCTGTTACATTTCCATTGAATTTGCCTAAGGCAATTTAAATTTGTAGGCTCAACAGCTGGCCAGTGGGCCAATCCCGAATTGGAACTCATCTTCACAATTGAGTGCATTGTACGACAATTGCCAAAAAAAGTACACAGCAAAAAAAATTACAAATTAGGAAAGCAAACAAAAATTCGCTCATGTTTCAATTTTTCTTTGTTGCAGCTTTTATTTTTAAAAGTGAAAAAGCACGTAAGATGATTCACTTGAAACACAAAACATATCGTATCCGTTCCGTTTCTAAACGCAATATTTGTATTTATCTTCTGGCACCGATTTCAATTTTAAAGACTCTGATTATTGCCGTGTGTTATTGTTATTGTTTTTGTTTTATGTTGGGCAATTAGTATAGCCAGGGTCAAGTTAATGATTCAATTAGCATTTGTCATCGCCACAGTTGCTGTTTTAGCTGGTGTTGTTGTTACCTGCACTTGTTAGCAATAGTTGGTAATTGTCGTAGATCGTGGGAATATTGATAATACTCACTCGTCGTCGGTTCCATGACATGACACTGTCATTAAATGCGCTTTACAATCGGGCGATCGTCAACAAATATGTGAAAATCAAATCAAGCAATAAAAGCAAAAAATATACAGTGAGAGGAACAGAAAACGGGGCAGCTGAGCGCGGTTGAGAGCGAGAAGGGTAAGATTTATCACTCTAATATATGTAAATATATATACAGATATACGTATTATATATCTATATTTCTTTCAAGCTAATCCTCTCTCTTCTATTGTTATATAATTATCGAAAAAAAGGACTGATTATAGTTTAGATACAGCCTCATGTTTGTGACAACTCATCGCAAGAGATCTTTAACGAGTAAAAATACAAAACTATAAAGATGTGTTGTAAATTCACATCAATCGCATAGTTATTTTGCATCATTTATTATCCCTTTGTATTACAAAAAATGCGTCGACAAATATCTTTACACTTAAAGCATATATGTCTCAAATTTGTTGAGTTACTTCCACTGTCCAGATTATGGTAAAGTTTCGATATTTCAAGTGAAGCGTTTTCACTTATCACTTTGATGTAAATGCTAGCTTTATCGATAAAATAGACATTTGCAGAAGTAAAAACATTAAAAATACCAGTATTTGCTTAAGTTTTAATAAAGTTTCGTTAAAAAAGTAAATTTACGAAATGTTATTTTGTATAAAGAACATTTAGTTTCACATAAGTAGAGAGTATCTGATTTGGTACATTTGTTTCGTTAGATTATGTGAACTTTTGTTTGATTCTGGTGAAAAATAAAAAACCCAACATCGTTTCCTAGCTTAAATTGATTTTGACCACAGTGAGTGGCTTATAGCTCGTGGCATGTGTCATACTTACTGCATTGTACTTGAATGAAGCCACCCACAAATAAGTCGCAAGCGCCGCTCCAACTCTAGGCAGTCTTGTCTCTCGCTCTTGCTCTCTCTTCCTCTCATTGTCTGTGGAAATTCGTGGTGTATAAAAGCGAGTGTTGAGATGGTAGCAGAATCAATATACAAGTGTCTCTCGGCGCGTGCGCAGTAGCCAAGACTTCCAGTTTCGGTTCCAAATCATCCACAGTTGAATCCACCAACCACCCAGGCGGCCACCACATGAAGTGCTTTGTAAGGCCCAAGCGATAATCACTCTCCAAATGGATTAATACACAATCACAATCTTTGCAGTTTGTATTTGTTGCAGCCACGCTGCTCATGAGCGTCCAGGCGCAAGCCCAGGATCAGGCACAGGATCAGGAGCAGGTGGCATCAGCGGCAGCACCGGCGACGGCGGTGTCGGATCAGGTTAGCGCCGCCAGCAGCTATGCACCGCTGCAGGAGAAGAAGCAAGAGAAGCGCTATGTCGGTGGATACGGTGGTTATGGAGGAGGTGCTTACGGAAGTGGTTATGGAGGTGGTTATGGAGGTAATTATGGTGGTGGTTACGGTAGCCACTATGGAGCATATGGTTCGTCGCTTGGCGCTGGCGGTTATGGCAGCGATAGCTACTACAACCCTTATGGCTCACGTGGCTATGGAGGATTAGGTGAGTTCTGCATCAACCTTTAACTGAACTAGCGATGGGAACGGCAAAGACAATTTGATTTTCGTCCAGATCCCATCCTCAAACGGAACTAGACTTTAAATTTGTTATACATTTTCCCAACGCTAGATGGCGGTGCTGGTTATGGCGGATACGGCTATGGCTCAACGTTAGGAGGTTATGGCTCCAATTTAGGAGGTTATGGCTCCAATTTAGGAGGCTATGGCTCATCCCTGGGCGGCTATGGTTCCAGCCTGGGCGGCTATGGTTCCAGCCTGGGCGGCTATGGCTCATCCTTGGGCGGCTATGGTTCCTCCTTGGGCGGATCTGGATATTATGGCGCTGGAGGCTACAGCTCCAATCCCTATGCATTATCCTATTACAATTCTCGACTTGGCGCTGGTACCGGTTATCCTTATTACAACACACGCTTCGGCGCTGGCGGATATCCTTCCAGCTATTACACCAGCAACTATGGCAACAGCGTTGTGGGTGGTGGATTGGGAGCGTTGGGTGGCGTTCCTGCACTGGGGTCTGGCGGTGCAGCTGGCTATAATTACGGAGCTGGCGTGTCGGGCACCATCTACTAGGAGCAGCATCAGATCAAACCACACTTAAGCATAGTGCAATTTACATTTTTTTCCACCCATATATTTTTTTTAACTTAATATTGTATATTTAAATGTATGTAAAACGAAATAAGCAAACTAAAACTGTGTATTATTTCATGGCATTTTAGATACATTTACATTAGGCGATTTTGCTGCAAAACAAAAGCCATAATCGAGATCAACCATGCAAGGATGATGCAATTATAAGCATGGAATATATAGAGAGTTACAAATAAAGAAACACCTTGGGTCTCAAAACTCTTTTTTCTATGTCGGATGAGAAATATAATCACTCATCATTGTGTTCCTTGCAGGCAACTGTGCTGCTTAGGATAACATGTGCCTAGTGACAGAAATGTGGTTGGTGTATTGGCTAAATGAGCATAAAGAAAAATATGCTGCATACTTTTTATGGGACAACGCTATAAAGAAAAAGTGTTTAAATTTCTCTGCAGATCTTATTTATCGAACTACATTCAAAGTTTAGAGGGTTATCCAATAAGCAAAACACTTGTTAAATTCTTACACGCAACCACAAAATCATGGTTTTCTCGAAAGAAGATTAGGATGTCCTTTGATCATTTGGCACCTCTGTCGCGATATTTCAGTGATTTCATTTTCTCGAACGATGGAAATCTTTATGACAGAGCTATGGCTATATATATATATATATATATATATATATATGAACATGTTGTATGTTGCACAGTTTTTATTTTTAATGCGTTTTATTTATACATATACTTAAACAACAACAAATTCACAAACAACTTTAAGGCATGGGATTTTTAGGAATAGGCACCGTGCTTATCTTTGATCACCCAGAAGGAGTCGACTATTTGGCCATCTTTGTCATCGGAGACCTGTTCGAAATACAGATGGGTCGCATTGTGGGCCTTAAGGCGGGTGTAGCCATAGTCCTGGAAGTAATCCATAAAGCAGACATTGAGTCACAGTAATTTAACAGATTGAAAATTAAATTACTAAATGTTTCCAGATGCAATTCGATTTACTTACATTGCTATGGAACGCATTCCAATCGGGCAGATTTGTAGAGAATGGCTCTCGATTCTCATTGCAGCCGGCCGAGCCCGTTATGATCTGAATGGGTGCCTTGGGATTTGTGTATGGTGCATCGGTGCTGCCATTATAAACCTTAAAATCATAAATGGGCCACAGGCGCGTATAGAAATGCTCGTGAGCAAAGAACTCCACATCGACGCCATGCTTGTAGAACAGATCCTCCAATCCAAACCATTTTAACAGCGGCAATCCCTGGCGTATGTACGTCTCCAGATTCCCATCGCAGTCGTACTCTTTGTCATCGCTGCAGTACATCGGCCGATGTCCATATGTGATAATCCATGGACGCTTTGCCCGATTCTCTGGCAGATTTGCTTCAGCTAGATCCTGTTCCAGCCACTCGAACTGCTTGGTCAATAACTTCATGCCATAGTCTAGAAAGTAGTAGACCTCCGTCGAGAAGGACACAAAGTGCACCGGACCCATATTGAAGCTATACCACAAACTGTCCCCCTTCCCAGGCATATTGAAGCGTGAGCGATAGTTGGAGAAGTTGCTGCGGAAAAACAAGACAGCACAGATTAAGAATTGATGTATTGCAAAATCAAACTGAATCACCTACTACTTCTCCTCATGATTGCCCGGACAGACCATATAGGGGACATAGGCGGCGACCGTTTCAATTTGACGCATAAACTCATCGCCGACTCGGGCATCATTAGTGTCCATATCGTATGCAAAGTCGCCCACATGGATTATCGCATCGTACATGCCGTGCTGCGTGTCCTGTTGCAGACGGGCCAATGATTGGGCATTCTCATTGCCCATATCCCCGTAAATGGCTAAGGACGGCGACCACTTATCGCCTGCTGGTGGTGTCTTGAAGTTATAGACGGCTGACCAGCCTAGATTGCTGCCACAGCTGTACTCGTAGCGGGTGTCCGGCTTCAAAGAGGTCAGCGTCACCTTGTGAATATATTGAGTGCGAGCCTGTTTGCCGCCATCCTGGAAACTCTGCCATATGCCACTAACGATCATCAGCTTGTCGTGGATATAGTCCTCGGCGAAGTAGACCACCGATTGATTTGTGGAGCTGCGTGTTGACCATGTCACCACAATGTCCTGCAGGCTGTCTTTTGTTGTTGTTGTCGTTTTTTGATAGGATGCAATATAAATGAATATATATATAGATATATGAGTATCGTATAAAATATATGCGAGTAAATATCGTGTGTGTATATAATACTTGTGTATATAGTAAGTGGGTATTATAGTGTGTATGTATATATATATATGTGTATATATTTATGTATGTATGCTTGGTTGCATTTAATGTATCACAATGAGTGGAATGCTTTTTGGGAGTCCTTATAGGGTCCATGGGTGTGTTTGATCACCCAGAAGTTGTCGATGACTTTGCCTCCTTTGTCATCCGACACCTGCTCGAAGTACAGATGGGTCGCATTGTGCGCCTTGAGTCGTAGATAGCCAAAGTCCTGGCTGTGAAAGGCGCTCCACGGGGGCATTTGCTTGAAGAATGGCTCGCGACCCTCTTGATTGCCAGCCGCACCCGAGATGATGTGGACTGGTGCGCCCGGATTCACATACGGTTCCGCAAGAGAACCATTGTAAACGGTATAATTGTACATGGGCCACATGCGCTCGTAGCAATGCTCGTGGGCCCAGAGTTCCACATCCACGCCATATTTGTAGAAGAGCGGTTCCAAGCCAAAGAAATTGAGTCCAGGCAATCCCTTGCGGACGACAGTTTCATGTCTGGCACAATCGTCGCCATTGTCATTGCTGCAATACATTGGCCGATGTCCAAATGTAATAATCCAGGGTCTCTTTGCCCGATTCTCTGGCTTGCTGGCCTCCATCAGATCGCGCTCCAGCCAGTCGTACTGCATTACAATTGGCTTAAGGCCGAACTGCGTAAAATAGTAGACCTCCGTGCTGAAGCCGATGAAGTGTACCGGCCCCAGATCGAAGCTATAGAAGAGATTATCATTCCCGCCCGGCATGCTGAATCGATTTGTGTAGTGCGAGAAATTGCTGCGATTGGATTGGATTGGAAACCAAGATTAAACAATGCACGATGTGCAGTATATAGCAACTAGAGATGGGATCGAAACAGTAGTTATTCTTCTCCTTTGCTCCTCCCGCTCGCGCTCCCGTTCCCATCTCTATTCGCTTACTACTCTATACCACTTACTACTTCTCCTCGTGGTTGCCCACGCAGACCATATAGGGGACATAGGCGGCAATCGTTTCCACCTGACGCATAAACTCATTTCCAACTTCGCCATTCTCGTGGCACATATCGTAGGCAAAGTCACCCACATGGAGTATGGCATCGTATTTGCCCAACTGCGTCTCCCGCTGCAGTGCTGGGAGAGAGGCGGCATTCACCACACCCATATCGCCGTAAATGGCCAGCGAGGGTGACCAGTTGCTATGGCTGAATGTTGTACGGAACCAGTAGACGGCCGACCAGCCCAATTGGCTGCCACAATGATAACGATATGTTGTATTCGCTTGCAGCTGTGGCAGCGTCACCTGTGGATCCACAGTGCCTCGACATAAGTATACAAATGTGCTATATTCGACATCGCTCTGGTCTACTTACGCGATGGATGTATTGTTTGGCCTTCTGGGCGCCGCCATCTACAAATATGTTGGGTCCTTGGGGCGATTTAGCAATGTGCTCATCGATGGCATCGATGCCATATTCGCAAATCGAATGATTTGTATTATCGCGCGTATTCCAGGTGACGACAATGTCCAGCACAGTTTCTGGGAGAAGTACACGGCACACATGTTGGCATTATTCACTGTCTATATATATATATATATATATATATATATATGCTGTTTGTATGCACATTTATAACTAAATATTTACATTATCAAATTTTTAAACAAGTCTTTGAATCGAAGCATAACTTGGCTATTGGGCTGGAATTGCTTAAATCTTAACGAATTTTATCGACATTTTCTTTTTATATGTTGTTTTTTAATAATAAATCTAATTTATGGATGGCTGATTACCAGGTAACTGTACAATATAGTGAATCGGTTCACCAGCTTCAGATTACTTCCATTAAAATAGGTTCCATTGTGAACATAGCAGCCCAAGCGCCATACGTCAAAGTCAAGTAAAGTGAGTTGTTTGACAGATACTAACTTAAAACAATTAGTCGACTCACGATTAAAAAAAAGCTTTAACGAAACGCGAGAGTAAATTAGCAAAGCGGCAGCAACTACAACAAGAAGAACATCAGTACAACAACTGTGTGCAGCAGGACAACGGACAACAGCAATTTAAAATGGAGTCAATTAAGAAGGGCGCAGCTCAAGCAGCGGCTGCTGGCAATCAAAAAGCGGTCAAAAATGCAGTTTTACCAGGGCGTGATGGCGACCACAACATCGATCCAAACAAGGAGAATATTAAGACGGGCGGCAAGCGCAAACTGGACAATAGCCGCATTAAAAATGATAGGATAAAGCGCAAGGCGCTGGCGAAGAATATGAAAATTATGATGCTGCATCCCGGCGAAGAGGATCAGCAGCAACAGCAGCAAGTACAAGCGCCCAAGGATGCTAAGTGCAATGACAATGTGACCGTGGCCGTCGTCGGCGCAGCCCCAGAAGCCGCCTCGATGCCCAACAAAAAAAGAAGTGTCGCAAGGTGCTCGACAAGTTCGAGAAGGCAGTGACGCGTCCAAAGACGCTTAAGTCACCAGTGGCCGCCAAGAAACCAATGGCCATGCCCATGTCCATGCCGGATGCAGTGCCGCAGCCGTTACTCAAGTTGCCGGCACCGCCGCCTCCACCACTGCCAGCAGCAGCGGATGTCGTTAAGCCGGTGCGTCGCATCTCAAATGATTTGAGCAAGACTGACGAGGACATCTCCTCTGGCGAATCGATGCGTCTCTCGGACAACTTGCAACAAAAGACTGATCAGCCGACGGCAGTGCAGCAATCGATGATTGTGTGTGCTGCCAAATTGTCGCCAGTGCCAATTGTGCCCTCGGATGTGGAGGACTTTGATGGCAAGAATTGGGATGATCCGTTTCAGGTCTCCCACTATGCCCAGGATATATTCAACTATCTGAAGCAGCGTGAGTCAGAGTTCCCCATACACGATTATATGCCGAAGCAAACACATTTGACCACCTGGAATCGAACACTGCTCGTCGACTCGATGGTCGACTTCCACGAGTCATTTGAACTCAACCAGGAGACGCTCTATTTAGCTGTGAAAATCGTCGATCTCTATTTGTGCCGCAAGGAGATCAACAAGGAGAAGCTGGTGTTGTTGGGCGACGCTGCCATCTTTATTGCCTGCAAATATGATGAACGTCAGCCGCCCTTAATTGAGGATTTCATGTTCATTTGCGATGGAGCCTACAATACACAGGATCTGTTCAAAATGGAGTTGGAAACGTTGCGCACCATCAAATTTAATCTCGGCATACCGCTCTCTTATTGCTTCCTCAGCCGCTATGCCCGGTGTGCCAAGGTGCAGATGCCCACTCTGTACTTGGCTCGTTACATATTGGAGCTATCGTTGATGGATTATGCAACGATCGGATTTAGTGACTCAAAGATGGCATCGGCTGCTCTATTTATGGCGTTGCGCATGTATGGCGGCGTCGCAAATGTGCATCAAAAGACCTGGAGCTCAACGCTGATCTACTATACGAGCTATCAGTTGGCGGATTTTGCCAAGATTATTCCCGTGCTGAATGCGGGACTGCATCGGAGGCCACTGGCCCCAATCATGACGATACGGAACAAGTATTCACAAAAGAAATTTCATGAGGTGACCAAAGTGCTGCTGCTCAGCAATCGAAAGATGTTCCAATCCAATCTCGATCTGAACGATAGCAACTAGTGCACTGGATGAGGATATATAAAGATTAACGCTGATTTACTATTATTAATTCATTTCATTTCATTCACCACTGACCCCCAACCAAAAATAAAACTATAAAAAATGCTATGCTTTGCTATATTTCTAAACAGAAACCTTAGCAAAAAATAACAACAATCAATTTTACACACCTCAATTCAGATAATGGTTTCTTATGTTTGAAAAGTTAGCAGCGCCTTAAGTGAAAACCAATCCATTTGATATGGAAAAAACACACAGTTTAAATTGTAAGCGTTACAAAAATGTACAATGTTGCAGATACAGACTACTTATAAAATGTATATGCATACATACTAGATGTAGGCACATTAGCACACCAATGGGTGTGTTGTACTCGTTAACAGATAACACTTACATATAATAAAATTTGCTAATTTAAGGAGTGTTCATAGTTATTATAGATATACGGCGTATACTCTGGGGTTGCAGTTACAGTTGCAGTTGCAGTTGCACTTGCTGTGTTGTGTGGAATTACATACTTTAGAGCTAATAGAATGTGCGCTAGTAATACTGCTAGTTGCCTCACTGTGGATATTTCTTTGTGTGTCTGTCTATGTGTGTCTGTCTGTCTGTCTGTGTGTGTGTGTGTGTGTTTGTGTGTGTGTCTATTTGTTGTTGTTGTTCTGTTTTGTCCAGCTACGATACTATTAAGGATCACTGTAGGCGCCATGCTGCGATTTAATTAGCCAGAACTTATCGATAATGGCGCCCTGCTTATCATCGGACACTTGCTCAAAGTACAAATGAGTTCGATTGTGGGCCTTCAAGCGGGTATAGCCATAATCCTGACTGTGGAATGCGCTCCACTCGGGTATTTTGCCCTTGAACGGCTCCCGACCCTCCTTGCAACCGGCAGAGCCAGTGACTATATGCACCGGTGCCCGGGGATTCTCATAGGGTGAGGCGAATGTTCCGTTGCGCACCTTGTAGTCGTAAATGGGCCAGAGGCGCTCGTAGGAGTGCTCATGCGCCCATATTGCCACATCCACTCCATACTCATAGAGCAGCGGCTCCAGGCCAAACAAGTGCAAAAATGGCCAACCGACGCGCGTCAGCGTCTCCGAGTGGGTGCAATCGTTGTCGTTCTCATTGCTGCAGTACATCGGCCGATGTCCATAGAGGACAATCCAAGGTCGTTGCGCACGATTCTCTGGCAGATTGGCCGCCTCCAGATCGCGCCGAAGCCACTCGTACTGAAAGACGAGCGTCTTTATGCCATAGTTGAGAAAGTAGTAGACCTCCGTGGAGATGCCAATGAAGTGCACCGGTCCCAAATCGAAGCTGTAGAATAGATTCTCTGTGCCACCCGGCATGCTGAAGCGGGCCCGATAATTTGAGAAGTTGCTGCAAGGCAGCTAGAGTAAATCTTCTGTTTTTTTTTTCTTCTGATCTGTGGCCAACAAACAACTTACAACTTCTCCTCGTGATTGCCCGGCACAACCATATAGGGGACATAAGCGGCGACCGTTTCAATTTGACGCATAAACTCATCCCCGACTTGGGCATTCTTCGAATTCATATCGTATGCAAAGTCACCCACATGGATGATCGCATCGTACATTCCCAGTTGTGTCTCCTGCTGCAGTCGCGCCAGAGATTGGGCATTCTCATTGCCCATATCCCCATAAATGGCAAGAGTGGGTGACCAATCGGCATCGGGGCTGGCCACCGTACGGAATTCATATTTCGCTGACCAGCCAAGTTCACTGCCGCAGTGATAAGTATAGCTACTATTGGGTTTCAGCTCCCTAAGCGTAACCTAAATTCCAAAAGTAGAATTTCTTCAAGCTGTTATCTTTGTTCATATATATATAGCTGTGCGTGTGAGTGTGTGTGTGTGCGAATATCTGTGTATTGCGTACCCTGTGGATATATTGGGTCATCTGCTTGCGACCGCCATCGACAAACTTGATGGCCTGCGATCCTGTGGCGCGCTGCGTCAGATCGTCGCTCAGTCCATATTCGACAACGCTGTCGGCAGATGTTGGCGGCAAGCCGCGGGTTGACCAAGTGACAACAATTTCGCTGGCGGTGCGTTCTAAATTAACAGGCAGCAAAGGAAGAGAAACAAACAAATACAAAAGAGAAAAACAATTCTTGAGTTTAAAGGCCAAACAAAATAATCAGTGTACAAATTTCATATGCAAATTGCATGTAAAGAAGAATGGAAATATTTTTTTTCAAATTTAATGGCATGTTTTTCGATTTGTTGTTTTTTGTTCCTTGTTTGCTTATCACGCTCTTCTAGCACATACACACACACGCACACAAAAACTCTAATTAGACTCTAGTTTGTGTGGCCTTATTAGCATATTATTTATATATATACATCAAATATAGTAAGCAACATAGTACAGTTATCAGCAAATCAGCCTCAGCACAATTTAGAGGCTGACTTTTTACAATGATTATTTTCTAGCTGGTTGTTGTTTTGTGTGTGTTTCGTTGGCGGTTTTATGGCTCAGTGTGAATAACTGCAACTGTAACTGCAATTTCTGTGTGTGGGCAAAAGAGGGAGAAAAAAAACAAATGGGGGGCGGAAAGGAATTGACACACGATATCAACGGCCGCAACTATTGCGCAGCACTTTGGGACAATGACAAATCAAACAAAAAATAAATAAATAAATTTAACAAAGCGCTGAATCAGATAATTTACAGATATTAAAGCAATAATGCCGGTTTAAAGATACAGTTTTATTTTTTTACGGGTTTAAATGGTGAACAAACTTGCATTTGTGCAGTTTGACCTATATGTTTGTAGTGGCAAAATTGATCCCACAACCCATACATACATAGATATACCACATATATACATATAAAATGAGTGCAAAAGTATATAAATGTAATATGGTGTTGCACATACCTCCAAATGATAGGTGCACCTGCTCCGGCTGATAGTGCACAATGTTTACATCTTGTTTTTCCTGCAGCAGGTTCTGCTGTACAGCGTTGTCCTGCTCCAGGTTCCGCTGCACTGTGCTGGCGACGCAGACCGACAGCCCGATAAGCAACAACAAGGTCAAATTTACCATTGCTGGTGTTGTTTGTATTTCTACTACTTTTTATATATTTTTAAATACGACAAATGACATTACAAAATCGGTGTACGAAGTACAAAAAGTCGACAGCTAACTCGCTTCGCTTCGTTGTGTTTCACGTTTAATAAGATTGTATACAAATTATGGCTGATAGCTGCAAAAAATTTTGAGTGCAAAAAAATTGAATCGTTCAGCAATTTATAGAACAACAAGCCAACTAGTCAAGCAGAGGAGCTGTTGCTTCTTATCGATGTTTCGATATTCCAAACTTTCAGTCGATAGGTTAGCAGAGTGACCATGCACGCAGTGGGCACTTTGATCTGCGTTCAAAATTAAAAAAAAAACAGAAACCAAGCATGCCTTTGTCGCTTTTTTTGTTATTTGTCTGTGGCTTATTATTCTGCTAAAACATTTTTCGGCTGAACATAAGAAAACATTATTTGTAAAATTTTAAAAATAGATTTGGTATGGCCAGTTTTTCTGAGGACTTCGTAACATTGACACAATTGAATTGTGTTCAGCAATGCAGTGCACTATTGCAGAGTCCCAGGCCGCGAAATTATTTAACGGCCGCTACATTATTGGGCCTTTACTGCGGTGTTCTCATTTACCGTTCCTACCGCAGATACTTGGCGGGGCTGGAGGCCAACGATGGGGAAACACAAAATAACGAAATAGAAGAGGTGACAACCTATGAAACAACCAACATTTTCGATGTACCAATTGTGGAACGCCACGAGTTCCCCTTGCCGAATATTAATGAACCAGTTCTGATGGAACAACTCTCAAATGACGAGGTTCTAATAACGGCATCCTGAAGGACGACCAAATCTCTTACAAATTGTAAGCAACTAATAAACCAAAATGAATACTGCTCGTAATACTTTGCATTTATTTTATATATATACATATATTTACGGTAATTTCTGCGGAATGGTACTGCGTTTAAATAGTTTATGACAGTTATTGAACCTTTGTTCATGCTCGCTCGAAAAAAAAATATATATATATATACATATATATTTATATGTATATATGATAGGTAGGTGAAGCATAGCTCGGAATTTGGAAGGACTAACGCAATTTTTTGGCTGGCAAACAATTTGGCAAATATTAAGATCTAGCCATACTTTACTAAGTGTGGAATACATTGCGTACTTAGCTTTAAACGTAAATATATAAAATATGTACAGTAGTAGTCGGTCGATAATGATAGTTTTTCATACATAAAAAAGTGTTTAAACAATTATTGTATGATAATTTAAAATATTGTATTGAATGTTTGGCGATGCCAATTTTCGACCGATAACTGTATTAATATTTGTATAATAATATAAATATAGTTAATAGGTAGAGGCTATTATAAATAGACAAATTTAGTGGCAATAATATAGACGAAGCTACAAACTAGAAAACACTTGAGAGACATTACTTTTCAGCGCCAGCACCACTTCCGCTTCCTGTATTGCTGCTGTGCTTCCGTCCCGGAAATCCTTCGGGCATGCTGCTCTTGCGCTGCGCCTGCGAGATTTGCACAATGCGCGACAATGGGGAATGAGTGCTGCTGGTGCTCGGACGCATCAGCGATGAGGGCAGCAATCTGGCTGCAGAGTTGCCCGCCTCATCCTGGCCAGAACTCGAGCCGCTTGCTGCTAGTGGCGAGGTGGGTGGCGGCTGTTCGCGTGCCAGGGGCGAGGGACGCAGTGAGAGGCGACGCTGTAGCGCTGTCTGTGAACTGGACAGCAGCGAGACGGGCTCCTCGTTGAGACAGACACCAGGAGGAGGCGCCTTTCCCGGTGGGATCTGCAGCGCTGTTGGACGCACGCTGAAACGGCGCCGGAACTTCGACTGGCCCATAATGGGCGTTGAGCTGGTGGTGGGCGCGGCTGTGCTGCTGCCGCTGGCAGTGCTGGTGCCGGTGCCAGTGGGCACCACTCTCTCCGTGTAGCTGGGCGGCGGCTCCAGCACTTGCAGACCCGATCCCCGCCTGCTCGTTGGCGACATCGTCCCCACAATGGTGGAGCGACGGGCGTATAAGCGATTCGCAGCCGTTGCCTGCAAGTAACGCGTTTGATCGCCCGCAAAGAGCGACAGAATCGGTGGCAACTGGGGCGAATCCAGGCCAGCGTTGCCCAACTTGCGTTGCTTTTTGCTCAGCTTTGTGGAGTTTGATGACGCCGTTTGCTGTTGCTGCTCATCGAGTGCGGCATGGGTGTGCACCACCTCCAGCGCACGTATGAGATCCGCTATTGTGGTCTGTTCCAGCACATCCATATCTTTATCGGATGTCACCGAAAATATGCTTGAACGACGGGGCGTCATCGAGTTAGATGATTGTCCACCCATCGCAGGGAAAAGGCTACCCCTTCGGGCGGCAACAGCTGCCATTGCCGCCGAACCAGAGCCGCGTCGCTGCATCTGCATCTGGAGAGATGCAGCTGCCGTTGGTGGAAACATGCTGCCACGTCTGGCGGCCAGCGCCGGATTCTGCGTATAAATGGACTCCCGACGTCGCCTGCCAGCGGCGGCAGCTCCAGCCGCAGATTTGCGCTGATAGGCCGTCGTGGAGTTGAAGGTCGCCTGCTCGGCGTCATCCAGCTGGAAGGCCGGATTGGATAGGCCACCATTGCCCATGCCATTGCCAGAGGCCAGGCTCGTATTGGATTCGAAAGCTGGCGGTGGAATGCGTCCATTTCGCAGATATGATTGACTGGCACCCTCTGTCACCGTATTATTATAGTAGTCCAGCGGGGAGCGAGGCAACGCTGTAATTCCTCCGGCACGGACACAACAGATAGCTTCCGTTCCAAATCCTGTGAGGGTCGCTTGCGATGGAAGAGCTTCCGGAGTCCATCCGGCATCGAGAATTTCTTCACACGACCCGCATTCTTCTTCAACTGCTCCTCCTGCTCACGCTCCTGCTCTAACTGGACAACGTGCGAGTCGCTGACGGCGCCATTAAGTTGACGTTTGTAACGATTATTAAAGGCCTCCTGGATCTGTTCGTTATCCCCACTCCAGGTCCAATCATTGGGCGCTGATCGGCGTGGTGGTTGTATGTTGAAATCTGAGCAGGCTCGTCCACGCGGGCGTCTGGGCGTCGTTGAGTACTCGTTGAGCGAGGAGAACGACCACTCGCTGGCAAGGATTTGCGAGTCCGATAAGCCATGATAGCCGCTATAGAGTGTCGGATCGTCAGCCTCCGGCGGCGGTGGTTGTACGGTCGCCAGTGCTGTCACCACCTTGGCCAGCAGATCCGTTGTCTGGCGATAGGCTTCCGCCGTCTCGAATGTTTTCTCGCGATCGAATTTGCTCAGTTCCGTATCGGAGTTGGCGTGTACCATCTGCTGGGCGGCTGCCAGATCGGCACAAATGGAGTAGGCACGTTTCCGACTGGGTATCGGAGCTGGTTCCACACGGTACATGCTCAGCTCTGGGCAGGAGGCGGACCGGGTCATCGTATACCCATATTCTGTATCGGTGTAGACGGGCTGATTGGTTTTTAAAATGAAAGCAATCGGTGTATATCGCGTGTGCAGTTATCGTTATCGTAATCGTTATCGGGTGCGTGTGTGTATATTGTTTTTTGTTGTGGTTGTTGTGGTTGTTGTACATGTAAAGAAAACGCATGAAATGCATTGTATTAGTTTAAGTTGTTAACTGTTGTTTCTGCTTTTGTTGTTGTTGTTGTCTTTGTTGTTATTGCTTTAATGGTTGTCTTTGTGTTATCCTGGTGCTTATCAATTTACTTACGCCTGCTCTTCTTCTGCCGCTTCTTAACCTTAATCTTCGAGCACTTTCTATTTTCCTTTCGAAAAAACTACAAAAAGAAAATTTGATCACTTATCGGGGCCAGAGATATTAATAATTACCCGCTTAGTCGAAACATTTAGTTAATATGTGTATCCCAAAATTATTGTTTGGTTTTGTATTAAACTTAAATGTACACTTAAATAAATAAAAAATGCTGTTTCTCTCTATATTCTATCCGTATTAGTGCGTACTGTTAGTTTGGATATTATAATTTCAGATTTTCTGCTTACATCGCTTCTTCCAATTTTCGCCTTGACGTAGACGTTAAGTGTGATAGGTGATCAAAAATAATTATACCTTTAAGGAAAACATCATAATTTCTAAACAAAAGTATATTTAAGTAATCATTTTGTTGGAATAATCCTGACATAAACAATTGTCTACTGCCTTTCGTAGACTATTGTTATTTCATAAACTGGCACCAACTTTAGTAAAAATGTTGTTATTTCATGATGTTTTATTATTCGAACAACCACTGTAATTCAAGTAGGTAAATTTAACTCTTATTTGGGAATGTTCTATTTTTTGGTTAAACAGATTATGTATTATGGTTATTGAATTAATAACTTTGGCATATTAAATATACATAATAAAGGTAGCCTAACTCAAATGTTATAAATACTATATACAAAGTAATATCTCAAATAATATTCCCCACTATAGATTATGGACTTTACGTAGCACTAGACCAAATATGATATGATTGTGGGCCATTACCTTCACTTTGAGTATATAGAGCTCGTTGAGAAGACGTCGCAGATAGCCAACATCCTTGGTAACACCCGTCCAGATGCGATTTTGTGTTGCCTTCAGATTCGATGACAGCTGCTGTTCCAGATGTGCCAGTCTCTTGCTCTGCAATCCTCTGTGTGTTTATATGTTTATATGTATTTATGAGATGGAATTAGAAGAATATGAAAGTTTTAATTGCGGAAAGGATTAGGGCGATATGCTTTCATGCAAACAAAACACACCCAAAAATCATGCAATTAAGGACAAAAATTAAAACTTACCGGGTGATAAAGGTCATTATCATGACCAGATAGCCCAAGGAGAAAATAAACCAGACAATGATAAAGATTTGATAAACCACAAACCAGCCGCCAAATTCACGAGGCTGTGTCCATAACAAGAAAGCAAATGAGTATTTGAAAGAAAAGAAAAGTTCATCATGCTAATCACCTGATTGGGACCAAAGGTGGGCACAAAGTCACCGAAACCAATTGTCGACATCGTCACATAGCTGTAGTACAACGAAATGGAATAGTCCCAGCTCTCAAAGTAGGTAAACACCCAGGACGGCAGCAGTAGAAACAATGCGATTCCCGGTATCAGTGCTATAAACACTATGGTTATCAGCCCCAACTGCGGTGGCACATAGTGATCGTTCGAGGACATTTTGTGCTTCTTATATCGTCGATATATCGCACTGAACTGCGGGATGAAAGTTCAATTTAGACACATGATGTTCTATAGCTTATAATAGGTATATTTTTTCACCGAGATTTCAGTTTTTTCTTTTATTTTGATTTTTTATAAAGCGTACTTTGATAATCTTTATAAGTCATTACCAACATTGAACTTGTATTTAATATATGATTTGGAATACTAATACTTTAATATCTTTAATAAAATCAAACCAGAAAGGCAAGTGACGTAACAAACCTTGTGTGGCATATTTATCCTTAACGATTTCATTGAGGCTTATAATAATTGAGAAAAATATATTTTTCCAATGTAAAAATATATATTAATTTGTTTGCCAGCAAACACTTGTGAGAACATTTTTAAATACATTGGAAAAAAATGTAATTTTGTGAAGAACTGAGAAGTGCACATATGTAATTCTAAAAATACATACCGTACGTCCAAAATACTCTCCCAAGCCGGCAAAGAGTATACCGTTGACCGGTATGCCGATTACTGAATAGACAATCATTATCATGCGACCCGCAAAAGTTGTTGGCGATATGTTGCCATATCCCACCGTTGAGCAGACGGTGAAGGCAAAGAAGAAGGAGTGATAGAATGTCCAGGTATATGGTATTTCATACTCATCCTGCGTATGATCCGTCACCGGCTTGCCACAGTAGTCTGAGATCTTCTCCAGAATTTCATTCTGTGTACTCACATTCTTGTCCGACAACTCATCTATTAGATACTCTGCAACACAAACCAAACAACAGTAAATTAGATAAAGCAACGGTAAAAAAAAAAACAAATCAACCTGAATAGAGATATAAAAGCTCATTGAAGCGTAAAGACAAATCAAATTTAATTAGTTCTATTACACGTGTTCCGGAAGCAAACCGATCGCATTACAAACGCCGTTTAACCTTCCGCTTTTCCGAAAAACAACAACCCATCAACGAAACCGAGAACTGTCAACGTGATGTGACGTGACACGATGGCTACATCCAGGGCGGAAAACAGTGAGGGGGCCTGACCCTGGCTCGAGCCGCCTGATCAAGCGGACCGACAATTGTTGAACGTTGAACGTTGAACTGCAACCAATCGGATCTGCTGATCGCAATCAAGATCCGGTTACGTCTCTGATTAACATTCGCTCCACACTGTGGATCGTAACGAAAACGCTAGCGTGCTCGTGCTATGATATATACATAGACATACAGCTCTTGAGATATATTGAATGTTGCAGTATAAATGCCTAAAGAAAATAGAGTTTATCGTTGTAGATCCTAAAATATTATTAATTTAAATCAGACGTGTTTTCCTAACTCATTAATCAGATTATTTATGTTTTTATATTTTTAAATATATATATATATATATGAATAGGTAAATTGTATTTAAACTTCTTGTTAAATCTAACATAACTTCAGTAACTATGCCATTCAAATGTGGACGATTAACAATGCAAATTCAGGTCCACTCAAAATGTGATGGTTGACTTTGTCTATAATTAAGTTTTGGCGTGCATCTTTCATTGAGATTAACAAGAAGTGCAATCATTCAATAAACCTTAAAGCTTGGGCAATCAAGTGCAAAAATGAGAACGACAGTTTTTATTTAGCACTAATCTTTTAACGAATTGCATAATTCAATAAATGCTCGAGCGTCCGGAGAATCCCAAAGGGGCCCCAAACGTCAGAGACCCGGCAGAGGAACTCAGCGGGTGGGTGTGGATAATGGGTGGTGGTGCGCAATTGCCGACAATTCCCATATATAAACGATCCCAGAGTGCACTATATACAATGTGTGCATAGATCTAATCGTAATCTCTCCATTTGCTCTGACAACACTTGATAAACGGGACAACATAGAAATGATATTGTTATTGTTGTTGTTGTTGTTCGTCTCCCCTGATTGTGATTGTGATTGCGGCAATTTGTTCATAGACGTCGATCATTAGCACAAATTCTTGTAAATCTTGAATCAGGTTAGCTATAGCGTATTTGCTGCTCTGGTCGTTAATTTGGTTTATCTAAAGTGTGCCGGAAATGTTTTGGGGCAAAACAAATTGATACGTTTATTTAATTATAATGTTAAGCAGGCGTCTGAGCTCTAGCCCGAAATAAACTATAAATAAAAGAGCGTGGAACAATTGAAAAATTAACCAACATCTTTTAAAGACAGCGATTGGTTAAGAGAGTCGAGTGTTGATTAAAAAGCCGAGTATGAGCGAATTAGAGAAGTTCAACTGTTAGAATGGTATGTAGCGAAAGAGAGTCATTAGATGGCTAGACAAGATGATCAAAGTAATTGTTGTTTTTGCCTGTTATCAGGCAGCGCTGTTTGGGTGATTACCTACAAATGTCATAATCACATGTTTGTCAGTGCACACAACACACACACACACACACACACACAGTGTGGAATGTGGAAAATGATCTATAGTCATATGGTGTTATGAATGCACCATTGAAGTGCTTTTGAAGCCCAATAGATTAATATTGATATTGATTGGTATTACGCAATAATATCACTACCTTAACAAGGCTCTATTTTGTGATAAGAGCGAGAAGGATTCAAAATTAAGACCATGTAGTAAGACCCCCGGACAAAAGGGCACTATGTGTTAAGCTATCTAGTTGACCGGTTAAGTATCTCATAGCAGAGAGGTATATCCCCATTTGAGCATGTTACTCACGAATACTGCTAACTAATTTAACCCAGAAGTCATTCAACAGCGATTTTCGTTTATGTCATTTACACTACAAAACGACCTAGTACGTCTTATGGAATCGGTTTCGAGATTATCTCGATGCTTGTTTTCCTTTTGATTTGTTGGTGTTGAGCACACACACACACATATCGGTTTGTACATATTTGTATGTGTTTGTCTTGGTTTGTCGGTGCCTAATTTGAGCTTATAGTTTATTTATCTGTATAATTAGCACATTTGATGTGCTATTTAAATTTCATTTTATTGCAATTATAGTGGAATAACCCTCAAAATAAATACGCTAAAGATTTATGTGATATGATATCCACACACACAGACACACAGACACACAGACGGAGAGACGGACACATATAGCTATGTAAATCACATTCGCCTTAATGCAATTAATCACAAAATCAGATTCGCACACTTGCTAACTCATAAAGCTCACATTTCTCGACATTTACGCACGTTTTGCAAAAGTGAAATAAAGCTACGTAAATACTAACACTGCATCTCACACACCGACCTAAGTATGCTCTATATTATCGGGGCTAGCCAACTATATATAAATATCAGATCAGACGAAATTTATGAACTGCAACAGACAAATAAATGTGCAAATTCTTATTAAAATTTTACAAGTTGCTGGTTCTACTTTGAATGGTTCCTGAGATCAATGCCATCAGTATTATACGATTTATTCATACAGTTCAAGACTTAGTCCAATAATCGTAACTAATTCAATCACAAAGTTGTGATGGCTTTTTTAAAAAAAGAACAGCAGTAGACTATGATGTTGAGAGCTATCTTTAGTTCCAAGTTGGGGGCGGTTGGGTCTACGCAAGTAGCGTTAAAATCGTGGCAGACAGTTTAGTTGTGTGATATAACGTGCTGCCGATATAAAAAACTGTGGTTTCGTTTTATATTTAGTTCCTACAATACATCATAAAAAGAACTCATAACTATGATATTAATATCAGGTGATAGATTTGTATTTTGATTTTTTTCTTTTGCCGGTTGCTGTTACGGATCTTAGTTAGTGTTATAAGCTTAGAGTAAGGGATACCCACCATAGATTTCATTGCGTTCCTTGAGTTGCTCGGCGCGGGTCTCCCTCTCCTCGCCATGCTCGATATGATAGTAGATGGCGGCGCCAAATAACAAGTATGATATATAGAAGAGGAGCAAAAGTATCCAACGGTTTGGCGACATGCTCCTCCTGTCGCTTCCTTTGGCACTGAGGAATAGGCTGCAAGCACACATAACAAAGACACACAAAAACGAACAAACAAACAAATGAGCCGGTTGATTTGTTTCGATTACCGCCGCAACACCTTGTAAATTGTTTGCTCACATTCGATTAGTTGAAACTGCAAGCACTTCAGAATCTTGACCGTTTTGTTATTGTTCTCTATGGTTGTATCAATGTTAATCGGCGCTTGATTACGATTGCCCAACTGTCTTATATGTATATACATATGTATATATGTAGATATTCTTATGAAATTCTTTAGGGGCAGCAGTACGCTACGGACTAAGTCGTTAGTCTTATGGGCTCTACGCCTCGGGCATTAACCAGTATAGTCAGTCACGTTGTCTTCGGCCTTAGTATGGGACAGGTGAATCAGTGGGTCTTAGGCAGTAAGTAACGGACTACTAGCTACTAGCATGGGTCCGGTAATAAGTGCGGTAGTGCTCGAAACATGTTACCCTAGATCATCTAACCATCAAAAAGATACATCTGTATGGGCATTACACGTTAAAAAAAATGTGGATCATCATTTTATTTCTAAAGGTATTGTTCGAATTTAAGAATTCTTGTTGCATACAAATTTTGGCAAAAATACAAATATAAACGCGAAAATAATCTAACATAAAAGTGTTTAGTTGTCTTAAGTCTATCATTCTTATTTAATTGCAAACATGATCTAAGTGTTATTAATTCTGTACATATAGTAGTTCTCTTTATTGCTATTAAAGTATATATCACATATATTTCAATTCAAAGACATTTTCAATTCAATTCCATTTTCAATTAAAATCTTTGTTTTTAACAGTGTTTCTAACGGGAAGAAACCTCTGAATGTTTGCGCTGCTTTGGGTTATGGTTGCTTTATGATTATGATCAAGCCCCAAAATTCATTGGTACTTTTTTTAGCGGGTCTAGCGACGTCATTATGGGCATTGCTCAGAATTTGGAGAGGCGACGTCATTTGAACGCACAGAGAAGCGCTAGTCGGCTTTACATATTGACACATCTAATCATATCGCCCAAGGCGTAAATGCCCAGTATTGCCGCTAATTTGTACGTAGTACTTCTCTTCGGTGTTTCAGGTAACAAATGGTTACAGCAACAGCAACAACATCAGTAGAAAGCAATTGTCATCTGACGATGGGCATGGCTTGTTATCTGCTTGGGATTAGGTTGCTTGGGTGACAAACGAAGGCTGCCTGCTTGGAAATGTACAGCGATTGGGTCTAATTAGCAGCTGGATGGTAGCTAACTCTGCTTGGCCCCGGATCGGACGTCACTAATTCTCGCTTCGTTACTTTTACTTCGATTTAGGCTATTCTGTGAATTACTGTTTTTATATGGGTGGCGATAATGATTACGGCCAAATATACTTCTTGCTAAACTATAAAGATAATTGCACTATCATTAAATCATGTTGAGGTAGTTCTGCTCAATAGACTCTAAATCATAGTTCAGTTTTTTATTTTTTATTTGAACTCAGTCATAAATAATAAGTAATTAAAATCCGGTATTATAGTATGAACCCATGTTTCATAACCGATCTTCCAGAAATGTATACAGTTGATCAGAGTTATGCACAGGAACCCTACCATTTTTAAAGGGTACAGGGTAATCCCACTTTATAAAACTATTATTAAATTTTTAAGTACAATTTTTTTCCATAAATATCTGGTTGATGTCATTATTCTGTGTGTGTTTATAAATAAAATTGCAGCTATTTACAACTTAACACTTAAGTATAATATGCGACATCAACAATGTAAACAATTTATGATATTGTATTATGCCCCATTGTTGTTGTTGTTTCCAGCAAAGTCAAGTGTTTAGTACTGATAATATTTCAGTGAATACAATATCATTTCTTCAATTATAATTATCAATTTTATATTAGTGGAAGAGCATTTTGAATGTTTTCTGAAATTATCTACGCGACATGTTTGTGTTTGTTTTTGTTGCTGTAGTTGTTGTTGGTTGAAAGTCAAAAGCCCACTGCGTATGGCACACAAACTGGGCTAAGCATTTTTGTTAACAATAAAATAATAAAAATAAATAAACGATTATATTTTGCCATTTACTGTGTATGACGCGACTTTGATTTGATTTGGATTTTTTTAATTTTATATATACAAATGTATGTATAAGCAACCAAACCTTTTAATAACCTCTATTTGTTGCCCTGTTTGATATTTTTTTTTTTTTGGGCTTGCCGCATTTTCTTTGGAATGGAAAATTGTGCACGCAATATTTAAGGTCTCAAAAAAATAAGCATAAAGAATATTACCAACACTTGTGATGGAAAAATTTGTTTCGGCAATAAATGACAGCAAGTGGCCTCAATCGACCCAAGACGAAAAGAATCAAAGATCAAATCTATGATCATGTAAATTAATTTACACAATATTTTAATTGTAAAGTGCGAAAAACAACAGAACATTTAATATAGCCATATAAAGATTACTAATTAATAGCCAACGTATATTGTAGAACAAAGCAATCGCTTCCCCATAAAAAAATGTAAACAAGATCAAGCTAAAAACAATCAAACCGATCGTATCAAATGATTAGAGCTGTCTGACCTCAGTTTGCCAACCTACTTAAGTACAGTTTTCGACAAGAAACAAAAGTAAACGACGCAGACGTACGGCTATATTCATTCAGATTGCGATTAAGTTGGACTTATATATGTAGCCTCGCAGCCAGACCCTAACTTGAACCCTATAAATGATATACAAATACACTGGCTATAAGTCTTCAATAGCTTTACTCTTTTGACAGGCCCCTGGCGAGGTTTCCTGGGTGAGTAGTAACTTGTATTCAGTTACACCGAAATAACCCATTTATTAGTTGTATTTATTTTATAATTTTTTTGTTGTTGTTGTATATTTTGTAGAAAGAAATGAATGAATAAAAAAATATTTACATATACTGAACGCTAAACAGTCGCATAATCAATAATAAATAGCAACAAATTGCAAATGAACACGTTTAGTAAATAATCACGACGTTGTCAATATGTCGAGAGGGTGTTTTGTTGTTATACCAAAGTATGTTCTCATGGCGTACCTAGTTGGCTTGGAAGAAGATGTGACTAGCCCACAAATCCGTATAGAGGAATAAATGGCATGCATTGTACCACAACTGGGAAGATACGTAATAATGCTAATTATGTTGACATTATGAAACAAACCATTTCACATACATGATTAATTGCATTTCGATCTATCAATGTCTCGTTCTGAGTCGAGTGGAGTCGAGTCGTGTCTTCTGCCTTCTGTCTTCTCACACATGTTGTTTGTCTTTTACTTTCAGCGATAAGAAACAATCCAGCGACTCTTAACTTTTGATGCCGCCTGTCAGCTGACGTAGAGCCAGGTTACACGACAATTAATAATGCCAACTGACAACGACAATCGAATGTCGATAATATAGTACAGCGATCGACCTAAATATCTAATAAATGAGTCTACTACTACAACACTATATAGTATATATGTTTGTATCGCTGAAGGATTTCAACCAATTTACACATACATGTTGCTGGCAACATTTGTGGCTAGCAACATTTGTGGCTAGCAACATGATAGATGGCAGCAGCAGCAGCTGACAAACTAATGCGCCAAAAAGCAGGTGATAAGGCGAAAAGTTAAAGTGACTTGCTCTGCATACTAACTTTAGTGATTACTCAAAAATTAGTAGCTTTGTGCTTTAGAACTAATTTAAATTATGTAAATATTCGAATTTCTGAAAAGTAAATTGTAAAATTTATTTATTTGTATACAGACAGTTGAACATCTCTGATTTAAATATATACTATAAGAACTAATCTAATAAATGTCGGCGTAACTACTTGACTTTAAAGTTTAGCTTAAGTTTTGACTTGATGTTACGTCAAGAAATCTTGATCTACATTATTAGCACGTTTCATTTCCTGACATGTTCGATTTTTTTCTTTATTTTGTTTTTAACAATCTTAACGATCTTTAATGTGGAACTGTGCTCTAGTTCAGACAGCACGTCTATGTGCAGCTTGAATGCATTATATACCTGCACTTATATATATGCACCTATATACATATGTATATAGCTGTAATCAATCTGCGGAGGCCTTTAGCCTCCGTAGACTCATACATTCTATACATCGACTGATATTTTGTGAATGAAGAATGCGCTTAATTAGCAGAATTGTTGTATTATAATGGAATTGTCCAGACTATACACTTTCGTTTCGATTGTGAGGGAACAATATGTAATTGTAGCCTAAGCGCGAGGATCTTTAAAAAGACGATTATCAAAATAAAAAAAATAACCAAAAATACAATTAAATTGAACCTTTTGTATAGTATAATTTGTTGAAATTAAGTTTTTTAGTAATTATAAAAGACAAAATGTCTTGAGGCCATTTATTTTTCGAGATGCATAAAATTATATTTCAATTATATATTTATAATTAAAAAATGCCTAGTCGCAATTTTGGTAGGGTTTGATTTTCACTTAGAAGTCAGCTTGAAGGATAAGACACTTTAGCAATTTTGGAAACAAATATTGATAATACATAGTCTGTTAATAACCAATACCAAAATTATTTTCTTAAGCATTAGCTTTCTTTATTGAGCCAAGTTATTAATTCAGCTTCGCTTTGATTGTGGTTTTTTCTTGGGACAGTAACATCGAAATCGAAAATATCTACTAAAATGTAAGTCTATATTTTTATGTATGTACAAATACATAAATACATACATATGTATGTATGCGATCTGGAGCGGTTCCTCTGATAAGCCGGTGAAAGTGACCACAAACACAGACAGACTTAATCTTATATTTATATAAGTAAGCACATCAATGATGATAATACAGCATATAATTTCGACACTCGTATCGGTCAACAAGGGAGGAATACAATAGATCTTGAGTATGCGTATGTTTATGTATTTGCGTAAATATGCCTTTATACAGTACTGGATCACAGTTCGTTAGCCTCACCATAAATCTGATAGTGAAGCGACTAACAATAATAATAATAAAAATAATCGTTGCCATAGGATGCGAATTATTATTTTTTATTTTTGTTGTATATTATCAGCACAGGTAAGAAGTTAAAAAAAAAATCCATAAACACAAGATCTATTATTTTGTGATTAATGATAAAAACTGATTTATTTACTTTGTTATCGACACTGGCAAAACAGATCCTTAAGCACAGGAGCTAAAATCGAATATGCTTGGCACAATTAACTTGTTTCTTCTGATGGACAAACGATTTACGTGCGGTTCGGCTTTGGCATAAATAATAATATTACGATACCCACTTTTAAGTAAATCCAAAAACTGAACAAAAAAAAATAAATTATTCGCACTGCACTTTGACAAAATTTCCTTTTGGCTCTGAGCCTGCTGCAAAACAGGAAAAAACTCACGCGAAGCGAACACGAAAAGAAAGATGCGATGCAGGAGAGACCAAAAATAAAAAATAAAATGCACAGAGCCGGTGATCACGCGACGAACAGGACGGTTACCGTTACACGGCGCGCATTGAATTGAAATTGAAGCGCTGCAGGCGACGTGTTGACACTTTTTGTTGAGTGCTTAAGTGTGGGTGTGTGTGTAGGTGTTTGTGTATGTGCTTGTGTGTGTGTATGTGTGTGGTGACGTTGATTTGTAAATTAAAATGCTTGGAAGCTCACGTCTCTGCTTCCACAGCCGCTGCTCGCGCCAGCTGCGCAGCCCAGCGAAATGACAAATTAGAATTTCGATGCGCGCTTAACGGTAAAACGGTAAGGTAACGGCAACGGTTATACGGGTCTCAGACGCACGCTATGCCGCTACAATACGCGATACGTTCATCACAAGACTGGGGAGCTAAAGCTCGAGTCTGACTAAAACACAGCACACAACTCCTTTGACGAAGCCGATCGGCTTCGTCTTCGTCTTTGATATATTTCGTTTTCGTTTAGCTCACTCACACTTGCTTGCTCTCTCTCTCTCTGGCACGCTCGCTTTTTAGAAAAATGTGTTAGATTTGTATTTTTTAAATTTTGTTGCCTATTTTTGTTTTGTTGTCTTTGGTTTTTTTAAAATTGTATTGTTAATCCCAGCAACGCACTCACTTTTGAGCCGAAATAACTCAAGACCCCCGATCGGAGTCTTTCCGTCGACTCGCTCGACGTTCGATTGGGGAATGCGACAAGTGCGATTCGTGAGAAGAGGGACGAATCGCTTTTGAGTGAGTGAGTGGTTTGTGTCTAAAGCGGCGACGATGAGCTGAACGCCGACCTGACACCACATCCCCCTCTACCCCCACTCCTCCTACACACACACACACATAGACACACAACCACTCAACATGCTCAGTTAGCGCACTCGTCTACTGTGTCTACTGCGACTAACTATTACACATATACATTAAAAAAAAAAAATTCGTCAATCGACAAAAGACAACTACGAAAATCGCGAACAGTTTTATTTAGCCATCTCCTTTACCCCCTTAGGCCCATAGTAATATCGACAGCAGAGTAGTGCTTACGTTTTTGCTACCAACGAATGGCACCGTACAACGATCGCACAGTGGTATAATGCTCGTGAGTCTAAACGAAAATTCGTGATCATCACCACAAATATGCTATTGTTTTAGCTGTGCAGGATATGCAATCGAACATCGCTAAGTTAAACCGTCGTCTTTCACAAAGAGACTATGATCTGCCGATAAGTAACCTAATTATCTATAAAAATATCTTAACTACATTGCAATAAAATATTTTTTTTAAAAAGCCATACAAAATTAACATATTCGACTTACATCTATCATAAATATATTGCTCTATTCATAGAGGATCTATGATGTTATATATAGGAACAAATTTTCTTACCCATCTATGTTTATCATTTTGCCTTAGACTTGGGCTGAAATTAATGCTTACATTTCTTACAACTAGATAACCACTGTGCCCGGGTAAGCATTGATTTCGGTTGTGTATTGTTCTTATGCTCTTTAGATGTTGTTGCTGCTGTTTTTGTTGTTGTTGGTATTTTACTGGCATAGCAGCAAATTTGTGAGCGCATTTACACACAGACGGGTCTCCGTTCAAACCCAATACTACTGCTTCAATACAAAATTAATGTACAACGGGGCAATGTGGAGCCTCCCCGCCCAAATGGGGGCCGATGCCGTTGCCGTTGCTGACGCCAAACCCAAACACACCCACAACAATACCAACAAATGTTTTGTCTGCGGATTTAGTGCTTTACGATGGAGGCGCTAAACTTTAAAGACCCACCCAAAACAGCAATGCAACCCAACCTGTCAACATATATCACATGATATGTATTGCTGATTCCTATTATCTGGCAGGACTGGCGCATGCGTAACGTTGCAGGATTCACTTGATTTCTTTGGGATCTGCGGACACTGTGCCTGTTGCTCTGTTCATCTTACAATAATATGATGGCACTGATTATTCGAGCTAAATTATCGCATTGTTTTTCCTTTCTTGTCCCCCACTTAGGACTCTAATCAGTTGAGTCAGCTTTTGAATGTATTGTAAGCAATATACAAATAAACTTACACGGAGCGAAAAAGTTCGAGCAAATATCAAAACCTTAGTGCCAAATTGTAAGAAAAATGTAAGTGCTCAAAATAAGTTAGGACCTCAGCTTTCCCTTTACTTTGCAAAATCTTCTTGTTTGTATTATTACAAATTTATTTTATATTGATATGCTTAATATATTGTTTTTTTTTTGATATTTTGTCCCATTTATATTTTTCCAAGCACGCCTGTTGGCATCAGTAGCAAGAACCACAACAAAAACAACAGCAAACAGCACTTCCACAGCAAAAGATAGTGTTGATGACAAACACTCGAGAAAATCATTCCTACATACGCATTCACATTTTCGCACTGGATAACAGATGCCGTTGTTGCTGCCGCCGTTTCTGTCGCTGCCAACACCTGCAACGTCGCCAGCTTGAGCTTAGTGATCGCAAACAAAACTCACGCTTAAGTGGTAGCCGCCACCACACAAACAAAAAAAAAATAATAATAATGTGGAGCAAACGGCCGCCGTTGTCGACCATGACAATGGCAATTGGTCAGCGGGAGTCAAGAAATGCCCTACGAAAGCGAAACGGGCATTTAAATGCAATATACACCAAACGACTCCAAAAAAAGTACATACTATAAATTTAGTTCCAAAACAAAATTTATATTGAAAAACTTAAATCACGTGCCTTCTGACGCACGCCACTTAATTCTGTCCGTTGCCTTTTAAGTTTCAGCTTGGCGACGACTTTGATATACGAGCTTTCGAAGTCCCCTCCCAGAAGATGATAAGAGAAAGATGATTAACTAATAATAAGTGGTATCTATTTTTGAAAACAAACATTATGGTTTTCATCTGGAGATTTTTGTACTTACCGTTAGAGTGTATTCGAAATAATAATAGAAATGTTACGCCTTTTTTTTTTTAATTTGCTTTTTTATTCATACAAATACTTTTTTTTTAATTTTCGTAAATAAATCAATGAAATCTTGAAAATATGTTTTTAAATACTAATGCCTCGAATGAAAAATTATATATTTATGCATGCTTGTTCTGCTTTGTTGTATATAATATGCACATATATATTTGTTACAAGCTTCACATTCAGATCGTGTAGTCCGGTATTAGGTTTAGAAGAAGGCACAAAACCGATAAGCCAAAATCAGAGCGTGCAAATAACTCATCTAGGTGCTAAAAGATGCAGTGTAGCCAACAAAAGAAGTGCGAAATTTCATTGAGAACGAAACTGAGATAAGTAAATGAGCGAGATATATACATATATGTACATAGAGAGACAGAAATTACAAAAGAGAAGAGCTCAAACTGGAACTAAAACAGTTAAAAATTTTGTAATGCTCAACAGAAATATTAACAATCAAAATCCGAATGCGATTATCAGCTGATAAATAACCATAGCGATCAGTTCTCTCTTTTCATTTTCAGCGATCTCGAAGAGAGACAAACTGCTCATAGTTATTACTGGGTTCAATTTAAATATTCATATCCGATTCTGATTTGGATTGTGATTCATTTGCACTACGCGTATATTTCTTTCGTCTTATCATTGATAAGTTTAATTAATTACTATCGAATTAGGTGCATTTGATACTTTGATGTATCGATGTTGATATCAACAGTTATGAAAAAAAAGAAAGAGAAACATAAACAAATAAAACCAGCTTGCCAAAGCGAATCAAGTGTATTTAAATAAATTCAAATGAATTGTAATTGATGTCCACGAACAAATGTCAACTCAGTGTTACCCGCGTCACTTACCTGATTTATAGATCGATCGAGGGATCGAGAACGTGATGGTCGCCAGGCGGCAGTGTTTCATATTCACTTAATACTTGCATACATATGTAGTTCTTGTTTGAACAACCTTCAGGCCAACGCATTAAAATGATAAATATTCTATTTTGATTGCTGAACTTCCACCAAATGTAGACGAATCAAAAAACTGTCAAAATCGTTTGACGTATGGATGGCAAATAAACCATGAATATGATCAGTGATAAATCAGTAAATATTAACCTTTACCTTAAGCATCGTTAGATACTTTTTACTTAAGATTTATACAACGGCAGAAGTTTCCAAAGGACGAAAATCGAATTGCACAAAAGATGCAAAATATGATTTACAACAGATGGGAATAACATATTTAAATAAATGAATTTGTTTTTTATGGAGTTGGATGTGCTGTTAACTTGTGGTTTTAGTCAATTTTATATAATGCATAATTTATAACATGTAAGAAGTCACACACACAATGTAAGAATCCTGCAACAGCTTTACATATATTTAAAGCACAGCCAAGAAACTTTTTTAAAGTCATCAAAACACTGTCTTCTTTTAGGATAAATCTATAAGCTGGAAAGCGACACAAACAAAAAGCATACTTTTGGTCTAAATATATGATATGTGTAGTGACCCTTTTCGAAAACAATTTTCAGACATTCTGAAAACCGGACACCTGAATCATTTTAAACGAAAGGCGAATGAAAGCGGTCTAAAAACGTGGAATCCTTAAAAGCTTGGAAACTACAGGGACGATTTGGAGCCCCTTTGGTTACTTGGTAGCCCTGGTCACTATCGCTTCTATATTGCATTGTATTTGTATTTAACACAAACTATAAATTGTTGTTAATGGCTCTAAAAATTGGCTTAATTGGCTATTATACATCGTAAACTTGGCTAGTTTTACAATTAGATATTAAAAAAAAACATTGATCATGAGCGTAAACGTTGTATTGCATTTGATATCAGTAATTGTTGCTTATTAGATACGCGATGTTGGAGATGATCTTGCAGCCGTTCTTGTGGTGCAGCAAATTAAGGCACGGATCGCGTATCTTCTCCTCGAGCAGCTTGATCAGCTCCGTCCGCAGGCACTGGACGAGCTCGGCAGTTTCGTGATTGTGCGCCTTCAATATTATCCAGCCGCTTTCGAGCAGAAAGAGAAAATCGCCATCGTGAAGCTCCACCTTGAAATCAGAGCCGGCGAAGAGCACGAGCGCGATGAGTGGCAGCATGGAGCAGTCGCGTATATAGATGGAACTGGTGCTAACTTTCTCCTGGTAGACCAGAAATGGTGCTTGGAACACAGAGACCTGTGAATTAACCGATGACGGATGTATGCGCACATAACCATCGCCGCGCGTCTTAAAACGCAAGTCCTGATGGCCTGGTTCGCGGGGCACAGCACCACCAGCGGTTTGTATATAGATGCGATCTGGTGTCATAATCTTGACAATGTTCGGATATAAAGCAGCGCACAGCAGCGAGGTAAGCAAGCGATTATTCTCACCATTCACATTCTGTTCATGTCCTGCGTGACGAGAGTGAGACTTGGATGTTGAAGTTTTCTTTTCTTTTTTGAGTTATTTTACTCACCTGTTAACTGTAGAATATTGTCGCTGGCATTTGGGCGTCTGCGGGGGACATTCACAGGCACAAAACCAATCGAGACGAGCAGCTCCAGATACTGATACTTAAGGTCAGCTATCGTCTCCAGCGTATTGATAGATAGATAGTTCTCGCTGGCATAATTGCGACTGGCACCATAATGGCCACGTTTCGCCACTGCAAGCCATTTCTGTAAGGGGAACATTTGGATAAATGTGTAAACTAAGTGTGAATTCAGTCAGATTGTAATACCAGCTAGTTGTTTACTCACTCGATAGGCATTGAGAACGGTTAAATGATCGCTGTGATCGAGGGCAAATTGTCGCTTGCGTTTGTCCGCCTCAACGCGCTTATTTAATGGACTGAGGAAGGGTGACTTGTTGCTAAGACAGGCGGCAATGGTTAGTACGCTGTCCAGACACTGGAAGATCGCTCCGTACAACATCAGTTTGCCAATGCGCACATCGACAGGCAACGCGGCAAGATGATGACCCAGCGGTGTTAGTTGATCCTCGGCATCCAAAGCGCCCACATCGCGCAGCCGCATTAGGGCGCCCAGGACGCTATCCTCCTTGGGCGCCTCGAGTGTCTCCAACAGAACAGCTAATGTGTTGCGTGACGCGAACGTCTGAAGTGTCTTGATGCGTAGTACAATTTGCTCGAGCGGCACACGCTGTATCTCGGGCACCGGTTGTGCCAGGATATGATGTTGATAGCGATAGCTGGTGTACAAATGAATACAAACTCCAGGCATGACACGACCGGCTCGACCCATGCGTTGTTTAGCATTCGCACGCGATACCCATACCAGATCTAGTGATTCCATATTGCGGTTCGAGTCAAAACCCTTCTCCTTCATCAAGCCACAGTCGATTACAAAGACGCAGTCATCGATTGTGACCGATGTTTCAGCAATATTCGTGCTAAGGACAATTTTCCGCTTGCCTGCCGGTGCACGCTTGAAAACCAGCGCCTGATCCTCGCTAGAGAGCGCCGAATGCAATGGCACCAGCACATATTTGCCAGCACGCGGCGAAAATATCGAGCTGTCCAGGAGTGCATTGTGCACTGACTGTATCTCCTGGAAGCCGGGCAAAAAGATGAGGATGCTACCCTTGTGTGGCCATTCGTGTTCGCCCTCCACAATGTACTTGAGCACGGATTCAATTAGCTCCGGATTTATCATCATCGGCTCCATGAGGTAGATGTTCTTGCATGTCGTCTTGCTGTAGTCTGCAATAACCCGAAACCAGAGAGATATAAAGGTTAACTGTAAAATCCAGATCGAGTTAAAGTATCATCTATAGATTACAGCTTACCCGAATAACGTGCATATGTTTCGGCTAGGGTAAGATTTTCGTCCTTGACCTTTTGGCCCGGCGGTTCACTCGATGCCACAACATCAGTAAATTCTAGCGCATGCTCCAGGGCATCCTGCTCCTTCTTCTTGAGCTTGCGACAGAATTTCGTGTCACATTCCATGACAAAATCACTCGCATCCAGTATATCCTCAAGAAACAGCTGCTGCACGGGAAAGGTGCGTCCCGGTATATCCAACACGGGAGCACCGCCAAAGTAATCGGAGAAGAGAGCCGCATTCAGTGTGGCGGACATGAGTATTATTTTGAGATCCTTGCGCTCGCGCAAAATATTCTTAAGTATGAGCAGCAAGAAATCCGAGTCCTGCGATCGCTCATGCACCTCATCGACAATGACGTGGGTCACATTGCTCAGCAGCGGATCGGATGCGAGGCGACGCAATAGGATGCCTGTCGTGCAGAAGGTCAGCCTTGTGCTCGCCGAAATCTTGTTCTCCAGGCGTATCTGATAGCCCACCAGCTGCCCGATGCGATCCAGCCTCTCGTTTGCGACACGCTCCGCAACACCAATCGCGGACAGGCGACGCGGTTGTGTGCACAGAATCTCCACATGAGGTAAATCCGACTTGGCAGGCAGCTGCAGTGCCTTGAAGAACCAATTGTCTAGGATGAATTGAGGCACCTGTGTGCTCTTGCCGCAACCCGTTTCACCGGAGATGACCACCACCGGTGAGCTATTAATCAGTGCCAGTATGTGCTCCATTTCAGCAAAAGCAGGCAGCTTCTTTCTTGCCTCGATGAGCTTGTGATATCGCTCATCACGACGTCGCTCGTTAAACAGATGCAGAAGACGGTGATTCTCACGCGCACATTCGGCTGCATTGCGTCGCTGGGTATTGCCATCATTGCGCGCCGTCTGGCCACGCTCATAGTGACTGGGCCGAGGCACTGTAGCCGCGCCATCCGCATTGCCATCGACATCGCCGCCATTGGGCTCCTCGTGGAAGAGCGAATGCTTGGGCGAGGGAAAGCGTGTGATGTCCAAACTGGCAGCCAATCCCTCATCCGTTTGCAGCATGTCACAGACGCTATAGACGCAGGGTGTGCCATACCGACAAATCTCACGCGCCTCCCGATACAAATGTCGAGCAAAGCGCAACCGCAGCTCATGCGGAATATCATGGCACGTGGTTTTCAGATAGATAAAGGGCGCTTCGTATGGATAGCGACTTCCGGGGGGAAAGCGTATCTCTACATGAAACCACAGCTCATTCTCATTCTCATCCAGATTATCGGCACGCCTGCGCTCGGGCGTACTCAGCTCCTCCGGCTGCGGCGGCACATGCGCAAAGCGGCACTTGGGCCCAAATTTACAGGTGCCATCGCGATCGAAATTGCGACAACGTTGCGGCGCCTTCTTCTTCTTGTCCAACGCTGCCTGGCGGAGAGCAGCTGCTGCCGCACTGACAGCTTCACGTGCTTTCCGCACCTCCGACGGACTGTGGGCAAGCAGATGCTCGATTTTGAACTTTAGATTCCATACGCTATTGTATTCACGCTCCTCATAGGCCCGTTCATAAATAGATTGAAGCGCCTCCTTCTCATCGGCACGCATATCCAGCAGCGTCGCGTCATCGATCACATCCAATGCCTTCGGCTCATCGCTGGGCACGCGCATGTAGTGTCTATACAGTAGTAGCAGCGCTGCCTCCGTATCGTTAGAGCAATGCTTGTAAGCCTCTAGGCAGTGCTCCGGATGAAATCCATAATTCTCCAATTTAAGCAGCGCATAGCGACGCAGTCGATCATCGTCGGCAGTGCTGCTTGGTCCACTGACGCCCTGCACACTCTGCACTTGCAGCGTGCCCCTATCCTCCCAGTAGGCGTGCTTAATGCCCTTGCCGCCACGACCTCGGTCCTTGTATTTGCCAATGTCATCCAGCTTAAAATCCGGACCATGTATTGAGCGCAACGTGTCCATTGTCAGCTGCTGTGACTCATCGCTTAATCGTAGCACGTGCAGCTCCGTTTTGCGTGATTTATTGTCTGGCACGGATTTTGGCACCGCCGGCACATTGCTACAGTAAAGGTAAATAGAGTGGTTGATTGAAGTTGATCAATTAATTATTTGTGGTCTACCCACGTTGTGCGCACATCGCTGGGCGGGCGCAGGTGCCAGTCATCGATCTGTTGACGCGAGAAGTCGTCCATGCCCGAAAAATATAAATAATGTACGCGCTCACGTGGCCAAAACAATGGTAAACAATTTCACAATTTAACCTAATAACCAAAATACCAAATGAGCACTTATTTCTCACGTCGCAGACATCCTTTCGATTTTCGATAACAGCAGAACAGCTGATTTATCTATCGATATATCTTATCAATACAACCTAAGTAGAATAAAAAACATCGATATGCGTTTACCCGCCTGATTTTTGAGTGTACCAACAAAATGGAAAGTTTGATCTGAATATTGTAGCAATATTTATTACCAATTGAACCATGGTCAAAGTAGTGAACCTTAATTGAATTTATGTAATTTAAATGTAATTTAGTTTTATGCTAATGAAAAATTAAAAATTTAATTGATACATCGAAATTTTTCAGTAATTTCATGTCGTATCTGTTATTATTAAAGTACCTGTTGAGTTGACTCTATACTCAACAGTTACTTTATTTTCTACTACATTAACAAAATTAAATTGGAATTCTGTGAATAATAAATTATGACAATAATAACTGTCTAAAATAAATGATTACTATTTTATTTGGAGTTTCACCGCGCGTAGACGCATTATCGTTTTGAATTTCATCTGCTCCATATCGTCGCTGCAATATCAGATACGTGAGTATTTCTTACATTTTATTTAACCGGACTTACCTTGCCAATTGGTAGTAACTTTCAAAGGTATCCATCTCCTTCAATACTGACTTGTGCTTTGCATCATTTACCTGGCGCTCCAGCTCAAATTGGACAATTTTATCTGCGCAAGCACTTTGAAGGTCTCTATGTGCTTTTCGCATATTATCGGTGACATCCGCCAGAGATATACCGTCCTAGTCGCAAAGATACAAAAATCAAACTGCAATGTATTATTTAAAATTTGTAGTTACCATTTCGGTATATTCATCATATCCCGCAGTATTGGTGTTCGCCTTATTTCCACAGACGACCATGTTACAATGGGCATCATATGCACGTAGATATTCGTTCTCAGATTTATACAGCTTATGGAATTGTACCAACAATTTCCCTTGCATATTATTGATGTGTTCCACTGTGAACACTATGTTTCCAATTGGAATGGTTAGACCGCTCAGCAGCCGCATCTTCTCATCCAGGATAACAGAAGATCTGTTTTTATCATAGGTTATGAGCTGATCGACGCTTTTGTTATCCGTGTCCTGCATAAAACACTTTATCAATAAAAACGAAGCCAATTACAATAATTGCTCGCAGTAAGTTACCGTATGTTCCAAACATAGCGTCACAAATTTTTTCAATATTTTAATTTCTGTGGCGTCACCAACATAATTTTCATCATCCATCACCTGCTCCGGCTGCTGTAAGCTTGCAAACTCCGCTCTCCCTGCAAAATCACACGCATTATCACTTATTTCTGACATTTTTACTGCCTATTCGTGAGATTGTGAAATACAATGGCGTCACTTTTGTAGGGCTGCCACCCAATTGACAACTTTAAGATATAAACTACAGAAGATGTTGCACGGCTCAGGACTGTTATTCTGTAGATTTGTGACGTCAGCCAGGCCATATTAATAGTATGGCGAAATAAACAAACGTAAATAGCAAATATTATTTGTTTCATCACAAATTTACCAACAACAATTCTGTTATTCATTCTGTATTTTCATAAAAATTTAAAATTAATGAGTAAAACACTTGTTAATAAATTCTCCCTCGTGTAACTTAACATAATAATTGCAAGCAATTTTAGAATAACGGACAGCTATGTTAACTTCCGATCTGGGTGATTTAATTGTATAGTCAACCTATTTGCAGTACAATCATGGAAAATTAATTCGAATAGAAAGTGATTAAGATTTTTAAGCGCGTTGGCAGAAACGACGTTTCGCTCCAGTGTTTTGCAAGTGGAAAACCTATTTAAGCCAAGTTCAAACAAAGCGCTGCGCGAACAGGTTTTACAGCGACGACATCCACGAGTCACCCACGGGCTTGTGCCGGAAAAGACACCGAGAACACAGGACACAGGAACGCAGCACTGATGAGGAATACTTTACTCCATGTCTTTCACAGCTGGCGCGTTTGATTTTATGCCACACACAAGCATGGGACCTTTGTTAGGGATATGGAATCATAGTCTCTGATTCCATACCCCTATCAAAGGTCCCTCGCCTTTACAGGAGGATGGCCTGTCGCCCAGGTGAGGAAGGCTGCCAACGACTAACGTCGTTTTTCCTTCTCTTTGACATGTTCATTCTACTTTTCGCTACATTATACGGGTAAATATTATATTTTCATAAAATTTATTAAAACATATACAAGGCGCTCAGAAAAAAAAATTTGAGTAGTATTTAATAGACGCGCTCCTCCAGCTTGAACATGAGTGGATCCTTGGTGCGCAGGATCAATTCAGCTATGAGCACTGGCGGCTCTGCCGCATTGCCCACAAACTCAATCTCATAATGACGCAGGACATTAGCGACAATCGTCTTGATCTCCAAGATGGCAAACTTCTGGCCAATGCAATTACGCGGTCCTGCCGAAAAGGGTATATAGGCATAGGGATTTTGCTTCTCGGCATTGGTAACTACATCAAAGCGTTCTGGCTTGAAGGTATTTGGATCATTGAAGAGGTCCTCACGACGGCCCAAATACAGTGGGGAAATGCCAATGTTGGAGCCAGCAGGAATAATTTTGCCATCTGTTTGGAAAACAAATATTGGCATTTGAATTTGAAATACAAATTACGTTTTTTTTATTTCATTAAGAAAACTTTTAATAGGTAGTTTAAAAAAGAAATAATATATTCAGAAAACTCACTTATTTCGCACTCCTTGAGCACCTTGCGTCCCAGCAGCGGCACCGATGGATACATGCGCAGCGTCTCCTTGATGCACAGATCAACATAGGACAGCTTGTTCAACATATCATAAGTGACCGGCGACTCCTTATCCTTGCCCATCACTGAGATAATCTCATCAAGACACTTGCGCTGGCAATCCGGATACGTTGCAATGTTATAGAAGAAGAACATTATGGCCGACGAGGTAGTATCATGACCCTCGAACATGAAGGTATCAACCTCCTCGCGTATATCCATATTGGTCAGTGGCTTGTCATCAATAGTCGACTGTAGAAGGATGTCCAAAAATGCCATCTTGCGCTTCGCACCCACATCTGCATCACCCGCACTCTGGGGCTCAGTATCCTGTTGCCCCGTACGCAACAGCTCCTCCCGCCGCTGCACAATAATCTTTTCCGTGAAATTGTGCAGGACATTGAGAGCACGTTTCTCCGCTCTGGCCAACGGAGTAAGCATGTAGGTCAAATCAAAGCGATAGAATATGTTGAACATCCGCTTATGCAACACCATCGATATGGTCTTCACGGCTTGGACATACTCCGAGTCCACATTGGTCTGTGCATTGACTGAGGCACCCATGGCGGTTTCTGTTTTGCGTTGAGCAAAGGAAAGCAAAAAGTAAACTTATTTATAGGACATGATCACATCGAAATAGACATATAAAATATAAGAAAAATACTGACAAAAAAAAAAATGAATTTTGTCAAAACTGAACCGATTTTAACAAATATATGTGTATATAGCCAAATATGTTTGACTCGTCAATAATTAATTCCCATGCGAACCCAAACTTAAGTACAAACGATCAAGGGGTATCATAAAGTTAGATAACAAAGCCCGCTGGTCGAGAATACCAACCACAAATTGTGTCCAAGGTGCACAGATTAATCCAATCGTATAGATTGAAACCCCTCTGTCCCTGCTGTCGCCGCTCTTTCTCCAAGTTGCTTAAAAGGAGTACAGATTGCCGCTGAAATATATTGACAAACTGATCGAGAATCTGGAAATGGAAGGCGGGCGTAATAATCCTTCGGCGCTTATGCCATTTGCGGCCACGACTAACAAGGAGACCCTCCTTAAGCCATGGCTCTAAAGCTTTATATTCGCCGGCCTTGTCATTGAAGAGAAGTGTGCCTAGAACGATCTTTATATCTTCGGGATTGCTCATGATCAAATTGAGCTCCGGACCCAGCCAAACCTTCAGGGTCATATCCTTGCCATACTTATCCAGGAAGTTGAGAACGGTCTGCACCATCTCATGTGGTTCTTTTCCAATGAAGTGATGTCCATGTCCAATCAAAGGCAACGATGGCGGACTGGCCAAGTCTCGCGTCACCTCGATGAGGTGCTTAAACTTCAGCTGATAGATGAGTAGACCCACAAATATGGCGGTCCCCAAAATCAACCCCAACACCAGAAACATATTTTTTTTATTTCAGCTGCAGCAATTGAAACCTAATTGAACACTAAATCTAAATCAAAAGCAAAGCAAAAATATTTCTGTTAGTTGAAATGGAGTGAAATCTAATCGCTGCGCTTATCCGTTTACAACAATCAGCTGCCAACGACTAACGTCGTTTTTCCTTCTCTTTGACATGTTCATTCTACTTTTCGCTACATTATACGGGTAATTATTATTATTATATTTTCATAAAATGGATTAAAATATATACAAAAAAATTTGAGTAGTATTTAATAGACGCGCTCCTCCAGCTTGAACATGAGTGGATCCTTGGTGCGCAGGATCAATTCAGCTATGAGCACTGGCGGCTCTGCCGCATTGCCCACAAACTCAATCTCATAATGACGCAGGACATTAGCGACAATCGTCTTGATCTCCAAGATGGCAAACTTCTGGCCAATGCAATTACGCGGTCCTGCCGAAAAGGGTATATAGGCATAGGGATTTTGCTTCTCGGCATTGGTAACTACATCAAAGCGTTCTGGCTTGAAGGTATTTGGATCATTGAAGAGGTCCTCACGACGGCCCAAATACAGTGGGGAAATGCCAATGTTGGAGCCAGCAGGAATAATTTTGCCATCTGTTTGGAAAACAAATATTGGCATTCGAATTTGAAATACAAATTACGTTTTTTTTTATTTCATTAAGAAAACTTTTAATAAGTAGTTTAAAAAAATTATATATTCAGAAGACTCACTTATTTCGCACTCCTTGAGCACCTTGCGTCCCAGCAGCGGCACCGATGGATACATTCGCAGCGTCTCCTTGATGCACAGATCAACATAGGACAGCTTGTTCAACATATCATAAGTGACCGGCGACTCCTTATCCTTGCCCATCACTGAGATAATCTCATCAAGACACTTGCGCTGGCAATCCGGATACGTTGCAATGTTATAGAAGAAGAACATTATGGCCGACGAGGTAGTATCATGACCCTCGAACATGAAGGTATCAACCTCCTCGCGTATATCCATATTGGTCAGTGGCTTGTCATCAATAGTCGACTGTAGAAGGATGTCCAAAAATGCCATCTTGCGCTTCGCACCCACATCTGCATCACCCGCACTCTGGGGCTCAGTATCCTGTTGCCCCGTACGCAACAGCTCCTCCCGCCGCTGCACAATAATCTTTTCCGTGAAATTGTGCAGGACATTGAGAGCACGTTTCTCCGCTCTGGCCAACGGAGTAAGCATGTAGGTCAAATCAAAGCGATAGAATATGTTGAACATCCGCTTATGCAACACCATCGATATGGTCTTTACGGCTTGGACATACTCCGAGTCCACATTGGTCTGTGCATTGACTGAGACACCCATGGCGGTTTCTGTTTTGCGTTGAGCAAAGGAAAGCAAAAAGTAAACTCATTTATAGGACATAGTGATACGATCGAGCCGATTCCAACTAAAATATGTACTGCCTGACGGATGTATTTCCAGTTTCATCAAGAAAGCTTTTAAGCTTAGAGAGCAGATCACATCGAAATAGACATATAAAATATAAGAAAAATACTGACAAAAAAAACATTAATTTTGTCAAAACTTAACCGATTTTAACAAATATATGTGTATATAGCCAAATATGTTTGACTCATCAATATTTAAATCCCATGCGAACCCAAACGTAAGTAGAAACGATCAAGGGGTATCATAAAGTTAGATAACAAAGCCCGCTGGTCGAGAATACCAACCACAAATTGTGTCCAAGGTGCACAGATTAATCCAATCGTATAGATTGAAACCCCTCTGTCCCTGCTGTCGCCGCTCTTTCTCCAAGTTGCTTAAAAGGAGTACAGATTGCCGCTGAAATATATTGACAAACTGATCGAGAATCTGGAAATGGAAGGCGGGCGTAATAATCCTTCGGCGCTTATGCCATTTGCGGCCACGACTAACAAGGAGACCCTCCTTAAGCCATGGCTCTAAAGCTTTATATTCGCCGGCCTTTTCATTGAAGAGAAGTGTGCCTAGAACGATCTTTATATCTTCGGGATTGCTCATGATAAAATTGAGCTCCGGACCCAGCCAAATCTTCAGGGTCATATCCTTGCCATACTTTTCCAGGAAGTTGTCAACGGTCTGCATCATCTCATGTGGTTCTTTTCCAATGAAGTGATGTCCATGTCCAATCAAAGGCAACGATGGCGGACTGGCCAAGTCTCGCGTCACCTCGATGAGGTGCTTAAACTTCAGCTGATAGATGAGTAGACCCACAAATATGGCGGTCCCCAAAATCAACCCCAACACCAGAAACATATTTTTTGTATTTCAGCTGCAGCAATTGAAACCCATTTGAACACTAAATGTTAAACAAACGCAAAACAAAACTCTTTCTGTTAGCTGAAATTGAGTGAATTCTAATCGCTGCGCTTATCCGCTTACTACAATCAGCCTAAATATGCATTTATTGAGTTATAGTGTAAAGGCTGTCTCGATTTTCTAATCATCGTTGGACTTTGACGTGTTGTCAATTCACATTTGATGGTCACGGTCTGGGTCGAATATAATAATAATAATTAAAAAACAATAATACTTAAAAGTATTCATTTTGAATGAACTCGTCTATCAAAAAACAAGAAGTTCTAAAAATTGTCGACATATTTTAATAATAATTAATTCTATACAGTTACTTCAATATACATATATATATATAGATGCGATATACCCTGAACCCACCTGTTGAAAATATCATAGTTTCATTGCCAAATTCGTAAAGTTTTGCACACCCAAATGTAAGCAGGTATGCAAAAGCACTCATTGCTTATGGCACTATCAACATGTCAAGAGTCAACATAAAAAAAGGCAGCGCATATATTTATTCACAAGCCCGAACAGAAATCACCGGCCTGCGACAAGTAGTCGCAGATACATATAATATATATGTGTGTATGTGTACACATAATTGTGTATAACGAGGTGCTGCAGACTATACACAAATATGTTAACTATCGCGGCGATTATCTCTTATCTGAGAATACGTTTTAGACTATAACTTGTGTGATTCATATACCATTCCCAGTTCATTTCCCAGTTGATCAGAAATATGCATATACATATTATAAGCCTCTGTATCGATATTCGTCAAACTGAGACAGTTATCGATCCAACAAAATAAATGATTTTTTTGTGTCTAGAAAATTATCTTACCAAGGAGGAGATTACTAATAATAAACTCTCTAAACTTGTGTCTAGCTCTAACGTTGGAGGTGATTTTACGATTTGATCGATTTATACAATAAGGTTTTGGAGCTGGAAGTGGACGTGACCCTAAAACTTACCACAGAGGACATCAAGGGTTAATAGATGGGCCGCGTGTCCCAACTCAACAAGATTAGTGCCATCGCTGCCGCGTGCCTGATGCAGTCGTTCCACCATCTGTCGCGTCTGTCTCTCAAATATTTCGACATATGACTCCAGGATGCGAAAATGAAAGGCGGGTGTTATGATCTTTCTGCGCTGATGCCACTTTCGTCCACCACTGACGAGGAGGCCCTCATTCAGCCAGCCACTGAGGAAGTCGTACTCCATGGCCTTGTCCAGCAGGAGAGTGCTGCCGAGAACGACCTCAACGTCTCGAGGCTTGAACATCATGAAGCTAAAGTTGAAGCCCATTTTCAGTTTGAAAGTATCACCATATTTTTCGGCCAGTTCTGCAATCACCAACGGCACCTGTGATGGCTCCAGGCCCAAGAACAGATTCACATTGCCTAGCAGTGGGAGGGTCTTGGGTCCTGGCAATAAGGCGGCCAATTCATAAACCCGCCGGCGGCGTCTCAGCCACGAACGCAATGGGAGCCAGCTGAGCGTCGCCAGCGCCAGAACAATGCAAACAGCGGCGATGAGCAGTGGCAGATAGAAAGACATCATTTGCAAAGAAGCAACAATTAGCGACTAAATAAATACACTCAATAATTCGCACTATGCAATTCGTCTGATGCCCTAATCAGCAGCAGATGTTAGGAGGTTATCTATCGGTTACTGATGTCTTATCAAGTTCCAGTTCAAATTGCTTTGCTCATCGGCGTGTTTAAAATTAGATATTTGGATTAAAAATAGGTTCCAAATATTTGGCCAGTGTGACGCCACGTCCGGACGAGCAAACGCATCGAGTGGGTGTTCCTTTGTTTTTCAGGTGTTTACAGTTCATGTTTTATTTTGGTTTCGGTTGTGGTTTTTTGTATTTGTAGTGGGAGCTATGACGTCGCTAGCGATACGACATAGGTCATGACAAATTTGCCCATATGCAATGATCTAACATGGGATGAAAGAGAAACAGAGATAAACAGAGAGAGAGAGCATACAAAAATGATAATGATAATGATAATTATACAAATTAATTGCGTTCTCTTGATTTTATTTTTGTGCGCAGCCAGCAGCAGCCTAGCCACATTGTTGTTGACCAATTGGTTTGGCCCGCAAATACACTGAGCGCAACAGATGGCCAAGAATCTTGCAGCTGCTAAACATATACCGTTAGATTAAGATTTAACATGATTCCATCTACAAATTTTGCAATTTAAAATTGATTTACTTAAAATTTAAATGAGTTGCGATAGAATAATGCGTTTTAAATAACTTTGCGACAAATATAATCTGATTTCCTTATGTAAATTTAGAGATAGATTAACTATATGCGATATAAAATAGCAAAAGTAAGTAAGTAAAAGTCTGATCTATAAAAATACTTAAACAAGTATTTCATCTGTATATTTTTTTGAAAATTAAATGAAATGATCCGATATGACGTATTTTTTATAGTAGTTTTTAATCTTTAGATGAACCCAAAAATACACACAAATCCTATTTATCAGCAAAACAAATAACCAAGTCAAACTGGGCGAGCTATATATACATATATATTATTATATATTAGCTATACACACTATATATTATATTATATAGCTCGCTTATAGCTTATATATACATATATATATATATATATATATATATATATATATATATATATATATATATACGATATGTACGATTGTGATTCATGGAAATCCAACAGATTCCACTCGATTACGTACACCGTAACAATGCCATAAAAAAGAACAACAACAAAAACAAGTAGGCGTCCTTCAAGCATGCCAAATTCCAAAATTCTTGCGTCGGTCGTCGACGTCATTTCGCCTCATGAAACGTAAATATTTACACATGTCTTACAAGAGTTGGCAATTTCTCACTGTCGGATATGTACATATCGATCGATATATATATCGTATCTACTCGCTACATATAATATACATATATATTATACATATATCTAGCTGCATGTGTGCACATTGGAATTTCATTGGTATTTCCAATTTTGTACATTTTGTGTGAGTTTTGCTTTTTATTTGTTTTTTTTGTTGTTTCTTTTGCGATTTTCTGTTTTAATTTCTTTTTGTAATTTTGCACTCTTGCCACCAGAGTTCAATGCGGCATGGAATTTTTTTTTTAAACTCAATTGATTTTATTTGCCGTAGATCAGTCATGCCACAAGCGAAAAGAAAGAAGAGAGGCAGAGATTGAGAGTTTCCTTGGCCATATTGGGCATTCGATTTGCACATGACCATCATGGGGAGAGAGGCCATCAGGGCCAAGACGTGCCTCATGGAGCACTCAACGTTTGATGAAATTGCACATACATATACAAATAGATCATAATAAGTGAAAAACAAAAACAACAACAATAACAATAACAGCAACAACGCAAAATTATAATAACAATTTCGCTTTGGCGCAGCACATTTTGCGTCATTTGGCGCGAGTGCTTTCAACACAATACCTCCGCCTTCCACCCCTACACACACACACACTCACATACGCACGTTTTTTTACATACATATGTACATATTATATATATAGATCGAAGCATTGGGCCATCACCAAAATATATTCTGCGCCATAATGCAAAATAATAATAATAATCGATGTACCAAAAAAAAGCAAGCCAAATGATTCAGAAAACCGCTGCGTATGCGCAATTTTCGCAACGTGTTGGCAGCCATCTGAATTAAAGGAATTTCCATAAGAAACTAAAATTTATGACCAAATATGGCAAACTAAATTTACAACTTAATCGTTTCATAATAGCACGATTTCAATTTAATGAATTTCCATTAAATTAAATACTTTACCAGTAATAGAAACTAAATATATGAACAACTCGTAGAATTTGAACTTAAACTTTGATCAACAAAATTGTGATCTAAAATTAAAGATATTAAATCATGTCTCAAAATGGATTCTACATTTATTTGTACCTATTATTTGTAATTGATTACGTTTAGTTATTAAGAGATATATATTATATATTATTATAATATTCAATTATATTTTTATCATATTATTAAATATAGTTCACAATTTGTTGGCCATCTTAATACGAAATGCACAACCACCGATGACTCATTTTGCATGTCCGCCATCCATCCTGCCCCGACCAGCCCCTTACGGGCCCCTCTCCTTGCCATTCTGATCTCTTGCGGTCCTGCCCCTTGCCCGTTGCGCATTTGACGTTTTTGGTTGCTATTTTGAAACAATTGTGTCGGCATGTGTCATACTCGCATACTGAGGCAAAACGACGAATACCTCATTGCATGCGATTATGCCGACTATCGTATATATTTTTGGCCCCGGGCTAAGTGAACTCAACGTATAGTCCCATATTCCGATATATAACATATTTACAATTATTTGTATATTAATTGAGAATTATTTACCTATAATACTACATACAGTTATGGACTAAAAGTAGCAGTTTTTAAGTCCTTAAATTTGATATAAGTATACACAAATCACTAGGTTTTCTTCTTAAAATTGTTCTCGCATATTCTAAAAAGTGTTACGAATTTTTTGTTGCTTCAAATTCACGTTGAAATTAAAATAAATAAAATTGAATTGAAAATCTCAGATAGGCACATCGCATAAATTTGTATATTTTCAATAACAATGCATTTTTAATAATGGTTAATTTTTCATATATATAATAATACAATACTAATAAAATATTATAAAATTTACATATGGTAAAATTGAAGTCTTAAAAATCGCTTGTAGCAATTTTCCAAAGTCATAAAGCATAAGCTTCCCCATTTCAAGAAAGATACTGGGATATATAAAAAAATATATTATAATATATATATATATATATATAATAGAATGCTTAAATATGAATCAGACAATATAAACATATTATTCAATAATAAGAATATGGCAAATAATTTCCTCAAATTTAAATTAATTTTGTTAATTTTTAAGTTGATTGATCTCTTATTTAGACGCCGAACCCAAATTGCACTTTCAGTTATGCTTATATTTATATATGTATTACTTGGCTAAACTATTTGCAAAGCATTTCGTATTTAAACCGTTTGCAGGATGTCAATGCTACGGAATATGGTTGAAATTGGTCAAATGCCAATTTTTGCAAGCGTTGCACAAAGTAAGAATTGTTCTGCTAGGCCTTTCAACGCCCGCAGATGTATCAAATAAATTATGCTCAAGCATTTTGTGGCACTTTTGCATTAAAATAAATATAAAAAAATCAAAACTGTTAAATAACATAAAATGTACAATACGAGTTCAAGCTGCAACAGGAAATCGCTGAAGCAAACGCATTTCATTCATGACTTGATTTTATTTATGTGTGTGCTCGTGTGGGTGGGTCCCGATGCCAAATAACCAAAGTTCACCCCAGCCATACAATACACAGGTTTGCCAACTTGTGACGAACTGAAAATTACTCTACCTGTTTAGAAGAAAAGTTAAAACAACACGTTGAGCATCGCTTAAAACATTTTACACTAATTTTTTTTTTAGTTTTTACCATTCTCGAAAAAGTTTCTTGTTTCCCACAGTAGCCAAACCTTAACTGATTTCCATATTTTATATTTGAAAGTGGTCTTCAACTTGTATTTTGACTGAATTGTTAAACAATTACATTTTCTAGCGTATTTCAAAGCTCTGAGTTAAAAAAAGAAAAGGTGAATTACAGCGAAAGTCCCAGCTTCGAAAAAAAATTCCAGAATTGCTTGACAAAAGCTAAAAATGGCCAGATTATAAAGCAAAAATATAAGTTTTCCTTTCCATATATATACATAATGAGCAATTGCCCAATATCGCCATGCACTTGTGGCTGTCAGGCAAACAGAAAAATACAACAACAACACAAAAGTGTTAAACAATGCATTTCGAATTTGTTTAATTAACGAAACTTTGTTTACACATATAATGCATAAATATTTATTCATGAGCCAATTTGACAAGCCAAGGCAGCTGAGCACGCTTATACTTAACGCATTTCTTTACAGGATCCCGATCCCACCCGATTCGAACCGAATCGAGGAGGAGCTGCGTTTCATTCTCAAATAGACAGCTGCCATTTTTGAATAGCATCCAACATTTTTGCTTATGTATTTATGTGTACACTCATGATCAAAATAATAAGTACTCTAACAAAATTTTGAATGCGCTAAGAATTGGAATGAATGTTTTGTAACTATAGCTTAATTATACACATAGCTACAATAAAAATTGGTGAATATGCCGACTAAGAAATGAAACAATGACGAAGCGTCTAAAGACATAGTTCAAACCACAAACACACCCATCAAGAGGTTTTTTTTTTAAATTAAATTTAAACAGAACTTAAATATTTAGACTCTGTTCTAAGCATTTGAAATGCATTATTTTGAAAATATGTACGAGTGTGCTTATGATAATGACTAGAATTGTATGCAGTTTTGCATAGTTGCAATTCCCACTATGTATTCGCAGCATAGTGCTCTACTGTCGCTGATCACTTGCCCAATAGATGAAACAATCTATTTTTGATTGTCTTTGGTTTTTTGCTAGACAAGAACGTACGAAATGGGGTGTGTTGGGGTGCTATGTTGCGATCACTTCCGGTTATTCCCAAAGGCAGAAAAGAATTTAAAAACTCCCATTTGTATAATTTTATTTTGCATGCTTGGCAACAGGCTCTCGCTTTTCACTCTGGCCCGTTTATAATCAGTACTATGTACGTACATGACCCCAAGTACCGATCAGATTCAGGTTTCTATTACATCGCTGTTTCTCTGATTGGATTGCGGTTATGTGTTCAGTGTCCTAACCCTAACCCTAACCTTAACCTCCCAGCAGAAGAAGCGAAGCGTATCGAGCGCCGTTCTTCTTGAGATCAACAATGCATAAAGCGAAACAACTCATAAAAATTGCATTCTTTTTTTTTGATTGTTTTAATTTTTCTTCAAAGTGGCAGGTGTTTTTGTATTTACTAAGTGGCTGCCAGCATTAGTACTCTGTACTTAAAAACATATGAATAACTCTTGCAACTAAAAGCTTTATGACTTTATATAAACCATCACATCAGAAAACCGATGTTAAACCTGTTTCTACAGTCATAATTAAATAGAACGCCTTATTAAAAAAGGCGATGCCAAAATTGTATCATCAATGAGAAGAATCTGAAAAATAAAAACTAAGAGTACCTTTACTAGAAAGTACAAAACAAAGAAAAGTCAAAATTTACTACAAAGAAAAACAAATTCCAGAGCAGCGTTCCTGTTATAAGATATCAGCCAGTAAAACGTTTCCGAATGTATTATTACGAAGCATACAATACATGCACACATTTTACGTAGAATAATTAAAAACCGAACAGAAAGTTTAGCAGCGATGTCTTAAGAAATTAGGGGTTATTCTATATGGATGTACTAGCTTATGGGCCAATTCCAAATGTTTTTAAAATGTAAAGCAATAAACCGCAATTATTTGTACACAGCGAAAGTATCGATAACATTGGAACATAAGAAGTTTAACTTCCTATTGCTGTTGTAGGTCTTAACAAAAATAATATCAATTTGTATAAACTGTAAGTTTTTAACTTTAACAATTGATTAATATATCATCTGCGTTATCACTACATTGTATTGAATTGAATTGTATCGTCGGTTTTTTTTTTTTTTGTTTTTTCTGATGAGCGTAATAAGAAAAGCTATCTAAAATTAAAAGAAAATGTTGAGAGCAGCTGTGGAAACTTTTGACGACTTGCTTTTTGTATTGATGCGCGGAGAGGCACTCTATGAGAGAGTGTGTGTGTGTGTGTGAGAGAGTGAGTGTGTCTGTGTCTATGTTGCCCACGGAGCAGCTATAAAAAGAAAGCGCGCTCGCTTTCAGCGCTCACTTTTGGTCCCAGCAACCAAACGGTGTACAACAAAATATCAACACAGAAACGCAAAAAGAATTAAATTGAAAATATTTCTTAGCGGTTATTTCGTGTTCTCTTTTTTTACATGTTTTGTATAAATAGTGTTGAAACTACTTAAATTATAAACACATACATATTGCTCAAGTCCAAGTGCATTTGCATTGAAGTGCGAATACGTAGTGTAACAATTTAAAGGAATTCCATAAACAAAGCGTTCAAAACGGAAGCCAAAAAAAGCAACAACAACCATTTAAAGTGAGTGCAAAGTTTCAACGTAGAAGTTTTGCCGCCATATTTTAATTATTGCCATCCCGTTTGCTACTCTCTACTGGAAACCGATCGATTGTGTAAACTGCTTGAAATTCAGCTTCGATAAATCAAAACCAAAGAAATGACTCTCGCTGATAAGCAGCAATTGTTGGGGCTCTGTTGTTGTGGAGTAGGAGGGAGGGAGAAGGGGAGGAGGGTTGCGGAACAGAAGCTGGGCTAACCGGCCAGTTTTCCAATGAAAAAAAAAACGGCAAATTAGAAATTTTCTAGCTCAACTGTGCCTTGGCATTGCGCATGCGCAACTCTGCAGAGTTAAAAGTTCAAGCCAGCTGGCCCAGCTCTGTTTCTGGGTTGTGTGTGTGTTTTTGTGTATTTTATTATTTTTGCTGTTGCTTCTTTTGCTGCCAAGTAATTTAACTTTGTTTTGCTTCTTTCTTTTGGGGCCGCTCTGTTTTTATCTATCAACTTTTTTTTTAATCTTTTTTCTGGTCTTTTACTATGGTTCACAAAAGAAATGGTGTAGCAATGCTAGGGCAAAAAAAAAATAACAAAAACACAATGGGCGCTCAAACGAAACAAATTTTTATTGTTATTATGGGTGTATGTTGTGGTTGTCTTTTTCATGTAGCGTTTCTTTTCCGTTTAGTTGTTTATTGCGTTTTTTTTCGATTTTTTTTTCTAACGTTTCGCAAACTTTAATTGGCCTTTATTTACATTTACAGTACCCAAAGTATTTATTTGGCAAACTCGAGGTTCGACAATAGAGGCGAGACTGGCTTTCTTGTGACACGTGAATCTTCTTGGGGAACGGCTGCCGAACGCTTTTCTAAGTCAATATTAACAAAACAGGAACAACCCAATCCCAGTAACAATATGGCCGATGTATCGCATGAATTGGGCGCCCTGCGTTTTGTAGTGGTAAGTAACGAATCTCCACCAAATTTATCAAGACAAATTTCAAACTCCAATTAATATTAGACATTATTAGGCAAGCCTCAAACTTGGCACCTCGAAAATGTGGTTGAATGTGGTGCACAACCTTAAAAAAAAACACTGAATATATTTACAAAAAAAAGAAAAGAATTTCAAACTCTAATTAATATTAGACCTTATTTGACAAGACTCAAACTTGGCAGCAAGAAATATCTTGGAATGTGGCGTAGAAAATTAAAAACAATAAGTAAAATATATTAAGAAAGAGAAATTTGCTTAGTTATTTTTATAATTCCCATGAGAAATATTATTGTATTGCGAATATCTCGTGCGACAAATGCCTGAACATTATTTATGTGCGCATAAAAAACTCTCGAAAAAAATGGGGAAAATGGAAAATAATAATAACAAACCACAAGTCCACAAGCCAAGCAAATAACAATACTAAGCGTGAAAAAATGTCGCACAGAATTTGTATTTTCATTTCTGTGTGAGAAATTGTTGCTGTTTCCCAAAAGTCAAAAAAGCCAGCATGATTAAAAATCATTAAGTATTATAATAAAAAAATTAGAAAAACAGAAACAAAACTCGAAACAGCAACAAAAACGGTTTTCCATTTTATTTGCTTTTTGCTTTAATTTGTCGCCACATGAATTGCCAAAAGAGTGAATACATGCAGTATGTATGATGTATGTGTATATATACATCTATATATACACTCGTCTACGTTCTATATGTATGTATGTATGTCTGTGTATACTTTGACTGACAAAAGAAACAAAAATTTTTTGTCGCACTATGCAAAAGATCAAAACACGGAAAAATTCTTGGCAATGACCATCGTTTGAGTTGAAATAGCTAAATGTTATGTAGCCTCATATACATACATACATATATACATACCAAATACGTACTAGTCTATGTAAATATCTATGTATGACTTTATGTATTCTATATTAAATGCGACGACTTCTGCTGAATGACAACGGCGCCGCCAAAATGCTTTAGCTCTATATACTACAGGTTTAAGATATAACACACATACATAACATAAGTACCTACGCAAGCAAAAGTGTAGAAAAACTTCTTCTTAGCTTTTGTTGCGGCCGCTCGTTTGAACCGGTTCGGTTCATTGGCTTTGCCATATAAATTGTATGCTTTAGTGCAGTCATGAAACATATACATTTCATTTCATATCACGTGAATATTTCTTTTTTTTTAATATTTTTCACTAGCATGTGAAAATTTGTAAATTTGTATTTCAATGGAAATTTCTGCATTATGCTTAACATTTTCACACACGACTTTCACCTTTGTTCGAATTTACTGCACATCAAAACCACATAATAAGTTAGCATACATATATGCACATACATATATATACATATCCTATATAACTTTCAGTCTTATTGCCAAATTCGTATACTTAACATTTTCATTCATCGCATGGCGCTTAGCTGCGCATTTTTATTTTTTTTATATGAATGAAAATTCATGAAGGAAATTAGCTGGCAGCCGAAATTGATTGAAGAAATTTTGGATATTGATCAAAAAGGAAGACAACAGCGCCATTGACAACGTCATTGCCTGGCTCTTCTATTTGCATATATTAATTATTTGCTTTTTGTCACTGTCAATCCAAATTCGCAGTTAAATAAAGCAAACAGCTGGCAAAAGTATACATATGCAAATAGTATGCATATATGTGGCAAACAACAGTAGATCCGCTCGAAAGATTTATGCAATAAACTTAACAAAACTGAAAGACACATTATTCAAAAATTATTCACAGAAAAAAACCATTCACACATATTTCGCCAGCTCAAATTGGTATGTTATAAGAAATGAGCCACAACAAAAATACATTTACAAAATTTTGGTTGTGAAGGCCGTTTGCTGGCTTTTATTTTAATTCTATTTCTTTGGTTTTTAAGATTGTTTTTATGAAATTTAATTTCTTTGTGTTCGCTGACTGGCTGCTTGAGGAAGTGATAGTACATTATATTCAAACTACATGTTTTCGTCAAAGTTTTGTTTTTATTTATGGGCCGACATTTGCACATTCTTTTCGTCCCATTTGCTTTTGCACTATATTTATGTCTGTACATGTGTATATAGCATGTAAACACATACATGTTTCGCTCATTTCTAATCTATTTTGCACTTATTAAATGAAAAATGAAAAATGAAAGAACATGTTAATCTGCTGTTATTTAATTACAGCCAATTTATTAAACAACTTGCCGCGTGTCGCGATTTTTTCGAATTGATTCAAGTGCGCGCCAAGTTAAATGCAAGATAAGCCATCTGGCACGGTGACAGAGTTACTAGCAATTAACAGCCTGGCAACGCCAGCCAGATTGAGTCTGACTCTCTTTTGCATGATTATGGCTTCACGTTGCGACGATTTAAATTGAAAGAATATTTTTGTTATGCACTTGCAGGACTCGCCGCTATCATCGAAGGTGGCCATGTTCAACAATCAGGCGACACAGCATAAGCAGTCGCAGTTATTGAACCCCTTCTCGCATGATGGCCGATCCTCATCCCCAAAGCCGACTTTCTCCAAGGATCAGTATGGCAAACCACTCGCCGGCAGTCTGACAGAGATGCGTGGCCAAAAGGCCAATATGCATGTGTTGAAGGAAATGCTCGAGCTATGCCAGATCATTGACTCCGAGGGCTATCAGGTGAAGGATGAGCCATCGATGCGAGTTATTCCATTCGGAGAGTTGTTTAATGTAAGCTAAATTTCGCGCATCCTCTCCAGCTGCTTGGTTAACTTTCAACTGTTTCTCCTCCATCTCCTCAGATTTACAACTACATTTCGGACAAAGTCGTGGGGATACTGTTGCGCGCTCGGAAGCACAAATTGCTGGAATTTGAGGGCGAGATGCTTTATCAGCGTCGCGACGATGATGTGCCCATCTTTCTGCTACGTCCCATTGTGGAGATACGTCATGAGCTGACATCCAAGATTGATGAGATCAAGCGGGGCACAAGTCCAGCGCCACAGTCGACTTCAGTGTTGCTCGATAAAGCAGCGCATGAGAAAAATTTAATAGCGCTGAATTCTCGCACACCATCGCCGGCGGTTAAATCCAAGTCAAAATCACCATCGCCCGATGTGCGAACAGCATCTCCAGTTGCAGAAGCTGCTCCTGTTGCTGCAACTGCTCCTGTTGCTGCAGCTGCACCTGTTGCAGCAGCTGCACCTGTTGCTGCAACGGCTCCTGTTGGTGCAACTGCTCCTGTTGCTGCAACTGCTCCTGTTGCTGCAACTGCTCCCGTTGCTGCAACTGCTCCTGTTGCTGCAACTGCTCCTGCTGCTGCAACTGCTCCTGTTGCAGTAGCTGCTTCTGTTGCAGCAGCTGGTCCTGTTGCAGAAGTTACACCAGTTGCTCCCATTGCAACAGCAGAATCTCCCGCTGTTGCATCTCCAGTTGTAGAAACAGCTTCCGCCATGTCAGCGCCCCTTGTTGTCATTGATCAGCCACCGCAGACGGATATGGAAGCCACAACAGCGCCAGCAACAACAACTACACAGCCAGCAGGTACAAAGGTTGGGAAAGTGGAGCATATTGAGCCGGCAGGTGAAACTCAATCACAAACAGTGCCTAACCCAGTGGAAACAGTCGAAGTGGCTGCTGCCAGTCCACCTGCTGCCAATGAGTTGCCCACAATTGTAGTCGAAGCCAGTGCAACTTATGTGCGCACAATCGTCGTGGATCAGCAACAAGGGCAGCAGCCAGTGGCGGATCAGCCGGAAATACCTGCAGAAACAACTGCCGAAAGTGCTTAGAAAATAGCAAAGCGGACTGTGTTTTTTTAATGGGGAAAATATTCGCAACTACTAAAGCGGCAGCTTTAAATGTGCAGTAATCTAGTTTTTAAAGCCCTAGTTTAAATTAATAATTAGTGTTAAACAGCACTGAAGACAGAGCGCGAGAGAGAGCAACCTAATTTATAAATGAATAATGCACACGTAAACATATATCAAGTAAATGTAATACTTATATAGACACAGTATTATATAAAACTCATACTTATTTAATGCATGGTTATTATATAATATGTTGGTAGTAGTTTAATTACAAATATATCAATAAATTAAAAAAATATATATTCAAATTTACAGCGCGAAAATTGGCTGGGCTGGCAGCTAATGCGTTCAGCGTTTACAGGTCTTGACTGCGACTGGACAATATTTCCATTTTCTGAATTTTGAAAAGTCGCCGATTAATAAAGATAATAATAATATACATTTGTATCTGAAGGGCGTTGCCACAGCGCAATCGCGCGCGCTTTTCGCAATTGGCAGATGTGGCAACGCTCGCAGCTTCCACACACAGCTGTTTTATGCCGCCTTTTGGCCTATTTGTGAACAGAACAATATATCGCACCAAAAGCCGCGAAAAAATGCGAAAATTCACAGCATTTGCGTGCGGCACCATTGCCGGCCTCTCAGCCTACTACATTCAGCGACTGAACGATCCCCAGCTGAGGGTTCACAACTCGTGGACGAACAGCGAGACGCCAATTAGCGATTGTGCGCTGTGGAACAGCAACTGGGATTTTCGCGATCCAAAGAGTCTGGTGCGGCCGCTAAAGACTGACAATCCGCAGGAGCAGAATCGCTACAACAGCGAACTGGAGAAGCATGTGCCAAAGAAAGCACGTCACATAATACTGATCCGACATGGCGAATATCTGGATGTGGGCGACACTGATGATACACACCATCTGACTGATCGCGGCCGCCAGCAGGCAAAATATACCGGGCAGCGTCTGCACGAGCTGGGCATCAAATGGGACAAGGTGATTGCCTCCAATATGGTGCGTGCCCAAGAAACGGCCGATATTATACTCAATGAGATCGACTATGACAGGGCCAAGGTGAAGAACTGTCCATTTCTGCGCGAAGGTGCTCCAATTCCACCACAGCCACCCGTCGGCCACTGGAAGCCTGAAGGATCGGTGAGTAATCCAGAACTGTAGTCTATGCAACATACAACATGCAGTGCCTTTCATAACTTCTACATCCAGAAGAATTATATTATCTGAACAATTTGCAGTAATTGACAAGAGTTATATAATACTGAAAGCGAGTTGTGCCGACGATTTAATCCCCAAGCAGATATTGAATCTTGTCAGTTAGAGTTGAATATATATATAGATTGAATCGGACTGTATAACCACTGCCCAATTTTTTCGTTTTATTTGCAGCAGTTTTTCCGGGATGGTGCCCGAATTGAGGCCGCCTTCCGACGCTACTTCCATCGTGCCTATCCGGAGCAGGAGAAGGAGAGCTATACGCTCATCGTTGGCCATGGCAATGTGATACGCTACTTTGTCTGTCGCGCCTTGCAGTTTCCGGCTGAGGCATGGCTGCGCATTAGCATCAATCATGCATCAATCACTTGGCTGACAATCAGTGCATCCGGCAATGTGTCCATCAAGTATCTGGGCGACTCCGGCTTCCTGCCAGCAAAGTTACTCACGAATCGCATACCCCGCGACGCCAAGAATGTTGTCTAGTTCTACTTGAGGTCGAATTCGTTCCGCAAGCCGTTGAAATTATATTGTATTCCTTTTGAGAAGGCTCATTCGCAGTTACAGCTCAGATTAGGCAAGCACAATGATATATCTACATATTTACACGTCTTGTCCCTTGAAATCTAGTATTTTTTAAACGTATGTACGTAAATAAAATGAATTTAATTTTGTATAGAAGCGCAAAAAATGTCTTACATTTAATATAAATTACAGATGCGCTGATTCTCTTTGCGAAATTCGTGAGCTGTAGATTTACAGATAATAAGGATTAGATGCTATCTCATCTCACATATATTCAACAAACAAGAACAAATAACGTAACATGAGTGCAGTCGTAAACTTGGATAACGGCTTTATGCAATACGTAGTTCACTTGAATTAATTTCTTGATCAGTATCGTTCTGGTAATCGATAGTTGCTGGCTATCGATATTGCCAGCTGAATATGTGTAGCTAACAAATTTGCCGCTAAAACGCTGCAGTTCATGTGCTGCCAATAAAAACAAATGATTATAATAATATTCGAGTCCTTGCATTTACCATGGACTATGATCTATTCCAGTCAGATGACGATGAGGACATTCTGAGTGCCTATTTGCAAGTATCGCAAAAGTTACCGCCAGAGCCGCAGGTGCAGGTGCAGCTGCAAGTATTGGACAACAATGAAGAGTTGAATGCGGCTGCTGATGACGATAGAGATGCACTGGACATGCTGCCCGAATTTAACTGCAGCGGACGGGATACGAGCAGGGCTTCGAATGATTTGTCCAACACGGGATTTGTGCGAAATGGCTATGCACTGGATGCACCGGTGCCACGCAGCCGCCTGGACAGATTAAGCTTTGATTTCGAAGAGGGACAGCTGCAAGTGTGCATGGTAGTGCGTTATCTGCAGGGCGAGGCGTGGTGAGTATTAGTCCGAGTGCGTCCTGTATCCTATAATCAGAATCGAATTAATTCTAGCAAGAATATACAGAAGCTATGCGGAGCCGTGGCAGGTCAGCAGCAACTTCAATCCAAATCCTCGCTAAGTGCTGCCGCTGCCAGCTGGTATGAGGCACGTCAGCAGGTCACACACTTCTACCATTGGCTGCTGCACGACGTGCACATATCGGAGCAGTGGCACCTAATCTCACCCGGAGTTCGGCAGCTACGCGAGCTGCTCAACAGTTGTCTGGATGCGGCAGCATGGCGTGTCCTCTATTTTGCAGAGCATGTCAAGGGCAATGAGTGCCAGGCGCCTGCCTATCAACTCTACCACGGTGCACTTGAGTGGCGTCTGCTCGATTTGTGCCTGCAGCGAAAGCACCAAACTACAACTGGGGAGGAGGAGGAAGAGGCTCAGTTGTGCTATCAGACACAACTAGCGCGCATCTTAGATGATCTGGTGCTTTGCGCCAACTATCACTATCGTAGCAAACACAGCGCTGAACTGTTGCACACTTCGGCATTCGTGTGCCGCTGCAGCAAGGAACTCTGGCTGTTGCTCCATCAGCAAATGGGCTTGGAATGCGCCTTCTGGCCACTATTCCATAGGGCGATGCAGCGACACAAGACGCAACTGCAGCGTATGTTTTCCACTTGATAGCGATGTTTTTTTTGTTAACCTTACATTCAATTTTCTTGCAGTTGAGTGTGGCAACAACGCTACTGCCTTGGCTTACCACGAGTTCTATGCCTGGTTGCGTCTTAGTCTCGCTCGCTTGGCTGCTTATGGCACAGATGGCTTGCAGTTGAGCAAGCCGGCAACTGTCGGCGCAGAACTGTTGCAGACTGGGAGCCTGCTGCGGCAGTTTCTTGCCTGCCAGCCGGATGAGCAGCAACGTCGCGTTTATTTCTGTCTGATAGCGCCTCTGCAGCTTCGCTGGGCACAGCCCGATACGGATGTGCTGTGCCAGCTATGGGAGTATCTGCATCGTATGCTCAACTCCAGCTTTAGTATGCAGCTGCTCGAGCAGCTGCCATTGATCTGCACAAGCGGCGCTGCCTATGTGGAACGCTATCGTACGCTGCTCGCCCGTCCGCAAATGGAGGATTTAAATCTGAGCAGCTTTACGATCTTTGTGCTGTTGTTGGGCAAGACGCTGCAACAGCTGCCATCTCTGGGACGTGCTGGAAATCAAGCGCAAAAGCTAATGGGTCGTATCTTTAGCAAGTTTAGTGCCGCCAAACTGTTGGCCTTAAACGAATCCGGCATACATCATGTGATCGAGTTATTCCTTTGCCTGCTGCTCACATATTCTGAGTTTGGCGAACTAGTGCCCAAGTTGCGTGAATTACTACTCTGTCTGGCGCTGGACAAGTTGCCGCCGGCACGACGTCAACTGGCTGCCAAAGGACACATGGCCCTGTTGCTGCTCCATGCGCAGCGCCGACAGCCGATGGAGGATTATGTGAGCAAACTGCTGGCTCAATTGGCAGCCGTACGCAACGATGTTGATGTCGGTGGCATCTTTGGGGCGACGCTGCAACACATCTTCGAGCTGGCCGAGGATTGTGCACGTGGTGAGCAACTCCTTGTGTCCTCCTGGCTGACGCACTATCTGGAGCACAGTGGGCAGGCGGCACAGGAGCGCGTCTGGCAAGCGTTGCATCTACTGTGCCAAAAACTAAAGGAAAATCCGTCGAGTGCCATGTGGGATGCACTGCAGCAGCATGTACTGCCACAGTTGCGACTGCAATATGCCAACGGCTACAGCGTCTGGTTGCCCAAATTGGCGGCCGATTTTGTTGCCCTGGACAAGGATCGCAAGTTACTGGAGTTATTACTTCTGGGCACCGAGCCAGCAAATACGGCCGCCAGTGCCCAACTGCTGCTCCATGTGCTGATGCAGCAACAGGATGGTGCTGTTGCTGCTGTCGCACCTAGTGTGCTTGTCATCCAAGTGTGGATTAAATCGCTGGTCCTGCTCACGGCACAGCATGAATCCGTGCTGGCCCTAACGCCACACGTTGCCCAGCTGGCAGAGTTTCGTGCGCTGGGATTGGATGCTTCGTCGCTGGAGGGCCGTGAACCGCTGTGTGCCTTCTTTGGCGCCTTGGGTCGTCGCGCCCAGCAGCAGGATGCAGTGGCGCATGTCCGCATGCAGCTCAGCCACAAGTTGCATGGCTATGTGGCGCACTTTGAGCACTGGCTGCCCCCAGCACTGGCGGAGCAGCGTCCGGAGATTGGGGCACGGTTCTATAACTTTTTGGCCATTGTCATTTATAATTGCGCCACATTGACCTATGTACGCTCCAAGCCCACTTGCTTTTTCCACCTGGCTATGGTGCGTTTTCTGTTGACCACACAGCTGCAGGCGGGTATTCAACCGGAGGGTCGTCTGCCTCAATTGGTGCACAAGATATTCCCGGTGCTGTTGCAGGGCATTGGCCGGTTGCCATATCGCACGGATGCGTATCTCGGTCGGACACTCGAGCAGCTCATCCTTCACTGGACTCCGCTTTTTGGCTTTACGAGCAACGTCAAACTGGTGGCTCGTCCATTTGCCACGCTTCTACAAGCGGATGCGGATGGCGAACTGGCCCAGTTTGTGTTGCAGCAATTGGCGAGTCAATTTCTGGGTGCGCAGCGAAGCCAAGTGGGTGCGAACGTTGGATTAATCCTTATGGTGATACAGCAGCTTTTCGTAGGATTGGGTGAGACAAAGGATGCGCCGAGTGCAGAGCCACAGCTCTTAACGCTCCTTAGAGCTGTGAATATTCCACTGCTGGAGCATATCATGTTTGTCGGCGAACTGGAGCCGAGCCGCATCCAGGTGTTGAATCTCTATCGCCAGATGGTCCATCTCGGCGTGTTCCAGCGTTCAATGGCGGCGCAAGAGATCTGTTCCGGTGACATACGCTCGCTGGCCGAAAAGCATTTGGCGCACTGCACCTATTTCTACTTCCAGATGCTCATCAAGCTGGCGGAGCCGGCTCCACAATTGGTGGCACCACTCTATAGCTTTGTGCGCGAGCAGGCCGTCAACGTAGAGCTGAAGCGTGCCGCTGGCGAGGATGTGGGCATACGCAAGTGCCTGCAGCGATTGCAGCAGGCCCTCCAGACAGCACCTAGTACCTAGTACAAAAATACATCTTGTTCACAGACCCAAAACAAAATCATACCTTCAATATATACATATACACTTCAAAATCTAAACTGGATTTTCGAAATTTGGTAAGCTAAGAAAATAACAAGTCTATAATTATTTTTTGATACCGAAGGTCTCATAGGATATTGCATTTGTCCAATGTCCGTCTGTATGAACTTGAAACCTCAATTTATGAGCTATAGTTAGGAAACTTGGACTGTCAGCTGGTATTGCTAATGCTATTAAAGTATTTCGAAGTCGGCTGCAACGATTTCTCTTGTTTTTTACATAACACTGACGGTATCACAAATTTGTGACAACATTTTTAAATCTTCCAAGTGGTAGCAAAGTACCGCTACTTATCATCATCATCGATATGTGTGACGCACAATATATCGATAGTTAAAACAAGTTTTGCTGCATTCGATATATCTATTTGGATTAAAGCATATATTACATATGTGTATGTAGTCCATCTCCATTGTGGACATTTGGACTTTTGTTTCATTTCTTATCTAAAAGAACTTCATCCTCCTCAAGGTGTTTAGAGTAACCGAGGCAAGTTACTTGTTACGTAGCAACGATGTCGTTACGTCCACTTGTGGAAGGCGACTGTGGCGCTGTGAATCCTTTGATGCAGCTGGGCGGCCAATTCACCCGCGATGTGGCCCACAAGGATGAAGGTTTTCAACAGGCGCAATTCGAGCGCAACCTGCGCCCGGACGAGCAGATGGTCAATGATTTTCTCGGCCAAGTTGCCTCACCGCCGCAATCCTTTCAAATGGACAAACTGCTGCAGGAGATGCGTGGCATTGAAATCCATAGCGGAGCAGTAGAGGAGGCAGCGATTGGTGTCCAGTGGAGTCGGGACTTTGCACAGCAACAACAGCGACAACAGCTGTCAAACCAAATGTTGCACATGCAGCCGCAACAGCAGCACATGCAACAAGCCCAGGAGTTCTTCGATGAGCCGCTAATTACCAGCCAAAATTTCATGCCGCCACAGATGATGCGACAACCATATATGGCGATCACAGCGCCACCTCAGCTGCATCAGCAGCAGCAGCACGATCCCTTTTTCGATGAGGGCATGGAAACAATTATAACCGACAATCTGCCAAAGGTCGCGAATGCCGGAGAATCTGTCAACGATTGGATTAACGACTATCAGCGCAACAACGAGCAAAGCGAGCAGACTGCGTCGAATTTCAATGAAAAGTTCTGGCAGCGACTGCAGGACGAATGGCAAAAGCTTTCCGAAGAGAACGAGCATCCGTGGCTCTCCGAATACAATGAGAATATGGATGCGTACAAGGAGTACGAGTTTGCCGAACAGAATCCCATGTCCGAACTGGACAATGCATTTGAAAAGGGCAAGGAATTCCTAAGCAAAGGTGATATACCCAGTGCGGTGCTCTGCTTTGAGGTAGCCGCCAAAAAAGAGCCGGAACGTGTCGAAGTTTGGCAGCTGCTGGGTTTGTCTCAAGCCGAAAACGAAATGGATCCACAGGCCATTGCGGCACTGAAGCGTGCACTCGAACTTCAGCCAGATAATCGTCAGGTGCTGATGGAATTATCCGTTTGCTATACCAACGAGGGTTTGCAGAGCAATGCGGTGAAAATGTTATCCACTTGGCTGGAGGTAAATCCGAAATATAAGCATCTGTTGACCGCTTATCCGCAGCTGCAATCAGAGGCAACCTCGTTGGCCTCCTCGCTAATTGGCGGCCACAAGCTGCGTGATCTGCAGCAGGTTTATTTGGAGGCGGTACGCATGCAGCCCGCTCAAGTCGATTCCGATCTGCAAGAGGCACTCGGTGTTCTCTACAATCTATCAGGCGAGTTTGACAAGGCAGTCGATTGCTATCGCTCTTCCGTCCATGTTGATCCGCAAAATGCCAAGCTATGGAATCGCCTTGGTGCCAGTTTAGCCAATGGCTCACGTTCCGTAGAGGCCGTTGAGGCGTATCAGCAGGCACTCCAACGCCAGCCAGGATTCATACGCGTCCGCTACAACGTCGGCGTTTGCTGCATGAATCTGAAGGCCTACAAGGAGGCCGCTGAGCATCTGATCACCGCTCTAACCATGCAGGCGCACACAAATGCCGCCCGGGAGCTGCCCAGTGCCCAGGCTGTTGGCCAAAATCAAATGTCCGAGTCCATTTGGAGCACTCTAAAGATGGTCATATCGCTGATGGGTCGCAGCGATCTGCAGGGTCATATAAGCGAACGAAATTTGGACGCCCTTAACGAGGCCTTCAAGGATTAGCACGTGGTCACTGTTTTTGGGTGTTAACTGTGAATTTAGGACAAAAAAAAGAACGAGTAATACATACTTGTGTTTTGCATTCCCCCGCAATTTGTCACATTTTCCGTATATATTTTTTGTTATACACACATTGTATTGAATGTATTTTTTTGTATGTGTAAGTCTCTAAGGAACAATAATTAAGTGGTTCAATTACTGTTGGATTGAACATGAATAAATTGTTCAATAATGTTTTCTACACGTGGACCGATTCTTCTATCATCAATTGTGTAACAAGAAAGATATGTTAGTTCGTTTTAAATCTTTCCCATCTTAATTGATTGATCTTCAAATTTTAGCGTTAGTAAATCGTTATGGGACGCAAATCTCTTTTTTTCGTGATTAATTTTTTTACAAGGCATTAAAAATGTCATCGCATGGATAAAATGACACTTTGCATGTATTTTTCTTCTTTTTTTTGTTTTTCAATAATATGCTACATTTTATAACTAAAGTATGGGTTTAGGTAGGAATGGTATGAGCCAATGGACTTATGGTAGATTGCCCAAACGTTTGTAGTCGATCTTTTCCAATTGAACCAATGGTTTTAGCTGTTCCGCAAATACACGCATTTCCTCGCCCACGTTCTCCTGACCCGTGGGCGCCACCACAGACAACTCGACAATATAGCTCTGTGAGATGGGCTCATTCGCCATGTCCTGCTGTTTGCCGGGCACAATTTTAATCAGCTTGGACACGGTAATTTTCATGCGACCCTTGCGAAACATGTAGCCTGCATAGAAACCGATATATATTTTTTTAATCCTCCTAGCTAATCATAACACAAAAAGGTAACCTTTTGCTATATACTCGAACTCGAGGCGAAAGCCCATTTCGGTAAGAAAATCGAGAATTCCATTGGTGCAGGCGCAGTCCATGCAGCTGCGAACCAGTGTTGGCCGACGCATATCCACCTCGGGCTGACCCAAATAGCGCATCTGAAATGGAGCATCTTGTCCCAGGGCGCGTCGCACGCGCAACAAAAGCGGCTGCGGTGATGTTGGCTGCCTCAGGCTCATGCATACCTCAAGATCGTGAAACCTCTCTGGCGACGTATCAACATTATCACATAGACCTTTCAACCTGTCGGGAGAGTTTTAAGTTTATTCCGAAGTTTCGCTAGCTTCTTTATACACACCTGTGCATCAAATGTTCGACGGCAGTGTCTAAAATGGAGCCTTGCAGTAAGTACTCGAGATTGGGCAGAAATCGATTGTTTAACGCCAACGAGAGTGATTCACGTGCTGAAGAGATGGCCATCAGGATATATTAATATATATTAATTTCAATAAATATCCGCACAACTCAAGCGGTTCTTTTTTGTTTATGTTCCACACTTTCGTCGTATTGCAATAATCAAACTTTAGTCATCGACATATCGAAATTGAAATGTATCGATTACATGCCAAGAATTTAAATCTTAGAAGGTTACACCATGCGCAGCTTTCTAGGCCTTCAGAATATATGTGCGTGACGTCAGAGACAAAATGGGGCGGCGCTCCAATCCAATGCCTCTTATTGTTCCATATGCTTTTAAGCCCTCTAAATTCGTATTATTGCTTGGAATACACTTCAAAATTGTATTTTATCATCGATATTGATATGGCATACTTTGGCATATATGACGTAGATGCGCAGAGCAAACGTTTTGCGCCATTTGTATTTTGCATGGACGTTATCTTAAAAATGCGATAATTCTTGACTCACTTGCGTTGCGGGTGAGGTTGCCAGCTGAAGTCTGCCAGATGAGGATGCCAGACGCAAAAAAAAGAACATCCATCGCACATCGTCGCAATTGCAATTATTATTGTTGTTTAAGCCAACAACAAATGTGTTGATATTGTGTTTATTGTAGCCAGCTAAATGGCAAAACAAATTCGATACGAATTGCCAACGCAGTGTGTCGCAACGTTTCGGCATAACGGTAGTTAGTACGCCAGTTAAAAGTTACGTGAACAACAAAACACAAAAAAAAAAACCAAGGAGACACCCAAAATTTACGTGAGATGCCAGCTAATGCAACTGCAACAACAACAACAACTGCAACAGCAACAAGCAATAACAAACAGCTGCAATGAATGTGAAGAAACGGCCACGTCTGGAGCTAGCAACAGCTGCCACTGCCACAGCCACAGACGTTGCGCTCCTGAGCAATTCAGTTTATGGCAACGTTGCAAATATTGTTGGGGGAGGCACCACAAGCGGTCTGTTTCTCACAGCCAGCAGCAGCAGCGGCAGCAGCAGCATGGGAGGCGTGACTGACATCAATAATGGTGCACAAATATATTTAACCATTTGCGGCGATGATGACAACTCGAATGAATCTCAAGAATTCTATGCCATTGAGAGCATTAAGCAGGAACCAGATTTAGATGCACTGCATGCCCTTTTGCCCACAAATCTGCAGCTGCCAACCGGTTGTGAAATCTATTTAGTTAAGGACACCAAAACGAGCGAACAAATGCTGCAAATGAAACATACAATCCCAACAACAACAGCAACAACAAACACAACAGCGATGGCATCCATCAAATTGGAGCCGGACTCCATACCGTCCACGAGCGTGCTATTCGTTAGTGGCGGAGGCGCTGCCACGCCCACCACACACAATGTTGTTGTTGCTGCCAGCAAAGATTCGACGCCACCCAACAATGGCAACGGCAGCATTTCCTCTCTTGCAGTGGCCAACCATCCACATCCACCAACTCTTCCAGCTCATGCTTCCCAGACAGCAGCTGCTCCATCTCACTTTAATGTCAAGCTGGATGCGTATAAGAAAAGGGACGATAAGCGTCGTGCCACCCACAACGAAGTCGAGCGTCGCCGGCGCGACAAGATCAACTCCTGGATCTTCAAGCTAAAGGAGATGTTGCCCACGGAGGGCAATCGCTATAAGCCGCAAATAACCACAAATGCAAATCCCTCGGCTGAAACGGTAGACGGCAGCAACAAGACGACTATGACGACCACAACTTCGACGAGCCTGCGTAGCAGCCACAATAATGGACGCACACCACCCAACGACTCTAAATCACAAATCCTGATCAAGGCCTGCGACTACATCAAGAGCATGCAGAACGAAATTGATAAGTAAGTGGGGGTGGCTGGGTGGCGGTTCATCGAAGATAAACGATTCATTTTTTTATGTGGAATTCAATAAATTAAACTACTATTTTGAACTTCAAGTATAAGTATATATAATAATGTAGTTTATACAATCAAATATATATGAAATACTCTTTCAAATTCGTTCTTTTTTTTAGAACACTTAAATAAACAAATTGAATAACCGGTTTCACTTGCAACAAGAATTGAATTTCAATATAAGCTCATTCCAGTTATATTTATTTAAATGACTTTTTCTTTTCGTTGTGTATGTGTGAGTTATTCTTGCATTGAATTGAATTTCAATTGAAGTTAATTGCAGACTAAACACATGAATTGAATTACTGTTATGGTTTCTCATTGAAACTCTATTTATTTAATTATTATGCCAAGTAAATTCCAATTGAAATTCGATCTTCTTTAAGTAAATATATATGTGGGCTGGTAACATAATTGATATTCAATTGTGTTTAGGTCATCATTGAATGCATGTTAAAAATGAATTGAAAATGAAATGAAAACATTTTCAAAATATATACATTTATTAAAATGATGTCAATTTTGCAGCTTGCGCGACTGCCTGCAAGAGGCGGAGAGTCTGCGTCTAAGCAATCAAGCATTGAGGGACGAGTTGGAGAACCTAAAGCAGCAACAGGAGCTGCAGGAGCTGCGTTTCAATACCGCTGGCGGATCATTCAACGTAACGCTAAATTCGTTAAATAGTTCAGCTACTAGTGACCTCTTCGATGGGATAGATACGGCACCGCATCTCTCAACGATCTCTTCGATAAACTTCACCAAACGGGGCCTCATGATCACCGACTACGATGAGTAAAAGCAATATACTATAAAATAGAAGAATTGCCCAAACCCCCAAATTCAACCAAAGATTTGGATGCATAGGACAAAGAAAAGCAAAAACAAACAATAGTCAATATATTAACATTTATGTGCCACAATTTTGGGTGAGAGTAATAATAATGCGGGCTGCTTCGGCCGTTGGCAGCCGAAGATAATTCTTGTTATCGCTGATATTCGTTTTTGTTGAACAATTGTTGTCAATCCTCATATGGCATACGTACATAGATATACATACATATACACATACATATTCTGCATCAAATTTATATATATATATATATGTTATATATATTTAAGCATACCCCAAAACAAAAAACAAAAACTTCAAAACTATTTCATATTTTGAGCATATATTGTGCTTGTTTTTCGATTTTATTGTAATGTTACTCGCACTAATTAAATAATGTAAAGTATTTGTAATATTCTTAAAACAAACAATTATCTATAACTACATATACAAATATTATTACATATATACTATATTATAAATATACAAAAGCGGTTAACGAAAGTCTACACACAAAAGGATACGTGGCTAAAAATGCAAATTCTTGATTTTTCCCCGTAAGATAAAGACAAGATAGAGAGAGAAAGAGAGAGAGAGATAGAGCATTTGCGGCCGTATTTTCAAAAACAGACAAAACCGCAATCAGGCCAATCATAAAAGCAAGCAAGAGAGCATGTGTCTTAAAGAGAGAGATAGAGAAAGAGAAAAAACAAATGCAAAATGGAAAAAGTGCATGTTGTTTGCGTCTGTCGATCTTCAATACATATGCATTTCGCTCTTGTAGTGGTGTGTACAGTTAAAAACGATATTGTTAATGGAAATTGTAAAAATTTGGGCATATATTGTTGTGAATCGTTAGAAAATTGTTTTTGGTATAGCGTTGATGAAAAAGGGTGCAATTTGTGTTACTTGTTGCTATCTTCATATATACCAGTTAATAATTCTATTTAAATTCAATAAAAAAAATAAAAAACATAACGCTTATTCTTCCACTGTGCTTGTAATTTTGGATATTGTGGATTTAGAATTATTTTGTGCCTATGTGGATGATATGAATGGCAGGCTGTTTGCCAACACTTTATTTTTAATAGCACTAGAGTAATCGCTGTGCCACCACATTTTACTAGAAGTGTGTTATCGATAGAAACATATCTACATATTCTAGCGAACGATTCAACGCAATATTTACAATTTTTTCACCCTTTAAGTTAAAGTAAACATTCAACTAGTGAGCACAAAATCAAATTGGTAGTGTAAAATCATACAAATGCGAAAAGAGAAAAAAGGATATATATATCCAATGCAAATTATGTGAATAGCCAACCACACAAATGAAAAGATATTTTTACCTGCGACTTAAGTAAACAAACCAAATTGACGAACCAAAATTCTTAAGCGATCGAGAACATAAACAACTTCAAATTTGTGCAGCAGCAGGAACAACATACAAAATATTAAAAAAAAACAGAAATAGTTAAAATGTGTTAAAGTGCATATGAAATTTGTAATTGGGAGAAGATAATCTGCATACCAATTGTGAAAGAACAAGAACACCAAACTAGTTTGCAGCAGCAACGGCGGCAGCAACAGCAGCAGCAGCAGCGACGGCACGATAACAAGAACGACGCCAAGGTAGTTAACGAGTTGACAAGGGGAGTCCAGGCCAGACAGGCGGTCGGGCGGGAGGTGGCGGCGACGGCGATGTCTGCAACGAATGAGCTGTGCGAAAGAGATCGCGCATATTAACGAGTGCGAGAGCATGTGAAACCAGTTTTTGTATGTTGAAAAGGGTCCGAGGTGCACAGCAGTGTTGCTAATTTAGCTTTTTTCTTCTGCTGCCTGTTCTTTTTAGCTTGTTAATTTGTTAAACAAGGAGTAAGATTATTTTCTCAAATCAGAGGAACACTTTCATTGTTCAGATAACATAATAAAAAAAGCATTCGTTTCGCTCAAATAAAATAAATTTATTTCAATATATTTTTAGCTTTTTTTTTGCTCGATCAAGGTTGGCAGCACTGATGCGCACTATGCAAATCAGTGAGAGAAGCATCAACAACAAGAGCAACAAGTAGAAGCAGAAGCAGAAGCAGAATGAATGCAAAATGGAAGCTGGCCGCAGCATTGCTGCTTCTGCAACTGCTGCAGGCACGGACAGCAATCGTTGTCGGTGGAGGAGCAGGGGACAGCAGCAGCAGCAGTAGTAGTAGCAGTAGTAGTAGTAGTAGTAGTAGTAGTGGTAGTGGTAGTAGTAGTAGCCACGCGCCGTCAGAAATAATCTTTCGCCAATGCGAACCCATTCGGATCGAAATGTGCCGCGGCATTGGCTACAATGAGACATCCATGCCCAATCTCGTTGGACACGAGCTGCAAACGGATGTGGAATACACATTGCAAACATTCGCGCCGCTCATCGAATACGATTGCAGCTCCCAGCTGAAGCTGTTCCTCTGTGCCGCCTATGTGCCAATGTGTACGCCCAAGGCGCCGGTGCATTCCATTGGACCCTGTCGCAGTCTGTGTGAATCTGTACGGATACGTTGCCATCCGGTGCTGCAGGGATTTGGGTTTCCCTGGCCGCCGGCGCTCGACTGTGAGCGTTTTCCGCGCGAGAACAATCACGAGACCATGTGCATGGAGGGACCCGGTGAGACGCATTTGCCCCTGCAGGAGGATCACGATATATATGGCCCGAATATGAATATGCCAGGAACTGGCATCAAATTAGCACCATCTCTGCCGCTCGATTGTTCCGCATTGGCCAAGTCCCATTTATATGTGAAGCTGCATCGCTCCGGACGCTGTGCTCCACTCTGCGAGGCGGACATTCTATTTACGCCAAGTGAGAAGCATTTGTCCGAGATCTGGGTATCCACGTGGGCATATGCTGCCCTGGGACTCGCTTGCGTCGCCACACTTTGTCTTCTCCTCCTGGGTGGCGATAATTGTGGACGCAATGCGGGCGCCAAATGGTCGCGTCTGCTGTCACCGTTGCTCTGGTGCCACAACATGATCACCATTGGCTGGACGGTCCGTTTCATTGTCGGACGCACGGGCACCTCCTGCGGCACGGATCCCCAGGCGCCAAATGAGCTCCTCCTCAGCGTGGATGGACTATCCAATGCGGCTTGCGCCAGCGTCTTTCTATTGCGCTACTATTTTGGCATGGCTGCCTGTGCCTGGTAAGTTCGCTCTCATTCATCCAATCTTTTTCATAATAAGAATAAGAATAAGAATTTTTGAGTCGGCAATCCATAAATATAATTTTTTCGTCTGTGCACAGGTGGGCAATTTTATGCCTTGGTTGGCATCGCGATATACGCCGCAATAGTCCGGACACCAAAGGACACATAGCGCTGCCTGCCGCCGCCAAGAGGCATGGTGGTAGTGGGAGTGGCAACACCGCCCAACATGATTTGGCGCGCAATAATTTTGTTTGCTTTGTGGCCTGGGGACTGCCGGCATTTCAAACGGCAGCGGTCATTGTATTGCGACTGGTGGATGCCGATGAGCTACTGGGTGAGTCTTTGCGTTTCTTTTGTGTATCAATTCGAGCGAATTTCCAACATAACTGCTATAATTTTGATCAGGCGCCTGCTTCGTGGGCAATCAGTCGGATAAGGCGCTGCAGGTGCTGGTCGCCACGCCCGTCTTCTGTTACTGGATCTTTGGCTCAATGAATCTAATATCTGGATATTTGGTGCACTGCCGCAACAAGGAGATCCTGCGCAATAGTAATGCGCTCAGTCTGCAGCAGCAACTGCAGCTGGCCACGCACAACAGCTCCGGCATTGGTATCTTTCTTTTCATTTATGGCGCCGCCTGTGCCCTGCTGCTGCTCGCTGTTATCTATGAATTTGCCAACATTGATGTGTGGCTGAGCGCGCGGGAGACGAGCACGCCACTTTGGCCATATTTAACGCGAGCCTTCATGGAGCTCATGCTGGGCATTTGTTGTTTCGCTTGGGTGCTGGGACCAAGCATATCCAGCATGTACAAGCGACAGTTGTCTCTGCGTCCGCTCAAGCAAACACCAGGCGGAGAGCGCACAATACACCCAACTCATCAGCAACAGCAGCATCAGCAGCAGTTGCAGCAGCAGCTTCAGCCACATAATCATCACCATCATCATCATCAGCAGCAGCAGCACACGCTCGACGGACAGAGTAGTTCGCGTGGCTCGCATATTGCGTGCAGCAGCACGGTTGTCTCCTACCATTCGGTGCGTCCGTCACATCAGTCGATGGCCAGTTCACCACCATTAATCAGCAGTCCGTACAAGCACAAATCGCAAACGAGCGCTGGCTCCATCTCTTTGAATCAAATGTCTAACTATTCGCTGGGACGCAGCGTTCAGCAGCAATCGCCGCCGCATGCTCACTCCTCGCATCATCGCCTGCATTATGTGCCGCAGAAGCATCATCATGGCCATCAGGCACATCATACCAGCTATTCGCATTATCCGCAACTACAGCGCTACGGCAATGAGACGCTCCTGTGAACGCATGGGTAAGTCAACTGAATAAGTTCCACTTATCCTTTCTTTCACATTTGCTTGTATGCTCTCAACTTACAGTACGTTCTTGTCACGTCATCGTCATGGCCAGCAGTACTTTCAAGTCTGATGCCGCACTAAGATTCCCAAACAGTTGCGGCTGCTTAACCACAAACGTTCCTGCCAAGGTCAGCTTAGATCTGTCTAGTTTAGCTTTTAAGTTGGATCATGAGCTTGCGCCCAACTTGTTGGCACATTTTACAAGGTTTGTTAGCGTAAATAGTATCTATCCAAACTGCTTCAACCTGGTTAACAATGAAAGATTCCACATGCAACGTTTTTAGTTGTGGCAAGCCTCCCAGCTTGTTCTACTTACCGTGTATTACACCAATTTAAGTTTAGTAAAGCCCATTGTACCGACTTCAGTTATTAAACTGTTGTAAAAGTTAAATTTTAAAACGCTACACAAACACAGAATTACAATTGGAATTACATTATCGCTGTATGTACTGTGCACATATGAGTGTACAATGGTGATTTTTTTATTTGGATTTTCTTGCTAACTAGGCATTTTTACTGGCCCTAACTTTTTGGGAATCAACCTAAATGTATTTCTGTAATTGTATTAGTTTCAAATATTGCGTGTTAACTTAATGTCCTAACTTTTATGTTGTGCTTTGCTTCGTTGTGTTTTTTGTGCATATTCCGTGTAATAACTTCAAAAAAACTCAAAATGAAATTACTGGCTTCCAAAAATGTGAAAAAGAAAACAACTTGCCTTAGATATACATATTATTAATATACATTTTAGAAATTTGAGTGAATGCTATTTAATTTTGAGAATTCATTGATAACGAAATGTTCTGCATGGTGCTTTTATAAGTATATATATATTTTTTAATATTAATATTTAGGTCTGCTGCCGATGACACCAAAGTACAATCCACTAAACAATTCTTGCCCGCATACAATATTTGTAGCATAAATGTTATTCATTTAATCTTTTTAATTTTGCTTTTGGTTTTTTCTTTATTTATTTTTTTTATTTGTTTACGCAGCAACAAAATACTGTGATACTGTGATTCATGTGCTTAAACTTTAAAGATAAACAATAAATCAAATCAAAATAATAATCTAACCATTTCGATTCACCTACAAAACATAAATTATGTTAACTGCAAGTGTACTTAAAATATAACACAATTGTAATTGTATTCAATGTGCCATTAGTTTAAGAACTTATTAAAAGAACTTCCAAGTACTTAATTTTCAATGTACTCTAATCTATAATTATATGTATATGTGGCCGTATGAAAGTGTCTATTAATGTCTGGCCTAAACTTATTGGTTAAATATATTTTGTAACATGTTTTCTATACCGAGCTAATTAAAAAAATTATATACCAATACAACGGCTGGCTGGGAAATATGAACTTTCAACATAAGCTAAAAAAATTGTATTATATTTATCTTAAATGAGACTCATTGAAAATGCAACAAACATCAAAATTGTAATTTGAATATTAAACTCATTGGTTTATGTTTTGGAAAATACTACATTCGGCGTTATATTTTTCTAGCGAACAATGTATGTGTATTTACACTATCTATATATTATTTATAAAATATGTATATTTGGCCAAATTTAATTGTGGCTCTTTTTTTTTGTCTAATGAAACAATGTGTTTAAATTGTTTATAAATATGTATTTTGTATTTTGTAACTTATTTATAGCGAATAAAGTGTCGAAAATGATTGAAGTTCTTACTTTTTATACATATTGATTATGTACAGAGCTTACACACAAGTTTTACGATTTCACCGGATGAGCATTTTCATGGCAATATCCTTCAACATTGTTTTATCATTGTTTGCTTTATTACTGGCGGGGTCATCGAACATTTAATTTTTATTGTCGACCAGGTGGCAACGATGGCTGTGGTTGCGTTTCCACGTAGCCGTTACTGCGAGCGGGCTCACAATCGACAATCGTATGGTTGTCACGATTGTTGACCCTGCGGATGTTGTTGTTCGTTGCTTGTGATTGCCAATTGTTGTCAGGGTCCTCGTCGGTGGCGGCAGCGTCGGATTCCTTCTGTTCCCTCTCCCGCTGATGATATTTCAGTTCGCTGGCATATTTGGAGCTTGAGATGCCGAGGAAGGAGGCCAGCCCACCGCCCACATAGTCAATGCCGGCCAATATGTTGTTGCCCACCTTGCTGGCCTTGTAACGTAGGCGTGGCACCAGCGGCAATTCGCGCTGCAAATGAAATGAGTCAGAAACGTATTAAGACGGTTTTGATTCGAAAGTGTGTCATGTGGAATGTGTGACAAACCTCAAGCTGGACATCGTAGCCCTTATCAGGCACGTCCGCCTCTGTATCGCTATCGCTGGATGAGAGTTCCTCCATGACGCCATCGCTAAAGTAGAGCATGCGTTTATTCGATTGCAGCTCTATGTTGGAGATGCGATCGGTTTCGCAGCGCTCAGTTGCATTCGACATTATTTTATTGATATTTAATTCAAATAATTAATGAACGGGACTTATTATGCTAATGCTCCCTTAATTTGTCGTTACACGTAAAAACGCAGCTGCCACAAATGCACGGCACTGAGTGAATGGCCGAGCTAGCCAAAACAAACACAATCTGAGCGGTTTTAATTTTGGTCTTGAATTACAAAGCTAAACAAAACATAACAAAACAAAACAAACACGTTAATGCCGTCTGCCTATGTAGGGGTCGCTATTGTCCTTGGGTTGGAGGCCGGCGTTGCGTGCCAAGCGCCAGTTTGCCATATGCAATCAATAAAATGCCGCTTCAATGGCGATGCGCATCAGCCACAATCACAAGTCAAAAACAAAAACAGCCAAAATTTTATCAACAATGGAATTCGAGAAACACCGACGCATCAATTCATTGCCACTAATTTCAAACATCGATGGTTTTCTTAAAAATCGATATGTTTCTGTTAACATCGATGCAACCCTTCGATATGTTGGCGCGCATTTTAAAATAAGTTTTATTATTTAAAAAATATTGCGTTGCAAAGTAAGTATTCAATTGATATTAATGCATTTATGTGTGAATAGAAATTGCGTGCATAAGAAGATCAAGCTGCCACATTAAACTTTTAAGGTGAGACATTACTGCATGTGGCAGCGCGACGCTTTAGAACATTTATTAAATGTGAAAAGACAATTTCGGATGGACGCTGTTCACGAAAATAAAAAGTTTTGTAACGTTTATTAATTTCATTTAATTAGTTGCATATTTGTTGTAGCATCTCCGGGTATAGTGGGCCATTGTTGCCTGAACTCGTCATCAAACGAAGATCACCTTAAGATTGTCGACTGTCGCCACACGCACTCCAGCGAAATCAACTCGGAAGCAGCTGATATTACAAAATGTCAAACGAAAAGTGCCTGAGGTGAACCACAACAATGTGGTAAATGTCAGCGAAGTGATCGTAGTTACTATAAATTCCCTTCACTTCAACGCATCGTGGTGGAGCTTTTGATTGAGGGATTGTTCAAAGCATTCTGCTTCGCTTTAAGGGCTAGTTAAAGGCGCTTGCCTCTTGATCTGTTAATAGTTTGGCTTAATTTCATTATCAAGTTGATTGTGACCACAGCTTTCCAGGACTCAGACTGCTTTTATCCGACCATCCGGCAAACGGATGCCTTCGTTGATCGCATAAAGATCACTTAATAATTTCGCTCTGGTATATATTTGTATGCAAACAGGTTATTCATCCGGGGAATGGTTCTATTCGGCTCTTGGACCGCCTTTGGTTCCTTTTATTTAAAGCATTTTCTCAGAACAAAAAGTAAATAAAATGTATTTGATCCTTTATTTGGTTCCTCATTGTATTTACTCTTTTTTCCAAAATGAAAACAAGTTTATTGGATTTTAAATTTTCTTTTTTAATAGAAAAAAGAAATGTGTGTGTATTTGTGTGTATGAATGTGTAGATGTGGGTTTGTGGTCTTGTTTGTGTTTTATATTTATACAATGTTGCATTATTATATTAATGACGGCATTTGACATTGACATTGGCCGCATACATAAATATTTATGTTGTTATTTATTATATCAATTTTGCAATAATTCTTAAATATTTTACTGTAACCAAAATGCTTCTAAAAGTTTCGTCACTTTCATTAGTCTCTAAGTATTGTTTCGTTATCTCACTCCAACATTTGTTTTTGTATTTAAGGGCATACACCATAATAAACCAACCAGACCAGCAGGCTGGTTGGAATCAATTGAATAATTTACAATAACTACTGTGGACCATTCGAAATTAGCCAAGTTGGTTTAAGGTTTAAGTTCTTATCAATTAATTGTATGTAGATTTAAGCTGAGCTTTAATTTTTCGATTTTTCTCGTTTTTTTTTTTTTAGAATATACCAAATATGGGAGTGGAAAATAAAAAAAACTGCCGCTAGCAGTTGTGTTTAGATATCCGAAATGGTTGCTCTAATAGACCGATATTACATAGGTACATATTTAATAATAACAATTATAATAATAATAATAATAATAATAATAATAATGATGCAAGCGAGAGTAATAAAGCGATCAAGCATAGTATAAATGTTTAATATAAACCTATTCTATGTGAATATCAATCATGTATCATGCCCCAATCAAAGAAAGCTAACAATTGTGTGTTTGTATGTGTCTCTGTGTGTGTTGGGGGAAACTGGAAAGGGACAAAAAAAAAAAGAAACAAAGCACATTTCATCTTTAACCCATTTGGTCCGTTTGGTTGTACACTCGATATTCGGATTTCAGATTTCGGTTTAGGTTTTCAAAGAAATACACTACATAAGTCTGTACATACAAGATACGATGGTCATTTGGTTCCGCAACCTAAGTATGTAATTAAGAACAATTTGTCTAATAGTACACATTAAATTAAAAGATATGTATCCATTTTGAATGGCACAGTATTCTTTTGTAAATATCAGGGTATTTAGGGTATTTGTGCACTACAGTCACCTAACGTCTACATAAGTACTCGGTATTTATTTTGGTAGTTGGAATATATCTAGAAGACATTAACTGTGATAGAACCAAAAACTCAATACTTTAACTAACTCTGTAGGAGATCAATAATTTATATATCATATCCGATTATTCGTTAGCAAGCAGCTGATGATGGATCTGCGGAAAACAATTGTGAGGGGGGAAGGGCCGGGGGGTGCTGTAGAAGTTTCTTTCATTTTTTATGTACTATGTTTAAAACTAGTTGCAAAATGCTATCCAAGAATGGTCTAATGATCCCAACTGATATGCCGTTTGATTTCAAGAAGCTACAGCCATCAACATGAAATATTATGTACACATATAATGGCTATTCTTTTTTTCTAATTTGGAAGGTGATATCAGAAATTATAAAATAACTATATGTGTGGATGTATGTGTGTGTGTGTGAGGTATGCAAGTGGGGGAGCGGGGAAGGGTAATTGTACTTTAGCCAACAAAAACACGGCCTTTTGTAGTACGTTTTAAGTTGTAGTATTCACATTCATTTTCATTTTCAATTGCAAAATCAATTTCTTAAATTTTCACGTACGCCCTTATATACGATTTTTCCTTCAACTCTGTCGTCTTCTTCTTGTTTTTGTTTGTTTTTTTGTTACATGTTTCTTTTAAACTTACAATTAGTATTCAGTTATGCTATGTATTTTTAAACAACCCATGATTAGAGTAAAAGTTGAAAATGCAATCCTGGACAAGATTATATATTTTGGCTTATGCATTTTCCCATAATACTTCTTATTCTTCTTATGCTTCGTTTTCTAAGTATATTAAAGTTATTTTGATAGCGTTTCCAATTTTGATTTGGGTCATTCGCAATGTTGTCATCGCTGAAATGGTTTAACTATCGCAAATACTATAAAAAACACAACCATAGTTAGAGGGCTGGATATAAATCGAGTCCCATTCGCATGTTGCATTGCAGCTGGCTCTTCACCTGAAATACACATAAATATCAAATAGTATATACATTCAAGAATTTCACATACATTCCCCATTCATTGTGTAAAATATACATAATATAGCTGCAAAACAGCTTTATCCAAAATTAGCTTAAATTTCAGCAATTTTCCTATTTTTTGTGGGTCTTTTGTACATGTCAGTTGTCAAGAAGATTGCAACTTTATTTAAAAAGGAACCTGAGAATTTGGTTCACGTTGCACTTACCGTTAAGCACATGCACAACAACTGTCTCTGTTATCTCATTTCCTAGCATGCAAGTATAGTTGCCGGTATCCTGCCGATTCGCATTGGCTATATAGAGACGACTTAAGGCCCGGCCAGGCAGCATGTCTGTTTTAACGCTGTGCAATACAGAAATATAATGAATTCGTGTACACACTGAGATTAGTATCTATAGGTATACTAATAGATACCTGATGCCCCCACGACTAGTGTCGTAGTTGAGCAATCGGAGGCCATGACGCCAGGTGATATATGACGATGGATGTGGAATCTTTGAGATGACGCACTGCAACTCAATGGTGCTGCCAGCTTTGTAGTATTTCTCCGGTGTGGCCGATCCTCGCTCATCGAGAATTTCCACATGAGGAACTGAGGAGCACATGGTGTACATGATGATAAAGGTACTCGATTTACTTACCAATTATAGTTAGGTATACCAAAAGTACCAGTGGTGGATGCGATGATACTTGGCACTCATAGGGTCCCTCATCCCGTTCATTGGCAAATTGAATTGAGAGTTTCCAATCGTTTGGCTCATCGAACTCCAGCGAGTATCGCGAATCTCCGCTATACGTATGTTGACCGAAGGTGATTAGAGTCAGATCATCACCCTTGCGTCGCATCCACGAGACCGTCTTCCCTTGCAGATCATTGACCCGACAGTGCAGATAGACATTAGATGACAGCTGGGTGCTTACATTAATTGTCGTGTAGGGATCGGCGAAGAACGGAAACGGTTCGTGCGTTGTCGTCTCGGTAACCTCAAGCTCCTCATCTTCGGGCGTGTCTGTAAACGGCGATGAGAACTCTTGCCAGAAGTTTTTCGGAAACGTGTCAAATGGATCTCCAGCTCGGGGACGTTTCACTGCAATTGATCATTTATACATATTATGAGACAAAACCAGAAAGAAGAGCTATGTCTATCTTGGGTGCGCCAACGATTACAGATATACACCCTTCTAGTTCGGAATGAACCACTGATTCTATTGAAGCTATATAATATAGTAGTTCAAAATTGATATGTTAGAATAATAATTAAACTTGTGACTGATGAGTTTGGTCGGAAAAGAAAATATTCAAATTAAAATTCATCTGTGGACCAACAAAAACATAGAGAGAGTGGTTATCTTATCCGCAGATTAAATACCATTGTAGATCGAAGTTAGTCTGCTAACATCTAAATATTTGTTCGCAGCTCGAATAATTTGTATTTAAATTTTTTACTCTCGTTCTATAGATTGTTCCTACGCCGGTTGTCTCCGACGTCATTGTAGACAAAAGTAAAAAGGCGAATATATACTTTAAGTTTCAGCGAGATAGCTTAAAAATTGAGGTAGGGCACAAGAGACAAAACAATTGGAACAGATGGATGGAGAGACAGAGAGGGAGGGGGTAGTAGGAGGAGATGGGCAGCTATACATCGATATAAGTTGGTAAAATTAAAAATATTTGCACACTTACAGGTCGTCGAGGTGGATCCGGAACCTATATGATGTAGCGATGAATATATAATTGCAAATATCCAAAACAATCTAGATTTCATCACTGCAACAAACAATTAGAATATATACACAATATGTATTTACCAAAATGTCATACCTATGCGTATGAACTACACAGTAAGTCAAGTGAAAAACTCACCGCAGCATATGTAAATTTACTTTGAATCCAATATAATTGATGTTCTTTTCTTCTCTTCTTCTTTTTCTTCGTCGTCGTCTTCTTTTTTTTATCTAATTAGCAACATTTTTTTGGCACTGAGTTGCTTCTCTTGAATTGCTTTGATTTATTTAAATTTTCCTCAATTTTCCGTGGGTATCCTTTATAATTGGCTGCTACTTTTCACCATATTGCAATTTGTGGGAGGGACATGCATTGCTTGCTTTTATTCTTTCATTTGAACTGTTTGTGCGTGCGTTCCCCGATTGATTGATAACACTGATTTCACTGTACAAGACAAGAAAACGTTTGTTAGTTTTCTCAGTTTATTTGTATGTACGAATGTGATGCGTGGTTTGTGTGTGTATGTGTGTGTGTGTGTGTGTGTGTGTGTGTGTGTGTGTGTGTTGTATCTTGGTTGTATTTTCATTTCAATTGCTCTTTATTTTATTTATTTATTTGTATATTTTTTTTTCTTGCTTGGATGGCGATGCTGCTTAGATGACCAATAATTGAAATGTAGGTCAGGATAGGATGTGCGCATGCCAAAACACTCAACAATAAACGAACGCTCGGCAGCTCTTTTGTTGGCCTATCATGGAACACAGCAGCTTTTAATGGGCTCTCAAGATTTTGATAGGAAACGTTTTATTGGATTGCTTGTTTATGGCATTTTAACTGTGGGAAACCAGTATTTGGATTGGATTGCATTTATGCCAAATTTTTTATTTTTGTTATCAAATTCGAATATTGTTAAATATATAAGCGAACCACTTGTTTTGTTTGTATTGCAATTTGGACCGATTTACCTAACTTTGTATTAATTGTGCAAACTATGATAATAATAACAAAAAAAAATACGTTGCGTATAAAATTTTTTTTGCGCGCCTCTAAAACTCAACAGAGGTGCTCACTTTTAATAATATCATGATTTTTATGCCCATGTTGCATTTGCCGGTCAGGACAACGTTGTTGGCTCACACGCAATTGGCTCGAGACTGCCGGAGAAAGGACTCGCATTCCATTTGCCAATTAAGCGGTCCTACAATTGTTTCCTCTCTCTCTCTTGCTCTCTCCTTTATTCTCTTTCATCTGTATGGAGGTGAACAGAAGGATGCTGGTCCAATGCTTAGATCATTGGGGTTGTTATGGCGCCATCTGCATAGTGTTGTCCTAATTTTCAAATTCCTCATGCATAAATAATAATAAGATACATTTATCTACAGCTTAAAAGTATGCATCACTTATTTCTGATTGTGGCGCGCCACCTAGTGTGTATTTCGAATATGGAACAAATTTTCAAAGTGCACTAAATAATAGTAATAACAATTGAATATTAAATGCGAGTCCAAGCACAAAATCAAAATTGCCGTTGAGCGCCCGAAATTATCGTCATCGGGTTTTAGTGTCTACTTTCTGCGCATGTGCAATTTTCAGTGAGAGTAAGTAAATGTGTATGTGTATGTGTGAGTGTGTGTGTCTGTGTCTGACCAAGCACATGTGTGCCCCGTTATCGCTTATTGGCGGTGGTGCGATATGCCTGCTCAAAATCGTGAGAGCACAACTCCGTTAGCCGAGCACACAACACACACACACACACACACACACAACGGCAAATGCATAAGTGGCGCGACGCTAGAAACACACGCGTACTCACACACACACACACACACACACCCAAAATATGCTCAGTCGGAAAAAAAAAAATAAGTGTTCAATTCATATTCTGTCTCAGCGGTGACATTTCATACACATAGTAATTGTAATTCTTCCAAATACTAATACAGATTTTTCGGCAAAAAATAGAAAAGAAACTAAACCATAACAAGCTTATACCAAAAGGAAATTCATCGCTCTTTATATGCATAACAGCAGAATTGTCGAACTCGCGCGCTATTCTGCTTTGAATATTAAACAGAGACAGCCGACAACATACCCCGCATAATTGAAGACATTCAGTGAATTCATAAAACAAAAAACAAAATTCAATTGACAACCTCAGCCGGAGAGAGAGGGCAGCACATCGGAACCAATACAGCGACAAAAGCAACGCCGGCAGCGGAACACAGCAGTGGCAGCAGAGGCAGCAGCAGCAGCACATAGAACAGCGCCCCCAAACGGAGTCCGTAGAGTCGAAACAACAGCCCACAACAGCACACAACAGCGCTGCGATTCTTATTTGCATTTTTGTGAATTACATACGATTTTTGTGAGATGGAGGAATATTCGCGTACTTTGAACATATTAAGCGGCATTGCCATGGGCATTGTGGGCTTTCAGATCTGTCGCAAGGTACTGCCCTGGATCTATGTGAACGTGCTCGGGCCAAAACTGTTTGGCTCCTCGGTGAATCTGTCGAAGATGGGCGAGTGGGCAGGTAAGTCTCAATTGCATTTGGCATTTGAACTTTGTACATGATAAAGACGACGTCCGCCTGATTGGAACCCTGATAAGGCGTCCATTACTCATGTGTTAGCTTTATACGTTTTGATAATTGCTACCAATTTTTGCTGTCCATATTTTACAGTTGTTACCGGCTCCACAGATGGCATTGGAAAGGCTTATGCAAGGGAGGTAGGTACACACAAATGGATCACTGGATAAATCAATGATCTCAAGCCATAAGTCTTACGAGAGAAATCTTTCTTCTTCTTTTCATCTGAAGAAGGTCTAGGTTCTATTCACTTTACAACCTGAAAATGGTGGCTTACATTGCAATTAGTATAGTTCTAAAATTACTTTTGATTTAGATGTCAAAAATTTAAATTGTGATTACCTCATATACCGAACAAGTATAAACTTAAGCCAATGAAATTATGTTACTTTAGTTGAAATTTTATCACAATTTTGAAATTGATTTACTAAACCAATTGTAAGCCAACATATTTTTACTGTATTGGTTGTAGAGGGCTTTGCTGGTGCGAATTTGCCCTAGAGCTTCAGCTGGAATCTGTCTTGCATTGCAAAGTCCATGGCAACTGCAATATGTGTGGGTGTTGTCCATAAAAAACAAACTCAGTTCAAAAAGTGCAGCTAAGGAATTGTCATTGGGTTAGACATTAGATCATGACTTGAACATTGTATTCTTCAATGTATCTATTATACGCTAATGCACTTCGTTGCAATTCATTAACTGCTAATTATTCATTAAGCAACTAAAAGTGTTGACACCAAAAAAAAAAAAAATAATAAGTGCAAGTAATCCATAAGCAGCTTTTATTTGTTTAGCCAATACTCAGAAATGCTTACAACACATAAACCCTAGAAGTGTTGATATAGCAATTTGCCATATGGGTTTCAAAGTGCCAACGTCCAGTTAGCAATACGAGACGCAACATCATTTGTTTACCAAATTGCATTATTGAGTATACACAAGACACTTTGACTTTTAACACCCAAGTTGCCCTCTAATTTATAAACAATCCAAGCACACAAGCCGAGCTTTCTTCTGAGCTGCACCCAACGCATGTAATTAGCATTCAAATGTGCTGCGTATGTTTTTCATCCAAGCATATATTGCTGATTTAAAGAACGCGTTTTATTCGTATCAAGTAAGCTCAAATTTTGAACTTTAAAATGCTCGACGGATCCGGAGGTCACCAGAAGTCTAGTTTCGTCATTTATTTAGTAGCGTTCTAGTTTTCGAGTGACCACTGCACTCAATTATCTATAATACGTTTACAAGGAAACTGTAATAAACTTATTATAAGAACTGTTTACACAGCTTATACAATAAACATAGTTATTAAGCACATTGAAAAACATCTTGCCTTATGTATTTGCTTATAAGGAGCTCGACATTCTCTTGTAGAACTGTGATTTAGTGTGATAGGATTAGTAGATTATGCTTAATATATGGATTTATAAATAACTTTATTATTTGTCGTGAAATTTGCAGTTGGCACGCAAGGGACTGAAACTGGTGTTGATTAGTCGCTCATTGGAGAAACTCAATACTGTGGCTAAGGAAATTGGTATGGGCTGAATATGGCTTAGTGTTTCGGCCAGGCTTGTAGTTCTAAATCATGGCATACTTGCAGGCGATGAATTCGGGGTCGAGACGCGAGTCATCGAAGTGGACTTTACGAGTGGCTTGGACATCTATAAGAAGATACGTGAGGGAACAACTGGTCTGGATGTAGGTGTACTGGTCAACAATGTGGGCATTAGCTACAATCATCCGGAATACTTTTTGGATTTGTACGAAGCCGATCCCAAATTTCTGCACAATATTGTCGCCGCTAATATACATTCCGTGACGCACATGACAGCGCTCTTTATGCCAGGCATGGTGACAAAGCGTAAGGGTGTCATTATAAATCTATCCTCGACCTCCGGGGTAATCCCCAATCCCTTGCTGAGCGTCTACAGCGGTACAAAGGTGAGCACATTGAGTACTCTTATTTGTAGTCTATCTATTAAGACTGTTATTTTTGTGTTTCTCCAGGCATTTGTGAATAAGTTCAGCGATGATCTGCACACCGAGTACAAGGCGCATGGCATACTTATACAGAGTGTGCAGCCTGGTTTTGTCGCCACCAACATGTCCAAGATACGTAAGCCGAGTTGGTTTGCACCATCGCCCGAAACGTATGTGAAATCCGCATTGGCAACACTCGGCTTTGCCACACAAACCGCTGGATATTTACCACATGCATTGCTTCAACTGGTCATACATTTTACAGAGGCTGTTTTCGGTGAGCAGTTTGCCAGAAACGAGGTTCTTAAGAATATTTCAGCCACACGCAAGCGTGCTCGTCGGCGCCTAGAAAAGGAACAATAATGACAATGTCAAAATGTGCAATTTGTCCATGCCATTTAGAGTCTATTCGACGTTCTTAAGAAGAGGAAATGGGAAAGGGGGGAAATGAAATGCCTAACGAAACGACACGCGACACACTCGGTGGTGGAACACAAAAATGCTTATCAATACCTGCTAGGTGTGCAACCACTCATATTCACATAAAATAAAAAAAAATCAGTTAATATTTTCAAATTCATTTAAGTATTGTTATGCAACTGCAATAAATTGGACACTTATTGAACTTAACGGTTGGCGCTGTTTACCAATTGAAAAGCCATCGATAGTATGTGTGGCGGTTTGTCGATTTAACGCATTAACGAGCTACGTACTCAGTTTTCGAAATGTTATTATCGTTATCGATATAATATCAACAAATCCAACACAAGTGAGAATTTTGATTTTGCTTTATTGTATTTGTGATTTTGATTGAAAGTGGAAGTGACATAGCCGTTCGATGAATAATTACAACAAAGCCGCTTAACCAGCACCACAATTCCAACTCCAACTTGTTAAAATCTACGCAGCAGTGGCACCAACAACAACAGCAACAACATAAGTCACAAGAAAAAAAAATTAATAACAGCAGTCAACGATTTGAAGGACACCGAGCTGCAGACATCATTCGCCGCAGCCGTTGCGCCGCTCTTATCACTTATCGTCGTGAGGCGCGCCGCCCCTTCTGCAGTTATCAATATCAACTTGTTGCGATAAAGGTCGACTCTGCGGATGCTGTGTGCATGTTTTTAATTGCTCCCCGAACGTAAGATTGAAGACCAGTGCTAAAAGAAGACGTCACTGCTCGGACAATTGATGGCAAGGGCGCAGTAGGCGTGCACAGTTCGTTGGTTGTGGAGGGGTGGCGGAAGTGGTTATAGAGAACTATTTTTAATATACGTATGTGCATCGAGTGGCAAGGGATGGCAAAAGCCACAACAACAGCTACAAATTAAGCTGAGACGGTTAACGACCGACGTTGTCACAAAATGTACAAAACGCATCAAATATTTAAATACCAGGAAAAATCACAGCAATCGACAACAACAGCAGCAACAACGAACAAGATTTGGAAACAAAAACAACAACACGAGTAACTGGTAATAGGAAGACACAGGCAGGTTATTGTGACTCAGCTGGCCGCCATGGAGCGACGCCGCCCATTGTTTCCCATTGAACCTGAGCCGCCAACAACGCCCACACAGCGCCTGACACAGCTCGCAACGCGGTAAGTTGAAGCGCTGCATTTCAAACTTTTTTCAAATGCGTGTGTGTATCCTTTGTATATATACATATATACGTATGTACATACGTGCAAGCAAGCCAGCAGGCGTACATACATGCATATGTATGGGTCAGAGTGAATGCTTAATGAGCGACGACCATTAAATGGGGCTGTAAGTGGGAGGGGAGGGGGTTGCTTGACGGCGGTGGGTTGTCATTATTATTATTAATAGATTCCGTAGTGCTTCCTGCCTGCCTGCCTGCCTGCGTGCCGGTCTGCCTGCCTGCCCACTCTTTGTGCTCATCAATTTAATTCATTATTATGATTTTTTATTTTTAGTTTGCTACGTGCCCTGCAATTAAACTGGAAGATTATCATTTCGGGCATTACATTGACGCTATTGGCCGTTATTTGGTATTATCCAACGTTCTTCTTGTTCTTCGCATTCGTCATCTACTCCCTGGTGCTGGTCTTTGCAGGTAAAACTCGTGCCGAGAACTCGATACACTTATCTGTTGTGCCAGTTACAGTAAGCAAATCCATTCCTAATCTAACCCGTGACTCATTTCTTATCAGCAAATTTTCCATATGATATATAATATGTAAATACATACACAAATATATATTATACATATATATGTATGTAAAAATAGATATATATATATATATATATATTTTTTTATTTATTTATATATATATCTATATTTTTTTGTCTTTAATTAAAAAATTATCTTGAATCGTCGTTCCTTTTAATTGTTAACCCTTTGGGTAAATCAACAGCTGTCGCTGGCACCGTTTATGTTCATTACATATTTACGACCAATGAGCCCCCAAGGCCCAATCGACTGCCCTCCAAGTTGCTCTACAATGCCACCAAGTAAGTAACGATGACAATTCCATTAAACACCCCCCACCCTCACCCAAAGAATTCTCATTGTTACTGTTATATTTACAGATGCAGCATTTTTGATTTGCCAAATCCCATCAAGAATCCATCGAATTTACCTTTAATCTTTGGCAAGACAGTCGATCTGCAGCTACAACAAATCATTGAATATGTGCTGCGTGACTTTATGGTGCCCTGGCTGGGGTAGGTATCAACTAAAGCCTCTCTCTCTCTTAAACCGATTCTAAACTCGAAATTATAATTAAATTCACAGATATGTCGTTACGAAGCCAAAGCTTATTAACGATGTTATACGCGAGGATCTGTGGAATGCCATTCAGAAGATACACGAGCGTGCCGCCAAAATGGATCCAGCCAAGATCATAGCAGTCGATATGATCAATCGCGTCACAGTGCATCTGGAAAAGATACGCATTGCCGAGGCGCGTGTGTAAGTTGGTTTTTCCTGCAACCATATCGACCTTTCCCTAACTTTGCTTCTTGCTGTTGTGCAGTGCGGACACGAATAGCGCTCCGGTGTTTAGCACCAATTCATACCTGGCCGATGAGGAGAAGGAAATGGAGTTTTTGCGCAAGCTGTGCGAGATTATGGTCATATTGCTGCTACCGCGTGGTTACTCACTGCCCCCACTCAAAGTGCTGCTTAGTGAGATTCTCTCTTTTAAGAGTAAGTTCCAATTCAAAGTCTCAGAGTATTTGTGAAGCAGGTTGAAATTTGGCCTAAAATCTGTTGGTCTTTTTTTTTAGTATTCTTTCCAATGATTAAAATGGTGACCGCACCAGACTATATCAATCAGAAGGTTGTGCAGAACATTGAGACGCGTCTCGCGGCGGCAGCGATAAGTAAACGGAGCTACGAGTACGCTGCAAGCTTTGAGGAATTCCTAAAGATCATCAATAATTCGGGGAATTTGGAGGAGCTGTCGCTGATACGAAAAAGTATTGTCAATGATCTGATGCATGCGACCAGCATGCAGAATTTGCAACGTGCCAAAGGCCTCGATCCGGATACCGAGGATCATACGCTGACCAAGTCAGAGCTGACGGCCGCTGTGCGGCTAAAGCGTTACGTGCACCAACTCTCATTGGCCAAGGGCCAGTGCGAAAAGAATCTGGCCAAGTTTGGCTGGAACGGCAATTACTCGAGTGATACAGTAAGTTATTTTTTTTGGTTTTAAACTATGAAATTATAATCAAATTAAATCTTCACTAATGCAGGACTTAACTCTGGTGGAGATACTCAATACGGCTGTGGGAAGGCGCTTTTTTACGCTGTTCTTGGAGCCGCTAAAGGCCAGCGCCCTGGTTGGTTTCTACCTGGCCGTGGATGAGATGAAGCATTCGCACAAATCCGCCACACATCAGCTAGGCACGGAGATCTTCTACACGTACATACGTGTGCCCAAGCCAGAGATACAAATCGATAAGCACGAACGCAAACTGATCGAGACTTTTGTGCTGGGCGATGCGGGTCCAGATATATTCTATGATATACAACGCAATATTTTGCGTACCCTGGAGGACAAATACTATCCACCGTTCGTTCAGAGCGAACAGTATCGCCAACTAAAGGAAGCGCTCGACTCTAACGAATTTAACGACCCCACCTTGCTAACGTGCCCCACATTGCTGGGCGATGTGGCCGACGACGAGCAAGCCTTTGTCGCCGATGGCCTGAATGGCACCAGCGGTGCACCCGCTGCCATCGATGTCGCCGCTCACACATCGTATGCACGCAAGAAACTGGAACAGATACAGGAGCGCATCGACAAGAAAAATCAGGCACTCGACGCACTTAAATACTCGGTGAAGCCAGAGTCAAAAGTGCTGCAGATTCTCGAGAAGGAAATGGAGTGGCTCAAGAGCGAGAAAAGACAAACAGAGGCTCATTTGCGACGCACAGATGCTTGGACCGAGCATCTGGGCAAGTGGAAGGCCACTATACAAAGTGTCGAGGTGTGTGCTTAACTTATATAATGATAATAATATTAATAATTATAATGCTGTTATTTCAACTTTTGTAAATTACGTGCCGCAAATAACTGTTTTTGCTGTTTAATTTCAGGTGTCCGATGAAAAGGAGTCACTGCAGTTCATGATCCTGGTGCATGTGGACGAGGATATTAATGTGCCGGCGCAGTCAACTCACAAGAATGGAGACAGCAACACTGGCCGAGCACAAAGGCGTCGTCCTTCGGGCATCTCCAGTGGCTGGGTGGTCATGCGTTCCCTAAACCAAGTTCATGTAGATGTGGCTGATAACAACTTATAGATCGATACTGATGCCTTGCTTGTATATATTTCAGGAGCTGCAACGAAAACTGCGACACGTGTGCTCCAATTTGAAATCGCTGGATTTGCCAACAAATTTCAAGTTCTTCTTTTTGAAGACAGATCGTCATGCGCAGGAGAAGGCCAAGGGGCAAATACAAAAGTTTCTAAATGTATGTATATGTGTTCTGTGCAATGCCTGTTAATGACTGTCTGTAAATTAAATCGTCGCATACAGTTTATACTGGAGGATGATCATTTAAATGGCAGCGAGGCAATCTACACATTTCTCAGTCCCAGCTCGGATCATTTGAAGCAGACGCTGCCCTCGCCCAAGAAATCGAAATTCTCTCTCTCGACGCTTTTCAAGAGCGACGCTACTAAGGCACACGAGTCGAGCAAGGCGAGCGATCCATTCTGGGGACTGCAGCGTGATGATGACGATATGTCCACCTATCTGGATGGCGAGACGAGCAGCGATGCTAAACTGCTGGCGGATATTGACAGCAAGGACTCAATTGCTGAGCCCATGTATGCACTAATGGGCGAGGTTTTTGACATGGGCGGCGTCTTTAAGTGGCTGCGCAAGAGTATCATCTCGTTCGTGCAGATCACATATGGACGCACCATAAATCGGCAGATACGTGAATCTATCGCCTATCTGTTCGAGGAATCTATGCTGCACAACTATTTCTCGGCCATATTGAAATCGTTTTGGCCAGGCGGCGTTCTTGCCTCGGCCTATCCAGTGAGATCCGATGATATGAAAGAGATGACCACCAATGCGGCCAAAGCCCTGCTTACAGATCATATACCCGAGGTGCTCTGCAATCTGGTTGGTGCCCAGGCGGCCAAGCGTGGCATACTAAAGGTCTTTGATGCTCTACAGAATCCCGCATACAACAAACAGCTATTCTATGTGAGTTGCTCAGTCTCTTTCTGATTTCGGCACAAATCATATAAAATACCTTATTGATTGTGCATATTTGCTAAATTTGCAGGAGCTGCTTGAGATCTTAATGATTGAGTTCTTTCCCGAAATACGACAGCTGAAGGTGAACAGCGGCAATGGTGGCGCCAATAAATTAACTACGGCCACGGCTGGTGGTGTGGCAGCTGCCTCGGCGGCAGCCGCACTGGCTGCCGTTGCAGCATTGCCACTTAACTACAATAATAGTCACAATAGCCATCATGGCTCAAATCAACATGGACATGGCTCCTCATCATCATCGTCTGCATCGGGCAGTTCAATGGGACATCCCAAGGAACATTACCATCAGCTGCCGCCGCAGCAGTCGCCGTATCATCAAAGCTCTGCACAGCAGTCACATCAACAGCAACAGCAGCAGCATTCGCATCTACTCCATGGGCATCATCATCCAACGCACTCGTCGTCGCATGGCTCCACGGGCTCCAAGTAGACGCAGCCATTTTTTATTTTGTTGTTATTGTTTATTTATTTATTTTTTGCATTCGTATTGTGTTAATTTTGCTCTCTATCTCTCTCGCTCTCTGTCTCGATCTAACTATATTGCCAGCTCGTTCTGGTGTCTTTCAAAGTATGTTTTTATTATGTGTAATTAATTTCATAGTACCTTGAGAGTTTAGGATTAACAAATATCTGACCCTGTACAAAGCTGCAGCCCATTTAATGGTGTGTCTTTAGCAACTTCTCCTACTACTAACTACTCTTAACTCAACTTCTTCTAGCTGTCACTCTTCTCACACACACGCACACTCACACACACACTTAGATACACACATGCACACACACACACACCCCTTTTTATCTAACTGATTCTTAATTTGTTGTTGGCTTCTTTTGTAGTTGCTTAGGGGAAAAAAATGTTTGTTATATTTTAGCATATGATATTCTATACACAAATCTGTATTGCTTTGCGTAGTCTCAGTATTAAGCGTTAAACCAAATTGTTCCATTTAGACCACATTCCCATATTACGAAAAACAAACGCAACCCAAACAAATACCAAATACATAAGGCCAGAGCAAAGATACACGAAAAATTAATAATGAAAATAAATTTTTGGTGCCGATGCCGCATTGTAATTAACTGGAGTCGAATATTGTGATCTTAGCAAGTAAACAGCACCAAAAAAAAAAAAAGAAGACAAATACAAAAAAAAACTAAATGTAATTGTAATTGTTTATAAAAAAAGAAGTCGGATGTAATTCAATTTCGAAATAATCGTTTAAGCGCCTGTGTAATTTAGATAAACTAAATAGTAGCATATATATAACAAAAACGGGACAGTCAAGACATCGGATCGTATTGTATTGGATAACTATTTATGTATATTGCAGTTGCAACGTTTTATGTGTAAACAATATTAACAACAGACCCAAGCGAAATAAAGATGCTATTTATGTAGACATTTATCGATTTATTCAATTTCTAAACTTATTTTAATTTTAAACATATATTTATATTCCAACATACGAATTTTCTTTCCGTTTCAGACTTAACCAAAATTTTAGCTTAGCTATATTTTTTAGAAGCTTATTGTAACAATTTTAATTTAGATTTCTAAAAGATGAATATGTAAAGGGTAAATTTGAACTGTATAATGTATTTATATATATATTAATATATATATATATATATTTTTTAATTTCAAAGTGGAAACTATATTTAGTTCACATAAGAGATGGATTTTCAAAATATTTTCTTTGAGATCTTAAATATACGTTTGATTATTCTAAGATATAGTGGATATAATATATAGACAAGTAATTCTCTATTCACAATTCAAAACGCAACTGTTTTTTCTATTAGCTTCCCCAGCTCGATGAGCTCCATATCCACCACGATAACAGCTAGAGATTTACGCATCGCCGCAGGCTTCCTCACCAGCAGTTTGATCTCAAAATATTTCAAGAGAAAACGCCATTTGAGATCGGTCTTCCTGCGCTCCGACAGTAGCTGAAAAGCATCCGCATTGATTTCCAGCAAACGTTCCGCCACAGCGCCACTAAGTCGTGTCTCGAGCAGTGTGCCTGTCTGATCGGACAGTTGTATATTGATGTTGAAGAAGTGCTCAAAGCGTGCACCACTGTGGCGCAGCGAGAACTCCAGCTGGCAGTGCTCATTGTCGCAGTCGTTGCGGCTGTAAGGGATAAGCCTGTGGCACGCTTTGCTGCAATCAGGCGGAGACACTATTATTAATATAAACAAACATATTTAACAAAAATACTTAACTACCATTTCTTGCTGATGCACATTGCAAATCCATCAATGTCGAACTTGGTGACCATGCCATAAAGCACGCTCGTAAATTGCTCGCTGGTTGCATCCTGCAATTCGCCCTCGGCACGAGCATAGATCTGCCGTACGGTCATCTGCGTCTGGATCTGAGCAGCTGTTTTTAATAAAGAACACAGTTTGATTTGATGTTGAAATCAATTTTCATGCAACATAAAATTAGAATTATCTACTCACCCGCCGGCAGGTTATCCATGTCCGTTTGGGCGAATATGTCAAAGGTTTTCAGTGGCGCTGTGGCTGCAAAGGTAGACAACGCCTGAGATTCGGGACTGAGGGGCTGCGGATTCTCATAGATGAGGGTGCAGCTAGCATGACTGAGCACTGGGCAGCCGTAGAATCGTGAGTGCGAGATGCGTACATCGATCAGATGCAGCTGGGTCTTGCGTGGCTGCCAGTATTGGGCGCGTTTTATCCAATCCAAATGCCAGAGGGTTAACACCATTCCGTCGGGATAGCTCTCATCGATGACCACCAGTTCGAGGCAATGCAGCAGGACATTGCCATTGCGGGCCACCTTGCGCTTCATCTCACGCACCGGACGCAGCGAGGCAACCGCAACGAACAGATCAATGTACACCGCTGGTGGCTGCTCAGCGCCTGGAGCGACACAACGCACATCCGATAACTTGAGAGCGGCGCTTGTCGGCTTATGGGATTGATGCAATAGCTGGCACAGTGGCTGCATCACGGCCACATCGTCGCAGGAATGCTTAATCAGATAGCCCTGGCCCTCGTTGATGACCAGAGCAAAGGGGAGCGTGCCACGTGGCTGATAACGCGGTGCACCGATATCCGCAAAACTTGGCGGCATAATGGCCATCACCTTGGCGCCAACAACATCGATGACATCGCCAATCTTCAGCATCGCATTGTATTCATCCACACTGGCCTTGGGGCCCCAGCACTTGCAATTGGCAATGTCCCGCTTGGAGTCGCGCAACGTGAAGCTGATCACGCCACGCTGCTCGTTGCTCAGCTTGTCGAGAAACACATTTGGCTCCGATTTGGCAATGATTAGCGCAACAGTGGCAAAGTTCGTCATCGTCGAATGCATGTTGGCCAGGCGGAAAGTTGTCTTTATTCTGTAGCCAATTTCCGTCATTTGCAAACCAAATAATCAATAAATGACCGTTATAATTCAATAATTGCTTTTCAAATTATAGGTATACACTGACCAGCTGATACTTTCCGTGTTATCGATTGATAACTCAAAATCGCTGCGTCAATAATCAAATCAGTTGTTTCAAATTTTATTTACTTTCGTTTTGGTTTCTTTTTTTAATGTGTTGTTGTTATTAACGTTTAATTTTTTACAATTTGTACATATCTACAACATAAAACGTAGGCGTGCCCCATTTATTGCTGCGGCTATACAATTCGGGAATATTTTCTTTCTTTCTTTTTGTTTATCGTCGGTTGATTTCGCATTTCTTTTTTTTCATTCATCCAAGGTACATAATATAGAACTCTAATACTAAATTTAAAATCAAAAAAATTGGATAAGCCAGATTTTTTGCTTGATTTCTTTCAAACTAGGCGCAACGCGTTCGACACTTTAATCGGTGCTAGTTGTTCGATGATGAATACGGTTGCGGCTGAGGTGGCTGTGGCTGAGGAGCACCGTCCTCGGTCTTATTGTTATTGCCCAATATCCAATCCATAAGTACCATTGGGGGCGAACGCATCGATGTTTGTGCTGTATAACAATTAGTCGGAGAAATAAGTTCTATATAGTAGAATGATATAGAATTGTGTGACACCTACATGGATCCATATCCAGCTGCTGCTGTTGCTGCTGTGGATAAGATGGTATCGCTGCTGCTGCTGCTGGTTCGACTGCTGCTCCATCTGGTGCAAACGCTATCGTTGCTCCTGACGATGATGTCTTAGCCATGTCCCTTTGCAGTTGAATCATCTGCTGCAGACGCTGCTCGCGCTCATCGACAATCACCTTGTCCTTGGAATGCTTCACAGTTTGCAGCTCGGCCAATCTGTGAACGAGCATACCCCGAATTCCATATATACTTATAGTATCTGTCTTTATATCGATTTTCACTATCTTACTTTTGCTTCAGATCACTGCCACTGGCAGCTGTAGAGGCGGATAGATCGCTGCTACTGCTCCCAATGCTGAATTTACTGGGACTGCCCGAGGTGGCCGATGAGGACGAACCGGTGGCTGTGGTGTTGGTGGTGCTAGTAGCGTTCACAGTGGCGCTGCCCGTCGCATGCCCTGCACTGCCTGCTGCAAAATAATTCAAAATAAATGATATATTGCCAATATACATATATATATAGATATATATAATAATATCTATAATTATTTGGAAATTTTGGCTTGCTTCGATTTTATATTTATTGATTATATTATTACTTACGTTCATCGCTTATGCGACTGCGCTCGGCCTCCAGCTGGCGCAGAGTGTCTGAGAGCTTGAGTTGCAGATGATCACGCTCCTCAAGCAGCTGGACCAGCTCGACGATCATCTCCTCGACCCGCATGTCCCGCTGATGGAGCATCATCAGCGCATAGTCGAGATCCGCTTTTAGAACGTACTCTGGCTGCGGCTCCTGGCTGGTGGCACTGCCCGTTGACATGGCACCAGCAGTAGCAGCTACAGCTCCAAGCGTATTCTGCAGCCGGAAGGGATCGTATTGTGAGGCAAGACGGGCATATTCCGCTGAACGTATCGCCAGCTGTTCCTTGAGTGTCACAATTTCCATTTCTTGTGCCTCCAATACCTTTTGCATTTTGAGCAGCATCTCGTTGCCATTATCATCATCCGCAATGGTGCTGGTGGCGCTCACTTGGCCAGTAGTTGCTACAGTAGATGCTAGCGATGCCACTTTCGCTGTCAGCTGCTGGATTTGTGCCTCGTAGGCCGCCTCACGCTGGGCGAGATGCTCCTGCCAGATGCCTGCCACCTCGCTGCATTTTTGCTCCACAACCATCTCCCATTGCTTGTTGAGAGCAGTGAGATCGGGTGCTGGTGCTGGTGCGGCTGCCTCTGCCAGTGTCTGTACCTGTGCCTGCTGCGATTTACGTAGCTCGGTTATCTCGATGTTTTTCATGTCCAGCTCGAGAATAGTCTGTTTCATTCTGTCCTCCAGCTCGAGGCTAGAGAGCACATGATTGTTAAGCACGCGCAGCTCCTCCTCCATTTCGGATTTCTCCTGCTGCAGCTGTGCGAAATGCTGTTGCAGTTGTTCCAGCTCACGCTGCAACTCCAGCTTGGCATCTGGATGCTCCACTTCGTTGGCTGCTTGACTGGCATTTAATTTCTCCTGCTCCTGCTGCTGCTGCTGTTGCTGATGCTGATGCTCTTCCTGAAGTTGCTTGTTTTGCATGCGCAACATTTGAAGCTCCTGGTTTTTGGTGAGTATCTCTAGCACGAGCTTCTCGGTTTGATCCTCGCGCATTAGCTCCTCGATGCGCTGCTTCAGATGCACTATTTCCGCTTCCTTTTCCTGCAGCAGCACCTGGCTCTCATCACTGGGCGCAGATGGTTTCAGATCTGGCTCCAGTTGCCTGGCCTTTAGCTCCTCCAGCTTGACTTTCAGCTCCTCCAGCTCCAGTTGCTTGACTTTCAGCTCCTCCAGCTCCAATTGCTTGATTTTCAGCTCCTCCAGTTCCAGTTGCTTGAGTTTTAGCTCCTCCAGTTGCATAGCTCTTACTTCCTCCAGCTGCAGCTGCTTTGCTTTCAGCTCCTCCATCTCCAGCTGCTTTGCTTTCAGCTCTTCCAGCTCCAGCTGCTTGACGTTCAACTCTCTCAGCTGTAGATGCAATTGCTCCGCTTCTGCCTGTGACCGCTGTACTTGCTGCTTCTCCAGCTCCAGCTGCGACTGCAGCTCTTGGCACTCGCTGTTCAAATCCTGATTCTCTGCCTGCAGATTCTCTATTCTGGCCACGGACTCTGGAGATATAGTTGCTCCTGTAGTTGCAGTTGGTACGGCTCCTGATCCATCTTCACCCCAGCTCTCGAGCTGTTGCAACTTCTCTTGAAGCTCACGTATGCGCGCCTGATACATCTGTACATCCATATCCTGGCGCTCCTTTAGCTCCGCCATGCGTTCATTGCCCGCGGTGAGGACATCGATGCGCTTCGCTAGCTTCTCCTTCTCGAGGGCATGTTGCTGCAGCAACTCCTCCGTTTTCGTTTGACGAGTTTCGTGCAGCTCCAGCTGATGTTTCAGTTCCTCAATGATGGCACCATCCAGATCGTTGTTGTTGCCACCCCGAGATTGCTCCTGCTGTTGCTGTTGTTGCTGCTGCTGTTCCTTGCTGCGGTATTCCTTAAGCCGTTTCATAAGCTTCGCCGTTTTCGTGTGCAGCTCGGACTTCTCGCGCTCCAGCTGTTCAATCTTGGACTGCAGCGCTGCCATTGCAACAGCATCTGCTGAAGGACTAATGCCCTGCTGTTGCTGTTGCACTGCTGCTGCTGCTGATGCCCAAGGATCCTCGTCCATGTCGACACCCCAGTCTATCTGCTGTTGCTGCTGCTGTTCCTGCTCGTCGGGATAGCAGAGATAAGCCTTCTTTGGTTGGATAAGTGGCTCCACAACGGGCTCTGTCTGTGGGATGCCCAGTTCCAGGCTGCTCAAAGCAGCTGCACTATCCGTCACCGTTTCAACGCCAAAGAACATGTCCAGCGTGGGAGCCACGGCGGTCTTCACCGGCTCCGGCACTACCTGTTCCTGTTCCGGGGGCAGTATGAGCTTTTCGATGGCCGCCATTCGTTCCCGCTCTTCGGCAGCGATGCGCAGTTGCGCTAGCTCCTGTTCCCGCTCGTTTAGCAGCCGCTCCAGCTGACCACGTTGCTCCTCATGCTCGGCCAGCGCCAGATTGCGCGCGAACAGCTTCGTCTCCAGCTCCTTGGCATGCTTCTCCAGATCGGACACGTTTCGCTGCAGATCCTCAATGGTCGACTCTGCGTTGCTTAAGTCACCCATACCAATTCCCATGGCCATGCCCATATTCTGCGTGGTCACCCTAAGCGGTGGAGCAACAATCTCATCAAAGGGCGATGGCGCCGCTGCTGCATCCCCGCCAAAGAATATCGCCGGCGCAGGCAGAGGATTATTCTGCAACAACAAAACAAAACCAAAACAAAAGCTATTATTTTTGGGAAATTGCCAAGGATTGACTTGTCTTAATGGATACAATAAACAACAGGCTGAACCAATTGACGACTTTTGAAGCGTACTTCAAACTGCCTTCAAGTGTTGGTAGACGACAAGGCATTAATTGATTTCCTTTCCGACAGGAAACTTTAAGCACTGGTTGGCTCTACTTATGCTGCTGCCCGGTAAACTGATTAGAATACATACCTGTTCCAAGGACTGCCTTTGATTTGATTGCATCATGTTGGGGTTCGGTCGGGACCAGGAATACAGCCAATCGTCGGCCGGCTGAGGCTGCACCTGGGCCGGTGCTTGGAAGTGTATCGCACCTGCTGCCGGTTGAGTTTGCTGCTGTTGTTGCAGCAGCTGCTGCTGCTGCTGCTGTTGTTGTGGATGTTGTTGCTGCTGCTGTTGTTGCTGGTGTCGAGCAATCTGTTCGGCCTGTTCATCGAGGCGGGTTTGCATTTCGTGAAGCTGCTCGGCAAGTCGCTTGTTCTCCGTCTCGATGTAGACCTGGTCGTCCGTTTGATTCTGGCCAAGAGTGTCCAGTTCGGCCAGCTGCTGTTGGAGTGCCTGAAGTTCCTGGTTGTGATTGGCGCACAGTGAATCGATCTGTGTGCGCAGATTGTCGATTTCGGTTTTATCCTGGAGCGCCTGCATGCGCAACTCCTGCGACTCGAGTACATCCTGCTCGGCGCTGTCCTGTTGTAGTCGCAACAGAACCGCTTCCCTGCTCAACGTCGAACGTTCGCGCTCCACATCGATCAGCTCCTCGTTGAGTCGCTGCAGTTCCTCGTTGCGTGCCTGCAACTGCTCCTGGACCCGTTCCAAATTTTGGGTGAGATCGCGCGTCTCTGCCGTCGCCCGTTCCATGTGCGCGCTCAGATCGCACTCGAGCTCATCTAGTTCGGTAGCCTTGGCTGCCAGCTTGGCATCGTACTGTTGACGCTGACGCAACAGCTCCTGGTTGCGCTGCTGCAGCTGTTGCTGCAGCTCGTGCAGCTCCTGTTCACTGCTGCTATTCAGTTGGTCACGTTCCGCCTGCGCCTGTTGGGCCTGCTGGGTCTGTTGTTTGTGGCGCGCCAGCAGCGTTTCGTGGGCCGTTTGAAGTGTTGCCATCTGGTCGCGTGCCTCCTCCGCTTCGCTACCCAACAGCTGCAGCTGGCGACATTGGCTCTGCTCCCGCTCCGTCAGCTGTTTGACGCGTTCGCGCAGCTCCACCTCGTGTTTGGCCTGCTGGGCGCTCTGGTCTCGTAGCTGTTGCTCCACCATCTGCAATTGCTCCTGACTGTGAGAGTGCTGGGCACTGGCAGCGGCCGCCTGATCCTCGAGGGCAGCGCTCTTCGCCTGCAGCTCGACATTCTGCGTCTCAAGCGATTCGATGTAGGACTGATCCTGTTGCAGCTTGGCCTGAATGCCCTCATGCAGCGTCTCCAGCCGTCCAATGGCCAGCTCAAAGTTGACCTTTTCCGCGGTAAGCTGTTCGTTCTGTTGGCGCAGTGACTGCAGCTGTGTCTGCATCTGTGCCTGCTCCGCTTCGGCCACTTCCTCGGGCTGTTCCTGGAGCCGGGCACGCAGCTCGGCCAGTTCACGCTGCAATCCCTGTATGGTAGCATTGCGATTCTTGATGACCTCCTTGGACTTGTCAAACTTGAGTGACTTCTGCTCCAGCTGGCGAGACAGCTGGTTCGTCTGCTTCTCCATCTGCTGTTCCAGTTCGCTGATCTCCTGGTGCAGTGTCGTATTCTCATGCACCGTATTCTGGAGATCTACTTGCAGCCGCTGTACATCCTCATTCACGTTGGACAGGGCCGAGAGTTTGGTTTGCTGCTGGGCCAGCTGCTGTTGCAGCTTCTCATGACTTCTCTTCTGCTGTCGCAACTCCTGCTGCGTATTTTCCTGCTGCTGCAGTTGCTCTCGCAAGTCATGCTGCGCATTGGTCTCTTGCTGCAATTGTTGCCGCAACTCCTGCTGTATATTTTGCTCCTGTTGCAGTTGCTCTCGCAACTCTAGCTGGATATTCTGCTCCTGTTGCAGTTGCTGCTGCAGTTCCATCACCGTTTGCTGCTCCTGCTGCAACTGATCCTCGGCGCCTGTGGACTTTACTTGCTCCTCCAGTGCCAATGCTTTGGTGCGCTCCTTTTGCAGCTGATTCTCCAGTTCCGATTGCTCGGCGGCGCGCTTCTTCAGATTCAGTGCATACTTTTTGAGCTTGTCGCGTAGCTCCTTGTTGCGCGTCTCACTGGTCTCCAGATCCTGGCGGCACTGCTGCAACTCCAGCAGCTTCAGATTCGATTCATGCTCACTCTCGCTGTAACTTTCGATGAGCTGTTGCTTCTGCTCCGCGACGAGCGCCTGTAGGATGCCCTGCTGCCCCTCGAGGGTTGCTATGCGGGATTGCAGCTCATGCCGCTGACGTTGCTGCTGCTCCATGTGCTTCTCGTGCGCCATTTCGCTGTCGTTCAGCGTCCGATCGTAGTCCTCCGCCTGCTGTTGTAGCTGCGCCAGTTCCGCACTCTGGCTGGCTATCTGCTGCAGATGCTCTCGCTCGCTGGCACGCTGTTCGGCCAGCTGGTATTGCAGCTGGTCCAGTTCGAGCTGGTGCGCCTCTTCCACATCGAGTTGCTTTTGCCGCAGCTCCGTATTGTTGTGCTCCAGCTGCTTCTGGGCCGCTTGTGTCGCATGAAGCTCAGCAATTGTTGATTCCAGCTGCTTTCGTTCCTGCTCCCGCTCTTGTTCCCGCTCCGCTGTCAACTCCAGCTGCTGCCGCTGCTCGATAGCTTGGGATGGTTTTGGTTGCTCCACTGGCTCGCAACTATCACGCAGTTCGTTGAGTTCCTCTTCGAGGGCAGCTAGGGCTGATTTCAGCTCCGCATTCTGTGCCGTTAGCTTCTCGTATTCCGCTAGTGCTTTGCCATTTGGTGCAGTGACGGCGACAACTGTTTCCACCACCGTGACCGTTTCCACAGCACTGCTGGCCTCCTTCACCTTGTGCAGCAGCTCCGTCAGCTGGTTGAGCACATTTTTCGCCTCCTTGGCCAGCTTCTTGGAGACATTCAGTTTGGCATTGCGATCGTTGGCCTGGCGATAGGCCTCCAACTCGGAACTGAGCTTGGAGAGCGAACGCTCGCATTTGTCCAGGAGTGGGGAGCCACCTTCGTCCAAGGCGGCGACCACCTCGGAGGAGCGTTGCATCGAGCTCAGCTCCTGCGAGAGATTCGATTTCTCGCTCAGCTGCAGCGACAAATGCTGCTTATCCCGCTGCAGTTCGTCCAGTTGCGCCTGAAGCGACGCATTCTCCGACTGTAGCTGCTCCATTTTGGCCAGCACCTCGCGCCGTTCGTTCGTGAAGAGTTCGATCTTCTGGAGCAGCTCGATGCTCTCGTTAATCTGGACATCCGTTTGGGTCAGCTCACTCACAAAACTGGGCAATTGGATGGCGGGCTGCATGGCAGTGGGGGAAGTGCTAGGATCTACAACAGCAGCATCATTCCGTTCCGTGTCAGCATCTCCCTCACTAGCTGGACGCTGATTGAAGTGGCGCTCTGTGGGTCGCTCGACAATCTCAATGGATTCCGCGGAGCTGGAAGAGCTGAGCTTCTCCAGTTTGTCTAGGAGCTCCATGTTCTCGTTGATGTAGTGCGTCAGCTTCTTGTCAAGCGCCTCCTTTTCCGATTGCAATGTGCTAAGCTGCTGTTGTTGCTCCTGCGCCTCCGTTTCGAGCTGTTGAACGCGCTGCGTCAACTGCTCCTCCAGCTGCAATTCGCTCAGCTCGGAAACTACACGCGCCGATTCACTGCCTCGCTGCAGTGCCTCCAGTGCCTGCTGCAGCTCCTCCTTTTGTTCCTCGAGCAGGCGTATGGTTTCCGTTTGCCCAGCTGTTTGACTGGATTTGTGTTTGCTACTGCTGCTGCTACCCAACTCAGTCACCTGTTGCTGTTCGTGCTCCTGCTCCTGTTCCACATCATCTGTTTCGACATGCGCCAATTGCCACTGACCCTTCTCATCCTCGAGCACAGTGATGCGCTGCTGCAGCTGCTCATTCTCGGCATTCAATTGCGCCAGCTGCTGTTGTGCATCCGTGGACTGAACTTTCTGTAGCTGCTTCTCCGCTTGCTTGCATTTGAGCTTCAGCTTGATGTTGCTCTTGTTGCACTCATCCAGCTTCTGTTTGAGCTGCTGAAGATCTGTTTGTAGCTGCTCGCTGCCAATGGAATCGCTGGCATCCAAAAAGATGGGCTTGCTCTTGACGCTCTGCGTCAGCTTCTCCTCGAGCACACGCAAATTCACATTGAGCACATTTAGCTCGGTTGTTTTTTCCGCCAGCTGTTCGGCTTGCGCCGCCAGCTCCTTCCGCTGCTCGGCAATGGTTGCCTCCAATTCACTGACCTCAGTGGCAGCCGCATCCTTTGGCTGCATCACCGGCTGCTGTTCGGCGCTGCTGTTACGCAGCTCTTGCAGCTGATTCTCCAGCTCCTGAAGCTGCTTGGCTAGCTCTACATTGACCTGGGCATCTGTGGAGGCGGCAGCGGCAGAAGCATTGTTGGCCTGCTGCTCCAACAGCTGTTCCCTGGCACTGTGCAGCTCCAGTCGCGTTGCCTCCAGCATTTCACTGCTGTGCTCCAGCTCGGCGTTACGCTCGCGCAACTGCTCGGCCAGCGGACGCAGTGTCTCCAGCTGTCCGCTCTGCTGCGACAGCGTGCTCTCCAGCTGCTGGATGAGTTGCTCGCTACGCGTCAACTCCTGGCGCATATCGTGCAACTCCTGCATCAGCTCCTGCACCTTGCGAGTCTGCTTCGTCTCGTTGAGCTTCATCTTGTTCTTGAGCAGCTTGAGCCGTCCCTCATCCGTACTTCCCGGCATCTGTTCCAGATCAACAGCCGAATGATGTCGAGCAACTAGCGTTGCCGGCGTCATCGTCGTCAGCTGCGTCAACGCACGCAGATCGTTCATTGAGGAGCCCAGTTCACCGCTGACGCTCTGCCTCAGACCCGATTTGACGGACTGCAATGATTTGGCCATGTCCCGTTTACGCTGCTCGAGCAGCGCACGATTCTGCTCGGTGCGCTGATTGAGCATTTGCAGTTTCTCACTGCCGCTAAATTCCAACTGCCCACCGACGCCAGTGTGCCTTGCGGGCGTTGAGAAATCCTGTTCCAGCAGCTGCTCCTCAGCCGCGTTGTTGTGTGTCTTGAGTATGGTACGTTTGTGGCCCAGCGATTTGAGTGATTCCATTGAATCACTCATGCTGGACATGCGTCGAATACCAGCATCCTCGGATTTCCTCAAAGAACGCTCACGCAGCGCCGTCAAACGTTCCTGGTTAGGCAGATATGCAGATTCATATTAGTTAGTATCGGGAGCCTGCTGAGCTGCTGGGATGCGCATTCACTTACCTGTTGTTTGGACAGATTCTCACGCAGGCTGTCCAGGCGTCCCTTGCCAACGCCACCAGTCGTCGCCTGTTGCTGCTGCTGCTGCTAAATGGAAAGAGTTAGCTAATCAGAATCAGAAACAAACAAATTCCAAATGATAAAATTAGCTCACCATAATTAGGGATAAGTCTGTGATGCTGCTGCTGTCATCCCCATCCTCCGGCTCCGTGTATTGGCTCAGTTCGGCCATACCGGACATTCAAATGCAAACTAAATTCAACTAGCTAAACAAAAAAAAAAACTAATAATAATAGTAAAAATCCCTCGGAGGGACAACAAACAAAAAGATAGCACTGGACTATCTCCGGTATGAATGTGTCCAATGTCGTCGTCGCGTGTGTTTCGTTAAGTTCGTCGTGCTCCTATCTATCGACATTGACTGCAATGGTAGAAGAACATAACGTTCCAATATATCAATTTTTAATTCAACATAGAAAGCCTTCTGCTTTCGCTTTACAATTTTGAACAGATTTCGTGGCACTGACGTGTGCACTTCTCCATTGTGTGCGTGCGTGTTTCTGTGTGTGCGTATGCGTGTGTGTGTGTGTGTGTGTGTGTCTCTATTTGAATTTTGGTCACTTGAGTGCAGTTAATTTCAAAGGCAACTCGTTTGGCACAATTTGGTTTAATGTTCATGTGCGTGGACACGTTTTGAATTAGAGTTCATTTAAAAAAAAGAACACTTACCAACTACAATTAAGCAATGCTAACAACAAAAAACTTAAATACCAGGGCCTCGAAGTCGTTGTTACTGCCCTTGTCTGTAAGTGAACAGGGCTGTTCACACCAAATCGATAAATTATTCTTTATCGAATTGGAACTGTGCGATTGTTTAACATTTAAATTCCAATCGTTGATTATCGTGAATTATTTTAATTAAGTTTTATTCCATTACTGTCTTAAACATGGTATACATAGTAGTTGTAAAAAATACATTGTACTAAAATTCGTTTTGGCATTATTAAATTTCGTAAATGTTAATATAAATTGTAATAGTGTCAATTGCAATATAACGGACAGTTTGTGTCCATCACTCAGATTGCTCGATCTGCGCAATATTAATATGCCTATCGTACTTATATACATGTAAATATATATATATATTATAACGTCTTTATTGAAAACCATTTGAATTCGAGTGTATATGAGAATTCGTGCAAAATATTAAAAACATCAAATACATAAATGCCAGCATTAAAATACAATTCAAACATTTCACTTCTTTGGGCTTAGGAACAAGAGTCGTTGCAAGTAGTCTCTGAACAACACTCCTAAACGATGACCAGATGAATCAGAGGCAGGGATAAGTACATAAGGGTATAGAGATACATACACTGGTAACGAACAACTTTATGTTGGCTGACGCGATATCAAATGGAATGCCATCGGATTAGGCATTCGGTACAGCTGTCTTGAGCAAATCGACAATATCCTGATGGTTGCCACGAGCAGCATAGTCCCGGGGCATCAGTCCGAGCATATCCTTCTTGTCGCTACTCTCCATATAGGGCAGTAGATAATGCACCAGCTCGATAAAGCCATGCAGTGCCGCCACATGCAGCGCTGTGCGTCCAGATGGATCCGGCTGTGACAGATCTGCCCCCGCCAGCTGATACGATTGGATGCGCCGCAGTGCGCCACGTGAAGCAGCGGCGCATAGTTGCTCGCCAACGGCACGAGAGGAGCCGGTCAAATGGGCGCCACAACTGATTAGCAGCTGGATGATCTCATGGCTATCCACGGACACAGCCTCCTGCAGTGGCGTCCGATCATACCGATCCCGTATATGCACCGAGACGCCATTCTGGAGTAAGAATCGCACCATCTGCATATCGCCCATCTGGCAGGCCAGATGCAATGCGGTGCGATTGTCATGATTAGATCCGGACAAATCGGCACCGTATGCCTTCAGATTGTTGATCTTTTTGATGTCACCCTCGGCAACGGCGGCATTGATCATCGCCGGAAATAGTGTGGCACCCAGTTGATCCAGTTCCTGGGGCGATGACAAATGCAGCGAGCGGGCAACAGCATCGACCAAATCATAGTCATCCATCTTGGGCGCTGCTACCGATGTCAACTCGCCCCTCAGATTCGATTGCATCATCTGGAAAATGGCATTGAATTTTGGATTGAATACAAAACAAGTAAGTAAAGCTATCGACGCACCTGCTTCTTGACATCCAGCGACCAGTCGGTCTTTCCAATCACATAGGAGAGCTTGGTGAGGGCTGCCTCGGGCGTCATATCGTAGCCGGGTATAACGCCAATATCGAAGAGCACTTTCCCCGTGTGATAGATCTCGGCAACGGAGCCATTCGGGCACTGGGTGCAATTAATGATAAGGACACCGCGCTCGGCGGCCGCCTTCAGCTCATCAATGAGGTCTGTGCGGTTGGAGGGCATGTTGCCCGAGCCAAACGATTGGAGTACAACGCCCTGCATGGGCGGGGCCAGAAATGCACAAAATGTGGCCAGCGAAATGCTGGGAAAGATGCGCAACAGCCCAACATTCTCGTCCATATGCAAATGGACACCAAAACGCTCCACGCTGCACGGACGAAAGATCAGGCGATAATCGACATTCACATTGATGCCAATCTTTGCCAGCGGCGGCACATTTGGTGAATCGAACGCATCCAGCGAATTGGAGCTGAATTTCACGGTGCGATTGCCGCGGAGCAGCTTATTTCCAAAGAAGATGCACACCTCGGGTATTACATAGTTGCCAGCGATAATCAGTGCCGATGTAAAGTTATCCTTGCCATCCGTACGCGTTTCAAAGATGGGCAGCTGTGAGCCTGTTATGATCACCGTTTTGCCCAGATTCTCCAGCATAAAGGATAGCGCCGATGCCGTATACGATAACGTATCCGTGCCATGGAGCACCACGAAGCCATCAAAGAACTCGTACGATTGCTGCAAATGGAACAGATCCGATTAATCCTGGATAACCTGTCTATGAGCTAAGATTATGCTATTGGATCCCGCGTAAACCCCTTGAGAAATTACAGCTTTAATCTATTCAAATTATCGACATATTCAACAAAATTAACTATTTTGAAAACTATCGCATATACAAAAAGGAAATCTTTTTTTTTGCTGAAGGAGGTTCCTAGTAATCTATCTTCCAAACGAAATATTCTCTCAACAGCTTTACACTTCTATAATTAATTTGACAAGGTTCTTTTTCTTCGAGACATTTAAATTTGTGTTTTTTCATTTGAATAAATTCATTTTTGTGTAATTGTAATTCGACAATAACATGGAATATTTATCTATTGACGATGCTGGAGAATGTTGGAGCAATTTTGGTGTCGCTACTCACGTGTATATCGTTGGCAATGCGTGCCCAATCGTTCATGGTCATGTTGCTGGAGTCGAGGAGCGGCTCATATTCGGTCACCTGGTAGAGGACGCGTCTCTCCTCGCCCTGGACATATGGCAGCACCAGTGGCGCCATTGAGGCTCCGGCGCCAAAGCGACGCTGTGCATACTCCTCATCATGAATATTCGGATATTTGCGGATGAGGCGCACCAAAGCTTTTGGAATCGGCGCAAGCACTACAGCAAAATAAAAGGGGGGGTGGAAAAAAAGAGAGATGAGAATGATGGAGGAGAGATGGGAGATGAGAGGGGTAGCTGAAGGATTGTAATACCGTTGCGCTCGTTGCGCATCATGCCAATGGTGCCGCCCGTATAAATGACCCGGACACGTGCCTCCTTCACGTCCTGGGCCATCAGGTTGCCGTCACTGTGATTGCGTCGCATTGCAGCATTTTTTGTGCCTGTTGCCATTTGAAATAGATTCGATTGCATTGTGGGCGACGGTGGCACACCGGCTATTGCCTGCTCCGTGGACACGTTGCGACTGTTCAACATCAACTGTATTGGTTCCGTGTTGGAACCGCCGCTGCTGCTGCATCCATTGCCAATAAAGCTGCTGCTGTTACAGCTGCTGCTCTGATTCTCTTCAGTTTGATTCCCGTTACTTGACATCATTAGCGAATAATCCGCACTTATTTAATGTTGCAAATAATCACTCGCAATGTATTTATAATCTAGTTTCCTACAATATAATAATGATTTAGTTTTTCTTGGAAATCGCGTTTGCTAATGCGGAATTTACATGTATATATAATAAACTTAGCAGCTTGCCGCTCTCTGTTTGCCTGTGGTGTGTGTTGTAAGTGTGAGGCAAGTGTTTATTTAAGCAATTTGGTATCAAAAGCGACAAACGGCACAGAATTGTTGTCAATAGACAGGTGGGTGGTCAAAGACGGGGCGAGGCCCACTGGCGACAGCCATGCAAATTAAAAAGCCAATATCTGATCCTGATATAATTTATCTCATATGTATATATATATTAATATTTATTTATCTGTATATTTTTGTGTGTGATTTACTCGGTATATTTGCGTTGCTATTGCCAAAAAATGCACACAGCTGTTTGGCCAACAGCACCGAACGGTCTGGCAGCGCTGTGTCTTTCTAAACACAGCAGACACTTTCTAAACATATGTACAATGGTACATGTGTACCAAGTACTGGTACATTGCAGTTTCGGGTGTTATGATGCTGTCACGGTATTATCAACATCGTATTACAATGTCATGCGGCTTCTAAGCTTTCAATCCATTTTATTAAATTAAATGCATTGCTTGTTAATAATGCTTAACAGTAAGATATTGAACCTTCTCTTTTATTGAAAATTGTACACTTGTGCCATTTTCGGTGTAACTAAATTAATCTAAGTGGCAACGGCGCTGGCAGCTGCTGTCTGGTCACACAGTGTTTGAGTTCGTTGGTGTGCAACTTGGCTAAACATGTAGACTGGAATCGCAAATGGAATGTGGTGATTTGGACACTGGATTGTTGTACAAAATGTAACGGTCTCTGAGCTGACACAACTCTACAAAAGTAGAGCAGTCAACGCCCCCAGTCACTCCCCCACCCGTGTCAGTGCCATCGGCCCTTGGCCAACATTCAACCAACAACCAATTGCTGCTGTCTGCCACATAAAATACCGTCTGAATGACAATTTCAATGATGGCCATAATCGGCCATAATGTAAGCTCCTCAACTCGACAACTCGGCAACTCTGCAATTCCAATTGCAATTTGAGAAGTACTGAGATGCAACAATGCAGCTGCTGCCTTTTGTGCTCATCATTCAGATGCATAATGTTGCTGTTATTTTTGCATGCCACAGAAGCGAGTTGATATGTTTTGAAAGGGAATCACCATTATTTGCAATTAATATTTTAGCGATAAGTCTGCGTGTGACAAACATCCGTTTTGCTTTCATATGGAATTCCATAGATATCGATAGCTGTTAAATCGATTACATTTGTACTGATCTGCCATATTGTTATCGACCAACTCCTCTCTCTCTCTCTCTCGCTCACTCTCTGCCACTCTTACAACTCCTTGTTAATAAACTTTGTTACATTTTCTTTCTTTTTTTGGGTTAAATACGCTCGTTTACATCTCACGTGGCAGTCATTTGCCTGTATTTTTTATCGACATTATCGCTGCTGCTACTGCTGCTGCGAGCGAATGAGTGAGTGAGTTAATGAGTGAGCGAGAGAGTAAGTAAAGGGCTTGCACTCATACCGGAAGAAGTTGAGCACTTTGATGGCAAAGTGCGCGGAGTGCGAGCAGTGCAGAAGCATTACACACACATAGACACACAGCGACACACACAACTCAAAGGGAGCCAAAGAAATGTGGCCACATTGTATTGGTAGCTCAATGGTAGCGGATGCGAATGCAGATAATGATGTTGATGTTGTTGTTCTTCTACTTCTTCTTCCTCTTGTTGATGATGATGACGATAATGATGAAGTGGCTGGCAAATGTGACAGTTCCAGGAAGAAAAACCGCGTCACTAGGCGACGCTAACGAACAACAATGAAAATATTTGTAATAATGGCGCCAGTGACAACAACAACAACAGCAAAACCAACGACAACAATAATATGTTGAGTGCTCTAGTGGTGGAGAGTGACCGACTAAATAAATACCCTGCAGTGAACTCCTTACTTATAATCATGGTTATGTTAACTACTATTTATTATTATTATTATTATTATTATTTTTTATTATTATTTTTATTCGTTTTTTATTATTATTATTATTCTTTTTTCATTATTATTACTATTACTACTATTATTATTATTATATAATATGTAATATCCTTATTTCCTTTCTATATTTTGGTTTGAAATTGTTTTTATACATTATTTTTATTTAAATTATGTAAGTCGGGTAAGGACTACGGACAGATTGACAAAAATTACTATTTAAATGGATCCGGCTACTGATCAAGAATATATATATTTTCTGTGGGTTGAGAGATATTTGCAACATATGTTTTCCAAACACCTATTATATCCTGCTTGGTAACTTTTTTGGGATACAGGGTGTCGAAAGCAGCATCAACGTCAACGTCAGCCTATGACAATGACAGTGCAAATAACGTGTCGGCAAAAATAACTTCTGAGCATAGTCGCCGCCATGTCTCAGCATCAGCTAAAGTTAACCACCCCTCCCCCTAACGCCCTGCCCTCAAATATATATCTCCACACAGTCTTCTGGTCTTGTAATAATTTTTGACTTACACAACTGCGATAATTGAGTGTCTCTTTCTTGCGCACGCTATCTTTGTCTCTCTGACTCTGTGTTGCACGTATTCTCAAGTGGATTGAACTGTAATTAAAATGGCGCCCTTAAAAGTAGGCAATGGCGCACAAAAAATCTGTGCGACGCCTAAAAGAAGGCAACATAAAATTTAAGCGAGGCGACACTTATGGGCAGCAGCCGTTTAAAGCCACTGCGATGGCGAATGTGTGAATGAGAGAGAAGGAAAGGGAGCGATAAAGTGAATGTCTGTGTATGTGTGTGTGTGTGTGTGTGTGTGTGTGTGTGTGTCTACATATTTACAGCTACTAAACTGTAATCGAGCCACACACCGGAAGTTGAAATGACTTGAAAATTTATTGCATTTGCTGCCAACGTTGTCGTCCCGGCTCCTGTTGCTGTTGTTGTTGTTGTTGCTGCTGTTGATGTTGCTGCTGTGCATTCAGCAGCCAAACGCTTGACTGCCTTTGGCGTCCTCGTTGTTGTCGTCGTCGGTGTCGCTGTCGCTGTCGTTGTCGGAAGTGGCGCGGCAGTCAATTGGAGCCAGTTGCACAGATTCAGCGACGCCAGCAAAGCGCCGATTGTGAAATTGAATAAGCCCAGAGAAAACAAACCGAACCAAACCAAACCAAACCGAAGCAGACGATTTCAGACCTGCTCCAACCAGACAAAGGCGCCAACAGTCAGCAGCCAGAAACCAAGCCTGTAACCGAATAAAACCCAACGAAACGGCCGCATCTTGAGTTCCAGTCGCGAACTGCAAAACCAAATCCCAAAACGACACGACACACAAATTTAGGGCGTCTTTGCAGTCAGCCAAAGCACAGGCAAAAGGGATCTGATATGTTTTAGAGTTGCCCATTTTAGTCATGCTTTACTTTTTAACGTGACACGAAACATATCCGACTTATTTTTGAGAAAGTATTGGAACAAAAATAAAAAAAATGAGCAAGAAAAATTACTCGTTGTTTTTCTGTTTATACATTTGATTTCTTGTATCCTCATGCTACAAGGATGACTTTTAAAATGAATGTACTATTCAGAAGCCTGCATTATATTTCTTAATAAAGGTTATGTTAATCCTTAAGACAAGTTGAAAACACTCATTCCAATCTATAAGAATTTTTAAACGAAGATTAATACTTCTATTCAAGACTTGATTGATTTTGGATAAGTACAAGTCGAAAAATCTCAATGTAAGCTATAATCGTTATAAATTCAATATTAAAACTTTCATTCAAGGCTTAATTGGAGTTTTGATAAACACAAAATAACCAAAAATATACCAAGCTTTTCCATAGGAATTTGAAATATGTTTAACTTAATATTTCCCCAGTTCAAATTATACGGCACGCGCTTATCTCCGTAAGTATGTGAGACACACACACACACACACACACACACACGAACATACGCGTGTATGTATGTGTGTGTGTTTTTTGCATGTACATTCTTGCGCTCGTATTTATTTGTTCTGACTGGCTGCCAGTTGGGGCAGTGCATCCATCCTTCAAACGTTTTACTGCTCATAAAAATCCATTAAATTATTCAAATTGCATAGCAAAACACTTTTGCAAGACGACGTTTACGTCGACGTTGACGTCAACGTTGGCGCTTGCCACGCCTCGCTGAGATTTTGGGGCCGAGCTGCCAAAGACTTCCAGCTGGCAAATGTTTGTTTGATTTTCTTCGTTTTATTTTTCCACATTTCTTTTTTGTTTAGCATTTGCATTTGCCTTTTTATTTTTTTCGCCATTCTTTTTGCTATTTTTTACGCGTTGACTGCTAAAAATAAAAGGTTGTCGGCCGGCAGCTATCCAGCGCAGTGAGGCATGCAACAACATACATTCCACACACACACACACACACGCACACATACCTACACCACAACCAACACACACTCATCTACCCACATGGCTGAACTTTCAGTTTGCATTGAAAAACTCGAGATGCTGACGCTCGCTTGCGGCTTTTAATGCTCATGTTAGAGTGTATGTGCGTGTGTGAGTGTGTGTATATGTGTGAGTGTATAAGTAATATAAGTATAACACAGTGGGGCGTAACCCCAACGCACACGATGCGTGCTTGCAAACACAATATGTAATGCAACTTGTTAATCCTTTGCAAATCCACAAGGAATAGATAACACATGAAATTTAATTGATAGATTAAAAAAAATATATAATTACATATATATATATACATATATATAAATATATATTGTATTAATTTCTGTTTAAGTGTACAAGTCAAAAGCACCTAAGACAACGTACTTTAATAAGCTTTAAAAGTATGCAGCATGCATTTGACAGTATGTATGCACATATAAATACTGATATATTCAAATTAAAAATGAGTATATGTTTGTGTGCATCTAATTAATTGGCTTAGAGCGTTTCCCCCGAGGTCCGAGCTCTGTTACATTCTGAAAAAAATCACCCTGAATTTTAGAAAAACGATTGAAATGGAAATCGCCTTGAAAATAAAGTTCTGATTTTGCTTAATTAAAAAAAAAATGTACTCTTCCATTAAGAAAAGAAAAAAACCTGATTCTTAGAAAGACACAATCTTCCAGAAGTCTGGCAAATATACTTTCTGAAAAAACTCCGAAGATTATCTAAAATTCAGCTCAATTATTTTCACTGTAAAAAACTAAATGTGTAGCTTTGCACGTTGAATAAACTTTTTGTTGCATTTACATAGTGAATTTCTGTCCAAGCGGGTCCGTTCCGTCTTCCGTCTTCCTCATCCGCATCCTCCGCCCGTATACCAGCCAGCCTACTTACATATTTACGTTTTTGTGATCAGTTTGGCGTCCGCATTACGTAATTTGCTCAACGCATTACGTGGCATACGTAATTACGGCAGTGTGTGCGTGCTTCCATTTACGTCTATCTATGTATGCATGTAGATGTCAGTTGGTGTCTGTTTTTGTGTGTGTGTGTCTGTGTGTGTGTGTGTGTGTGTGTGAGAACTTTCTGTACGTATGTGTGTGTGTGCGAGTTTTGGTGTTTTGGGCGTTATTTCAAGGGCGCGGTGTGGCAATCAACGGCACTTTGTTTCCAGCTGCCTTGTTTTTTTTTTTGCCGCTGCCGCTGCTGCTGCGTCTTCTTTTTTCGTTTTATTTTTAAAATTTAATTTTTATTTTTGGTATGCTGACTGGTGGGCGTGTCTGTGCATTTGGCATAATGATAAAAACCAACAAGCGCCAAAGTGCACAAAGTGAAACGGAACGCAGAATCCAAAATGAAAATGTTCCCCGAAAAGTTCGTTTGCGTTTTCTTCATCTATTTTTTTCTTTTTCTTTTATTTTTTTTGCTTTTGTTTTTTTTGCGTGTTCTTCATGAAAAATGCAAACCAAAAGTCATTGCGGCATATGCATGGCTCTTTGTGTGTGTGGGTGTGGGTGTGTGGGTGTGGGTGTATGTGTGTGCATGTTTATAGCCCAACGGGTGCGATTACTGTGCTATGTGCATTATGCATAGAACAATACGAGCTCTTTGAGTGTGTCGGTGTGTAAATATTAGCTAAAAATGCTTAGCATAAAATGGCCCTGCTACTTGGAGGCCATTTCTCGAAGAATTGCCTCTGTTCTGTTTCTCCTCTGTTTCTGCTATTTTGTAATAGTATCAGCTGAAAACCAGCATTTCTATGCCACACTTGTTAATCTGACATATGCCGAGTAAAAATGTTCAACAATTTTTGAGGACATTTTAAAATGCATCAATTTAAATATTACATCATTTATTTACTACTATAAATCTAACCGGCATATTTCTTGTCGGTTTCAAAAGTTTATTGGTCATCGAAAGAAGTGTTTCTTTTAAAATTTGAAAAAATGCCAATGTTCTGCTTTCTGTGCAAGTTTACTCTTTTGAATAACTTTCTTACAGCTATTGTGAAATCTTTAGAAAAAGGGAGTAAGTTGTTTCAAAAAATAAGTCATTTTTAGTTCTATGCTACTCTTCCATAGCTTGACGCCCATCCATTATTATCCTTTACTAAAGGATAATAATTTATGGACTTTAGTTACTTCAGCTTGCTGCACCTGGGAACGGATAACTTTGGGCAATCAGTTCGTGGTCAATCACAACCACAATAAGGATCGTCGCTGACTTGTTGTTTCCGTGATCCGCGTTTTCATACGGACTGATTTGGCTGTTGATCAAGAATATATATACTTTATGCAGGTTCGGGGTATAAAAACATACACCTTGTAATGTTAAAATTGTGTTTTTATGTTATGGGTGGAAAAGCGCACATGCCAAATTTACAAAGCTTTCCCCGTCAATTTGTGCAGACGCTGCAAATTGTGTACGTGCATGTATGTGTGTGTATGTGTGTGGTGTATATGTGTAAACATATGTATATCTATGCTTGTTAATTTGTCAACTGCAATTAATAAAAAAATCCGGTGTCATTTGGGGCATGTGTAACAGCGACTGACCGCAACGACATGCAACGTTGCTGTTCGCTGTATTTGCTGAATTTTAATTAATTTTTAATTAAGTGTATATATGTATATGCACATGTGTGTGTCATTGTGTATATGTGCTTGTGTGTGTGCCTGGTTTATATATGAACTTCTGAATAGCTTTCCGTTTTGGGTTTCGCTTCGTGCTAACTTTCTGATTGCAGTCAACCTGTCATGCTCCCACGCAAATCGATACATTTTTGGAGACAACACAAAAGCACATACACACAGACACACACACACACACACACACACACACACACACACACAAAAAGCGGCAAATGATGAATCACTGCCAAATGAACACGTTGTGTGTGTGAACGTCAACGTCGATTGCAGGCGCCTAGCAAAGTGGAATTAATGTGGATGGGGAATTTTAAACATTGAGCAGAGTCTATCAAATAATTTCATCACGCACAACCAAAATTGCTGCTGCTGTTGTGGACTGCACACAGTTATATGATGAGCCTGCAGCACCCTCACCAACAGCAGTAAAGAAAAATCGCACCGATTTTTAGGAAATCGCTTGAAAACGAGAAAGTATATATAGCTTATAGAAAAAATATACAACCCAGATTTGTAGAAAGACACAAGCTGAATTCCATTTGGCGCCAAATCTCTGAAGATTTTCTAAAATTCAGTGCTATATTTCTCTGAGTGTAGCAATAACTGACTCGACCCATCCACATCATCATCCGCATTAATATCGACATCGACATTGCTATCGATATTGTGGCAACTAATATTGAGCTGTTCCTAAGCATTTCATTTCAACTTACCACTGTCGAGATATGGAAACAACAAAAGCAACACACACACACACACACACACACACATATACTTACACAACACAGACATTTAAGCTGACAGTTGCAGGTGTATCTGCTATTGATTCAACTTGCCTGCCAGCCATGCCAAATACATTTTCTGGCATGAATTTTGGGTAATGCTTCGCAAGTGATGCTATGCCGAATGCCACTGTTGCATGCCACATAATGTGTAGGCTACTCGGGACAGGATGTAAGGCTGAAAGCAGCACAATGCGACATTGATTGAATTGCATGCAAATTAACTTGCTGATCCGATTAAAGTAAAGACGACTGAATAAATAACATCTATGCGAACACACCCACTCAACAACTATAGTTGCTGCCTGCGCTTTACCTATTCACCTGTGCTCAATACTTATTGGTGGCTCTCATACACACTCACATACATACACACACACACACACACACACGCACGCACACACACATCCATGGCATATGGCCGTAGACATTTGCAAAAGTTTGTTGCCCGAGCACAATTTAATTTTGTTGCTGTGGCTGCTGTTATATAAATGAAATATTTCGTTGCATACTCTCTAAGCAATTTGGTTTGCAGCTGCTCGCTTAACCTCAGCCTCTCTTTGAATCCTTCTTCAACACCCTATCTCCATGAAAAACTCAGCAGCCCTCAATGTAGCTCACAATACTTAGTACTGAAGCCACTCGACTCAACTTGAATGCGATTTGTTTGCCTCCATTGATATTGCTGTTGCTGTTGTTGTTGTTGTTGCTGATTCACTAGTTTTTGTATTATGTTCCCCCAAAGGGTATACTTAGGGGGAGTTGTATGTAAGAGGCACAATAATCGTATCTATATATAAAAGCACATCAAATTATGTAAGCAGACATCGTGTTGCAATAGTTGGTTTTCCATTCAAATTTGGTCCAGGCAATATCTTCTAGACAAACTGAGATTGTATAAACCTGACTAACATTTATATATTTATATTATATTATTATTAATATTAGCTATTCCACTTAATTAGTTAAAACTTATTCACAATAATTATCACAATATATTCATATACTTTAAACTGAAAGTTTTAAAGTTTAGCCAATAAAAACTAAATAAATAAATAAATTCATAAATGCCATAGAATTTTAAGGGGAGAATTGCTTTTTAGAATATGCAATATGTAGTTACAGGAAATATGATGCAACCAAATATTTCTTCTAAAATCAGTTAAGCAAATTATCCCTGATAAAATTCTTATTGAAGTTGAGTTTGAAAATTGTAGTTGAGTTTGAAAATGTATATGTGTGAAAGTTGATTCCTGACTAAGTACAGGGAATCGCTTAGCCGTGGCACTGTTCACTAGCTATTGTTGCACATTTTCAGCGCTTAACTTTGTATAGTTATTCGCGATATTTTTATCGCATCCGCAGTGGAATCTACTTGGGGACTATCTCTTGACCGTATAAAAGTTTGCGCAAAATGCTGAAGCACAACTTATTTATTTTCATACTCGAAAGCTTTGGTTTTCGGCTGCGGCTTAAGCTCTCTTTACTCCCACTCCTCTCGCTCTCTCTCTCTCTCTCTCCCGCTCTATTTCTCTCTCTCTCGCTCTATTTCTCTCTCTCTCGCTCTCACTCTCAACTTTACAAAGTTTATGGCGGCTATAGAATAATGTGCACTACGCGAATGCAACAAATCAACAGCTAGTAAAAAGACTAGAAAAAGAAGGCCAAGACGAAGAAGAGAAATCACTGCAAATATTTAATTTAAAATTGAGCGACGTCCTTGCACGAGTGCGTGTGTGTGTAATTGTGTGGGTGTCTGTGTGTGAACCTGCCATTTTTAGTTGCCACCCTTTACGAAAACACGCCGCTCATAGAATGTGCCTCATGTGTCTTGACTATGCATATGTATATATACACCCAAATGGATACACACATATATGGCTTTTATTATGTACATAACAATGACTCAGTTATGAAACTGGGGATTGGGCAGCGCTTTGCTTAGTCGCCCAGCTCATTAACATAATCGCCAATTCATAATCTGCAAGTGCCATACGTAGCAGAACAGAATACATACACACACACACACCCAACTGCCTGTTCTCTCTTTCTCTCTGTTTGTGTGTGTGTGTGTGTGAAAAGGAATCGAAGCCTGTCGCATAATGACTTCAACTCCTGTCTGAATCCTGAGAGGCTGCCAAACGAGTATGGCATCGACTTTAATGGCCTTCGTTGTCAACCATTTGGAACCACATACACTAACGATTTGGTCAATCCGCTCGACTGTGTCGCCACGCTTGCAACACACCAATGACATGGCGCAATGACAATTGAAAAATAAATCTTAGTAATTTTATGATGCGAACACATTTAGCAACTGTACGCATATGATAGCCAACTTGTGACATCATTTGTTCTTATATAATTATTTTTTTAAAATAAAGTATTGGAAATTTGTGCTATTTTCAGGTGAAAGGGTATTTCTGAACCGTTTTGCGTATTTCAATTTTCAAAATTGCCAATTGTTTCCTTTCGGCCGTTCAATTCGTTGAGTGTGCTGGACGTCCCGTTCATATCCCTGTGTGTTGCTCAATTATACAGATTGTGCAGCAACAGCAGCAACAACATCAATTGGTGGAGGAGCAGTAGGAGCCGCTGGGTAAACTTAAGGGTGAAGGTGGATGCTGCCTTGAGACACACTCGGAATAATCAGTGGCGATGCCATTGGATGACAGCTGGGTAAAAGCTGAAATACGAGACGAAGCTAATGAAATTCATGAAGAAAGCTCCCAAACAAGAATGAACCTCAATCACATTACCTAAAACAGCAACAGCAGCAGCAAAAGCAAAAAAAAAAAACAGAATTATTATGGGAAAGGCGAAGGAAACTGAACTGGAAATCGCAGCTCTCATGCTACATTTAAGCTGCAGTTTTGGCCATGGCCAGTTCTAGCCTCTCTTTATCTCTGTTTTCATGCTTAAAGTTTCTTAAAGTTGACTGTTTTTTGCCCACTTCTGTCGAAGCGCATGTAATGAATTTTTTGGTGTTGCTCCCTGCTGTGTCTGCCGTTCATTTCGTGTTTTGTAGTTAACAAATTCATAAAACGAATTCCTTTTGCCTTTTGTTTTTGCATAAAATTCACACTGACGAAAGGCATTTGACTCGGCTGCTGAGGAGGGGTGACAGAGCGCCCAGCGGGGTATGAGGTGAACATTTCCAAGCGGTTGACCACACGAAACTCATTTGCCAGTCTGAAATTATAAGCAAAACAACAAAGAGCCATAAGCAACATGCATATGCATGCACTAACACGACCAAGTAATGCTCTCTAAAATATAAACTTATGAAACAATAGACAAAAATTAACAAAAATTCAATACGGCTTACTTAAAACCATGTTAAATATGCATAGTCAAATATAAAAATAGCTGAAGTCTGTGTCTGCATGTGTAATAATAAAGCAACATTGCGACACGACTAAGACTAAGACCCTTAAAAAACAAAACAAAAAAAAAATAAATAAAGCGAAGCGCATATTTTTTACAGCTGGTTTTTGATTACACAAGCAGGATGTGGTCATGCAAATAGGCTTGAAAAGTGAGTGCTGTGTTTTGGGTATTTGCATGCATGCTCCACACCGGACATATCCTTAAAAGAAACGCCACGCCCCCTGCTGTCATTTTGTGCTGTGAATTGCATAACAACAAGAACAACAACAACAATCAACAGCAACAACAACAAAAGGCAAAATATATACCGCATGCTTGCGTTTTGCAGCATGTGTAAATATTATTCAGGATTTTTACCACCTCCACTCACAAACAATAACAAACAACGCCCACATCACAAAAAAAAATTTCAATATTCCAGAACTTGTAAAGCAGTTTTCCCTTTTTTTCGCCCCTCCTAGTTTTTTATTTATGTTTTTGTTGATGCTGTCCTGGCACTGCAAAACTGTATATCACAAAAAGCGGTGACAGCGCTGATAACACCAATACAAACACACACATTCACACACACACACACACACACACACACACACACGAAGAACGAAATAAATGTATGATGAAATCAGTGCTTAGGTTGAGGCGGAAGGGGATGGTTTCCGAACTGAAACAAGATGCTAAACTCAATTTGACAATGGCAAAAAACTCGAATGCCCTTCTTAATTCGAATTGAGTAATGATGTATGCTAAAACAAAAAAAAAGAAGAAAAAATAAAGCAAGCAAAAACGACGAAGTCTACGCACCCTTACAAACTCGAGTCAACCTGCAAATATTTGACTTTCCCTATGAATCCATGGAAAACGGAAGAAAATCCATTCTTATTCCTATTAGAGACTATGAAAATAGTGATTCGTTGCATAGTCGACCTCAACTTTGAGCACCTGTGGCAGCCAAACTAGTCATCCAATTTGAATAATCTCTGAAATTTCTGAATATACGGACACTTCTATCTCCATTCTTCGAACTTCGCCCATTTTCATATCACTTCAGGGTTTCAGGGTATAAAAAGTATTAAAAAAAATGGTCTGCATGGGTAGGCAATCTTCGGTGCGCCTAGGAAAGCTATTATTTTCTGTATTTTTTTTGTTGCGCACAGTCATTGTTATACTCAAATTTTGACACAATTTTTGATGTATGCTGAAAGCTGAACATTAAGAGGTGGATGAATGGATGCGATGCACAAAATCCGACAGCAGCTGAGCCCAAAGACGAAAGACAAACAAAACACCAGAAACAGAAACTGAAACAGAACCAGAACCAGAACGAAAAACGGAACCCAAAACCATAGACCAGAGGCACCCAAAAAGACCAGAGACTCAAAAATGGCCCAGACAGACAGATTCACAGCTGGGAGGTGAAATGGCGACAACACGGACGTGGATGTCGAGCTGGGGGATTGTGCTTGGGGTTGGAGCTTGTGAAGAGATGGGAAACCTGAATCAACGCAAATGTCATTTGATGGATAAGTTTTGAGCCGCCTGGACGGGCAAACGGTATAACTATGTTCCATATTTAATTATTCATGAATGAAAAAGCGAGAAAAAGACTGACAGAGTCACGGAGAGTGGGTGATGGGCAGTGTGTTGGAGGAGAGACACAGAGAGAGAGAGAGAGAGAGAGAGAGAGAGAGTGAGAGAGAGACAGTTGTCCCTTAGTGCTTTGATTAATGCAGCAGCTGAGACAACATCAGCAATCAAATTAATTTCAGTTATATGAGCGGATTAAGCAACAACAAATGTAAGCAAAACCAAAAAAAAGTCTAAACAAAGGACAAGTACAAATCGCTTTGAGTGTAACGAGCAACGCACAACGAACAACAAACAACAACAAAACGCCGAGCAACATTTTTCACAACTTAATGAACTCATTTCAAATAATTTAAAATAATTATCAATGCTAATTTAATGAGCTGTACGAAGCTGACCCAACCGCATCCGCATCCACATCTACATCCGCATCAACATCCGTCTTCGGCATGACGACATATACATAATTGTATATATATAGTATACATATATATATATACATACATATTGTAAAAATAAGAAAAAAAACAAAGATTAACTCCAGTAAACTTGGGTGTGCACGAATCGACTATATATAAAAATACATTAATCATTTTTTAGACTCGTTTTTTACGCTGCTTAACTTCAACTAAAAATGTTCCAATAATAAACCGAACTGTATTTATTATAGACAATTTCTGTCTGTTTTATTAACATACTCTAGGAGAAACTTTTGGACGCATTGGGTATGCGGAGTGGGGCGCAAAAAAAAAACAAATAACAGTTAACCACAAGCTCCAAAAAGTTTTTAGCGCAAACAATGTGCTTGAATTTGATGTGGTTGTTGTGGTTGTTGTTGTTGATGGTGGTGTTTATGTTGTAAACATTTTTAATTTATAGTTTTTTGTGTGCATGGAAGAAAATTTAAAAACCCAGTTGAAATACAAATTCATTAGGCTACAAAAAATGTGGTGGATGGTAGGGGGCGGGGGGTGGGTGTGGCACAAACCAACTACTAGCTACCAGCTAGCGTCGCCAGTCGTCGTCAAGTGGAAGCCAATTTAACTTGGCTAATTTGTGTGCATGAGCTGTCTAGACCAGCAAAACGAGCAGAGGAGTGCTAGCAGAATGGAGTGGAGGGACGAAGGTGGGCGGTAGGAGGGGTTGGATTTAGGTGCCAGCGAAATGCATTGAGAATCGTTAGCGTTGAGAAGTATGCAGCGCATAAATTGCAGCAGCCGTTAACGGTAATTGTCGCCAACGCCAAAGCCAACATGACGTATGCGCAATATTTACCATGCTCTAAATGAGGCAGTACCTCCACGCCACTCCAGTCCACTTCACTCCACGCTCTGTTTCGCTTTCCCGTTCTCTCTCTCTCTCTCTCTCTCTCTCATCTTTCTCTATATGCGTATGCATGTGTGTGTGACTGGCTGGCTGGCTGGCGTGTGCTCAAGCGCCTGGAAAATGCCAGCTAACGATGGCGCCTAAAAGCATGCAACGACAATTTAAATTTGCACACATTTCAATTTTGCAAATTGTCGAAAATGCGCTAAACAAAATGGAACAAGAACAAAATAAGGAAAAAGGAAGAAAAACAATAGCATGACAAAAAAAAACAAAAAACAAGCGGCGCTAGTCCTGAGGGCTCAACTAACGGATACCCTATACACAATATACATTCAATTATGCAAAACATAAACTATGGAAACTGAATCTTAAATACATTTTGCGTTTATTAGCTGTAATTTGTTTATCTTGTCTGAGATAATATGACTTTTGGCTGTTGCATGCACTTGCACAACTTTACGATAATCTTTTTACACATGTTTCATGGGTCCAGGGTATAATAAATCACAGTGTGCAATGAGTGTGCGAGGAGGGTGGATATGAAAGGGGCATGGATGCATGGCGATGAGAGAAAGCTAAATAGGAAAGTATTGCCAAACAATTGTTTCGAGCAGGCCGCAAAGTAAATACACTTTGTACTCCGTAGTGATTCTCAGCTGTGGCTCTTACCATTTAATTAGCTTTAATGCTTTTCAATTTAAGGCTTTCCATTCTCGAATGAAAAATGCAGAATTCAAGATTTGCAATTTGGTTTTTAGCGTAGTATAATATTTTTTTCCTCCTTTGTTTGTATGAATTCGGTAAATACCCCTTTAACATATCCTGACAAATTGTTGAATACCCTTTAGCAGGGTTATACAATATAATATAATGCGTGATGAAACTGGTGTATGTGTGTGCTTGTGTGGGTGGGTGAGACAGCACACAAAAAAGAATATAATAAATGTAAGGGCCCATTTAAAGAATTGAAATGGTTTCCATTGTACAAGAGTACAAGGAAAGGGGTGCAAGCAGAGAGGGGAGTAGGGAAGGACGCTGCATGGCATCCGAATCGAATTCTTGATGTTGCTGCTGAATGGAAAAGTTTCACTTCGCAGCACGAATCGACTTATGTTTTGACCTTATTGAGTGCATTTGACTTGGTACAGCACACCAACACCCGTCAACCCTCCTCTCTTCCTCCCTATCACCCTCTTTCTCTTTCACACCCCACACATACGCGCAGACATACTGAAATGGTTTGAAAATGCAACTGACCAAAAGTTCAAGTGCTTAAGTGGAAGACAGATCGGGGCCCAGGGAATGCGTGCGATTGCCATGGCATCCGTCTCTTTTTAAGCAAAAACAGCAAATGGCTTGGGCAATATGGTGAACGGGGGTGGAGGGTGGGTAGACGGGCGGTGGACTGCTATTCGCGTTGATTGAAATGTTTCGCTACTGCGTGGCATATAAACTTTAATGGAATGGATCGCAATGTGTGCAATAAACGGAACGGGAACGGGCACAAACGTAGGGCTAAGGGGTTGCATGCAGCGGCAGGGGCAGCTGTGGGGGTGAGGACTGCGCAGCAAAGAGCTGCTTAGAGAGGCATTCGGACTAGGGGCACAGCACGCACATTAAAAGTTCAAATGGTACAAAAATAAAATATAAAAAAATACGCCAAACAAGAAGGAAAAAATCCGCTTAAAAATTGTAAGCGCAGAGCAAACGAAATATACACTTAAAATGAAACAGAATAGAAGTAGATGGCAAAAGGGCAAAAGGATAGGTGCAGTGCATTTGAGGGGGGAGACATAGAGGAGTTAGATGGCACTCAACTTGAAAAGTTCTTATTTTAATGAGCTTTTCTCCAGCTTTTGCTCAAGCAATATATTGAAAGAGAGACGCGATGCAGGACGTTAGACAGGACGCGAGACAGAACAGAGTTGTCAAAGCACAGCGAGGGAACTGTACTCAATCAGCCAGATTGAAAATATTATTTACCTGATTAAATATATAACATTATGAATCGAAATAAATAAATAATATTTTTTTCTTATTCGTAAATTTTCAAATCGCCGTAAAATCGTAAAGAAATCAAATTAAATGTCATACATTATTAATAAAGTATCTAAAAAGTTTGTGTATATAAAATCTCAAAATACTACTGCTTAATAATAATATATATAACAAAAAAGCTAATGTGAGAGTATGTGTACCCCACATATACAAAATTCTGGAAATTTGGTATACATTTTTAGAATTTTAGAAAAATATACCCTGAAATTAAGAAAAGAAAAACCCTGGTTCTTAAAAAGATACATCCTTCTGTTAAGTTAGTTAGGTGAAATTCATTGCGATTTTGTTCTGAGTGTATATTTAGGTTATAATAAAAAATTATTATTAATATTATTTTACGAACATAAACTGAATTATTGTTTTCACTATAGCTTAGAGATCATTTAAGTAACTATAAAATTTGTATATTATACATCTCCCTCCTCTATATATATATATATATATATATATATATATATACATATCTTTCACTGTCCGTCTCTCTCTAACCAAAAGATTATTAATTTCAATCATGCGGAATATATTTACCACAAATTTAGCAATTTTAATTAGCCCTGCACAGTTATTAATCAGCCCTTTGCTGACCTTTAGCAATTATGAAAGGAACCACACACACACACACCAACGCACATAAACAATAAAGAGAAGTGTGTACAGTGTGTAGTGTATGTAATTACTTGATTAAAGGCCAAACAAAAGATACAATAACAGAGCAAACAGCAACAAAGTGAAAACGGGCAACAATGAAAGTCCTCGTATTTATCGCTGATCGGACACTTGTCTCACCCAGACGAGACCACACCAGGAAGTGTGTTGGTGTTGCTTTAGGGGCAGGGAGGAGGGTGGAGTGGTTGGTTGGGCGTACAGGAGAGGCGTTGCGAGGGCGTGCCTGTGGATATGTTGATTGTAGGCAATGGCATACAATGGCTGATAAACACAAAGGAAGGATTTAAAACAGCACCGAGCACGTACAACGTGTAATTGTGCTCATCCAAAAAACGCTTGGCTTGGTAGATACCCTGTAACTAGGCCTATAGTTGCCTCTGAGCCCAACGATAAGCTTTGTGGGCAACTTTCTATTCACAGGGTGTATTCTAAATCAATCGACTTCCAATGAGAAAAATTCGCAGAGAATCCAACCATGCAACATGTTGAGGCTAAAGCAGCTTTGTGTGTGTGGGTGTGTGTTAGCGGTGTAAGAAGCGCACTGAATATTTCATTAATTAGTGAGAACAACTATATGGGTGCTAAAAAATGTATGGAGCACAATAAGGAAACCTGAACTTCTGCAAGGTGAAAGGTCAAATGCAAAATATAGCAGATGCTAATGAGAAACTATGCAAAAAGACCCATTTTAAATATACTCGCATGCAATTTAAAGACCATATTAATTTTAATAAATAAGACTCGGAGTATAAATACAACAATTGCTGAATAAACATCTTCATTCAGATGATGATCACTTAAATAGAATATGATCTATATGACATAATCATTTTTTCTGAGCTTAGTAGATAGATTAACTATGATTGATAGCTCCTCTGAATCTATAAATGTTTGTACTATACACGCATACCCCTACCAATGTACGACTTACTCTAATAAATGTTTTCGCCATTTTCACGTGAACTAACTGAAACTAACAGCTGCGGCTATAAGATTTGTACAGTCTGTTAAAAGTTAATTTGCCGTCTGAAAATATGGCAAAAGGCGCTGTGCGAAAGGCTTTTCCAGACTGTGTGTGTGTTGTTAAATGAGTAAAATGTTGCGCTCCACTCTGGGAGTCGAGTAGGTGATTCCTGCTGGCAACCAGGAGCAAGAGTAGAGGTGCCAAGATCATAAACTGTGTCAAATCATTTGAGACCTGGGCGTAGTCTTAGCGTCTACTTTCTGTTCAGCTTAGCAGCGCATTAAATAGTATGCGATATGAGCAGGGAAGGAGGGGTTGTGGGAGGAAGGGGGGGGCATGGATCTCATGGTAGGGTTAGATAGGAAAATGCACACACAATTCGATGGCTTGCACGCAAGTCAAAGTAAGCCATAGCTAGGAGAGGGGGGATGAGTTGCCGGTGAAATAGAGATGGAAGTCTGACAAATTGAATCAATACCAAAAATCGCAGCACATTTTGCAAAAGCTTAAATCAAAAGGAGCCCTTATTTAATACGTTCCATTTTCAGATTTTAGATTTAATACAGAATACATAGACTTTTATTTCATTTCCAAAGATAAAAACATTTCTTAATTTTTTGATTTTTAAACAAATACCCTGAGTATTTTAATTGGTCGGTTTTTGCTTTACAGCAGAGTGGGCAAATTTCATGACATTTTGTCGAAATTTTGGGAAGAATCGTTTTAAAAATTAACGTTTCTTCAAAATAGGCAAGTAAACTTTTTAAAATATTGAAATGAAAAAGCAAACGATATAAAATTTCTAGTTTGAAGAAATTTATTTCGTATATTTTGAAATTATTTCTTGAAATTATACAATTATTTTGGTTTTCAGAACGATTTTCATTTTAGAATGCAATTGCTTATCAAATGTATTTGTGTGCTGGTCGTGTGACGTGTCACGCGTGCAACTCCAGACAGAAAAGCGGCTTCGAACTCTGGCGCCAAGGACTTAAACGTGTAGGAGCACATTTCATTGTCGTTGGCACGCTACTGCTGCTGCTCTTGCTCTGCTTCCTATTACTTTGTGTGTGGGTGTGTGTCCTTTGTCCTTATCGAAATCCAGCGTTGTCGGTTCGCCTTCTCGAAGGGAGCTGAAGGGGGAATGTGCAGTGGGGTCGAGGCGACCATTCACGGCTGCCAGTGATCTCCCTGGAGTGTGTTCAACATTCGCCAGCCTTATATGCAGTGTGTGTGTGTGTCTGTGTGCGTATGCGAGTGTGTCTGCGTCTATGTGTATGTATATGTGTATTGAAAGCGAGTCATGCTGCTTGTTGTTGGTGTTGGTTCTGGTCCGAGCTAGGGTCGTCGTTGGGGATTATACAACCACTCAGTGACACAAATAAAAGTAAACATGATAAGACCATTGAAACTTTTTCCATTTTCACTTTTGAGTGTGTTTGTGTTGTGTCTTTACACACACACACACACACACGCACACACACATACATACATATGGTATACAAACACACTTGCGACACTCGAGTGCATCTCTATGGAAGTTAATCTCAAGTGCAGCCGAGAGCTAAATATTTACTAATATCTCTTTGCCTGCGCCTCTGCTTGCTCCTATGTTGCCAGCCCACCCTTCCTCGTCCTCCGCATTGCCTCCTTGTACGCAGACTTCTTTGACCGCCGTCCAACATTGGCTGCGGCTTTACTCCATTGCTTATCATTGATGCTGTGCGGTCTGCCGACGCACCGGCAACCTGCTAAGCCAGCTAACTCCACACCCAACAAAAAAATAGTATACGCCTTTTTCGTCCCTTTTTAATACCCTGTGAAAAGGGCATCATAACTCACTTGGGTCTGTGAAAGGCAATATAATCCGTTCATTTTCCTCTTGGTCTCAGGTGTCAAATACTTGGTATGTTATATTTAAATTTGTGACTGTAGCCTTGCTAATTATTAAAACTAATTGGTATATTTTCTACATATAAATAATTAAAGTTTTACTTAATCAGTCCATATATCCTCCCCATATCCTCTTGCCGATCAGTTAACGCTACATAAGAATAATGAATTTAGCTGCAAGCTATTTATAGACTATATACTAGTAATTAGATTTGATATTACGTATTCAAATCATATCCAAATATGTTATAATAAATGGTAACTATATTCTATAAATATATATATACATTGTATACATTGTATACATTCGAGCAGGGTATATCAAAGTCACACACACATACATACCCTCACTTGCGCACACACACTCAGCTAACACATTCATATGTGACTTGATTTTGTACTTTATATTTTTTTTGTTTACTTTTGTTTGTTTTTACTTTTAGCCGGCTGCCCTCGTCCGCCAACTTGTTTACACTAAACTAACAAGCAAAGCTAAAAGTTGGCAAACTGCAGTCAAGTCTCTACCCTTTCTACGTCCTCTACCCTCCGGCATCGTGGCATATTCCCACTAGCTGGTTTGGTCCCACAAGTTTCCATTGAAAGAGGAGCTCGTTGTGCATAAATTGTTTATGTTGCTGCTGTCCCGTTGTCCTGTCGCTCTCCTTGTTTTTGTCTGTGGCTGCAGCTAGCCAAAACCAAAAGTCCAAGCCCCCAAAAATCCCACACCGTAACCAGAAACCTAATAACCCAGCCACCACCGGGCCACAATTCGTAAACCCAGAGCAGCAATAACAAAGAGGTGAACCTGGCAAATATTTGTGTCAGTCGTTGAACTTCTTTTGCCTGACCTTTCCAGACACACTACAAAATGTGTGGCAATAGCAGGTGGGCCGTATCACAGCACGGTAGGGCAGTGGAAACGGAAGAGAAGGATAGGGGGTGGCAGCGCCACAGACGCGTCAGCATGCCAAGAATTTTGCACAGTGCAGCCAACTAAATAAAGAGACTCGCACATGTTAGTTAAAGTGTTTATCAACACTCTGTGGCATTGACAAGTGTTTGGCAAACAGAGTTAAGGAGTGCACGACAAAGAGATACACTGCCGTTGGTCAAAAATAGTATTTGCATTAATTTCAATTCTGGAGCTTTGGATTTAATTTCTCCCACTGTTTTCTATCGTAGAGTCAGTTGTATTTATGAGCTAAAATGTTCATCATTAATCTAATTCTGAAATTTTACTGGAATATTTGGGCGCGCACAAAAAAGAACAGTGAACATAATCAGATTTAGTATCTGTAAGGCTTAGTTGTGGTATTATTAAGGGGAATCGGACTTATCATTGGACATTAATTATTATTTTGATCAGCTTCTTAACATCTGGGTAGATGGAGACTACGATGAAGTTCGAGAAAAAGGCAGTAAAAAAAGAAGCTGTTGGATACATTTGCTAATTTTACAGTAGAGTCGGTTCAAGTGAAGGAAGATTCCATTGAACCAAAAACAAGTAATCAATTCATTTTAGGAAGATGCTAGTTCTATTAAAGGAACACTAAGTGTTATCTGTGTGGGAATTCACTTAGAAACACTTAACTCTCTTAAAGAACAGTTAGTTTAATTAAAACAACCCTCAATTGTAGCTCCTATAAAATGCAGCTTCACATTGGAAAAGGGGTTTTCGCGAGCAGCCATTGTTGAATGGCTTGAGCGCTGCTTAACATTGGCTTTAACTTGTCGTCGTTATTACAATAAAGTGCCAGGTATCGTGCATTATGATGTGTGTGTGTGTGTGTGTGTATGTGTGTGTGTATGTGTGTGTGCGCATGTGTGCAACGTAGCTTCCATGAGGTGGCATGTGGAGGATTTAAGGCTGTTGGATACCACAGCGTTTGCATTGTGGTTTCCAATATCATACGCTTGGCTGCCAGCTGGTATCAGGCAAAATGCAGCAGGAGCAGTAAGGAGCAGGTAAATACCACGATGCAAGAGCTAAGGCGCAGTGCAGCGCAGCGGATGATGCGACGGATGCGGCAGCTAAGCGGATGTGATACCAAGTCGAAGGCAATGTGTAACCAAAGCAATGAGCGTGCTCAACCAAATCCCGACTGCAGTTTCCTGCAGTTATTGCTTCTCTGTCTCTCTCTCCCTCTCTATGTGTCTCATTCCACCTAGCTCCCCCTGAGTTCTGTCCAATATTTCATGAAGATTTAACGCATTTGACGCTCCAGCGGGGCGGCTCATTATGAGTTGAACGACAAGAGCGACTCTACCCCTCACCACCATTCCTTTTGCCGAACAATCTCTCTTGCCCACTCCACAGTTGTGCAATTTTAATTATGCATGCCGAACGCTTCAGCTACCAATTGCCAGCTCCAAATCCCCACCAGCATCGTTCATGAACGGGCAACATGACTCTGCTAGTATGTGTGGGTATTGTGTGCTTACGTGTGTTTGTGTATCTATGTGTGTGTGTGTGTAAGTGTGTATGTGTGTTAAACTCAGAACTTCAATTGTCATTCTATCAGGAGGGCGCAGAAAATGGCGTGTAACGATGTCTTAATTAAGACTTGTCAAAGGACAAGGCCAGGATTAGGAAAGTGGTTGGAGAGGGATGTGGCATATGGTGCATCGAATATCGAAAATCTCTTACTCATACAAGTGGCTCAACGAAATGCCGCAAACGGAAAATTGTGCTACATTCTGCTTAATTTTTTATTTTTCTTTTGGGTTTTGAAACTCGTTTGTTATGCTAATGCTTGGAGTCACCCTACTTATGTGCTGCGCAACAAAAGGCTACAAATTTGTCGAGTCATGCTCAAAACAGTTAGCAGCTATTCGCAATATCATATGATTATTGAATTGTATGAGCCAAAATAGACATATCCTTTGATATCTGATTAATGAAACTGATTATTTAATTAATAGCATTACATTTCAGTTTGACTTTTTTTTCCTTGTGCGAGGTGGAGTTTTTATATAATAATTTATGAATATAACTATAATACACTAATATACAAAGAATATTATACTTAATTTATTTCTTTATTATATTTCCTTAAGCAATAAGAACCATATTCTATTGGCTCTTTGATAAAATCGTCTTTATTGATTGTAATCGGTCTATAGGTCCTTAAACCTCTGTTCAGATTCCAAATTTATTGAAACGTCCAGAATGAGAGACAGAGAGAGAGAGAGAGAGAGAGAGAGAGAAACAGAGTGAGAGATAGAGAGAGAGATTCGAAGCGTTTCGGTTTTTATTGTTACCACATGCTGCTTTTAATTTCCGTTTGATTGTTTGTCTTGTTGCATAGGCCATGACACGCCCCCACTCCTACCTCAGTTTAATTGCTTTGCGACGGGGTGTGCGTGTGTGTTTGTATGTTTTGTGATTTACGCGTTGCACTTGCCACCATAAATAAAGCGCTAAGCACAGCGAAGTTGTTTGGCCTGCATCAGAGGGGTAAGGGGATGGAGTTGTGGCTGGAGGGCATGGCTGCAACTACGTATACGCCATGTCGACAACTTTGTCCTGTGACTTTCATTTGTTCAGTTCATTTGTTGCTGGCAGCAGCAGCAGCAACAACAAAACAGACACTGAACCCACATAGACACCCAATTTATCCTTGAAGCTACCCCTTTTGCACAGGCCAACTCCACTTTCATGCTGACTTTTAGCAGACCACGTTTATTGCTTCTCTATTGTTATCTTTGGCTAATTGTCGATGGCGGCAACAACAATAATAACAACAAGGACTGTGAGCTTAAATAAAACTAGCAACAATTGTTCCCAGGCCATCGATTTTGATTCAATGTTGTGAGATAGAAATAAAGTTAGAAAATTTTAAGGATGCAATTTGTGGTGGCTGTCAAGTGCATTTGTATATGCCATAAAGTGGCTCCTGGAGAACATCATGAAATGAGGGGAATGACGTAAAACTTATAGAGAATTGAATAAAATGGAAAAAATAACTATTATGCGGTAACTTTGAGCTTGTTTGGAAATGTGAGCATGAGCGTAGAGTTGTTAAGAGAATGTGTGAAATGGATGGCATCTCTCATCAAAGTAATTAATGTGAAAGTGTTTCGAAGGAGGAATGCAGAACATCGCAGACAAAGTCTTTGAGATGAAAAAGGTTAGTTTAGTTAAATAGAATTGTACAGCTTCATTGCAGCAAGTACTATTCAAGACATTACCATGCTAATCTGCTCATCATATCAATGGGAGAGGCAATGTGGAAATAAGATGCTCTACTGGCACTGATACATAAGAATTAAACTTAAATAGTTTTGTATAGATTATGGTGTGGTAAATGATTCGAATTGTGACAACATTTTTGATATTTTAAGATTGGCAATGCAAACAGTCAGTAAGCAGGATTGAGTAGCCTTTTTGGAGTGTGTAATGAATTCGTGTAAATGAATTCGACTCCGTTCACAAATAATACAAATTATAAACTACAGTGCTAAATTACATTATCGTAAATTATCAATTGGATTGTCGGCGAAAGGCAAACATAGAGGGTCGCAGGGGAAATACCACAACGAGAACGGAGTCCATCGGGGAGACATTAACATAAAACAAGTGTAATGCATTCATTAGAAATCGGTTTTCAAGTGTTTGCTCTTTTTTGTAATAATCTCAGGCATTTTCTCGTTCCTTTGCAGATGGTTATCAATCTGAATTCGACAAACAGCAGCAGCCCAATGGCGATTATTACTCATGCATTGATCAATGACGTTATCTACATGTATGTTATTTGCCCAATGGATGATGTCTTCAAGTGGGTTACCCTCGAGGAGGCACTTGGTATGTGTCCCACTGCTGTCATTCAATACACTCAGCTGACGTTTACGCACGTCTTTAGTCCACCAGTGGAGAATCCAGAGCCCAGTATGTTTGACTGAAAATCTTCGCTCGTTTCTTTTTAACAATGAGGTACTTATTGTTCTTAGCATCTGACACCTGCATTGATTTTATTTGATTTGTTTCGATTTGAGCAAAGCAAACACAGTGAATCCTTAACAACAGAATGAACAACAGAATACCAATTGTTGAATTGAACACAGACACACCAGATTTTCGAATATGACTGTTTCGATATTCAATTTCAGGTGCAAATATATCTTATATAAAATTAATTGTACTTTAGTAGGCAAAAATGAGTTCGGTTTTCGTTTACATTAATTAATTACATAGAAGTAACTGTACTTAATTAGCCGCTGATTATTCGAACAAATCACATTTATTGCATTATACACAAAAAAGGAATCGATCTCATGATTAGATTAATTAATTGTCCACTATTTTATTTCATGTTATTATAATTATTATTTTTTATGAAAATCAATTTGTTGTTGCTGCGTCGAAAGCAAAGAAATTCAATGAGGGAAGCAGAATAAGGGAAGAAGAGGAATATAATTTGTAATTTTTTTTTGTGCAAAGTGAACAAACAATTTGAAATATTTTTGTGGACTATTTTATATTGTGGTATTACATAATTTAAATTTATCATTACACTGAAATTTTTAAGAAAGCAGATTTTCAGTATAGAAACTCATTGAATTTGCCCTCGAAATTATGACAAATGTCTGTAGCTACATTTGTGATCATTTCTGGTATTTCCTCGTCGGCTCTTGATTCTCATTTATGCTTAAATTTGAACTCTTTACAAATTTTTCGTATACATAATTCTATTTTACTTTAAGCATATTAGATTTTGAAAATCCCTTTAAGTAAATTGCTTTTTTTACTAATAAAAAATGTTGCTAAGAAATTCACAAACTGAATTTGAGCTCTGTTATATATGGGTCAAAATTAAGCATTTGCAATTCTTTCAATTCTAGCATTAGATCTGAGTTGTAAGAGTCTCCCTAATCAATCTAATAAATTTCATTATACAAATTGTTCGATACTCTTTATGTTTACTACTCCAATTTGTGTGTAAGACGTGCTTTTATTGAACTCTATACAAACGAAATTCACATACCTAACTTTCAACATGATTGTGGCACATACATTCAAAATATATTTATAGCAGAGAGATGAGTTTATGGTTAATACTTGTGGATGTACATTTGTGGCAGCTGACATTGACATTCTCTGGCTGGACAGGCGTGGCCTTGGCAAGTCTTCTCTTCCCTCGTCTTCACTTCCCTTGACTTGACTTGAACTCACTTCATTTCTTTGGCTCTGGACTCACGTGCCGTTGTCGCATTTGTCAGCTCAAACAGGTCACACACACACACACAAATATACAGCTAAATTGTTGACAACGCGGCGTATGCGTAATGCGGTCGTGCCCTATTTTGTGTTGTCCTGCCTTTGGCTTCTCTCTCCTTTCTCCCTCTCTCTCTGCACCGTCATTTCTCTTTTTTGTTGTGTCCTGCCCAACCTTAAGCGCGCAACGCCAAAACGCTAAATTTGTCTTGGCTCAGGCATTTCAATTGCAAATTAGCCTCCCCGCCTCCCGTTTACTTTCCGTTTCGTTCTTCCCCCCTCTGTTTTCATACTCGTTCTTTTGCCTGGCCGCTCGACCGCATTCAAAGTGTACATTTCGTGCCTTTTTCCTTGGCAATTTGAATGATTTATGTTGATTGCGTATAATTGTATGTTGTGCCTGCCCAAAAAACACCTCACCTCCCCTCACCGCTCTAATCTCCCCTTCAGGTACGCCTCTGGCCGTAACCTTAGACATTTTGTGGCGTATTGTTGCTACTGACGTCGCAGCTTTTATGATGCGCCATCTGTCAACAGCTTGTTGTGACTATGCTCTTGGACAGGGCGACAGCGCAGAACTTGTTTTGGTGGAAAGCGGGGAGGGAGGGGGGCGTGGTTGCTTTCTGGGGTTTATTGCAGGGCTTGGCTAGACGTTGTTGCTGTTCCTCCTGCTGCTGCTTATCTAATTATGCGACCAACTCAAAAAAAAAAAAAAACACACGCAACACAAAAATGCCACAGCAATAACCCCCGCAACTGGGAGACAGGCTGTCTTTTGCGGCACGACGTTTCATTTTTCTAACCAGGCAAAAGGCTGTGAGCGGGGATTGGGGGTGGGGGGTGGCTAGGGGTGTTGGCCTAATGGCGGGGCGCGCACGCATTTATTTCGCTTGTAAACGAGCGCAATTTGCAATTTGAACGCGTCCACTTGGCGACGGGGTCGCGACGGTGTCACTGCCTCTGATACATCCCCGAACCCCAACAAACTCACTCTCTAATTTCAGGCATTTACAATTGAATATTTATTAGCGCCTTAGTTAGGGGCGTGGCATTCAACTAAAAGTTATTACGCATAAGCAGAAGGAAATCTCTTGCAGCTGCCACAAGCAGAAAAAACAAAAAAACCATAAAAACAGTAGCCAAAATCGCACTTTGCTAATCAGGCAAACAGACAACAGTGTGACCAGATCAAATAAGTTAGTATTATCAAATTTAGTTAGTATTATTTGTTGGCCACTTTCGTAAGTTTGCAAACAAAGACTTTTTGTTTAGGAATTGATTTTAGTTGGTCTATATGATTTTTAACCAACTTCTACGACTGTATTGATTTGGTTTTACTTATACGTTTCTCAAACTAGAGATTATATGTGAGGTGGGATATGTCTGTTGAAAAGTCACTCACATTTTTACAATAGTATGTTTTTTCTTCTGTTTTTATTACATATGCATATGCGTATAGGATATGCACTTCTTGCAGTTACTTTGAGATCTTTGTACTCCATTAATATTCGTTAACTAACCAGTGGCTGGACACACTGTTGGCTGGCGCATCAAACGCACAACACGAAGTCGCAGATTAGAAGTGGCAACAGAATGCAATAACGAAAGAATTGAAAGAGGAGGGAGGCAGAGCGAGGGAGACCGAGGTAGAGAGAGAGAGAGAGATAGATAGAGAGAGACAGAGAGAGAGAGAGAGAGAGGGGGTAGAGGAGTGAGAAACGTCAGCTAATAAAATGAACTTTATGCGCAAACGTGCGTGGACTTCAAACACAAAGCTGGAGCAGAGACAGAAGCAGGAGCAGAAGCCGGAGCACACGTAACGAAAGAATCAAACGGAGGAGGGGATGAAACATGATAGTTATTGCCCAATGTCCCTACTCCATTCCACCTCCCTATTCCCAGCCCACTTACTAGCCCTATCAGTGCCGTTCGTTAGTGTTGTTGTATTTGCAGCACGCTTCAGTTTCTGTTGCCTAATTATAATTTTGCAATTTCTGCCGGCGCATGCAAAATTCATGAGTGTGTGTGGGACGACAGGAGTGGGAGGGGAAGTGGGGTTCGGGGTTTCGAGTTGAGCAGCAAGCCTGCATACACAACATTGTGGCGGTATCTCCTCTTCCTCAGCATCCGTCTGGCTTCTGCTGCTATTTTGCCATTTTCACTTGGCGCTGATGTAAACATAAAACATGACAACTTCCGACTGCTACATATTGCAAAGTGCCAGGCGGGGGGAGGAGTGTAGGTAGGTACTAAGTGGGGAATGTGAACGTAAAGCGTTTTATGGCCAGAATGTGCGTTTCATTTGAGATACCCTTCAAGACTCCCCTCCTCCCCCTCCCCCTTCCCCCACTCTCAACCCGCTGGCGCTCATTTTGCGCTGATTCGCACAACTTCCGTTTTGTTTGTTGTTGCTGCTGCTTTTCTGCAAATGTTGCAAATCTTCGTGAAAAACTTGTCGTAAAAATATTTTCATCAGCCAAAGCGAGTTGTGAAAAAGATAGAGGAAGTGGGAGAGGGGCATGGGGGCCTGGGGGCCGGTTGGACTGGCAAAATGAAGCAATGAAAACGAGCAATAAACAAATGGTACAGCGCAGCGGAAGTTGAAGCAAAGCGCACAAAATGGCGGGCCATCGCACCGGATGGCAAAGACATCAGAGACTGCCCGACCCCGCCCATCTGCCAGCTCCTTTTTGTCGTGGCGAATTTATGAAGCATAAGCTGCATAAACATTAAGATTACATAAGCGTCAGAGGCTCAGGCATATCCTTGCAGAGCCCCAAAAATCCAGCGATGCTTGCAACATTTTAGGTGTCGATAATTTTCGTGTGCGGGCAAAAAGGGGCGTGTCCTTAATCCCCTCCAATGTCAACTCCTTTCTCTAAACTCTCATGCATATGCATAAGCTATTCAAACAACAGACACTCTCTCCAAAGAGAGAGAGAGAGAGAGAGAAACAGAAATGGCGAGTGAAACGATGGGAAAAGCAAAGCATTTAAAATTGCATAGCCCACGGACAAATTTGCATTTTTCCAATGCGCGAGAAAATTGAGGCAAATGTGGTTTTATTTATTATTTGTTTGTGTGTGTCAGTTATAAACAATAGGGCAACAAGCGAATGTTTCGAATAACTCGATGAATCTCACCATAAATAAATACAAAGCACTAATGAGTGGGAAGGTCTCAATGTGGGATTAAAACAACAAAGGAGAAGGAAGAGTACACAATATTTTATTGAGTAGAGCGAAATGAAATTAAGCGAGTCAGTCTTAGGTTGGCAAGAGAAAAACTCGCAACCAAAAAGCAGAGTATATACTAAGTATAATACGATAGGAATGAACGAATTCATATAAATGTACATTTGTCATAAAAAGAGTATATTATAACTTGAATGTGAAGTTTGTACAGTATTGAACGAGAAGTCTCCGACGTCGATATAGTTATTTCGGTATTTCTATCTGTTTGTCTCTCCCTCTCTCACTCTCGCTCTCTCGCTCTCTCCCTTTCACTCCCTGTCTCCATCTCTGTGCGCGTCAAGCACTTCAATTTATTAAAGCATCATAAATGCTGTCAGAGTTGCAAGAACAACGAACAACAGACAACATCAGCTGCCTATTTTTGTGCTCCTTGTTGAATGGTTCTTGTTATAGTCAACGCACGTGCGTCTATCCCAACTCTCAGATCCCATCATCTCTTTCTGTGTCTTTCTTGCCAACGTCGCCTGCTCTTTGTATGACGAATGAGTTTCATTTTTACGCCGGCCACGCATCATGCTACTTGTCAGCCAGGTCTTATCTGTTGGGAATTTTTAAGTGTGGCCTGCCCACCACGCCCCTTCCTCATTCTAACTATCTCCTCTCTCCCGACTCTGCCTGCCTCATGATGTCGTTTGCTTAAATAAGTTGCAGCAATGAAAAAATAAAATTTCATTGGAAATTGTGTTTGTTTTCGTATTTGAATTGAAATAACTGCAAATCGCTCTACTATGCAGTGCTTCTTCATGTCACATATGCATGTACTTATATCAAATATTGTAATATTGTTTAGCTCGTCTTAATGCGTATTAGAGTTCTGCTTTGATGTATAAAAAAACAAGTATACGTATCAGTCGTAGTATTATCGTATTAGTCTTGCGGTGTCCGGCTTAGTTTTGTACTTGATTTAATTAAAAATTCCTTCTTTTTACAGAGCTTCAAGCTAAAATCGGTGTCTGTCTTTATATATACGTATATTGGTCTACGTTGTAAGTACTCGTATTGCACCTTACCAGAAATGCGATGCGTTATGCAACAGATTACGCTCCAAAATGTTGCTATGTATGTCTATAAAAGCGGCTTTATGCTATGTGTTAATTCCTTTTGTTTTTAGCATGAGGGCCAGCAGCATTGTGAATATGAATATATGTATTTTGTATAAAACTCGTAGCATTTTAAACTTTAAATAACATTCATCGATTAGGAATTCAATTTATATGTTTCTCACTATTTTAAATACTGTGAGAACACTCAAATCAATTTGACTATTTTGATATGCTATACTCCAAATTTGTAATCCTTATCAGATATTTTCAAATATATAAAAGTGTATTGTGGAGCAGTAATTGAAAAATAACATATAATAAGGTCTCCTATCTTTGTATTACTTACTAGTTTTGAATACTATATGGTACTCTCAAAGCTTACTACAGGGTATTCGACAGGCGATCATTTCATATTTGTGTTGTTTATTTTGTGTGTGGTGTATTTGTATGCAGATTACAGCTGCAATTTCCATATGCATATCATATCATTTGTTCTGATGTATATCTATACTCCAAACACGATACAGTAGTAGTACACACACACATACACACATACACACACACACACTCCTCTCTTAACCCAAATTCGCATTGATATCGTTATCGAGATGCGTTCGTTGTTTGATTTTGGGCTATGCAAATATGGAAAAAGGGAGAAATAAAAATCAATTCTATAGCCTCGACACACGTGCTCTTGCAGCGTAATTTGCAGTCAAATATTTGCTGCAACACACTCCCATACCCACATACCCTATCCCCCTGCGGTCGTCACAAGCTGGGAATAACAATTGCGTCGGATACGGATTGGAGTGCGGGTGGCAATTAATTTGCACAAACCACTTAGTAATTAAAATGAAATGTAAATTATATAACCAAGCCAACAACAAGCATATCAGAGGGGTGGCACACAAAGAGGTGATTAAGGAATTGGGGGCGGGGGTGGGGGTTAGAGGTTAGAAGGTTACAAGCAGCAGCTGCAGCTACTGGCCGCAGACAGAAGCAGCCAGGCTTAGCCTTAAACTGACACAATTTTTGGGCTACACACAAACGTGAGTGTGTGTGTGTGTAGTGTGTGTGTGTGTGTGTAAGCTGGGGATGTGTTGGGAATTGGGTGAGGTGGCAGGGTGCTGTCTGTAGGGGTGACAGGGTGAAGGGTTGTTTTTAAAAGCATTTGGCTGCATTCTGCAAATGTATCTCGAACTTCGCACACTTGACTGCCATTCAATTTGCATAGGAAATTAGTTTGTTCGCTTTGAATTGAAGTTGGCCCCGCGGGTGCAAACAAGGCCAAATGTAACTCAAACAGGAAGAGCGAGAGAGAGAGAGAGATAGAGAGAGAGAGCAAGAGTTGTGCTGCATTTGTGTGTGCTCCATTTATGCTTTTTGTTTCTGGTTTTGAAAGTGGCAAATCTACCGTGCTCACTTGCAACAGCTGAACAAGTAAATGGGTATGGGGGGACGGGGGAGAGGGTGAGAGGGATAGATGGAGAGGATGCCCTTATGGACAGCAGCAGCCAACATGCATGTGTGGTGTGCGCTTGCAAGTGATGCTGTGCAAGTTTTTTGCTTGCCGAGGCGAATCGCGTGTAGCATTTTCTGCATGCTGTGCGCTGTGCATTACACTTGGTTAGCCCCAACGGAACAACGATGGGAGAGATGATGAAGAGAGTGGGAATGGCGGTGGATGGAGATTGGACGGCAGGGCCCCACCATGGGCTGCTGTCCTGTTATTATGGCTGATTAACGAGTCGGAAAAGCCAGCGATTTAAATAGATCGCGCCGAAGTGGAGCTCAAATTGAGCCGCCACAAAATCAGTGGCAATGATAGACTTATCGATTCTTATCGAGCGATAACTCAGCAATCTGTGAGCTCTACTTAACTCGAAAATTTGACTTATATCATAAATCGAATGCATGGCTACATGCATATCAATTATAATCGACATACGCAAATCAACTTTGATTTATGAACAGAAGTGCTACGGTATGTAAAAAGTGTTACCTTTAGATTTTCACATAAGGGACATAAGCAATGATTTTATCGAATTTCATATCGATTTTATGAAAAGTATCACAAAGAGATGATTTTTAAATTAGTTAAGTGGTTACGTCCAAATAACATTATAATGTGTGCTTTAATTGTAGGAGAATAACTAACTATTCTTAACAGATAAAGCATTCACACACTTTAATGTATATTGCTATCAATAAATTTGTTTTTAGTGAAAGGTCTAAAATTGTTAAGGAACATAACTATTGATAATGGGAATCGCAATAACTTTTATTTCTCCCTTTGTTGGTTCGTTGCCATTGTAAGTCGCGTACTTTCTTATTTGCTTGTGGTGTGTCCACCAAATATGACAACCGTGTGAAAGAGCAGCACACACACATATACACATATTTGACCAAAAGTGGAAAGTCATCATTATTTTGAGTGAGAAGCCAAGTTTTGCTGTTGTTGCGTGCATGTGTACCTAAAACGCGATGGCTAACAAGTGGGGGCAGGGCTGTGGTGCCGTACATATAAGGGATGATAGAGGTGGAGGGGAGGGATTAGTGGAGGTTGGATCGCCTGCTGTTTGTCGCTGTTAGTTTGCTGCAATCGCAGCAGCAACGTCAACAGCGACGAAATGAAAGAGGAAATTGTAGTGTGATTTTCATTTGGTGCACACAGCGCACTCTGGGCGGGGCTCATTGTTCGCCATCCTTCAACTTGTTTCGCTGGGTTTTGGCCATTCGGGCCATTTGCCTTATGTGCGTTATTGCCTTTGTGACAGTCTGTGATATTCGCACAGCATGAGTCGGTCTGCACTCTAGAGTACAGTCGAGCAGTAGTCATACAATAATCAACACTCGTATTCCATCCATGTGCACTTGAAAGACGACTTTGTTTGCTTCACGTGGTCTCTATTTGTATCCAAAATCACATGATGTGCAGTTGCTTTTAGTATTTAATCCTTAAGGCTTCCCAAATTGCATTACGTTGATTTTTCGATGATAAACATTTGCATTAAAATGACTAAATTAAAATAAGAAAGAATGCTCACTCGACTACGACATACCCTGAACCTAGTTGTTAAATATATTCTAGTTTTATTGGCAAATTTCCCTTTAAAAAGTTTTGCACCCAAATGTAAGCAGATCTGCAAGTGTACTAATTTTTTTATATCAAGCACATTCACTGAAGAGTACAAAAAAACTAATGCAACGCATATTTTTATTCACAAGACCAAACTGATCCTAACTGGCATATACATACATACATACATACGTACAGGCAATCGTAGATAACGGGGCTCTGCAGAATACACACAAAACATATTGACGCTATCATGCCATCTCTTTCTCACACATGCGCTCGCATATTTATGTACACAGAAAATATCAAAATGCTGTTCACGAATATATATACTTTATGGGATCGGAGATGCTTCCTTCTGCACAAAACCATTATACCCTTTTTACCAATTTTTAATGGGTTCAGGGTATACCGAGCTTTAATTCAGCCATCATTATAATTATCATCCATGGTACAATTAGTGGTATGTGTATATATTTGTTTGATATGGAATATATTTATTTTAAGCACACAGATGCACATAAAATGCTCTTCATTATACTTTTGTACAAATAGCCGTCAATAAATTGTTCATTATACTACTTCAGCTTTCTCTCATTGTAAGAAAAATTCTACTTTGTACTTAATTAAACTGTGTATTCCAAATTCACCTTCTACAAAGTATGATAAGCTGTGACAAAATCCAGAATCTAGTAAATAAGTTTCTCTCAGATGTAACTTAACGAGCGTTGTATTTCTTGCAGATATTTTTTGAAATATTCTCGCAGCGAGTTTATTAGCCAGCTCTGATCAAGCGGAAGTGACTTACCGAAAAGTTTTCGTAAGAACTTTCAAGGGGGGAAATCCACCAAAAGTACAAGTTGTAAGTTATTTTTCAGCTTATACTTGTTTTTCTTATTTTTTGTGTTCGGTAGTTATGTGGGGGGGGAGACGGTGGAAAGGTGAGCTAAATACTAAAATATATTTTGTTGTTCGACTTTTAGGCGCGTTTAATGCATTTGAACATACTTGTTGTTTGTTCTTAGCTTGTTCTTGTTCTGTTTCTAGTTGTGCTGCTGCTTCTAAGTAATTGTTGTTGTTGCTTTGTGGCTGTTGAAAAAGCACTCGTCTCACCTCGCCTCACAATGCATCGTACCGTTAGACATCAACTCAAAATATTTATGAAGATGCCGGGCAAAGTTTTTGGTGGCAGGCGACACGAAAACTTGTCGAAACAATCTGCGGGGCAAGCAGCACCTTGTCCTCTCCACCCTAACAACTAACAATCTACCGCAACTGCTTTACATACCCCTAAGTTGTTGTTCTTGTTGTTTTGGGGAAACTTTGGACATGTGTATTAGTTGTGCGCACACCACTTGCCGTATGAGCAATGCAGGGCAGCAATTCGAAATTTATGCACACAAGTTGCAGGTCAACTGAGAAACAAGCCCATAAATCAATTCATCGACTAACAGTCAAACATGCCGACAACCCCTACCAACCAACTACCACCCAGTGCACGCTGTGTGTGTGTTTCTTTGCCAGTGTTTGTTTGAGAGCATGTTTGTCTCACAGCTCCGGGGCGCAATTATTGAAATTTCTGTGCAAATTTCTGCCGCTACAAAATCAACAACAAACGCGAGCGAGAATTTAATAAACGTTTCTAACAAGTGGTCAAAGTGTGGTTTCAGGCCATCGAGTGGCTCTGCAATAATTATATGTTATTAACAATGAATTAAAATTTAGCGAAGACGATATGATCTCTGCTTATGCTTATCAATCACCTAGAGTTTCAGCAGTTCAAGAAAACTGAACTAATCAATAAGCAAATCATATTCATAATATATATACAAATTTGTTAATTGCCTGTAAACTATAGAATGTACACTGTTTAAAACAATTACGTATACGAAGTATATTTCTTATTTATAAAAATATTTTTTGTGGAAAAATTCTGTGCAATGGGCGAAAGCGAATGTAATTGTTATATGGTATATGGTTGAGATTTTCGCTGCTTTGCAGAGTAGCAACATATTCCTAAAATATATATTTTTCTAATAAATTGCAATTTTATTTCAATTTGAATTTCAATACAGTGAAATCAGTGTGAAGAAGAACCACGGATGAAATAAAAATTGTTTAATGTTATATGAACTTACCAATATACATATGTCATTTATTTAAAGTGCTTGAAATAACTTTTGGAGTGGCACTCAATTCAATGTTGAAGTCTAGTCTTTAGTAAAATAATTCACATTTTAATTTTTAATATCGTATACAATATAAATTATATTCCATACATATACTGCCATGACTAGAATATGGCTGCAAAGAGCATTCTAACTTCATTATGCTCAGGTTCAATTTTGTCGTAAGCGCTTTTGCCTCTGTTTATTTTTCGGTCTGTAAAATGTTCTTACCCTCTTTTTGTATACAGGCCCGCGGCGGGGATGCTACCATTTACATATCCCTTTGATTTATGTCAGAAACTTTTAAAACGTTTTATTAAAAATTTAATTTTTTTCTCTCTTTGTTTTGTTTATCTTTTTTTTTTATATGTGACATTTGCATTTAACCCCATTCAAATAGTTTCAGTTGAAATCATCTTTTGGCTTAAAGCATACATCACAATTTTTGGAGCGAGATGGATAGCTAAAAGCGCTTCTCTCTATTTAGGGAGAGAGAGAGAGAGAGAGAGGGGAAACATAGCCATTGCTGTGATTATGGCATACCAAATGGTTTGTCTGATTGTCTGATGCCTCTCTGCCATCGAAGAACTGCTCGAGCAACTATCACACAATCATCTGCCATTAGTGCAGCTGGGCTGCCTATTGGCAGAGGCACTTGATTTGGCGTTGCTTGTTGCATAGCACAAGGAACTTCGATTTGGCCACAAAGCAGACGTCGGGCAGCAGGAAATTTCCACGAAACAGCAACTGCTTGCATCCTTTCGTTGTCTCAGTGTAGATTAGGCAGGTGTTGAATGCAAGCAATTTGCTGTTGTAACTGAGCCGCAATCGTTTTTGCTGCAGCTGAAACTCTCCCATCATGATGAACTTCATCTCGCAGAGTATTTTTAGCTACAAGGAGAGGTGGAGCAGTCGTGAACTGGTGAGGGTGAAGGCCGGCTTGCCAACTTGGCAGATATTATAGCACATGGGCTTCAACAGGAAGCTGATCACTCCAAACGGATCGTCATATGGGAGGCAGTGCTAATTGAAACAGCAAATTCAGTGCATTATAAATATAAGATAAAACAAAGATAAGCTCAAAAGCAGCTTCAGTTGGTGGCGATGCTGCAGTAACTTCTAGGAGCACATTTATTATATTTACTATATTAAAGACATTTTGATGAAACTGGTATTGTTGTTATATTCTATCAGATCGGATTACTATATCTAATAGCTACAATATAAGCAATCGGTAGAGAGATGAGTTCTTGGATGAGAAATCAAGAACGCATCTTTCGACTTATCGTTGATGTTTTGTTTACCAATTTATCCCGTCCTTATGCGTGTTGCAATTGTACCAAAATCATAAAAATCAGATCGGTTTTTAAATGGAAAATAAAATTGATATGTACGTAGCTGCACTGTGTTAAATAAAGATATAAAGCTAATACCTTAGCTATATACCTCGATATTTTTGTTCACTACGCAGTGAAGAACCAATTCAATACACAAAGTTGGTTGCAGGGTATTATCCAGTCGAGCACTGCACGCTTTTGGTCTATTGTTTTGAGCAGTGTCATCATTATCATCAGAGGTCGGTTAGTCAGCCTCTGGCTCTGAGTGTCTGCCGCTATTGCTGCCTCAGGCTCTGCCTGTGGTTGCTGCGGCTGAGTCTGAAGCTGCAACTATAAATTAAACTAAAGCTGAAACTGAAACTGGGCACAGCATATTTTACACAGTTAAATTTTAATTGCACATGCTAACGAGTTGGCAGCGCTAGTTGCTGCCTGCTGCCTGCTGCATGTTGCATTTTGCATGCTGCCTACCGGCTCGTTGCATTCCTCTGTTCTTTCAATTTTAATAAAAATTTATCGCTCGTCGTCATATGTTTGCGACTTTGTCTAACGCCTTCAGCTTCTAACCAACGGCTTCTACGCCGCCGCCCATTTGCCCAGTTGCTGCTGCTGCTGTTGCACCTGCATACGAAGCGTATGCGCAATAAATAAATCAACCATAATTAAAAGCGTTACCTGCTAAAGTTAGCAACGCTCCAACATAGAGAATCTAACTATGCCACCTATCTCATCCCATCCCACATCCATCCATACCCCAGGCCACCGCATCGTTCTCATCCTGAATTTGAGCTTCTCCGCTATTCGCTCTATTCCTCTTCTACTTCTTTTGTTGTGCTTGCCTGCCTGGCTTTGTTCATCTGAAGCCTTGGCACAAAACTCGTAGCTATAAATTACGTTGTGTTCCAGGAATTTTCGAGCGAAACAATATGAGCAACTAAAAAATGGAATAAATTCATATTTCTGTCTGGCTTGGCAGCGAATCTACGCAAAAGATAACGCTAGCAAAGCCGAACAACAAGAAAAATAATAAACAAATATAAGCCAAAAAAGAGAAAAAGGAAAACATCAACAGCGAAAAATCGGAAACTGAAAAAAACCGACAAAGCGCCAAAAGGACAAACGCGTTCCATAAATTGCGCTATGGAGTGGGATCCAGAGGAGGACAACTGAAAGACAAGATGATTGTGTTCTAACAGATATCCAGAGCGTTGAGAGTAAGAGAGAAAAATGCATAGCCATGAATAGAGATAGACAGATGGGTAGAGAGAGAGAGAGAGAGAGAAAAGAGAGATGGAAACACAGGAAACAATTAAAGGCATGTCTTTAAATTAAAACACACCAAACGAGAAAGATACCCAGAGGGCATTTGCACTCAAGCACTCTGTTTTACAATCTATGAAATAAGCTATGCTACCCGAGCCGATGAATCCCGCGCTGCATTATCGGCTTATTTGTGTAGCTATATGCAACTATTGTGTTGCTTCTTTTTAATTTATTTTGTGCGACTTAAAAGTCAAGCCAAAAAGCTTTAAATTAACATTCACAGCCAGGTGGTAATTAGCATAAGCTATTGTGAAAGTGTTTTTCTCTTTTTAAACGCCTTTTACGCTCTAGTATATAATATTAAATGTGTATCCAAACTACTGGTTTCCGATGCAGCTATCATAAAGTGTATTCCACTTAATTTTTGATATATATGTTAAAACTTTAAAGGTTTTCGAACCTAGACATTTTTATAGATACGTAGAGGGTATATCTGGGACCCCATAAATTATATATATATTCCTGATCAGCATTACTAGCAGAGTCGATAAAACCATCTCCGTCTGTGTGACTGTCCTCGTTCTGTGTACGCATATCATTAATAAGCTGTAGTCTCTCGGCTTTAAAGCTATTTTGTTGAAACTTACAACTCATCCATCTCTTTACATCGGTCACTTAGGTCACGATGTCCGACCCGATGGGATCACAATATCATATGCTGCCATAGCTGTCACTGTTGGATCGAGATATGCGACCACTATAACTACATTAATTCGAAATACTTCCCTGTTTCTTTTTATTAAATGCTTATCATTAAAGCTAAGCTTTGACTACTGCATTTGATTTACATATAAAATTATACGTTGATGTGTCGTCTCAAATGGGTGTTTTAACACTACTCCCTACTAATTGAAATTGGATATTGTTTGCTACCATATATAATTAGATTTGAAAGCATGATTAATTTTAGCTTAAGGCTGAAATCTCAAGCAAGTGAATTTAAAGCCTATTTCGAAAATTAATCATTTAGTTCGTTTAATTAATTCTCTGTTTGATTTTGAATCGGAACCAAGTGAATCAAATTTCCGGGAATAGCTAACAAAATTGCTCATGAGCCATTTTTGAGGCAATAGCTGAACAGCACCTCCCATCGCCTCCCATTGCCATGACGCTGATGAAGATAACAACAAGCTGCAACAAACGTCTGTTAGCTGTTAGCGGTGCCAGAATGGTGCATACTTTGTGGCAGTGCCTTTCAAATGCACCTAACAGAAAACACTTTTGCCAGACAGTTCGTTAAATGTACTTAACTACACTCAGCCCCAACACCGCCCACGTCTGTTTAAGCAGTTGGCCTGTCAGCAGCCCAACACACACATTCACACACACATTCACTCCCACATACAGCACAACAGTATTTACACCACAGCACGTACTTGTTATAGTTCAACTTTAGCTACTTAAAGGGGCGATTTAGGGTATGTGGGGTTAAAGGGAGGTTGGTATACCACTTAGTTCGCTATTTCACTGCCAGCTTGGTTTATTGTAGCACCCATCGTTCCCCGCTAAAATACCACCCACGATCCCATCAGACATCATCTTCGACTTGGTCTGGTCTTTGGACTAAAGTGCTTCACTGTTCCTGATTGACGTCACATGATGACAGGCAGCTGAACTTGCGACTGCCCCTTCTGCTACAGCCTGATATATGGAATGCCTGCAAATAACAATAGCTTCTATTTAGTTCTCGAAAATTAATTTGTAGGTTGGTAAATGTATGTGTTGAAATTAAAGTTTATTGTCTCTCTGTAGAAGTTAAGCACTTATAAAAAGAAAGTTGTGCATGCTTACTTCTTTTTAGTTTTAGAATTATCCATCTCAACTATCGGTTGTCATTGAACATATGGTTTGACTGCTTAAAAACCAAATTTCAAAAATCATTTTCAATAAAATTTCTTATTTTATTTAGAAAGTGTTCTTACGCCAAAATAAGATTCACAAAATTAGCAAAAAATGTTATTTTGTCGATTTTTCAAAAATCCAGCAAATTAATCCGGTGGGGAATGGGAGCTCCTACTCTTGCAACCAATATTTGCTCTGTCAGTTAGAGATAGTGTTACAAATACAATATATTTATCTAATATAAATCACATCTCTTTTAGGTGGCAGCTGCTACTGCTGATGTATCTGATGGATGCATTTGTATCTCGGCCGCTGCGAAGATGTTTGTTTGACTTTGGCAATGGCGATTAAAGAACAAACAACAGTTGTTGCACTTTGTTGCTGTTGATTAAACATAATTTATGTTGGTCCAAGTAGTGACCATTAGCGCTACAGTTGTCTAGTTACCGATTGTCGGTTGCCCAAACTCCCAATTTCGCCAGTCCCTTCAGTCGGCAGCTGCATGATAAATGCGTCGCATTAGCGAGTCATCCGCAGCAAACAATAAACCACCCACCAGAAACACATTGCAGATAGGAAGAGGTGGGGGAGGGGTTGTTGTAGAGCTGGCCGAGGGAATTGACTTCCAAGTCCTGCAGATGAGCTGAGCTGATCGGACGTTTGGTTAATTTCGCTGCGGGAATTTGAAATCATCTTTAAATTAGGGTCATGCAAACTCAATAAACCAAATGCGGAAGTGAGGGAGGAAACCCGAAACTGACTGCTTGGGGAATGCACTGTGTATGTTTCGTATTTGTGTGTGTGGCAGCAACAACTCAATTAGTGGCACAGACACACACACTACCACACAGTAGGATATATATACAGAGAAAGCGCCACACACATTTGCCACAATTTGGCAAACAAATCACGTAGGAGCTGCCGTTGCCTCTCTTTGCTGGCTCCTCTGCTCATCATCCCCAATTTCTCTCTGCGCTTTACTTTGCTTTTGTTATTTCATTTTTGCTGATTTCTGCCCCTTTTCTTCCCAGCCCAATTCCCTCTCTCTATCACTAACTCTCTTAGGTTCTTCCAACGAATGCACAAAATAACTGAATTTATCGTGTTAGTTGTAATCCCCCCATTTGACCTATTCCTTGGACTACACTACCTTCATTATTCCAACACAGGAATTACGTGTAATAAACTAGTTGTATACCAATTTAAGGCACAAAGATACCTTATCAAGTTGAGGCACCTGATACCAAGTGTATTAAATGATACGGAATCTTATTAAAAATTTTTATAGGACTTACCACACGTAGAATTCAAAAAGGTATCTGTTTAATTTTTGAATTTTGATTGTTGATTTTAATTCCACTTCAAAGCAAAATGATTGCTGTCACAAGCAAGCAGCTTCAGCTATATTTGTAGCTACTCTGATAAATTAAAAAAATCACATCAGCACTGCACAACAAAATAATTGGTGTTGCAGTCAAATAGCTTGATACACTATTCTGAATAAAGTATAAAGTAATTCTACATTCTACGGTAATTAATTGATACACTATTCTGTATAAAGTGCAAAGAAATTCTGCATTCTACGATGTTCCAGAGTCCGAGCTAGTGTTGAGTTGTGTAGTGTTGTGTTGTTGCTATTGCTGGCAAATAGTTGCCGTGACAAACAAGCGCCATCAGTAGGCAGTCATAATATCAAACTATATACACACATAAGCAGCAGATGGGACAAGAGCATTATATATAGCACTTGCAGCAGCAGCAGCAGCAGTAGCAGCAGCAGTTGGAGTAGCTGGTGGCAGCAATCCTGGAGGCGTCGCTGCTTTTGGCTTCCTGGTTGCGTTGTCGTCCTCGTTGTCGCTTATGCAGCTCAAATATTTTTGCAACAATTTCGCTCGTTTGCTGGGTAAATTTACTTTTAGTTATGCGACCATTTTCAACATGAGGAAACTTCCAACAAAGTGCCGCCAGGCGAATAGCCAGTTGTCCTGCATTGGACACATACATGCAAACAACCAGAAATGGAGGTGGAGCTAATGCTGATGCTGATGCTAGACGCTGATGATAAAAAGGTTCGAGGGGACACAAAGCAACGAAGGCGACAAGGGGAACGCATATGACGGATGAGAGGAACTGGCACTCAGAGCATAATTAAAAGCACATTTATTTCAATTTTCCACGCTAAAGTGGCCATCGAGCCACTCAACCACTCAGGCAGCCAGACAGCCAGTCAGCCAGCTAGCTATTCAGAGCACTACCGCCATGACAACAAATTAAATTCGACTGACAATCTGAAACTGCTCGACCAGGCATACGGCAATTGATGAATCAACAAAATACATTTAAAAGTTGCCGTGCGTTAAATACACTTTCTATCTGCGATATAACTACCAAATATATAATTTTAGTATCTATAAGAACAAAAAAGTTGTTTAATTCGTAAGGATCAAACTTAGTATGAATTCTGAAATGTTCAAAAACACGTAGAAAAAATTTAAGAGAAATAAATAAAAAGAAATAAAAAATTAAGAAAATTGAAGAGAACTTTGATAAAGATGCATATTGAAAGACATTTTGCTCGAGCATCATTATTCAAACGTTTAGATATTAACAGAGATTGACAAAATAAATAAATTTAATTTAATATTAAAATTTAAGCTCCAACTTAGATTATATACATACAAATAATTTAATTAGGTATATAATAAATTTGGGGTATTAAATGTGAAATGGTCCAACATTTATTACAAGAATTGAGGAAGCACTGAAACAATCCAGTCATACAAAAATTGGTAAACGTAAATAGTTAAATAATAAGGAAAGTAAAATGTTGAGAAAGAAGAAAAAAGGATGAAAGAAATAGGCAAATTTTGTGAACCTATGTAGTAAAAAGAAAGGTTATATAGGAAGCCAAAAGAAATCAGACACTTCTATACACATACAGTTGTAGTCATGCTAAAATTGCTTAAACTGCCGGAGAAAATACCGGGAAACCTATTCAAAATGTGTTACGTCCCTAATAACAATATTATTAAATAAGTATATAAGTACATGTGTTGCAACGTAAATGTAAAAAAAAAGAACTCTTATTTATTATTATGAACACGTTTGCAATAAAAGTTTGTTTGTTCATATCACTTACTTATCATTATTTGAGTTGCTGGATGTTAACTCAATTTCATTGGAAATGCAACCAAGCAATGACCAAAATAAGGAGCAACCATTATTTTCCCTATCCTTTCACAGCCCCCTGCTCACCACTCCTCAACTTGTTAAGCTTCACAATTTGCTCATAAATAGGTTCAATTATGGCTAGCAAATTGTTAAACAACATTTTCATAATTGTAAGCCAACAGTCAAGCGGCCATTGAGTGCAGGCCACAAGTCGGGACTCAGACTCTAAGGCAGACACCATGTCTATACTATATACTATACTATATATACCAACACAACGCCCAACCCCCTCCCACCGTCCCCTCCACACACACACCTAATCGTGCTCCTTCGCAACGTTGGCAACCCTAATTGAAAGATGTAAAACGTTAGCTCGCTGCTTGGTGTTTGTTGTCCACAGGGTGGGGATAGGCGGGCTGATAATGAGCACAAACTGTGGAGCTGCCTTGAAAGTCGAGTCCCGTGTGAAGTTGTCGTCAATGTAATTTTATTAAAAGCAACTAAGGAGAAGAAAAAGGCAGAATATGTGACGGCCGGCTACACTTTGTGCTAAAAACAAGTCCAGTGTGTAATTTATGGGAAAGTTTTTAGAAATACATGTATGACAGTTTTAATTTTGTTTTTTGATAATGCATTATAATTTCAAGTGATGTTATAAAGTAAGCTAGAGAATATTATACGTTATTTGGGGTTTCGGCGGAATTGGGGACATTTTAATTGAAAGAACAAATCTGTTGCGGACGCGCTGGATCGGAATCAAAAAATTATCGCGATCCCATCTCTATCGACATACTTACCCATTGATTTTTGAATAATTGCCAAGGCAATAATTTAATGACGATGCCCATACTATTAATTAGTTACCGACTTCATTAGCAGCGTATTCAAATTGCTCTTGTTTTTGTTTGTGTTTTTTTTTAACAAGAAATAAGGGGTATCATAGGCACGCCGAAAATGGCATACCCTTGTAGAAGGTAGTCCATCTGCTTATATGGAATCTATATGGTACGGTCAGAAGTATAATAATGTTTGTAACTAGTAAGTTTTTAAAGATCTTATCAGTGGCTACACATACAAGTTTATAATTTATTGAATGGCTATGTAATTAACTTTAATATTATATAAAATAGGCACAGGTTTAATACAGACAGCGAAAATGATACGGTCAGAAAAATGATCAATGTACGAAATAATAGTGTTAGTTATAAAATCGGAGACGTCTCCGTTAATGCGATACAAACCTTACGATACAGTTGGATATCTCTGTTCTCTGCAAGGATATACAAACTGAAGTTCGCTGCTAACGGCTTGAAATGGGACAAAGAGCAGAGATGCGGGCTGACGGCTGCTTGGCTGCTTGACTGGTTGGCAGTGTGCTTTGTGTCAACCATTGTGCGCGCTAGCAGCAGCAGCACCACCACCATCAACGCCACAACTATGCAGCTTTCTTTTAGTTTAAATTTCTCGTTTTTTTACTTTACTGTTATTATGTTAGTTTGCAGTTGTTGTTGCACGACAGTTAATAGAAAAATCTGCAGGCAACGAAGTCTCTGAAAGTTTTCGGTTCTGCGCTGTTCGCCCCTCTTCCTGCAGTCCCTCTCTGCTCGTAATAGTCGCTTATTTATTTTGTTTGTTGCTGTTGTTGTGATTATTATTTTGTTCGCAATGAGCATATTTTTCATAATTTAGTTTGTTGTTGCACAGTTTTCATGCTGCCGCAAACCACCTGTCGCGAGCCACGCCTACAATTTGCAGCAGTCCGCTTCCTGCTGCTCCTTCGCCCGATTCTGTACTTAAGTCCCTGGGCATGGCACACACTTTTAAGTTAAGTTCTCTTTCTTCATGTATTTTATTTGATGGAGCTTTTCGCTTTTTGGATGCTGTTTTTGTTTTCATCCTGTTTTCTGTTTCTTTTCTTCTTGCGTTGTTTGTGTGTGGCGCAGCGTGAAATTGAATTAGGTCAATGCGTCAAGTAAAAGTGCCAAATATAAAATGACAACTACAGTGTTCCACAACAACAATACAAATTGTGGCAACAGCATGGCAATAAAGTGCAAATGAAAAATACTTTGAATTACCGATCCCTCTTCTCTTTCCCTCGTCCTTTCTCGTTTCTGTACTAATTTTCAGTTAAGGTCTAAAAAAAAACACAAACAAAAACATGAAAGTAGAGAAAAGAATTAGCAGAAAATGCGCAACGAAACTTTCTCAAGAGTTGAATATAAAAAAATGGATGACAATGAAGAAAACTGCATAGCTATAATTTAATTAGCTTTTTAGTTTTTAGTTGCATAATTAAGTGAATTAAATATATCATCACTTCCATTTCATGATTAATTAAAGCCCTTACATGCAAAGAAAAAAATTGATCTGTTCTCAAATATTTAAAATGCTTAAAAATAATTGGTAGATTATTAGGGGACATTTTCTTTAAAATTGTGTGACTTAATCGACTTGCAATTATCGATTTCTTGACTCTGCCCAAGACAAGTTTTAATTCTCGACATTTAATGGATGTATCCATACGGGCGGACACGGTGAGACATTGCACAAAACCAATGCTTCAAAGTACAAAAAGTATAGCAAATCATAACAATTTCCTCACCTAACACTATTTAATTTTTAGGGCGAAAAAACAACATCAGAAAAAACCGCTTAAGGTAATAAAGTTTGGGTTATTTGTAATTTAAAGTCGACCATAAGCAGAACTTAATTACAGAAAGTAGTCCCCCAAATCAACTACAAAATACCATTCAACTGAGAGCTGGGAACTGGCAGAAGCAGCAGCAGCAATTACATTTACGCTACAGAGATAAATGGCCACCTAAATCATAATTATGACAGCAACTGTTGCAGTCAGCATCAGCAACCTATTTGCAATCCAAATAATTGCCACAATTTATTAGCTGTCGTGAATCGAAAGCATTCAAGAAGTCTGCCACAAATAAAATAAAATAAAATAAACAAATAAAATGGAAAAAAACTAATATTACAAATGCAAAAAAAAAAAATTAAATAAATAAACGGCATAAATTTAAATGTACCAAAATAAGAACATTAAATCCCCATTGGGTTGTTAATTGAATTTTATGCATTAATAAGTCCGCATTGGGGCCCAATGCAAATGGGCGTGGCCATTAAAACAAATTGATTACATGTGCAAATTTTTTGTATGCTCAAATATATTGCAAATGCATTTTAAAATAAAAAAATGTAGATAAGCTCACAACGAAAGTATGCTCAACTAGGTAGATGACCTGTGACAGCCGTTGTTTTTCCATTTTTTTGACATCGAAAATCAAAATGATTTACAATATTTGTAGTATTGCTTTATCCTTGGATAAGCTTTGCAAGTTTCTTCAATTTTGCTAAAATTACGGACGTGGAAAGCTTTGATACATTTGAAATAGCTAAGGTGGAATGTACAAGTGTACCTAGAAATGTATTTTCGTATCGTCATTAAGCAGCGTGTCAAACCGCAACCGGAATCGGAACCGTAAGTCAATTGGAATATTGAAATTCCTAATCGCAACCTAACAACATTTATTAAAGGAGCAGCAACCGCAACCGATTTTATTATCTCCGAAAATCTCGCATCGAAAGCCGAACACATATATACATATATTTGATTATTTTCCTTTTGTATTTATTATAAATATATACCGTTAGAGACCGCACAAATCAGGGTAAACAAAATAGGGTAAATAAAAATATGTATATATGTATATACGCCCTCAGACTTGCTTCCCAATAACTGCCAATTACACAAAAACACAGGGTGAATGGAAGGCTCTTTAAAACTAAAGCGCAATTTCAATTGAACAACTTGCGGCTTAGTAGAAGTGAGCTAGAAATTCAGTTTTCCATTAGGCCCATTAGCCGAGTAAGAGTTTTGTGAAAGGACGCTATGCAAATGTCGATTAAATAATTTTCTCTGCTTTGATAAAGTGCGAAACGATATTGCTGAAATATTCAAGTCAACTAACAATTTAATTAGTTTAATGAAAAAAGTTTTTTAAGTGAATTTTGCGGTTTGTGCAGAGCTATTAAATCGATATGCGAAACGGGACCAGGTTGCGGTCAGGATCAAGCTAGGATCCGGTGAGGCGGGTTGGCACTGACGCACTGTCAGCCACTTAATTAACAATAAGCCTTTTGTTGGCTAACCTCCTGAAGCGGTCGTCCCTCTTCCACTCTCCGCAACCGTAGTCAGTGAATAGCAGAAATTGTTTTCATTACATTTACGAAAGGCAGGAGGAGTAGGGAAGAACGTTGAGTGGCTGATGCGATACTCGCTTATGCCACGCCCATAACCAAAGGCAAATGCCTAACACACACACACACACACACACACACCAGACAAGCTGGGACGCAGTGCTTAGCAAATTTGCATTGCCGACGCAAAGAAGCACAAAGCGAGTGCTGAAGCGGTGGCGTATGTGACCACAGCCAGAGGGAGAGGGAGAGATAAAGTGACATAGGGAGACAGAGTGTGGGCGCTTGGGCGTGGTCCGAACGGTTTCGCAACGCGGCCATAAACAAAAACTCATTAACCCAATTTCAATATTAAGCGCAATGAAAGCGCAGCCAAGCCAAAGGCAAACTCACAGATACACACAGCTCCAAATACACACACACACACACACACATATACTTCATGGATGCAGGAGTGAGGGGAGGAGGAAATGGGTAAGCTGCCACACGGCTGCCAGCTGATGGCACTCTGACAATAATCACTCAAAGTGCCAGTCATTAATTTTCATTATATTTCCAGCGGATTATTTGTCAAAATTTTCCCATTTTTCTGTTACCAGAATTTACACACAACAAAAAGAAAAATAGAAGTAGCAGCAGCAGCAGCAGCAGCAGAATGCGATGCTAATTTAATACAAAAACTAAACTAATGATGTCTGAGAGCATACACACACACGCACATTCCCAAACATCGATGAGAAATAATGGGCACAAGAAAAGACTTCATCTTACAGACTTTCCATAGTATTACAAAGGTAGATGGTAAATGTCGTAAGATCCAAAATATACATTTAATTTGATCTAATTAATTTGAGTTTAAAAATAACGCAGTCCATTTTTTTAATGAGCCTAATTCTATTTGCCATATTTTCTGATATTACTTGGTAAACAAGATTTCGTGATCTCTTGGGATTTTTTTTTCCTTTTTTTTTTTGCACAGCTTTGTCCACCTGTTTATCCCTGAGACAATTAATCATTGTCCTTGAGAAAGTGTGCCCTAGGAGTAATTTTTGGAGTTGCTCATTAATTAAATGCTTAAGTGCTGTTCTTACTCGCATCACTGCAAACTCTTTGGCTGAGTAGGTGAAGTTGATGTTGATTCTTTTTGGAGTCTGGGTCGCAATTTGTTTAATGGTGTTTGTTGGGCCTGTCGAGCTTTCGTTTAAGCACACCTAAAAGCCGCAGCCAAACTTTGCCAATAACTGCAAATGCAATGCATTAAGCCAAATACAAACAGACACACACAGAAGCAGTGAAAGCAATCGGTTGCAAAGCGAATATCCACTTGGCCAAAGGCACAGCGCATATACACACACACATACACCCCACCCCCTTGGGCGTGACCTGGTAACGCTTCTGTCGCAAAACTGACATTAAATTCACATTACAAAATTGGTTGGCTGCATTTGGCGTATCAGTTTTTGAGCTAAATAATGCTGGGCTGCATGGAGTTGCCAGGGATGGTGGCAAAGGGTAAGGGATGAGTGAAAGGTTAAGGTTGATAGTGAGGAGGAGGAAAAGTGGAAAATGGAATGGGTGCAGCAGCATCAGCCACAAGCCATTGATGCGCTCACCTGCCGAAAAGTTTGTTTTAATGGACAAAGTTACCGACGACGCTCGACGGAATTGTGAGCTCTCCAATGCTGCAATGTTGTGGCGCCCAACAACGGCAAAAAGGTGCTGGAAGAGAGAGAGAGTGGGCTGTGCATACGGCAAGTGTTGCAGGTAAGTTGCAGCTACAGCTGCGGCTGTTCAGCAAGTTTTAAGCTGTGAGGCACTCCCCGCAGCCGCAGCCATAGTCGCAGCAGCGATGCCTTTAAGCTTTTAGTCAAAACAAATTAAATTACAAGTGGAGTGTGTGTTGAGGATCTATCCTAACGCTGATGTTGATGCTGATGTCGTTGCCGACGGCGGGCCCAAGGATGATGACGCTGTCGCCGATTGTGGCAGCAAGCATGATGTTGCACATACATACATAAAGTTGCATTGCAACGTTATCCATTTCGCTCGTACTCGCATGCGTTTTAAGCGATTTTCTTGCTCGTTAAATTTGGCTGCGTCGATGGGCGACAACGTGACGTATGCGTAATTCGATATCGACAACTTGGAAAAACTTTTGCGAGCCTCCCAAACAACCACACAAGCACTAAACCCACACGCACATACACATTCTTGCAACCAGATGCAGCGTTCTCAGGGATGGGGGTGGCGAGATCCTGTTTACATAAAGTTGTCAGCTAAAACTCAAGGATTTTTGCGGCCTGATTTTAGGTTGCTTGCATCCTTGGCAAACATCATTTAAATATCGTTTTCCCGGTATTTTTTTCCGCATTTCTTTTTGTATTTTTTTGTTTTTGCTCCTTACATTTTTGACAAACTGAGAAAGTGCCTCGAAAAACTCGTGAATAATTTATGGAAACTGCTCAAGTTTGTCATGGATAGTGTATTACTATTGCAAGAACCATTCTGCTTAAGAGCATGCACATATACCTAACAAGAAATGCAAAGAAGTAAGAATGCTCTAGTCGAAAAAGCTCGACTACGAGATACCCTGCACGCAGATTAAAATACAGGTTCTACGTGTTTATGTAAGTGTAAATGAACAGGGCAATAACTTGGGTGTATTTTTATCGAACTGGATGAAAGACTTACAGTTGAACAATAATAATTAATATTATACGTCAATTGGAAGTATACGCTTTTAAATTTGGGTCTTTTATTGCTTTCGAAAATCGACTATATCGATATTCGTAAAACTAAAGCCATTATTGACTAAGTAAAAGAGGCCTGGTCTACGCATGGTATACGAGAACTAATATTCCAAAATTGCTCTTATATATTCGCAGATCCGCTGGCTGGTGCAGACGGACAGCCAGCCAGATGGATATGGATTGACTTGGCTGTTGCTGCTAATAAAGAATTAAACTTAATTAAAAATTCTCCTGATTAAAAGAGGCTGATTATAGTAAACGCGAAACTAATGACGACAAAACCGCTGAGGGAGAGAGGTAAAGAGACAGAGAGAGAGCGAGAGAAAGAGAGCGAGAGAGAGAGACAGTGCGAGGGTCTTATAATGACTCTTTAACTCCTTGGAAAGCTAATCAGTCGCCACACTATGTACATAAAATTGAGACGCGTACATGTTTTTAATATTAATATCATAGAATCCCTGTGTAATTGTTACATAATATTTTCTGGCCAAGGGCTAACTGCAAGATGCTGCAATACAATCCAATATTCAACTAATAAAAGTGTTTTTTTTGGTGTTATAGAAACAATTTGTTGTTGCTACGCCGAGAGCAATAAGATGCAGTGAATAAAACCAAAAGAGAGGATGAGCTGTCTTTTATGTGGTTGCCTTATGCATCTAACTATTTTTTATTTCGTTTTTGGTATTTTATTTATATTTATTATACCATGAACGTATTAAAAATGGGAAGGAAGCATCTCTGACCCCATAAAGTATTTATATTCTTGATCAGCCGAGTCGATATAGCCATGTTAGTCTGTCCGTCTGTATGAACACGCAGATCTCAGAGATCATTTGAAATATAGGTTCTCTTTAAGCATAAATATGCGCTAAAAATCATGAGCTGCATTCGATTTTTTGTACCTTCAGTGAATGTGCTTGCTACAAAAAATGAGTGCACTTGCAAACCTGCTCACATTTGGGTGCAAAAACTTTTAAAGATAAATTTGGTTCAGGGTATAGTGTAGTCGAGCTGCCTCGACTACAGCATGCTTACTTGTTTTTTCTTGTTCAAGTGAAAGAAATTTATCTTTGTTGCTGCAAAAGCGCATTATTGTGTTGCTGCTACTGGTGAGTGCGCCCTTTAGCATTTTTCATTGATTGTCGATTGTATCACTTTCGAAAATTGAAAATTGGGGATGCTTACAGGGTGTCTTCTATCAAATTTTTTTTAGCAATGCAAGCTTCTTTTGTTTTAGGCTTAGGGCTGTTAATAGGCTCCAATTTAGAGCTGCCTTATTTTCAATGTGAGCTTTAAGCATTTTAAGAGATTTCGTTCAATAGCTGCTTACAATGTCATTCACGTGTCTGGTTGAGACTCTGTCCCTCTTTCTCGGTCTGGAATGCCTGACATAATTGCTTCTAGCTGCAGTGGTTGTCTGTGTACTTTTTGTACTGTTGCCTGGATACCGCAAGCAGCAAATTAGTGCTGTGCCTGAACTGTTTAATGAAGAAAATTAGCAGCACAGAACGCGCAAAAATACACGGACGAGAATAAAAGCGAGAATTACAGAAGCAGCACGGTAGCTAGGCAAGATGCAATATGCCCGGATTAAAGCTTAAACCAAAGAATTTCATTCACTCGCTTTCTTCGTAGGGTAACTGAGACTTAGTGGGATGTCGATTGAGAGATGGATGAAGAATGAATGGAAATGAAAAGACCAAGAGAAAAGTTTCAACTGGGAAGTAAAGTACTGACATTAAGACTGAGATTAGGGTAAGAGCAAGCAGATCGAACTGAGAGACAGAAGAAGGCTTAGACTGGAAATAAAGAAAAAAATGTATTTTCATGTTATTAGAAACATGAAGTAAAATATGCTTTGAAAATTGTAGCGTTTTGAAGAAATGTTATATTTTGATTGAAAGTGGTACGTTTTGCTTGTTTAAAACAAAAGAATGGGAGGAGGACACTGAGAAACATGCCATATAAATTGCTTTCACTCTGTTGCTTATTCAAGGAAACTCTCCACTCCCTCCTGGCATATCATGAACGGACGATGGTTGGCGCCAGTGGAGCGTGGAGCAATTTATGTTTTCTTTGAAGTCCATGAGCCGAAAGTGTCTTAAAAACGTTGCAAATGAGCTGCGACAAGGTGCAAAGCAAATACACATTACAGCTGCAGGGGGCGAGAGTGAAGAGAGGGAAGACAGAAATTGCCTTTGACTGACAGTGAAAGAGCAGCAAAAATTTATTTTTAATTAATTTGCGGGCAAAATTCGATGAGCTGTTATTGTTGAAGTTGTAGTTGGACGTTTTGCTGCAGGGTGCAGGGTGTAGGAGAGACACGAGTGCCTGGTCACATCCTGCGGCAATAACTCACAGCACTTTATGCGCTTAAGTGATTTCTAATGCAAACCAATTTCCGAAATCAGCAAAAGCACTTGAAGCCATTTCAGCTCTGGCTGTAGCAATGCCAAGGACCACAACCAGGGTGAGGACCAGGAATATGAACATGGACGAGTCACAGGGCAACAGGCGTCAGGCTGGCTAAAGGATATTTCGCTTATGTTTTTGCCTTTTGCCGGGCAGGCAGAAGCTGGCAGAAGCAAGCAGTCAGCCTTGTCTATCAGCCAAATGACAGTCGCGACGGCTGCTACTTCCTTTGTGTGTGTGTGTGTATGGCGTGTGAGTGTGTGTGTGTCTGTGTTTGTGTGTGTAGCTGTTTGTCTTGTGCTAAGGCACAAGTGTGCACATGATTTGCACAAGCAGCAGCAGCAGCACATAAAAAGGACTCACATACAGACAACGAACATTTTCTGGCAGCAACGCCAGCGAAATCATAAAGGATAATATTGAATTTACTGCACGAAATGCAAATTTTTATGTTGGACTTCACAAGGATGAAAAAATAAACAACGCACGCAGAATGAGTGCAAGGAGAGCAGCTTGTAATATATATACATATATTACTGAGATTTATATATATTTTTCATTTATGCATGTGGATACAAAAATATACATATGCCATATGTGCAAGGATGGCTGCACTTTCATAAAAACTTGTCGAAATATCAGCAACAAATTTGAATAATTAAAATCACATCAATTTTTGTTGACAGCGACATATTTTTGAATCTGCGTTTACACAGTGAAATGCAGCTTACTAATATTTCAGACTGTTTTAATTGAAGTAGTTTTCGCAATTCATTGGAAAGCTCATTTTGATTCACCTAGATGAATTATCTTCTTAAAGCTAAAAAATAATAAGCAAGGCTTAATTTTGCTAGTATTGGACTGAACGAGAAAATAATGGAAACCTTAAGAGCACACCTCGCAGCTAGCTTATGTGACATGTAATCAAACATATTGGATTTGGATGCATATTGCGGCAGGCAGAGTGGGCAATAAAATGTAATATGGCCAAATGATAAACAAACCCACAAAATAAAAGAAGAGCAAGTGGAGAGGCGAATGATGAGCAAAGCTAGGGTGTGGAATAGGCGGGTGGTGGGGGAGGTGCAACGAAAACATGGCTTGTAATAACGTCAAATGAAAAGCAGGCCAGGCCAGAGACGACTTCCAATGACAATAAAGGAAACAGCATAAAGAAAAAAGTGGGCTAGGCTGTGTGTGTGTGTCTGTATGTGGCGATAAAATTAACAATTCAATGAACTGAATTCAAAATGGCAAGTCGAAAGGCGAAATCAAATAACAACAGCAGCCAGCAAACAACAAATGGCAACACATACACACAAAGACTAGTGTGTGAGGCAGGCGGGAAGGCACATCGAATACGCGTTACCCATAAAGGCAAAAAAAAAAAACGAGAGCTGTATAAGAAGCAGGCATAAATAGGCTACAGAAAAAAAATAAAAAAATAAATAAGAGAAAAAGCAACGCAGAAACGAACAGAAAACAACAAGTCAATAAAAATTAAAATAAGTTACAGCAGGCAAAAAGTTTTTATTTTTATGACCAAGACTGTAACAATTACGAGATTAGGGATTGAGATACGCATAGAAAACGAATTCAAATAACAATAAGGCCAGAAAGTTTAACAATAAAAATAACAAAACAAAAAAAAAAAATAGAAAATAGAAAATAGACCAGACTAGACGACAGACTTTTCTAATAGTCAAGGAACAAACTTATGCGAGTTAAAGTTTTCATGTTTTGCTTAGAATTTTCGAGAGCATTTCAAGCCAAAAAATCAATAGAAACGAATTCAATATGCATATGAATATGCATATGCATATTCAGATGTCGTGTAGCTTTTGAACATAGCTAAGCCAGAGTAACTGCACAAGAATCTCGTGTTTAACTATTTTCAAAAGTTGAACTCAATCTTTCCATATATAGATATCCAAATACATGTATACATTGTATATCCTGTAACCGCATAATTTACTCCTAAACCATACAAAAAACCAGCTTACAAAAATTGTGAAAAATCATAGACAACCCCATCCGAAAAGAAGTGAAATAAGAAAAAATACGACTCATGTCAAAACATATTTATTTTAATGATCGAAAGCATAAGAATGTCTGAATGATCTAGAGCACGTTATAGAGTATAATTTCAAGGATTATTCCTTTTTCTTTTGAGCAGTTTTTGTTGGCATTCACAATTTTTGCATTTTTGCGCAAATTTGCGACAATTTCATTTGCTATTATGTATTTTGATGATGGCATAAATCGTATTTGAAAACAGTTTCAATATCTCAACATTTTTTCGCGACTCTGCGTTTGAAATTGACTTGAAGGAAGGTTATATGCGAACTGCTGGCAGTATATGTAAATTTTATGCTTGATATCCTTGCAGAAAAGTTGCAGCCTTCCTTTCGTCCTTTTGTCGATGTTCTACATTAACATTTACCATAAATCTCTCACACTCTGTGACGTTCTTCCTCTTCCTCTTTTCTTTACACATTTTATGATCTCATGACTCACACATACATATATATTGATTTAAGCATGTGTGTGTATGTGTGTGTGTGTGGGCGTGTGCGAAAAAAATCACTGCTTACTTTTTGAGGGAGGAACGCGACACGAAATAATCGAAAATAATTTCACATAAATTCTGAAATGAAGCAGGCGACAGTGGAGGAGTCTGTGTGTGTATGTATGTGTCTGTGTGTGTATCTGTCATTAAATGAATTCATGCTGTCAGCAGAGAGACGTCTGAGACGCCGACTGAGGCAGTGGCAGAGGCAGAGCCAGATGAAGCTGCTGCGACGCTTTCCTAAAATGTTTACATTTAGTTAAACACAAACTTTGCTAAGTGTCTGTGTTAGTGTGCGTATGCGTGTGTGTGTGTGTGTGTGTGCTAAGCATATTGTGCTCTGTCAAATGCAGCTTAAGTGGGCGGCAACAGCAGCTACAGTGGGCGTTGTTTAGCTGTAAAATACAGTTGTTTGAATTGTTTGACATTTGGATTAATATATGCTTTCCGCAGCGTTCGCTTATTGCTGTTATTTGCCTGTTGAAGTAATTGCAATATGCACTCATGTGCATGTGTGGGTGTGTGTGTGTGCGAGAGAGGGAGATAAAGAGAGCGAGTGTGTAAGTGCGTGTGTGCGTTGGAGCGCATAATCGGCACACACACACCGCAATTAAGCAAATACAGCGGTTAAAACAAAAACTATATGAGTTAAACGATACAAATCCTCGCAAAAGCGGAGGGGGGGGGGGGAGCAGTTGAGTGTGGGGTGGCACTTACAAGCCGACTGCTGCCAACTAGTGTATATATACATATGAGCACCACCACTGCCACCGCCCCCTGAACCCCAACCCAAATCTCTAACGCTCTAGTGCGCTTCATGCGCAGCCGTAAAATATGAGATAATAAAAAGTGAATTATGTGCAAGCGGGCAGCAGCTATGCCTGAAAAACCAAAGCTGCGGAAGAGAAGCAAACAGTGGCAATGATTCAGTTAGGGATACCTTCGACTTGGTTATATCCTGCAGCTGGCAAGCTTGAAGTTGTCATAATACACATAACACACCAAAAAATAAATACATTTTAAATTAAAACGAGTTTAGGCTTAGGTTCTGGTAGAACTAAAGACTAAGCAGTTAATTCCGGTTAGCAGTTACGGTGCAGTTCGACATTCTTATTCTAACTTTCCCATTCCCGCATCAAGAATGTGAAATGAGCAGTTAGGGAAAGCAAACTTATATTCCAAAAATATACTCTTGGCCTTAGAACTTTGCCCAGCTTCCTTTTAATTTGTTTTCGTATAACAAGAATATATGAATTTTGCTTTCTTTAAAGTGCTTATGCTTAGGCATATCACCAAAGGGCAATGAATACTATTACCAAACAATTTATGCAAATTTGATATTATTAATTCATCTAGAGCACCATAAATTACGGAGATTAATTAGTTTAAGCATATTGTTCACCTGACAATTAACTTTGCATTGTTTGCTGATTGAGCAAATAGAGATTACATAACTTCTTAATACGCCTTATGAGCAGTTAACTGACTACAGGGTATACGGGTAAAATCCAGCAACAACGCGATGCACCAAAATAAAAAAAGAAAACACATTTAATTGCAACTGTTTGTTTGCCAGATAGTTTTTATTTGCACTTTAATTATGAAAAATATGAAAAGCAGCAGCGCCAACTAATTTTTACAAGTTGCAGTTAAATTTAACAACCAACGGTGCAGGGGCGGATGGAAAGGCGCATAACAGCGCAAGTTATGGCCAATTCATGGCAGATACTAACTTACGGCAACTGGCAACAAGAAACTAGTAACTGGACCTGGGAATACCCACGAAGAGAATCAAAGCAAACTGCATAAGTGAATAAGAAGCAAGGACTTTCTTAGGCACACCGACGATTGCAAGCCCTTTTAACACAGGCAATAAACATTTTGCATTGGATTTTCCACGCCTGCATAGAATAAAAAAAGTAATCCATTTAGTTAAGGCAGCAAGAAATTAACTGCAATTCGCTGCTACTTATTTAATGGAGGCATATACTTGCATACATTTCCGTAATATCCTAGAATAATGTAAGTCAACCTCATTAAGTGCTAGTATTGTTAGAGGCAAGCCACTTGATTTTTTCGTATGCATAAGAGAAATAAATTTGATATAAGAAAAAAATCGATTAGAATTTTTAAAAATCGGCATACTTTTGGCGCCAAGGGTCCTCTTTTTATGTGTTCGCCATTTTATTACATATTAAAAATTAGTATTTTAAAATTTCATTTTTACCAATATTATAAAAAGTTTATAAATTTATATAAATTAGCTACCCATTCTAAAAACTGGAAAATTGTTCCAATTTTCTGAACGATTTTCATTTTAGGTTGATATTCTAAGTTTCAGGGCGTTGTTACGTAATCGAGGAACTGCCAAGTTCATGCTGAGAAGCATTCAAAAGTGCATTTTATTTATTATATGGTCTCAAATGGTCAATATTTTGTTTATCATAAAGATTACAATATAGTTTTAATATACAATTCAGAATAGCATAGTAAATAGATTATTGCTCAGAATTCAATTGAAACATTAGTTGTTAGTGTTTATTGGAATCACTTCGATACGAGACGTCATTTTACAATTTGTTGTGTTTGTGTTCAGATGCTTGTTAATAGTTTGTCTTCATGTGGTTGACAATTGTCGTTGTTGTGCCTGCTATTTTTGTATTCATGATTTGTTAACCAATTTGTTAACTAACTACCAGTCACAATGTAGTCACAATAGACAGATAATGGAACAGTTGTTGATATGCTTTCGTTTATTGTAAGTGTTTAGCTGGTTTGCGGTCAGTGGTTGATTAGTGATTGATTGTGTGGCTGTTAGCGGTTAGCCTTAGCATCGGCATAGTGCGGGAAATTCAGATTTATCTTGCACATCGACAGGTTGTTGCTCACCGTGGCTAGCCTCGACCTGGCTGATCGGCTGACGTTTGCGGTACTGTCCGGTGCGACGGGCATTGTTATTGAACTTGAACTCGATGTCGACGACGCGCAGCTGGCGGCGCCAACGTTGAGGATACATGGAGGCATCGTAGCCGAGTCCGTTCGCCTTGGAATTGATTTTCGATGGCTTGGTCTTCTTCCTCTGCAAAGCGGTCATCTGATTCCAGTCGTGCCTCTCCATCTCCCCCTCGCCGGCCTTGCGAATGTTAAAGACGGGCTTGAGACGTTCAGAGCGCATTCCCTTATATTCCTTGATAGTTATATACTTGACATCCTCATCCTCACTGTCATCATTTGGCGGCTGCTGTTCCTGATTGTGGCTGGTTATTGACGAAAATATCTTTATATGATGTTGTACCCAAATGCTGTTTAACTTCAAAATCTTGAATATCAATGCCCCAATTGCGAGCGCCGGCCCCATTCCGTTTGGCAACAGCCTTGACGCCCGTCTTATCGGAGCCCGAATGTCGATCAAACTTACTTTTTTCCAAGTGGCGATTGTTGTTGTTGTTGCTGCCACCAGTGGCAGTTGTTGTTATTAATGTAGCTCGTACGCTGCTGGCACTGTAGATGCTTTTGTTGTTGTTGTTGCTGCTGTAGCTGCACTGGACCTGGCATTGTCTTCATTATGTTGGCAACCGATTTCTTGTTCTTATTGTTCCCCACAATGCACATGGTCTTATCGCTGCCAGTGGACAATTTTTTGCTATTGTTGCGCTGTTGTTTGGTCTTCTGCTGTCCACCGTTAGCTTGATTCATCAAATTGCGTTGGCCAGCTTCAAAGTCGTCGGGGTCATCATCAATGAAGAGCATCTGATAGCGATTATTGCCCAGTGAATTCATTTTTCAGCTTAATAAAATAAAATGTTTTAGAATTTATTTTATATTTTTCACGCAAGCACATCGAAATAAACATCAAAGCCCAATTTGACTGTCGGGGCACACAGCCTATTCCATTTGACTAGGACTACTAGATTACTCTGTGCAAAGTGCTTAGTGAAGGTAGTTATTTTAATCAATGATTAATTAAAGTAATGCAATTAATATTATCCTTTACTAATTTACGAGAATCGACAATTGATGCTAAAAAAGAAAATGTGACTAGTTCTAGTTTTTTATGAATTGGGTCGATAATGATATCGATAACGCGGCTATGTAGCAAATCTGAAATGGCCAAGCATCCAGTATTGCAGCTGCCAGTTGGTAGTTGTCAGTGTTGCACAATTGATTTTTCCCCATCAATTAAAAATGTAAGCAAGATTAATATTTTGTTTAAGATTTTGCTTTTAATTACATTTAATGATATACTCGTGTCACCATTGAAATAGCAATTTTTGCTCATCAAAATGTTGGATATACTTGAGCAAGTCATATGTTGAAGTTTACTGCAATCCCCAGTAAAACTATGCTCCAATTCACCTTCTATTCCAGTGCCTCTTAATGTGAGTTAAAGATGAATTGCTCAAATCCTCTCCACCCAACATTAATTGCAGTTTGAGTTAACCTCAGAGTTTGTGGCTGCGCTCCGCAAATCCCCCACCATGCATAATTTATGCAAGTTTCGGATATCTGAGATTCGAAACCCATTGTTGCAACAGCAGCAGCAGCAGCAGCAGCTTCCTCTTGTAGAGCTGGCATTAATTTCACCATTTCTCCATGTCTGCAACGCCACCGCAGACTTTTGAGTTATATTTTTCATGTTTACCCTTCGCATTTTTTTTTCATCTTTAACTTTTTTTGTGTGTGTTTTTTCTTTAATGGGGCTCTTGAGTTACAGCAAAAACAAAAGCAGCGACAGCAGTAAATAGTTTAAAACTTATATAGGAATAATAATAACAACAAAAAAATGTCTGCAAACTTTTTTGTAAGCGCCCTGCAATTTTCTCTCCAATTACAACGTGTAACAAACGTTTAAAATAGTGTAGAGCTAGCAATTTGTGTGTGTGTGTGTATGAGTAAATTGCTATGCTATTAAATTGCACCAAATGCGAGACTTGTATTTCTAGGCCCCTCAACTCTCTCTATAGATCAGTGTAAATAATCCCCGGGAAAGCAGCCAATTAGTTAGCATTTGACATGCAGAACAAAAAGACTGCCCTGCCAGAAAGTAGGCGAAGGAATGAAATGTGTACATACATATACTATGTACATGATAAATGCAGGGCTTGGAATGGAAATGTTGCTTGTTAAAATTGATTGCTCGACCCATGCAGAGACCTGGTCACACTGGATAGCCAAAAACAACACCTTTGGGCATTGATTTATATATGTATTGACACTTGAAATAAGCCCCTACCCTCAGTACCATCTGCTCCACCTCATCTGTTCATTGTCCCTTGTCGATTGTCTGTGCTGTCGTACAAATTTGTCCTTGTATTGGTTTTACAAGCCCAAAGAACGACAGTTGCTGTCGAGGAAGATGCGAGGGACAACTCTTCCAGTTAAAAGCACAAAATGTATCGATTAGCAGCAACAGCAACAACAATAACTGAAAGATGTTACAAAGGATGTAATGCGACACTCGCACAACACACACACACACACACACGCAAACACACACACAGACACAGTCGCACTGTCACGCAGACAGACAGACAGACTGACTTGAGTTCATTCTGCAACTTAAGCAGAAATTTGTCGTGGTCATTTTATGGGCCGCTGAGTTGTTGCATTGCCTGCTGCCATTTTCCTGTTTCCGTCAACTGTAAAAGTTGGCAACGCAAATTAGCATTGATAAACGCCGGAAATGTGCAATGTGTGTAATCAGTCAACTGTGCAATCAGCACATCTAAAGTTACATTTGCGTATTAGCATATAAATTAAACTTGTATATACATTAAGTTTTGTTTCTTTGTTTATTCTCCTATAGAAATAAAGTTGACTTGTCTAAAGTTTTCTTTTAAAAAACACATGCAATTTTACAAAGAACATCTATCTAGAGGCACAAAAAATAAACAATTGTGTGCTGATTGTTAAGTTCAACCTGAAATTTTCATCCAGATTATGTAGTCGTCGTTTCCTATTGTTTATGGGTACTTAAAAGTTGTCCAGCAATGGGCCTGAACCGAACCGAGTTTGAGTTGAGACCTTCCATCTGAGCCTGAAAGATGCCAATCAAATATAATTTGAGTTTTTCATGAATGTATCAAAAGCATATTTTGTACTAGTCACATTAAAATACGTCTAAATTTGTTTTGACCTTTAAATTAAATTCAATTTGCGTTATTTGTGCCGAGACGTAGGATTCTCTTTTTCCTTTTCCTTTCGTTTTTTAATGTATTTATTTATTTTGAGCTGCGATCGATGGCGTTCTTATTTTTGACAAGGTGACAACATTTGCTGACGAGGAGACGTTCTCGTGCTGCCGAGACAGAGACGCCAACACCTGCTGACATGCGTCAGTTTTTCCACATTTAGAACTTAATCCTCTCCAGCTGCTGTTGCTCCTCAAGTCAAATGAGGCAGAAAGCAAACGACGCGACACCCGACCGCCTGCCAATTGTGCTCTGTTTGTTTATCTAACGAGTAAATACGATTTTAATTAAATGTAAATCACATTGTCAACTCACACAACAACAGCAGACCATAAAACTGCCTCAGCGCAGCAGCGGCAGGATAAGGAGAGGGAGGGAAAGGGACGGCGGAAGGTTGGAGGGAGCGGGCGGCGGAGTCGGAGGAGCAGCAACTGGCATTGGTTGCTCATGTTTGTGGGTAAAGTGTGCAGACAGACAGACGGGCAGACGGCAGATGAAATCCGTGTACAGTGTTACCTCGCCGATTGAGAACCGACTCGTAGATTGGAATGAATTTGACGCCCAATTCTTGTTGATAATATTGTAGATGATTATTAATTATCATCTGTTTCAATCTCAACTCAACATAAATACAAGGGTATGTGATTAAATTAACTTTTATAATTATCGAGCGTTAACTGTAAACAGCGTATACGTAATACGTCTATTGTTTTTGCCACAAGTTCACATTGTGTGCGCCCGGCTGCCAATTGGAAAAGCATACACTCATACACACATGCGTATCATTTGTTTGTATGTAAAAGTATCTTCAACTTGTGTCTTGACTGGCTTCTACTCCAGCTCCAACTCCAACTGCAAGTAAAAGCCGCAAACACCCTTGAGATTATTAATTAAAAGACAAGAAAACATAATTTCTAAATTTACACACACATGCAAACAAAGCAAGGCCCATGCTCCCCAAACACACACACACACACACACACACAAACACAAACACACACATAGATGGGGTTTTAGAGTGTGTGTGTGTGTGTGTGGCTTTTGTTTGTCATAATATTGTTATACAAGCGAAAACATGTGAATGCTGGCAGGGCGACAAAAACACACACAAAACACGTACAAAAGTGCAAAAATGTGTTGCAAAACATGTTTCTATGTGTTTGCCTATACGTCTGTGTGTATGTGTGTGTGTGAGTGCGTGTCAAATCAGCTATGCAAACGTTGTGCAACACTGCTCTCCAGCCACTCTTCCACTTTGTTTCTCTTTCATTGGCATTTATGCAGACGGTGAGAACATATAACGCATATAACCGGATGCAAACGTCAAATGTTTTCTGCAGCTGAAGTCTACCGCGATAAATGCATGCAAAAAACGAATTTTAAAGTTCCATGTTCGAGCTACGAACAAAAGGTAATTTCAGTCACAGTAAAATTGGCAACCATAATTACAGGTAGGACCTATGAATGGATGTGCCTCGTGGAGGGCGAAACTGAACTGAATGATGTAAGAGAATCTGAACAGATCGAAGATGAAGTCGATGATGATGAGGACGAGGATGCATTCGAAGAAGAATCGGACGCTGAAGTTGAACACGAATATGAAGATGATTCCGAATTTAATTGCGATGATGAACAATCAACTGATATATTAGTCTAGACCGTAAAATTACACCCAACTGTAAATGTAAAATAAACATAAAACCATACATCGTATTTGTGTTTATATATATACAGTATAATACTGGATGCATATAGTTTTCCCCACGGGAAGAGTTGGCTGCTCTCCAGCTGCAGCTGTCTGCGATTGATACGCAAATCGAGCAGCTTAAAAGTCGACGGGCGCCATAACCGTTAGTCATTTATATCAGTGGCAGCCGCCAAGTTGGCAACTTGGCAACATGCCATCGCATGTGAGGCGCACTTAAAACGACATGCAACGCCCATTCCCGCCGCTCGGTTCCATTATGCGGCAGACAGCAGCAGGACACGGGAGGCTCAGGCGAGCTTATAAGCGCAGATTACAGTCAAAAGTAGTTGCGAAACTCCTTCGTATAACTGAGTCGGCTGAGGATTTCTGTGCGCGACTTTTCCACGGCTTTCAAATGTTGTTTAGCTGTCTGCCTCCGTCAAGGGTGGGAGTGCGTGCCACACATGTAGATGGCTGACTTGACATTTGTTCGTTTCCCCAGACACACTGCTCTAAGCCAGAACAACAGCAACGTGAAAAATATTGCTTGAATGCCAATAAACATAAATCATTGTGAGGCGAATAAAAAGTGCATTACCTCATAAGTGAGCATTTGTTGCTGTGCAACATTCAAGAGTTGAAGTAGTGGCTAATCAAATGCAATTTATTCACCAACAAACTATAAACATAGTTATTTGAACACACGCAACTTTGCCAAATGCGAATTGAAATGATTTCAAAAGCAATGCCTATGATTTGACATCAATATCAATTTACAAGCGTTATTTTTGAATATCCTTCTAAATCTTCACTTTGACCAAATTAAGCCAATTGAAAATAATATGTGTGATGCTTGCACAAGTCTTGCATCACAGTCAAGGAACATTATATTGTTCATCATTACTTGCACATAATCACTTTAATTAAATGAAATACTTGGAAATATCTAATATTAATAATAAAGTTGTTCACTGTTTTCATCTTTGTAAACTCTTGCTAATTGCGACTGGAATTTTGTGAGACATAAAAACTGAAGGAAATACCAAAAATGTATGTTTGCCAAACAATCATCGTAAAAATCATTTCATAAACAAGGCAAAAGAACATCATTAAATGGCCTGAGCTGCCTCAAAAATAGTTGATGTCAAACTATCCAAAGGCACAAACTACTTTCAATTAAGATCTTATTAGCATACATTTGACAACTGTATTTTGTTTGTAATGAAAGTAATATGAAAGTAATCAGAAACAGATCTCTGGAATGCTTTGGCCATTATGATATGTGAAACAGGATGCAATTAACCTGATTACTTTGTCCGATGCAGTAATGTTATAAAGTGAACTTCTCTCTCTAGTTTTAAGTGTTCTTGAGCCGAAAGTAACAATTGGCAATTAGGTGTTGGTAGGTCTATCTGTATTTAACCATGCCATCATTGAAAATGGCTTTGGCTTTGGCCTTTGGCATGTAAGCTGGTCATGCATGAGAATTGATGTTGCCAGTTGCCACTTGCCAAGTTGCCAAGAGCGATAAAAGCAGCCCTTCTCTATGTAGGTCTTTTCTATTGACGCGCATTTTAAAGAAACGAGGACATACACACACGTATGTGCATACATTTTAAATGTGCCTGTGTGTGTGTGTGTGTGTGTGTGTGTGTGTCGGCTATCCTTTTTCGTTTGAGCGAGCCAAGAAAGTGACTTTGGCACTGTAGTGGGGGGTATACTCAAAAGGCGGCATTGTCATCGTTTATGCCGTCAAAGTGAAAATCCATGCGAGAAATTATATGTCAAAGTTTCACTTTTGATATGCAAAGGCATTTGCCTGGTTGCCATGCCATTGCGTTGGCGTTGACATCATCCTGGCATCGAGGACGAGAACATGCAAACTGGTAATGGACTACTGCATAGTACATTCTTCACTCGCTAACAGCAACGCGTTGGTTCCGATATTTTTGGTGATTCCCTTATTTTTTTAATATTTTATATATTTTTGAATAAGAAGTAGAGAGCAGAGATCAGGCCGATTCCCGGAGACGTACTTGTCTTCATCTGATAGAACTTGTCAATAAGATAGATAAGTAATTGACTCGGAATAAGTGATTCCTTGAGTGCACAGCACACAGGGGCCCACTGTACTGGGCGCCGCTTTGCTGGCTGCTTTCTCCTCTGGATGCTGCTGAAGCGGCACGCTCCAGTGACGCAGTGACAAAGTCACATTTGCAAGCACGCCGACCGCCTGGTTGGCAACAGGAGCACGAGCAGGGAGCAGAGAGCAAGGGGGGACGGTCGATGAGAATAGTACCAATTACTCGAGCCAGTGGCCCAGTCGCTCGCTGTAAGTCGGTCGGCTGGCGAGTCCGTCCGTTGGTTCGTCTGTCCGTTATTGAAACGTATCCGGCCTCTTAGCCTTTCCATTCTATATCTTGTGCCGCTCTTTCCCGTCAGTTATACGCTCGCCACCGTTGTGCTTTGTCCAAAGTACATTTTTTTTTTCCTAACTTTGTCTATGAGACGGCTGCTTCCTATTCGACTGTTTCCTTTCTGTTGACTTTTCTTTCTTGGCTTAACTGGCGCCAGCCCGACTCAGTATCAGTGTGTGCAAGCATTTGCCAGCATCTTGGTGGCATATCATTCAAAGCTATGTAATCTTCCCTACTTTACAGTTAAAATACGCAGAGAGCGTTTCGCTCGTTGCCAATGCACTTGCGAGCCATCTGCCGACTGTGGTTGCGGCCACTGAAATGCATTCAATGCACTCTCAACTGACCGACGAGGCAGTCAACTCTGACACTCGTCTCATTCCATCTCCTTCTTTTCACTATTTCTCATTCTGTGTGTGCACTTTGGTTAATTTGATTTCGTTACTTGCTTTGCTTTGATTGTGTATGTGTGAGTGTCTGTGTGTGTTTGTGCATTGAAAGTCGCAGCGATCACAGCAACGGACAAGTTTTCAATCTCACAATACGCATGGTAGGAGGGGGGCGGATTGGGTGGGGTGTTGTCGTCCTGCTGTGAATGCCAATAGGCTGACAATCTGTTGGAATTTTGATGCTAAAATAATAAACTTGTCACAAACATGCGAATGCGAAGGATTCAATTGCTTTAAGGGATTTGCTGTGTGGCAAACTTACCATATGCTTAAATCGTTGGCTTACTCCCAATTTTCCGATGGCTCATAAAGACGTCTAAATGTGTCGTATGTACACTTGATACGGAAACGATAAGGACATTAGATAGTCACGGTAAATGTTCCCATTCGAATGAGTTACACAAAACAGTTGGTTGACTAAATTTTAAACCTTTCTCTTCTTTCACTCCATTGCTTTCAAGATGTACTCAGTTATCATTCGCTCAGGTAGCATTCGGCGGCAAATATTATTTGTTTGCTAATTAAAATTCTAGAATTCTATAATACAGCGGATTCAGGGTAAAAGAAAAGACTACCTCAACTTATAATAAATTGGGTTCTATTTCTTAGAGTTACTACTATTACTATTAATGAAAAATGTTGTAAATTTTTAACCTATTTGTTTGCGCCAGGCCAAAAAAGAGTATGATTATGTTGGGAATGAGGCGAAATCAGTTCGCTGTTTTGGTTTTGAGAGCACTCGCTTAAGAGAGGCACGCGCTGCGTTTACTTGAACAACTGAAAGTAATTCATCTTTTGTAATGTAGTCGAGTCCTTCGTTGTTGGCTAATAAACGCTGAGGCCTGACAAGCAACATCGTTAGACAGACTCCAGAATTTATTGAGTCCATTAAACGCAACATTGGTTAGTGCGCTCCTCTCTTTCTTCTTAGGCCTCTCGTTTCTCGTTATTCGTCTCTAGTTCCTGGTTTCGCTTCCGCTCTCGATTGGGATTGTGGATTGAGGAATAGGGTAGGGTGAAGCAGGTCCTCGTTCTAGTTTGGCGATGCCAGTGACATGCAATTTATTGCTGGGCGGTAATTGGCCGACAACAGTCGCGTCGAGTCGAGTCGTATCGAGTCTGTTCCTGCTGCTGTTTATTAATAAATTGTCACTTGCAACTGGCAGCATTGGCGACACATCCTGACCAAGTTGGTGGTGTGAAACTGCGCCTGCATTTTAGTACCATGGCTGCCTGCTTATTGGGCATTATTCTTGGCTGCCATTCGCCACGGGGAGCAGCAACAGCAACACCAGCAGGAGCAAAGGCAGCAACATTGCCAATTAGCTGATATCATCATTCATCCTGGCGTCAGCCATGCCGCTGATCCTGCGTCTACTCCTGCTCCTTCTCCGCCGGTTGTCTAATCCTTGTTAAGCTTTATCGAAATTGTATCATTATCATATCGAGTGACGCCATTTTTGCCTTCAACTGCAACTGCCACACTCCCCCACATCCCACACCACACACCGCACACCACAAACCCCACACCATACTCTATGTGAGTGTATGCTTCTTATACCTGAGGGAAATCTGCTCATCCGCATGACCACCCCCGACTCCACTTCTTCTAGTTGTTGCCAATCTTTTGCCATACGCTTCGATTTGGCGCTAACAAGTTTTCTTACAGTTCTTTATTCTTGGTGCGCATCGACTCGTTTTGGCCTGGACTCGAACCTAAGCTGCTTATTATCCTTTGGGAGCTCAAATACATTCTATGTGTATATGTATATGTGTTTGTATGTGCGTCTGAGCGTGTATGTATTAAGCATTTGGCAGCGTTAATTGGATTTTGAAAATCGTCATGACATGTGGAGATGGCAAAACTACAGCATCCTTAATTTCAAATGCCTGGACCCATATTTTTTTAAGCTAAAATAAACAACTGCGAACAGAAAATGCTATTAATTAGAAGATATCTTATAACCTGGGTGGTAAATACATTTGATGCAAAAATGCGTTAGGTGCTGAATACCAGTTACCCAAATATCAATTTGATACATATACTTGCACCTAAGATGCACATAGATAAAAAACATATAGACACATATACAGTTGCTGCCAAAAAATAGCACTAATTCAGAGCCTTGGTTGCCTAAACTTTAATGTTTTGAATTTTGGAAGGCTATTATGCTTATGTAATGCAAACAAATTGTATGGATTTGATTCACTTACTGTGGAGAGGGATTGATACATCGGTAAACAATAATAGCGGGCTTTGAAAAATGTAAAATTCTGATGTTGCCTGCTAGTGGAAGTGCTGATAGTGAAATGTGTTCATTGCATGTTTTTTTAACAGGAATCCCTTCGAACTGTAGCTTCGGACTCATAAATTGGATTTACGAAAAAATAAATATCTAAAATAATAATCTAACGTCATTATCTAGAATAACCATTTCGGTGTGGAGGTCTATTTTTCATATTGATGCTTCTATAAGCTGTGTTAATTAGTTATAAGTTCTTTTTATTTTATTTTATTTTGAAAAGTAAACAAACGTAAGTGAACGACAAAGGAGGGCTAACAATGTGGCAGAATAGAGTAGACACTTGATCTCAATGGTGGGATAACGGATAGTGTCCGGGTTATACACGGCGATATCCTTTTTCAATTGCCATCCAGCAGCAGCCAACAGTGCCGCCTCAACGCTTACTGTTAATTGAGATGGGGCAAGAAGAGACTGGAGCAGAAGGGGGAAAAAATGCGCACATAATTCATGGTCTTCTCGCTCTCATCCTTGCTCTTTCTCCCTCTCTCATTCTTTTTGATATGAAGGAGCTGCGGGTAGCAAACCAGCTACGCTAACAAGCACATTAATAATATCTTAGCGGAGACGGTGAATTGGCGCCCACGTTCAGCAGTATACATATGTACATATAATATTTATATATATCTATATATTTATATATATACATATCTATATATTTATGTATATATATATATATATGTAGGTGGAGAGTTGGTGGTAGCCAAGACGAGTCGGCGATGTGATCGCCTCCAGTGTTGGACGTGGTCGAGCACAAAATGCAGTTAATTAATCATTTCGAGGCAAAAGTAGTTTGGTGCTTGATTTATTTTTGGCCATAAGAACTGGCTGCCAACCACAACAAAAGTTAAAGTTTTTTATCTGCTGACAGGCAGACGGGCATTCGAGCAGCAGGAGCTGGCAGCTGAAGCAGAACCCGGAACAGGAACTGGAGTAACGCTTGGTGCTGGCGCCGTCGGTTCGGGTTTGACACTGGCGCCGTAACGGAACTGCCGCACTTCCTCTACCCAAGATATTAAAAAGCATCCAACACCCAAGCACACGCACATACACACATGAAAATAAAAAAATGGAACAACCACAGCGACAGGAAGTCAGTCACAAAAAGGGGCGTGGCGCACGAGGGCGGATCAACTCTGCCGGAGCATCGACTATGAGTCGATTAATTAAACCGCAAGCGCTTAAGCGGCAAACCGCAGCAGCGCCGACAGTGGCAGAGCCGCAACGATATCAGAGTTTGCTTTAATTCGACTCTCACTTTGCCACACACACGCACGCACACGCACACACACGAAGACACACACGGTCATATAAGAATCTTTCTTATAGGTAACATTTAGAGTCGGACGCGTGCTGTGTTCTTTTACGCACGACTGAACACGATTCCAGTGTCTGGTTAGGGAATGTCATAACCACAAATTCGACCCATGAACTTATCAAAAATGTTGTTCGAATTATAAGGCGATCCGAAATTCAAGTTAAATTAGTTTAAGTCTTAGAAACTGCGACTTCAGTAAAGTTCGAGTCACAGAAATTGAACTAAAAAACTGTTTTTAGTGAGTTCGCTTTATAGTGAAATATTCGATTTCCACAGATGTGCTACAACTTTCAGACTTAATCTAACGATTTTTATAATTAATACGAAATTTAAAATTAAGTTTTCAATTGTCTTACGATTGTTCTCTATGCGACGAGCTGTTCGGCCGAGTTTCTCAAATTTGGCGTACCTTTTGGAAACATGCAAACACAAAAGTATATACATATTCTCGACAGGCTGAGCCAAGACGAGGCAGAAAATTACCTCGCCAGAAGAGCAGTATTTGTTGAATGTTTAGAATAATTAAAATATTAGTTTAAGCTTTGAGCGAAATTAGTTGATTTTCTGCTACAGTCGTTAATCATTCAGACGGTTCACTGCAATTCAAGTTCGATTCATTCTAATTTAATATTTTTGATCACAAATCTCATGTTTTTCGCTTATTTATAAACGTAATATTCCAAGTATCGCATGTATATATACACAGCTATAAATTTCCTAGGCTGAACCGATCTTAATTTCTGGCTTAAATTAATTACTAAATCTAGAATACTATATTATACCTGAAGAAAACTTACTAACTAACTAACTAAGCCACGAAAAATCCTCTCTTTTAATGACACATTTACTTTTATTTCGTACATTTTTTTCGTAGGTATTGGTGAAGTGCTTTTGGCTGAAATATTTTAGAAACAATTTTAGAGCTTATGTGTTGGCCATAACAATGATGAATTTGCAGCTCGTTGATAAGAATGCAGCCCTGCAATCAAATCAATGAGTTTTAATTAAGTCCAACGCGTAATGAGTGGTTCATCATGGGCACAACATGATTTAAAGAACTGTATCCTTGCGAATGCCTTCTTTATCATTGAGTTGAATATGCTGATAGTAATGGTAAATACTGACGTTTCCCTGTAGAATATGCTCTCTAACAAATAAGAAAATAAAAATGAAATATTTAATCATCAGGAATAATCATTAATGTATCGCATCTACATGTATCATTACTGAATGTAATTTGTGTTGGCAATTTGCTGATTTGTAATTGTGTCGTAATGCAAAAAAATTGGATATGCGAGCATCTCTATTTATGTATGTATGTGTGCACATCCGGAGTCAGGCGAGTGTTGTCCCATCGCGGCAAAAGCAATCAAATTTCGAATTAATTATGTGCTTAACCAAACACCTCCCAGCAGTGGTGTGTGTGGGTGTGGGTGGGTGTGTGAGGGCACAACATTTGTCGAATACTGTGCAAATTGTAAACTGTCAGCTGGGTCACGTTGCCTGGGATTATGCGACGATGGTGGGCGATGACTGAGAAAGAGAGAATGGGAGTGGCAATGGGACTGGGATTGAGACTGGGAATGGCAGCACACACACAGTGTCTGTACAGTCTGTTGGGCATCCGGGTCAGGGACAGAGCAATAATTCTTTGGTTTTCACAATTTGCAGGCACCGACGAAAATCCTTTTGCGGCTTATGTTCTAGACCAGGGCCGGGATACATGTCACGGGTCAGTTGCTTCTTCTCTAATAGACACAGAAGCTCATTTAAATATGTCCAGGATGTATGTATGTGTTAGTGTTTCCATACTTATACAAGTATGTTATAATACTTATGTATAATTCGTAGCAGATTCACGACTTCGAGTTATACACATCCTTCATCGTTGAAAAGGCATCTTAACACATTTTCCAGCGAACTGCGTGATTTAAAGTTCACATGTTGCCTGCCTTACAGGCAAGGGATGCCTCAGATCCACAGTCAACACGTTAAGTAGGCACGCCACAAAATAAGAGATATTGCAAAGTTGTAGGTGTACTTTCAATTGCTGGCATGCATGCAACAAATAGCATGATGCCAAGCAATTGGAATTGAAATTTAATTGTGATTCGCATAATAGGAGCGAAAGTCAAAGTATTAAAACTATTACGAGCAAGAGATAAAAGTTATGCAGTTTTTTAAGTGAATATGATTGCATTCTAATGTCAGACATAAATTAGCGACTCGCATGCCACCGCTTCTCCCCTCAACCTACCACCCCCATTACACTTGCACACAGAATCCGTGACGTAAGCGCCCCAACGTCGTGCATTACGTGATAAGAGTATGTGAAACTTTTCAGCTTGAACCAAAATTTATATGCTGAGAAATATAGTAAACGATGCTCCTGTAAATAAACCAAAAAAAGAATATATATATATATATATATATATATATATATATATATATATATATATATATATATATATACGGAGACTGTGCGAGAAATGCGCAGCAGGCAGACAGCCGTGTGTAGAATGAGATTGGGTTGGGACATTTGTAGGAATGGCAATGAAAATTGCATTTGGAGTTGCCGCAAAAGAAGACGACATTTTGTGCGGTTTCGCGTGCCACTAGAACGTTGAACGTGTCTGGCTCCATGCTGTGACTTTTCCCAGCTGCAGTAACTGACGCCGCAGCTGGATCTGCTGCAGCTGCAGCAAGCGTGGCTCTTCACTTGGCTGGTGCGGGGGGCGTGGTGGTAAGCATCCTCAAGCGTTGCAGATGAAAAACTGCCACGTATTTGTGGGGGTAGTTAAAAGTTTTGCCGTTTGATTTTCATGTTGATTATAATCTTTATTTTCTAACATGATCATGAAACGAAGTGAGCTGTTTTTGTGATAAGGAGGGGAAAGAAGGATATGAAGAAATTACAGGAAAATACTGTGCTGTAAAACTGCCTTAACCTTGTACCTTCCTTATAAAGAGAGTGTATCAATTAAATATTAACAGAACACACAATCTTTTTACAAAGCCTTTTCGATCTAACCAATTATTTAAAATACATAACTCGAGAGAGCTCGACTAGAAGTTACCCTGAACACAAAAGTTAACTTAACTGCATTATACATTTTATTGCCAAATGAATCTTTTACAGCTGAAAGTGCTCTTCATTTTGTATGACAGGTACAGAAGTTGCCCAAAAATAATATAATATATAGGTTAGGTTCGTTCACATATCCGAAACTGAAGTCACCTTTTGCATATACATATGTATGTATGTATCCACTCATCCAGATTACAGACATATTTATATAACCCAATCCATTAATAATTCGTACATCGATCAATTTTTTTGACAGTCACTGCCTGAATGAAACCTGCGCGGTTTCTTATATGAAATAAAAAGTATTAAATTACATTTCCAAAAATGTGTCCAAGGTGTACGAATTAAATATGTATTGGTTTGCATATATATTAAGCAATATGAAGTAAGGCTTACGGCTCTTGATGCTGATTAAGAATATATACACATTATGGGTCCGGAAATGCGTACGCCTTCTGCTGACTGCTACACTTGCCTACATTTGCCCATTTTATTTATCCATCTCGTGCCGTGGTCTATCTGAAAATCCAGGTGCTAATTGCACAGTTCATGCAAACGAGGGGATTGGCTTCCATCTGTACTACGTAATGTTCAAGTATCGAATTCGCATGCCTTTCCCAAAAAAGTTGCAAGTGCACAAATATTTCCTAAGTCTTATTTGTACTGATGAATTCCTGAAGGTGAGCGCTTGATGAAATCCATTCGCTTCGCATACATTCCATTCGAGGCACTGCTGCAGCTGCGATTTACCGGCACCTATCCCGGACAAGCTGAAGTGCTCAGTGCCCGGAGATTACGAAGTTGACCTGAATCTATGATGCAATGTGCGATAATCACCAGGACGCCCACTGTCGCTTTCGCAACGCATAAGCTGGCACTGCGCAGTGCACCCGAGTCCCACTGTTGGTCTCGTCATCATCTGAATCCTTGCGTGGAGGACACATGCATTGGCAATAAAATGAAATTCAATGAAATTTAATTCGATCCCTTACGTAATGTTTAGCAACTCGAACATTCATTTTGTGTTTTGGTTCCACATTTCTAATTTAAATACCAGTTATCAGTCACAATTTTCGTGTTTGCTTTTTGGCTTAATTAACTTACAAATATAATAATAATTGTAAATATCATGTGTCACATATAACATTACAAAAGGCAGCCAAGCCATTCCTAATATGGGCAAATGATTTGATTTTTAGCCAGCGTTATTTAGTTATACATTGAGCATTGAGCTTTCTGCTAGAAATTGACTGTGTTACCAGCTCGTTTGCTTTGATTCACACACACAGCAGTATTACCCAACCCAATGCAATTTTTTCACATTTTTTTATGGTTGCAAATGCTTTGGGGCAAGGATTTCACTTGATATATGCAGTTATGCCATCGCTGTAACATTTGCCGAGAAAACTCTTTGCGTCGGGTGGTATGGAGTTTCTGTGGAAAATGCGCCAAAGACAATGTGGGATCAATTGTGGCTGAATGTTAACGAGTTTCGGTGTTGTCGAATATTCCATTCCATTTGGCAATTGGAATTGGGCAACAATAGCCTATGATATGTGAGAGGAGCGTTCAGTTTGGGATGCGAGCATTCGCAAAGGTTGCGGCCCCTTTGGGAAATGCCCTTTGATATTTGGCACCCGAACGTTATTACGAAAGCTGCGAGCATTACAAATTACAAAATATCCATTAGCAGTTACGGGAAATATTTCCGCTAATTGGCATTTGGCATTTACGGTCTGAAGAGATGAGGTCAAGTTGCCGCCGTCGCGATGGATTTAGTGGAAATTGGGGTTCAATTCCCAGGCCAGACATTTTTGTAATTAATCATTTTCTGATTTGGCACTTGGACTGTGTTTCAGATTTTGTTTTATGGATGGGCCAAAGCAGATGGGGAGCGGGGGAGCAGGACTGTACATTATTGTTAGCGGGTGCGTATTTTCCGGGCATTTCACGCGCCGTTAAAGTTTAATCGAAAAAGTATTTTTGTGGCCAATGAAAATGCCAATAACGAAATTCCGGCAAAAACAAACGCAACAAAATACAAAGTAAAAGCAAAAAAAAAAACGTAAGAGCTCGACTGGGAGATGCCCTGAACGCAACATTGATGGAAAGACAGGTTCTAGTTATATTGGCAAATATCCATTTAAATGTGTTTGCTCTTATTTCTTATAGATTCCGGGGCGCTGCAGAAAAACAGACATATTCGCATAATTTTATGCTGAGTGTGTTTATCATGCTGGTTTTCTTCTCACCAAATATGTGTACCAAATATGCTTGCGCCTGGTTAGAAGTATTAGTTTATTGGCTGGATCCAGTTGGCTGTTTGTGCTCATCAAGAATATATATAACTCATGAGATCGAAGAAGCTTCCTTCTGCCTGTATACCATTTTCATCCATTTTCGACAGGGTCAGGGAATAAAAAAACGAGCTTCTTGAGTTTCTTTTATGCCAACCACAAGTCCAGCTGTCTTTCAGTTACGATGCCCACTCAACTACGTATAAGTTGCAGCCTGTAATTGACAGACAGAGAAAGAGAGAGAGAGAGGGAGAGACAGAGCTCTTCTCTTCAAGCTGGGCGTCACTTTTTATGGCATTTCCACAAAACTTTGCGCCTAAACGCGCCATGAAGTCAAGTTTAAAACTCAAAACATTACTACACTCACATATCTCAAAATTTGATACATATATGCTTCAGTCAGCTGGCAGCAGGATGAGAGCATGCTTTCAAGTTATTTGGAATGAGATTTGTGCTATGCAGCCAAAGTAAAAAGGAAAATAATTTGTAACAATATTTTAATGAAATGACCAAAGTTTAGTTTGTTCCTCATGAGCATATCTTTGATACCGTAAACTGATGAAATTCATAATTTTTGGATATTAAAAATATATTTATTTATACACCTAAGTTGAGATTTCAAATTCTTGAGAAACTTGACCTTTTAAGAGACTCAATTGAAATTCAAGTGGCCCTATAGAGTGTCATGGTTTCATCGAAAATATTTATGTAAATCCTCATTGCATGAACTCTTTTAACTGGATATAAAGGTTGATGCTCCCCAGCATCGCTTGGCTCTGTGCAGGCACAATGCACACAGTTGGACAAAGTAGTAAATATAATTTCAATCATTTAACATACTCTTTGCCAATAGTAATTTGTAAGTTTAACAGAACCCAAATGAAAGCCATGTGGTTACTAAAATTATATTATGAAGCTCTGGTACTTTTATTATCACCAATTTAAAACTTAATTGAAACCAGACAATATTGTGAGTGTTTCGAGTGAATCGATTTGATTCGTTGCGGCAGCTTCAAGCTTCAAACCTCAGGCCGGAAGTTACATGTCATTTGTACATTTGTAAAACACACACGACCTGAAAATCAAAACCAAAAAAAATTGTATTTTACATTGATGGGAGACATACTGGAGCCAAAGCCAGTGGCAGAGTCCACGACTGTGACGCAGTCGAAGTTAAAAAGGGACAGCGTTCTTGGCGCCATTGTGGATATACAGCGCTTGTGAGTAGATGAGATTTATGCGAGTGCTGGCAACTCAATTCAAACTGCTCTTTAGGTCACCGGAGGCAATTGGCCACGAGTTTGATCGTCTGGCGGAGCACACGCAGCGCCACTTAGTAAATGATACTCACATGCCCTGCTTGGATGTTGAAGCGCAGCTGATGCGCTGCCTGCGCCAGCATCACCAGGAGTCCTTCCAGTGCTTTAAGTTGATGGATCACTATCAAAAGTGCGTCAGTCTGGCCACACAGGATCACATCGATCAGCTGGCCGAATACGACGAGCAGTTGGATCAAATGACACCACTGCCGGTGGTACCTCCACAATCAATGCAACCGCAGTCCGTTAAGGACCCTAGCGAGACGCTGCTGGTTCAAACCCTGGACATGGCTGCGCTAGCAAAGAACTGAAACTTCAGGCTCCGAATCTCTATCCAGTCTCAAAATTGTAGGCAGCTGCCTTCAGATTTATTCGTTTTACTAATTAAAATGGCGGCAGACATGAGCTGCTGCTGTGGCACTTGTTATTCCAGCTTCAACTTCTGCAACTTCGGCTCTCCTCCTCCTACTCGTCCTGCTCTCTTCCTGTCTGGGCCACAAAAAACAAGCAAAATATTTGTGGAGCACTCAGCTTGATGCTTGCAGCTGCTAAGTCCTGTTCCGCCCGTCCAGCCAAATCCCTTCTAGTCCAGCGGCTATGTGGAAGCCAAATTGAGAGCCAAGAATTTAGCTGCTGCTGCTGCTGCTGCTGCCAGTTGTCCCTCCATTCATTCATTTGAATGTCTACATCATTTCAGCTGGCAGCTGCTAGCTGCAGGCGCACTTCTCTGTCTATGTGCGTGTGTGTGTGTGCGCGTGTGTGTGTGTGTGGAATGCAAGGACCACGACGCAACCTGAGGCACTGCAATTTGCAATAAAATTAAATCTGCTACAGCTGCAGCTCCTCATACAGCAAGAACAGCAACAGCTCTTGCCTGGGAGTTGACCTTATGCACCCGGCCTAGCTCTCATGCTCCTCTTTCGACCCCATCACTCCCTTAGAAATTCTCATGTGTGCGGTTACAGGTTGAAAGCTTTTGGCCACGGTAAGCAAACATTAGAATTTATGAAATGCAACTCCCACCATCGTTTGCCCCACCACACATTACCAAAAAAAAAAAAAAGAAAGAAGAGTAGGAGCTCTATTTAGTTAGTACTAGGCCAAGGAGATACCCTTTAGTCACACATTTACATCAACCGAACAGACTGCACTCCTGCGAGCTTTTATTGTATTCCCAAGGAAAAGAGTATGCCGCTGTAAAAATTAAAAGAAAAACTTGTACATTTGAATCATATTCTCATTCTACACGGCTATTACCCCTTCACTTATGACACAATCCCTATAATCTTTTGTTCGCTTCGAAACGTTTCAAAATATACTTGACCATATGTATACCAGACTTAAGCACTGCAAATTTAATAGCGCTATTATAATAGAAGGCACTTGGACTACACATTTCTTTATGGCCTTGTAAATCCTGCGTCAACTAAACCTTAAATCCTTAAATCCTTTTGTTAGCCCTGCTCAGAGTACAGGGTATGAAAACAAAAATTATTGCATATAAAACTCGCTTGCCCAGTGAGCAAACAGAATAAAAGACTAGAGAGAGAGGGGGAGAGAGAGAGAGAAAGAGCAGGTGATGCGAGAGATGTAGCGTAATAAACTTTTGGGCGCCATTGCCACGCCCACACACATATAAGCACTCATACCCTTCTAGAGACTTGTATTATCTTTTAACACCCACCCATATATACACACACACACACACACACACGCAGCCAAGTACACATGGGCGCACGTATGTACATACCATACATACTATACTATAATCCAACTTTTCTTTTAGCATTTTCCATCCAAAAACAACAAGAATTGGAAAAAAAGAACACAAAAAGGATAGGGAGCCAAGCGGCTAAAAGTAGCCAAAAAGAGTTTTCAACCAGGTCCAACTACAACAACAGCAACAATGATAACAGGTAACGCATACACTGACCAAAGCATATCGCATCTCACGATATGACATGAAGCGAATGTTAAACTTATATTAAAGTTAACTTTTCATTTAATATTCAATTACTCTTATGCATTTCAAAAAATGAAAATGAAAGAATTATTAAATACAGAAAACGATTATTTAAGTTTCGCTGTTAAAAGACTAAACATTTAATAAGGAGGATATCTGGAAATCTCAAAGGGTACAAAATAATATGTATTTCAAACTTCTTAGATTACATAAAAGAAGTCAAAGTTTTGAGGTGCCGTAAAAGATATGAAAGATTGTATATGACAGCATCTCTGGCTTGAAAGGGTGTGAAAGTGAAGAGGTGGTTGCTGTTCATCCATTTCTTAAATTAAAATTCTCCGAAGTATCGATTTATCCTAAGGCAAACATTTCAACACTAAAAGCTTTCTGTAGATTGTATTGAACTAAAATATCTTTAATCTAAAATCTCACAACAAGGACAGTGAAAATCAGTTCTTTGGGTTTTCTCTATCAAACTGCGACTTAATAAAATAAAAAAACAAAAACAGCATAGGGAAAAGAGAAAAGAGAAACAAGAAAATAACGGAACAAGCGAAAACAACCACAAGAACATAAACAACAACAAATCACAGTGTACTCAACTACGCCAACCTGTGCCACTCCCTCTGCGTCCTGTCACAGTCGCTAGACCCGTCCCGACGCTGCTTGAACCCTTAAGTTTTATGCTCGTTTAGCTGTTTTCCATACCCTGAACATATTGAAAATTGGTAAAATGGGTATATTTGATCAGCAACAAATGGCCATGACCGTCTACAAGCCGATCTTAGCGACTTTGAAAGCTAGACTCTTTTAATTAGGAATGTAATGTAATATATGCCTTACGCAGATCAAGTTAATTTCATTTATTGATTGGCTTCTCTTATATCGATGGAATAATGTATATACCTTGACATTTTATTACTTAACTGTACAAGTTTCTTCGAAATCGAAAGAGAGACGGATTTTGTTATCCAAAATGCATTTTCATATTGCATTTTAGGTATCTCCAAGTCGAGAGAGCTCGACTACAGAATGCTTCCTTGTTTTCGATGTTGTTCGTACTTTTTAGATAGGAAGGCGTCTGAGTCTATTTTTTTTGTTATTTTCTTTTTTGCTCGCTGCCTTAAAACACCGTGTCATAAAGATTATTATGAAAGTATTTTTGTTAAGCTTCGTTCGTGGCCTACCCTTGCAGCCATCTTGCCTATGGGTGGGCGTGGCATTGGGTGGGTGGTGTTTTATTTGAATGGGTGTATGTATCTGGGTGTATCTATCTCAGTGACGTCATTTGCCTGACACTCTTGAGGCTTTGCGTGTGCATACACTTCGGCACCTACTCCAGATAAGCTTGCACATATGCATGCATGCATATACATTTAAATACATCTGGGTGTACGTGTATGGGATCATTTATAAGCGTCCTCCGCTTGAGAGTTGATTTCATGGTTTGGCAGAAGCAGCTTACTGTTCATCTGCAGGTAGTTAGACTGGTGGCCAAGTCAAAAAGTGCAACAGCAACAACGGATAAATCACCAACTCAAGCCTCCCCAACACTGGGACCCGGCAATGGGTCCTTTGCAGTCAGTCAGTCCGTCAGTGAAACTAAAAGTCAGCTTATGTTGCCATGCGCTGTCAATGGTAACATTTGCAACAGACTGCAGTCAGTCTGTCATTCAGGCAGACGACATTCACTCAAGTTCTCGAGTTCAACTTGAACAGAATTTTGCCACCATACATAATACATTGCGTACGGATATCGTCTGAATAGCTTTAGTGGAATTCAAATCTATTTTAATATATAACCAATTGACTCTACTGACAGACGTATATGGTACGTATGTTTTTTTATATATATAAATTCTCCATTGCGCACACCAATCGAATATATTTCATTTATTGAATTGTCAAAATGAGATAAGGTCAGAATTAGAATAATCGAATCAGCTTGAGAAACCCAGAAGCTAATATTTGTATAACCTTGCAAAGCTATTAAAACTTTGTCGTTAACTTTGTAAAGCATTGAAGGAGACATCTCCGACCACTTAAAGTGTATATACTTTTTATCAGCATCATGAGCTGAGTCGATACAGCCATTTCCGGCTGTTTCTAAAAAATGTCTGGACTGAAAATTGAATATAAGCTCGCACAAGTACATATGAAGGAACTGGACGGTTTCGATCACTACATCATACAGTATTGGTGAGGACATTTCTTAACCTTGTCCACAAAAATCGGGAAACCCTATATATCTCTAAGGTCGGAAGTCACTGAATTTAAACGGCACATTTATGGTTATTCAATAGTCGAAGGTCATGCACCCAATGCCGCCCAACAGATTTTTTGTCACCTGTTATCGGCTGGAATTGCACTGGTATTAGAATTCTCACTTGTGTTTGTATTATTTTAGACTCATGGGATATCACAAAGGAATTCAATTATCTGTAACGCTTTTCTTAATATTATTGAGTAATCAAAAAATCATATGCCCAATCTCCCCATTTCACTCGGATATCAATATCACATTATTTACCCGTTTTTCGCTCAATTCAATAGCTGAGTTCATGCCAAACTGTTTGGCTGGCAGCCCAAGTTTTGGCTTTAATTTGGGGTTATCGGAAACTTCCTTTCGTAACTCACTCAAATTTCATGCAATTGTTGCTTTGCGGCGCTGCCAGATGCACGAACGGATGTAGAACAATCCGCTTCTCAGAGTTAAACAAGAACAGAAACGAATAAAAATTGGCTGCCATTTTATGAAGTGAATTGAAACAGTGCAAAGCTGTTGCATAAGTGCATTTCTCTGTTATATCCACGGTGCCTATTTCGACTGCCTACTGCCTACTTGTTTCCACAAAATCAATTTAGCATGAGGAAAGTTTTTTTTTTTTTTTGGTGCCTCGCCCGCAGCGGCAGTTGCTTGTCATGTGCAGCAGCCCAACGACTCAAGGACCTCGACTTGGTCTTGCACTTGGCTCTTGGGGTTTCATTGAGTTTTTGTGTTTTGGCTGCTGCTGTTGTTGTTTCTTTGTTTTGGGCATGTGGCGCAATTATGTCAGGACTTTCGTATACCTCACACACACGCCCCCATTCCCATTCCATTCTCTCGCACGCTCTATTAATCAAAAGTTATACAAAAAGCCAGCAAACTGCGTCGCAAGATTTGCTCCCTACTTCCTACTTCCTCTTCTTCAACTTGTTTGCAATTTAACTTTGCTTTCAACGAAGGCCTTACATGCTAAAGTTGTCGTCTTTATATGTGAGCCTTGGCCCAAGTTTCCCCTCACCTGCGACTCAGTTCAGGATCAGTTTGGGTACAAAACAAGCTATAATATTTTCTGAGAACTACATACTGGTCTGCGTCTGAGTCTGGGTGAGTTGAAGTCCCAGCTTCGATTTCGTAGCTATAAATAAATAAAGCAGCCAAACACAATCAAAAAGCAATGAAGCACACCAGCAGCAGCAACCGCAAATGACAGCAGCAAGGACCGAGCAGTAGCAGGTTCAGCAGCCACACCAGCCAGTGCTAGCCAGGGCCAAGGAGGACACACAGCATCCTTATCTGCTCCTTTCCCATCTTCTGCATCAGCGCCCGTTCACTTGCTCGCTTCGGTCAATGGTCACCCTATAATCCTTGGCCATCCGCAGGACGACCAGCGAGCACTGAGCACATTTTTGTGGCCATTTCATTATTTACTTCGTTGCCAGGCTCACAATCGAAACAAATAACTAAAGCAACCCATCAAAGAACTCAACTCATCTCCAATATATTTGCCAGAGTTAATTCGTGTGGTTTAACTATTTCTAGCGGTCTGAAAGTGGGAATGAAAATAGACATGGGAATGGAGTTGTTGAGACCTACATATGAGCATTCGATTTTTCAATATTCATTAGTTTCATCAGCTATGCAGAGATATCCTTGAAATCCAATATTTTCATTGAACTCTGATCAAAATTCAATATAATTTTGCTTTAATTTTAATAATTTTAAATGTTTGTAAGAAAAATTTCAAATTTCATAAGTTCAATTTCAAAAAGACAGCTTTATTATTGTGAAATGGTCTTTACGAGGACACATCAGCTCATCCGATAAGCTGATTCGGTTACAGTTCAAGCTGCCTGATTGTCTGCAGCTTATCTGTATTGCGCAATTTGGTATGTAACATTTCCTGTACCCATGCGATTCAGTTCCCGCTAGCTTATCGCCTCGCCTTACCCACTGATTCAATTTTAATTACGCGACAATTTCTCTCCGTACCCATTCCATCCGTTCACTTCTCCACCACTTGCCCCTGCACCCACAGTCCACAGCCCATATCAAGAGCCACGCCCCTTTTCTAATTTACTTAATAATTTGCGCGTGGTTTGACTTTTGTCCCGAAGCGTTGGGGGATGGTCCAAAACTTAATAAAAGAAATGAGCGCCCGGAATCGTTGCGTGCCTCCTTTCCGCTTTTCATGCACGTCCACTCCCACCCACTTCCTGCCTTAGCACCTCTTGTACCTCGCACTTCTGCCACATCTTATTTGGTGGCACTTTACAAAGTTTTGTGTTTAATTTAATTTGCTTGAGCATTTCAACTCGATTTCGTTCTCATGAATTCGCGCTTAGCGCCTGCGATAGCTTCTTAATTGCCAGCTGGCTCACATGTGGTTTATTTGTATGTAATAAATGATTTAAGCAATGTATTTCAATTGTATTATTTGAATTAATATTCAACTAATTAAAATTTCACGTATTTATTGCTATAAGCTGGCGAAAGACAACTCGATGAATGCTCGACAATTAGATGACCTGTGGGTAAGCTCTGGACTTAATTTTCCCTTTTGGTGTTAGAGTTTAAAAGGATTGGAAAGTGAATCGAATATCTTAAATTGCTATATATTTCTAAAGAAATCGATGATCGACCAAATAGTTAATAATCATCAAATGTTAAGAAGAGCTTTAAGTCAACTGGTTAAAATCTCAGAGCTAAGACTTGAAAGGGAACCGCATGATACTTGATATACTTTAAAAATGTGTATAACTCACACAATTCTTGGATTTCATTGGATAAAACGTTTATTCCTTATAGACTTAAAGCTGATTTTTTTTAAATATGTAGAAGCGATGAGTATGTATAAATATATGATTTTTTCTTTTTGCCATTGCATTATTCCAAATATAAAAGATATCTAATATTTCTATACCAAATGAACAGCTACATATCAAATTTCATAGCGCCGACAAACTCTAAGTTGGATTAGCTTATCATATTTAATAGGTCAGCTGCTAACCACATGGGATTCGTTGTGGTCTTGGTATCCTTTGTGTCACACGACGTACAATGTCGCGAATACTTAATGCGAATACTTAATGCGTATACTTAATGCGTCGCGTTGCTCTGCATTGTTGCTGCTACTGCTATCGTTTTGTGAGTGACTTAAACGTTTGCACCATTTGACTTAATGAAGCTTAAAGACAATAAAATGCTTAAGCACACAGTGTTGCTGTTGCTCTTGCTGCTGCTGTTTTGTACCAGCGTTCACACTTAAAAAAAAGTCGGCCTGAAATTAAAAAGTCGTCATACTTTTGACGCCAAGGGCAGCTCACCTTATTTTTCGAAAGTCCAGGCTTTTTAATTCTTACGTGCAAAGTATATTTTGCTCATGGACAATGTACTTAAAAATGACGGCTTGCAATTGTATCTTTTAAAAACATAATTCTAATTTATAAAAAATATATCTGGAGCAGAGAAAAAATATATTTTTTTGGACATATCGATTAAATTTTTCTATATATGTATATATATATATATATTTCTATAGAAGAAAAAATTTCTGATTGTTATCGCTATTTTTTCAGAGTGCATAGACTTTTGTTTGGTTGGCAACTTTTGGCGGCCGCGCATCATAATTTCTATGAATTTTATACACTTTGATAAGCGTTCAATTGGCATGCGAGTCACGTTCGCCCAGCCAGCCAGCCAGTCACTGAGAAGACAGAAAGTAGAGCACGACCCTAGCAACCACCACCTACCACCCACCGCCCACCAAAGAAGTCAGCAACTGTTGTTTGTGTTGTAAACTTTGGTGTCGGCCATGTAAATCAGGCCAGAAGACAATTAAACGCGCCGGTCACGACAGCAATGTTTAGGCTAATGGAAAGTCTGTGTGGGACTGAAGCTAAGGTACTAAGGATAACTGGGGGTAGTCTGGCAACAACAATGGTTGAAACGAATCAACGAATTAACATTGCCGCCCCGCAATCGCATTTCCTTGTGCCATTTCCGTTTGTTGTCGCAAAGTGTAAACAATTAAATTTTAATTAGTATTCGCATTGCTTGACATGACTGAAGGCTCAAAAGTCTGCAGATTGAAGCTGAGCTATTGGACTCCACTTCTCCGTTGCTGGCACATGCCAATTGCCATTTGCCATTCGCTACTTGCTATTTGCCACTTGCCACATCCGACAAACAGACACGGGGCCATGGTATTCATTTCCGGACTCGTCTGCTGCGTAATTTATTGTTGTTGACTCTCCCTCAATGTGCTGCGGCATCCCATTTGGCTGTAAATTAAACTCTTGGCACTTAATAGAAAATGGCCAAAAGCCTCTCATTTGCCACATTCGGTTTTATAAACTCAAGCGGTTTGACGTATTGCTAGCTTAGTTTTAGCCACTTAACTGTGCGAACTGTGTGCCACGTCTACGATGACTACGATTTATGCTACCCCAAGGTGTTAATACTACAAGCTCTACACCCCACCCCCTTGAAATGCCCTTGAGCCTGACAAGTTCCTAAGACTTATGATTTGTGCTCCGATTAGTTGAAGCACCGACAAGCATACATAATTTAGTGCTGAACATTTTTTTCCTAAGTATATAAATAATCTCATAAATTCAATGAAAGCTCCGGAATTTATTGGCTCCATGTAATATGTATTGCGGCGAATAGTGCCAGTAAAACGTTTACGAATGCCACATGATGCAAAAGTTAAAAGTTTAAATCGTGTGAATTACATAAATACATTACGTTCAAATTGTTTGCATTCTGCGTGACAGTTACGGATATCAAACCAAAACGTTTTGAAACATTGTGTCCCAAAAGCACAAGTGTAAGTCACATTATGTCTTTAATCTACAAAATTATCGATTGCTATACCAATAAAAGACTTAAGCAATTCTAATAAAAATTAGAAGAAAGGCTTTCTTAGGGACGATAAAGAACGCAAGATTGCTATAAGATATATATAGTAGACCGATGTTTCGATGTTTCGATGTTTCCGATTATTCTATTGTCCAAATGTGAGTATAACAACACTCGTAGCTAATGAGTTTGGTTGGGATATCTTGGTAAACAAAAAAGGTGTTCATAAACGGATAGAAACAGACAGCCAAAAACAGACAGATTGAAGGCGTTGGCTATATCTACTCGGCAAATGATGCATGTACAGAATACATTTACTTTAAATATTTGCAATGTCCTTCAACATAAAATTGGACAATTTCCTTATTGGTTAAAGTGTTCGGTCAATATGTTTTTGTTTTGTAATTTTTCGTTTTCTTTTTTTTTACTGTGGTGTTGGAGTGTTGTTGCATGTTGAACTACACTTATATCCATATAACGAGCTTGGACACTTTAAGTAAATTCCTTCCCCTATCTTTGCTCTTCATCCTAGTAATGCTCTGTAAGCAAACAGTCTTGTTAACTTCCTTTGCATTGCAATTTAGAAAGTTCTAGAGAGCAAAATAGCAATAATAAGAATTAAAATAACAAGTATAAAATTATTCAGTTGCGAATGCTTGACTGGCAGATAGCCAAGCATGAGCTTAAAGTTGCTTCCCTCTTTAGTAAACAGTTGCTGGGATTTAGAGATGGCCCATTTCTATTTATCAAAATGTAATTATTTGATTCGTGCTCTTTTGGACTCCAACTGGACAATGAACTAACTTTAATCATACTCGCTTACACGTTTTGTGCTTAATGCATTTAGGGTATAAACAATTAAAAATAACGAATTCAGCAGTGGGAGATGCAAAAGTGAGGCAGTATGAGCTACGGCGACAGCTGGAGGATGTGGCACGCCCACAGGGCAACAATAGTCAGGTCAATTTATGTGCTGGTCTTCTTGTTTTTGCTGGTGAAACTTTAGCTGGCTAACAGTAGCAACAGCAAGGCGCAGTATATAAAGTAGCAACAAATAATTGACCGCACACGAACAGTAAAACCACATAAAAAAAAATAAAAAAATACTGCCTTCACACACATGCACACATTGCCTGTGGAAAAAAACGCACTCAAGTGGCAATCATCATTTCTGTTGCTGCTGCGGACGATGAGGATCATCGTTGCTGTTGCAGCTGCAACTGGCAATTGTTGCCAGTGGCAACATGCACTGCGCCACGCCCAGACTGAATAACGCCCCAATAAAGGTTCTGAGTGCGCGGCCGTGTGCTTAAAAATACATTGCACGTTCAAATTGAAGTGGCAATACAACGAAAACCCCATAAAGTAAAAAGCATGTGTATACATATAAGATCTCAACAACTCGAAAAAACAAAGTGTCTTAATAACGCTTTCGCCTTCAAATTGACAATTGGATATAGCACCGTAAATAATAGTGCAATTAATTCAGATTTATTTTATGTCCAGAGATATGATATATTTTACATTTTTACATTTCAGAATATTTGTATACACAATTATTACTGTAAGTAACTATATTTATATCTCTAGCAATAATTTGATAAATTAATAAGTACTAATACGTATTTAATAATTTGATAAATTAATAAGTATTAATACGTATTTATCAAATTATTGCTACGGTTTATACGTTTTTGTAAAAAAAACACATACATAACTTATTTTCTTACTCGTGTAATTGGCGATTTATGGAATATCCAACGAATAAAAAAGTATGGGTAGGCCACATTTTCCTAATATAAAACAAATTTTGATTTCTATTAAAATATCACTAGTTATTGTTGATTTTCAAAATGCCAAAACAAAAACTTAAAAATATTTGGCGAAATTGAATCGAAAGTGATTTGGGAAACACACATATGACCCTTATATGAAAATATGTAAGATATTTATGTACAAATTTCGGAATGTTGTATATGTTTACGATTTTTATGGGGTCTTGGTTTGCCCCTCGCTGTTCAAGTGCGGGGCAAACAAATGCAATTATGGATTTACGTGGCGTATGCGCAATATTTAACGCTTTCGTTTTGTGGTGTGCGGGATGCAGGATTTGGCCAGTCAATTTTAATTAGGTTCATAAGTAATTTATTTCTATTTTAATGGGCTATTGTCCAGTGCTTAACTTGTATCTTATATATAGGAGTAAGGGAGATTTTGGGGTGCATGTATGACAATTATACACGATCAGTGAGAAAGTAATACTCGCTTTTCTCTTGTGACTTGAATGTTCTGCCTCAGTTGATTCACAAATTCATATTAGACAAGCTGTAAGATGTTGAAGGTGGACAGATACTTTCACCACGTGCTGGTTCCCTCTATATACATATATGGTGCTCACCATTTGTTCTAGGTACCCGGTCTCCTAAGTAGGGTTGACTGTTACCCTTTCATTGCACTCTCTTTGACTGACCAATTTCATTGATCCTGTATTTGATAATTTAACACTCAATATACATTGATTGGTTTGGGTTGGCTTATATTTCAATTGAGCTGCCGGCCGAATACAAAAGAGCACACGATGGAAGAAGGGGCACATAAAGATGGAGAAGCAGTTAACAAAAATATGGGAGAGACTCAAGAAATTGATGCGCGTTGGGTGCGACACCAAACACTTGAAATATGTTCTGTAAACTTGAGAAATGACATGAAAAGCGGTCTCGAAAATAACAAAGATGTATATATATATGTTTATGTGTAAGGGGGTGAGGGGCAGAGGGAAGGCAAGAAGCGGGCGAGAGGAGGATTTGCAGCATAGTGCAGAGCTGTTGGGTTTTTGAGTGGTTCAGGGACGACGGGGTCCAAGTAAACAAAATGAAACGAAACGAAACAAAACAGAGAAACAAACAATTTGCTTAGCTTCCCCCGCCCCTCCGCCTTCACTTGGCTGTGCCTACAGGCATATGAGTGGAGTTTGAAGTGTGTATGGGAAAATGTTGGAGAGATGGAAGATGGGAGCATACATCTTATTTTTTGCTCTGCTCATCGTAGTGCTCAGTAAAGTGCTGCTGCCTGAAAGATGATTGATACGGTCGAGTCCTTCGGTAAAGGATGGCAGGATGCTACGTGGGCTGAGTTTTCTCTGCGGGGGCGGAGGAAGGATGTAAGGGGGTTAGGGTAGTTAGGTAATGAAGCGGAAATCGATTTGGTGCGCGGCTCAACCCGTGCCGGAAAATCGCTTGCCGGCTGCAGGCGTGCGTGAAAAGTTTTCAAAGAAGACGGTGCGGGAGACGAGCAGCTGGTAACAGGATGGAGGAAAGGCATCCGAACCGAGCCCTGCCGCTTGAACTGAAGCCATAGAGCAAGCTCAGACTGCGACTGAAGATGATAAACAAGAGCTCTGGCATACAAAGCGTAAACAAGAAATTATTAAGCAGCGCTGCAAGTGAACAGAGCAAAACACAACACAACAGAAAAGATGTCCAAAAAAGTAGCAGATGAAGATGAAGATGAAGTGGAAGTGGGAGGGCAACGAAGGAGAAAACATAGGAACGGCATGCGAAGAAAACTTTGTAGTCCACTGTTATCCATACACTTGCACAGTGTATTCGAATTTTGACGTTAAATATGTAACCCATTAAAATTGACTTTTGCAAAAGATTCTTGAAGTTTATGACGGAACATGAATGATGTAGATAAATTAGATATAAATAGATATATATTGATCTATGGAAAACCATTGACAGTATTCCTACAGGATTGATCGGTGTGTTACTAAATATGAACTAAATATAGCAGTATTTCCATTTAACCTTTAATTTCATATATACACATACATCATAAGGTTCCATTAAAAATATCGGTTGAGATTTGTGTTTTCAGTGCACAAAATTGTTTTTTTTTAATTTGATTAGACCTTTGTAAATGGTATATTAGTAACTTTCTAATTGGCCAAATTATTAATGCAGAGTATTTAATCTTTGGCAACCAAAAAGCTAAATGTTTTTTTCTTCATGGTTTTGTTTTATTTTTGTGAGGGTGAAAAAGCGATTTCCGCAGCGGTTCTCGCTGGCTCTCCCTTCTCACTCACACTTTGTGTCACACGGTATACCTCTCTCGCTTGCTCGTAACTTTTCACTTAAGAATTTTTGTCACGTCTGCCATTTATTTATATACATATACATATACATTCTTTTTTTTGGTTGTGTTAGTGTGTGTGTGTGTGTGTATAGAAATACATTTTTGTAATATTTACTCAGCGCTTTGTTGGATTTTTGCGCCGTTGTTTGTTTTCGCCATTGGGGTTCAGGTTCAGGTTTAGGTTCGAGTTTGGTTGCGACTTGGGTTCCGGTTCGTTGATGTCGATGGGTGGCAAGGGAGCAGGGGAAGGAAGAGGAGAGAGAGGGTCGGTTGTTTCGGGCAGGTTCCTTAACAAGCAAACGTTTGTTGTGCGTAGAATGTAGCTGAAGAAAATCATATTTTATTGTTATCGAAATTTAGTGGCAGCAAATAAACATCGATCAGAATGTGAATGAATCGAGGAGGGAATACGCCCACACAGGAGTTGCTCTGATCTTTGACTGCTTGAACTTTTCCTATTTTTCTTCTTTTCTTCTTTTTCTTCTGCTCGAGCTGTACTGCTAAGCCATAGCAAAGCCTGGCCCGTTACTCGTTGTGACAGGCGAACTTTGTTGCATGCATCCCGCTGCCCTCAACCCTCGCCTGTAAGATGGAAATGTGTGTGGGCAACTTCCGCTCGGCAACGGACAGCGGCTTAAGCCATAACTCTGACCCCAAAAAGTGTGTCAGGCAACAAACATTGTCAACGCTGTCAGGCTCATCAGCAGCAGCTGAGTGTACGCTGCAGCTCTGGCCAGTTGCAGTTTATATGCCCGTGGCAGCAGTAACAACAACAAAAGCAACAGCAACGACACTCCGGATTAGGCCACGTTGAACGTAGAACGTTGAATGCTGTCACTGCGATTTGGTTCAGGCTTGGGGCTTCTGGCAACGAGTTGCAGCTGACAACCCAGGCCAGGCAGTCAGGTGGAATGTAGCTTATGACAGGAGGCACGGTTCTTTTTTTTATTTTTTTTATTTATCTATACCTCAGTATAGTAGGGACAGGTTGCAGTTTCGAGCATTGTTTTGATTTAGTGATGCTACTGTTACCAGGTGTCTGCCACTCAGTTGTCCATGTTGTCTCTATAAACAAATTGAACTTTGTTTGAGCGCTATTCCAGTTGCATTTGCCTAACAACTCTGCAACTACGCCACTTCCTCTCAGCTCCCTCCTGCTCATCAAAACGGTGAGCTATGGCTCTTGTTGCGAAATTTATGCGTTAAATTTGTCTGCTGCATTCGAATTGCAATTCGAGATCATTTATCATATGGTGCTATGCGGTGATCGACACGAAATGTGTCTCCAATTAAGGTTACTTTCGATAACATTCGTGGCCTGAATTTAAATGGCTATGCGACTTGGACACAGCTGAACCATTTTCTTATGTATATAAAGGCTTTAGTGGAACGCAAATGCAGTTTGTATATATATACAATTTTATTCGAATGGTGAAGCATTCGAATTTCTTAAAGTCTTAAATCAACTTTAAGAAACTGGAATACTTCAAGTTCACATAACACTTTAAGAATGAATGCTTCTCCATAAGAAGCTAAATGGTATGTTACCGAAATTCATCATTATTTGTATCATGCTGTCTAAGCCTAAAAGCCTAAAGCTCAAAACTATCTCAAGTGTTTCCATACTCCTTGTATATATTGTATACCTTCAAACTTATCAACACTTTCAGCTTGCCTGATTTGGCTTCAACGCCAGCAGAATATTTTGTTTTCATTTGTGCTACATTTATTCAATGTTTCATTGTCAATTTAAGCCATAGGATCAAGGCGTAAAGCTCTGCAGGCAGCTGACTGATTTCACACTCTTATCCTTATTATGTATATATATATATATATATTTATATATAGATATGCATATACAATATAGTAGATAGTATAGGACTTGTCTAATAAGATCTTTTAAGCACTTACTTTTCAACATTACCTATTCACAATGCGCATTGAGCAAACTCGAAAGTCGAAAACTTTTCATATAAATTACAACAATGCAATTTGATTTAAGCCAGCTAAAGCCAGCCAGGTGGTCGTGCCATCGGTTGGGGGGTTTGTGAGGGTTGGATTGGGTTGGGATGGGTGGTGCTTTACGCCAGCTTAAGGTCCCATTGGAGCGTGTTTCAAAAGACGCGTTAATATTTATTTAAAACTCTCTAGCCTAATGCCACACCTTTTCTTTGCCACCCCCACCTCCCCCACTCTCCACACATATACACCACATAAAGCACAATAAAAGACACTCACACAATATGTGTGTATTTGGGGTATTTCTTTTCGATAATTTGAATGTAATTCGCTTGGAGAATTTTACATGATTTGCTTAACAATCAAAAAGTATTTCATTGTGTGGCAAATGTGGCACGGAATGAGGTCGGCTGTGTGTGTCTGTGACGATGTATTGGCGTAAGGGAAGGAGGAGCGTTGGGGGGAGGAGCGTTGGTAAAGTGGATTGCGTGCTATCTGCGCTCACATATTAGTAAAGCCCGGTCCAGAAATGAATTGAGTTGTTCAATGACACGCCAAATTCATGTGGTCGTGACTTTGTTCGAGCGAATAGCCCCTCACCTTCCCCACCCATCTGCCCAACATTCAACAAAATATTGCCTAATCACTGCTCGGGGAGCTGTGAAACTGGGTATCTCTGAAAGCTGCGGGCGTGAGAATTTTCACGAAGGACATGTACGTGTTCGGATCACGGCACAACACAACACACAGTCACAAGCCAGCAAGGGGGAGGGGTTGTGGATTCATGAAGATGGTGCGGCTGCGGTGAGAGTAGCCTCAAGTAAAACTTTTGCCCCGTCCATTTTGGTCAATTTGGGCTAAAAGAAAATTTGTAGGCTATAGAAAGTTTTTGCAGCATTGAGAAAACTAGGATGGGAAGAGATTTTAGTCTATCTCTTGCCAAGATACCAGCGGGCGTACATCATGTAGGCGATAGTGTGGGGTAGGGAGGTGCGAGTGGGAAGGGTGTGGCATGTAGCAAAGTTTTCGCTTGCGCGCGCCCCAAAAATAAACAGCAACAATAGCAAGTGACAGCGGTTAAGTTGACAGGACAGCAGCAGCTGCATCTGAAAACAGACATAAAAAAACGATGGATTTGGGGGGTAGATGTGATTTGGAATTGGGGCTAAGGGATAGGGGATAGGGGACTACCTCTATGTGACATTGCTAGAGAGATAGAGCGCTGAAAACTTGACGCCAGCGGCACTTGGCCAAAGTCGCTAAAAGACACCACAGTAAAATACGAAGCAGAGGAAAACAAAACAGAAAACACAAGAAGATAACAAAATTAAAACAATTGTACACTATAGATCCCCTTCCCTCGCTCCCCTTGAATAATATTAGGGGTATTATAGATATTTGTACTAGCTAGCAACAAAAACGATAGAACAATTAATATTACATCAAAATTGGAAATTTGTTTTTACTTTTAAAAGCTCTAACAAGTTTGCACACAAATAATAATAATTTGCCTTTTCATTAAAACATGTATTACTTAAAGCTATGCCATGCATACCCATATAAAGCTAAATTTAAGTTAAAAGCTCAAGTATTTTCTGTGTAATAATATATTTGCTTTGTGGGCTTAAGTAATATGTAAAATATCTCCCCCACTAAGGTTTTGCAATGCATACAAAAGTACAAAGCCGTTTAAGCCATGGCTTTGGAAAGAGTCAGTAATTGGCTACTTGCGCCTTAAACCAAAATGGCTTTAAATAGCAATAACGTCTGCGTAATTAATTAATTTCAAAGTCATTTAAAAACATTAAGTGAAATAAATTGCATACAACTCAAGCCACTAATAATTCGTAAACCAAGCATTTTTCGGAAAATATTTTTCCACTATCTGTTTGAAACATATGCCTATTCTATATGTTTTTAAAAGTAAGTAAATAACATTTCCAAAAAGTGTAAGCTTGTATGTGTAGCCATCCACTAAACATAAGTAAATTACATTTAGACTTCATTATCATTTCCAAAATTTTTACTCGAGTACCCCTAATGCGTTAGTAGGTGTATGTGTCCGTGTGTGATTTGTATACTGTCTTTATGCTCGAAAATGGTAGCATACCCAAAATTGAAATATTAAGCCATACAAATCAGGCAACTTGCAACAAAAGCAACAACAGCAGCAACAACGAAAAGAAGCAACAAAAATCATTCGACACGCGCAGCATTCATCAGTAGCAGCAACAGTAGCAGAAGCGGCGGAGACACACTCAGAAAAAAATAGCTCTGAAATCTAAAATAAAATAAAATAATAATAAAATAATTCAAGCAACATTTCAAATAATTTGCTTGCCCCATATTGCCAAACTTAAATATGTATGGTATTTTCTATATTTCAGAAATATTTTCAGCTTTTTAATATAAAACAGACTTTATTTTTATTTTAGAACTCGGAGTATATATAAAACACATTATTTAATTTCCGATTTCTCAAAAAAACGTTCCGTTATATTTTTTTAACTTAAGAATTAATTTCCCAACATTTTAGGAAACCATAACCACAAGTTTTATGTATATGCAGATTTCCGAGCATTTTTCTTTATTTTTTTTTTGAGTGTAGCTTGTGAGACGGAAACGGAGATAGACCAAAGCAGCAGAGGGACGATGATGCGAATGATAGCAGCAAGCATACAGACACGTACATCGAGATGGGTGAGAGGAGGCGATGGGAGTGGAGACGGAGGGAGATTTGGGAGACGCGCTTATTGACGTTGAGCAACGCTTATTGGCGTACTTAATCCTTTTGGCAAATTCCAATAAATTACCAGGACAGGCCAAGGCAAACAGCAAGAGAAACAACACACAGTCAAGGCTTGGTTGAAGTGGAGCGCGGGTGGAAATACCAAAAAAAATAACAGCAAAAAAAAAGACAAACATCAATAGGCCATGATGAGTTTCTGATTGCAAAGCGAAGGCAGCACAGGAGCACCCCAAAGGTCGCTCCAAACGGACTGTGGATGATGTTTTTCTTTTTGGGAAGCTCGGAGGTTGGCGTGCTCGGGGGTTGAGAAGGATGACGGTCGTGTCACATGGCTGGGCTTGACTTTGGCTGCCTTTGGGCCAAGTCATAAAATTGAACAGACATTTTATGTGCGACGGTAGGGGGTCGGGTTCGAGGTCGGGGGTTAAGGGTTGGGGACTGGCTGGAAAGTTAAATTGAAAGCCCAAATCCTTGGCATACTCACAACTGGATAGGCATCTCTCTCCCCTTGCGTACTTTGTCTTATCTTTGACTGCTTAGCCCCTGAAAACCAACTCCTCTGCGCACCTCGCAATGTTTTTTATTGTAAATGTTTTGCATATTTTTCATTGGCCCCTAAAAAACAATAAAAACAAAACAAACGTTTTTTTTTTGTTTTTGCTTCTTTTACTGTTCCTAGCCGCTGGTCCCAAAAATGTTGCATTTAGCTAATCCTCTCCAGAAAAGGAACTGCCTTTCCAACAAGCCACCCACAATAATTTTTTAGTACTTTACAATAGTTCTCATATAAAAACACAGACATACAGACAGACGAACATGGGTATATCTACTCCGCTAGCGATGCTGATCAAGAATATATATATACTTTGTGAGTTTGGAGACGTCTCCTTCAATGCTGCAAGGATATACAAATAAATCCACTTGACTTATATTAAAAGATCGAGAAATAAAGCTAGTTTCGAGATTAAAGCAGTCACGACAGTCACGACAGACACGATAGAAATGGCAATTTTTCAAGTCACAAGGAGTTTAGATACACAAGGAGAAGGCAATAATTAAAATTTTCTTAATATTTTGGGCTGTTGCAGCGTCCGGCTTATGAGAAACTCCAGTCAGCGAAATATTTTATCTAATCTGTAATTCAAATTGACCGATATGTGGAAAAATCTCTAGCCAAGTTATGCACATTCTTGTATGTGACACTTGACTTCACATCGATCATGGCCCTGAACGTAATATCAATAAGCATCCAAAAAATCGATTGTATCTTAGTTGTAATAGACAGAGTCCATATTGCTGCTGCGGTCGCTGTCAAAACAGCAATGTTATCTATGGTTTTCCAATTGTACACAATAATAAAAAAATCAATTAATAAGAGCACACGTGTAATATGCTTATTTCTTTCTTAAAACAAGCATAACAATTTCACTCTTTATTTTTGGTTATGGCTGACTTTTGCTATGCCAAGGTGAAAATTAAGTTTTTCCGATTTCGGGCTGTCAACTTGTCTTAAATAAATTACCAAAATGGCGCCGCAAGGTGTTTATTAAATATTCCAAGTATTGTCCTTTGGATTGGGTTCAATTAGACCCCTAGTTGCAGCTGGGCTTGCCAATTAGATGGCAACTTTAGCAGCCGCGAGGCTAGAGAGGTGGCTGCTGTCAACGCCATCGCCTTCGTTTTGGTCTTCGTCTTCGTCTTTGCCTTCGAGTAAGTTGGTTCAGGTTGTCATCATCGCCGTCCTCGTTGCTGACCTGTCAGCGGGCGCCAACAATATTCACTTTGCGATTCTTGAAGTGTTTATAAATTTCCTTGCCCAATTTGGCAATTAATCATTAAACGCGCCACCTGCCGGCAACTTTTGCCTAAAAGGTTTACCAGACGACACCCAATACCCCTCCCCCCATTTTACCGCATTTTCGAAAGGGGGAGCAGTCTTGCCTGGTGGAAATACTCGCGCACTGAACTTGAAGATGATAAATTACACAAGCGTAACATTATGTAATTTTATTCTGAAACCCTAGCACCCTTCCTTCTTCTGACACACACAACGCTGGCGAAAGCTCAGCGTGTGTGTTTGAAATGAAATGCAAGTTTTCCACTTACTGTTTGGCGGTTTTGACAGCACCACTTTCAAGGATCATCTGTTTTCGAGTGCCAAAGTCGACTTGCTGTCGTTGGTTAACGAGAAATGTTTAAATGTTCATTGTATTTCAGCTGGATCTCAAAGTTGGGTTCGGTCCAGAATTAGATAAATTAATAGATCCAACCTCAGCTTGTTAACATAAAATAGAAAACTTTAGCTTACATCTTATGAGAATTTGAACTTTAGTTATGAATATATTATTTCGAGCTAAAAATTTAGAGTGTATATCTCATCTGGTATGCAAAATCCTTTAGAGAAAACATATTCGATGTTTTTAAATGTGCTATAGAAATTCTTATTATTTTTAACACAGTGAAGTTTTTGGAATATTCAATACATAAATTCATCTTTGTAGTACATTTGACAGCAAATCAGCTAATGTTATTCCGAAATAGCTGCTCATTGTAATCTATATATCTGTAACAAACTGTATACATGACAGCCTATCCGCAACTCAGCCCATCTATCATCTATAGTTGGAAACTTTAATAATACTACTTTTCTTTTCTGTTCTCTTTGCCCTTGGAATATTTTCGCTTTATGACTCTGATTACAGTTGCCCAGATTCAGGCCATATATCATATCCAGTTAGCTCATTCCTTCGCTTTGTAGCTAATTTAATGTTCAATTAGGACTCGTGTATTCGCATTTTTGATTTACTGTAAGTAGGGTTGATGGTGCGTTGAATAAACGAGAGATTCTCTTTGTCGCTGTGCTTGTCTCTGTGTCACTTTGATTGATTTGCCTCTAAGCTGAGATATATAGAGTCAGTAGACGTGGGAAAGGAGTGGAGTTTGTGGTGTCTTGTAGAGACTTGGGCCTCAGCATTGTTCAGTTCTCCGTGGGCTGTTGAGAATTGACAAAGTTCATTGTGTTGGGGCAAATTAATTAAGCAGACACTGAAACCACTTGGCACCACTTGGAACCACACACACAAACATACACACACACGCACACTCAGGGAGAAAGTCATCAGCAAAAGTGTGAGAATGGGAAATGTGAATGTAATTGTGAATGAGAATAAGGAATGCGAGAGAATGAGAGTTCGAATGTGCGTAGCTATGCGAATGTGTTGCCGAGCAGGTGGCGTCTCAAGGGGCTGCAGTGGTGCGTGGTTCGGTGGGTTAACGGTGGGTTAGAATCATTCGCTGCTGGCCCGGTTGAGACGTCGTTTGCACAAAGCCAACAAAAGGCAACAATTCTTAGCCACTAATAAAGAATAATATGACTGCCATAAAACTCAATTTATTACCAAAATGTCGACAAGCAGCGCAGTCGGAATGTATTTGTGTATGTGTGTGTGTGTTTGTATGTGTGTCTGTTTGTATGTGCGTGAGAAAGAATTACGACTCTGGCAATCGGGCACCAGGGCAAGCTGTCAGGCGGGACTCTAAGGGTGGGAGAAAGATGTGTGGAATGGCGCACCGAAGTGGCAAACACAACCAAATTTTATGCTGTTGCCATTCCGTTTTGCCAATTCTTATTTCAACTTCAGCTTTTATTTTAATTCAGAACAGTCGTTTTTATATTTGAATTTGCATTTCATTGGAGTATCTTGCAACGTGGAACTTCTTATGTTTAGATCCTATGATTTAATGCAAATACTCTAAAAGTACACTTTTGTATTATCTTAAATGATATTTAATATTGTTTCACTTAAAGTTGCTTGGCCTCTACATAGTATGTCTTTAGTATGTGAGTTTAGCCTTAAACTAAGCTCACATTTAGTCTTCAATAAATTTTGCATATATTTGAATTACTTTCACTTTACAATCATATAGCATTCGGCTCTTGTGACGTTTATTAGCTCAGTATTAATAAATTGTTTGCGAACTCTAATAACTTAAGTCAGCTCTGAAAAAACCTCCACAGCAATCAGTTTTTTTTCGTCCTGCTTGCTTTTCTTTCATATGTTAGTTTGAAATTATTCCTGATGATTCTGTGCATACAGTATTGCGATTTACGTCAGCTTAAAAAGTTTTTTTCCAGCGATCAACTTCATACGTAAAACTTTTCTTTAAATACTTTCGTGTTTTACAGATCAGTCAGCTTTTATTTCATCTCAATGAGTTACAGGGTATTTATCGGTCTCTGCGATTTAATTCCATTTGTCCTCTGGTTTGTTGCACTTTATATCTTTACCGAATTTTCATGTTTGTTTCGTTTCAATTTCATTTGCCATTCGGTTTGTTGTTGTCTACCGTCTGGCAATTTGTTGCTTTTGTGGCCCATTGCCCGTTGGATATTGCCTGTGGCTGTTGTTGATTGTTGGCTGTTGGATTTGTTGGCCAGCTGTTGGACACACTTGCCGGCCGCTTTGTGGCCACATTTACGCTGCATTGGCATTGCCAACGGTGGACGGACCCAAATACCCCTAAATAACTGTTTGATAGCTAATACCCAATTTGAAATAGTCTCTCATGGCGTATACATAATCGACTACCCGTTGCCTTTGGTGGCAGCGTGACAAAAGCTGCTTGATCTCGGCACATACAAACGCATAAATTGATGTGGCTGCTTTGTTTCCCTAGTCCGAAGGGAGAGAGTGAGGGAATTAGGGATACAGAGATACAGATAAAGCGCAAATATAGAACAAGAGACAATTAGAGAGAGAGAAAGAGGATAAATGATGGCAGAAGAGAAATTAAAATAAACGACAACTGAGAGGTAGGGTTAAGATTCAGTGATTTATGGGTAAATTATTGATAACAAACATAAACAGAGACAGAGAGAGAGAGAGTCAAAAGTAGGGAAAAAGCTAAAACTTCAATCTCTTGGAATTAAAGGCAAAGAGAATGGGGGAGTAATCAGCTTAATTAGTATTATATAGACTGTAACAAAAAAACATACTGCAGCCAAATTCTTGTAGAAATATAATAACAAATTCTCTCCGCAAATCTTTGGTTACGCGGCATGTAAATTGGCAATTTGGCGTTGGGACATTTGAGAGAACTGAACAATGTTTCCTTAATGTTGTGATAGAATGAATACGAAAGAGAGGGAAAGAAGGAGGGATGAATACAGAGGAAAAGGGCGCTCCTTGTCAAGGGTCTTGTCAAACTTGTCGAGACATTGTGTCATTGTTGTTGTAGTTGTTGTTGCCGTCATTGTTGGCGATGTCTCAGCAAATTATGGCGGCCTCAATGCGTAAATGATGCTTAATTAACATTCACAAAGTTTGCAACGTACACTCAGAAAAAAGTGTAGACTGTAGAAACTAATTTCCAAACATACGCAAGAAAACAAAACAATATAGTTTTAGTTTATTATTTTCTTTTGTGTAGTAATATTTTGTATTTTTAAAAATATATATTTTAAAAGTAGAAGTTGAGAAAGTTCTGAGTGTAGGTAGGAGCATAGAACGCTAAAAGCATGGAACTACAGGAATGTGAGTGGCTGGCCTACGGGATGGGGTGCGGACGGGTTGGTTGGGGTCGCCACCTGCTAAACACATTTAGGCCAAAGGGCAGGCCGCAAATAGACGCAGAGAAATTGCAAATGATGTGCGCTTATAGCTTAAATACTGGAAACAGGCAATTGCAACAAGAAACGGGACAGTGAACGGAGAAAAGTCTAAGCCCATTAAGGCCAAGTGACGAAGAGTGACAGCCGCAAAATATATACAACGGCACTGCCATCAAGACCAAAAGGCAATAGTCACAAACACACGCACTTCTGACACGCACAACAAAAATGGGAAAAAGGCAACTAACTGCTGCCAGTGGGTACAATCAGTGAATCTCAGTGGCAGCTGCTGCAGGCGCAGTTCAAGGCCAACCCGTTTACTTTGGCCTTAATTAAGCCATAAGCCAAGCTGTGCCCGGGCCAAAGAAAAGAAACGTAGCAGTAACAGACGCAGATAACAGCTAATGAAAATCACTTGGCCAAAGAGTAACGGCACATCAACAACAATGTGCCAAATGCTGTGGAGCATAACAAAAGGGACGATTGAAGGAAAGGCTCGGCGGGGGTGGTTGGGTCACACAGGATACGCTTCTAATACAATTAGAAGCGCTTTAGCTAAGTGCTTCAATGGAAGTAGAGGCAGCTGCTGCTAAAAATACAGCTCTAAAAACTGACCTCTAGCTGAAAACAGCCATAGCCTACCAACCCAATCCACCCCCTCCCTCCCCTCCCCCTAAGCGATGTGCAAGGCTGAGGGTTAAGAGCTAGTAGTATAGGCTGACAATGCGTCTTAAAGCCAAAAGTGGCCAACAAATAACGTAAATGGGCAAAGCAAAAAAAGTGGAAATGCAAAGTGAAAACCAAGCAAAAATGTTTGAAACTGAGGCAGGTGCGTATACACAGTAAAAAGCAAATAGGTGGCAAATAATGAAATGAACTGCAGCCAAGCTAAAAGATTGTGTGGACGGGGGTTGGCATGGAGAAAATGTTGGCTATTGGCTGCAAATGAAAGCAATTGCGTACAGTAAACAAACCACGGCTTTGAGGGAAACAGCGGGGAGTAAGTGCAGGGGTTATATGCTTCCGGATGTACTCGCTATGGTATAATGGTACTCCTTTGGCTTGTGCATTATATTAAAACGCTAATGAGGCGGCAGTCGCATTGTTAGGGAACCATCGTCAGCCACAAACCCCTCATCCTCAATCCGGTACCTTTTCCACTCAACACCCCCCACTGAAAATGTCTGCAGATGGCGTTGTGTTAATTGAAAATTAATGGCGCGATGGCAAAAACTAAACTTGAAAATTTGCTGACGATGATGCTAACGCATTAAATGTCCGCCAGGTGGCGCTGAGGGTAAGGAGTTAGGTCACTGGTTTGTTTGTAGCAAGCTGTAATTACCAGCAAAATGCGTCAAGTGCTAAGCAGATTAACACATTTCCATAAATTTATATATATATATATATATATATATATATATATATATATATATATATATATATATATATATATATATATATATATATATATATATGTATATATATATATATATGTATATATATAAAGAGGTGACAAGAAGGCAGCTGAAAATGGTTAGGGGCCATCATAGGTCAAGGAACGGTGCTCGGATCAAGTGCGTCACACAGAAAATTCGTAATTAATCACAATTAAAATCAGACAAAAGTTGTCACTTATTCCTCCATGCATTTGCTTGTTCTTCTTCCTCATCTTGTTCATGTTCTTTTGCAACTTTTTGACTGGGGATACCACAGCGTCCGAGAAATGTGTGACATGGAAGTGCGATGTGGGCGTGATCTCACTCGGAGGTCGCGGTCATGGACGTGGCCGGAACAGATGCCCCGGCTATGGTAATGGCGACAAGTTTAATACTTTCTGCTAGGCCCCGGGGTACCCCACGCAGAGGGCAAATTAAAATAAATATGCCGAAAAAAGGGGTTAAATGTACGTTGATGGAGAAAGGGCGGTGAGGTTGCAAAGGAAATTAAAGGAAATTACAGAATGAAAAAGTCAAGACAACGCGAAAATCCCCAAAAAAATAAGAATAAAAACAAATAAAACGAAAATGCGACAAAAGCAAGAGCTAAAGGAAAGGCACCATTTCTGAACGAAAAGAGAATTCAGAGCAGAGAAAGTACTGCGCACAATAATAATATTACATAGCGTGGTTGGAAAACAAGAGAATGATAAATTACGAATAAGAGAAAGGCATCAAATGTCACAAAAGCAATTAAAAATAAATGAATGGAAATGCCGAGGCATTATTTTATAATGTAACATTTTTCAAAATGTGAACCATTTTCTTACTCTAAAATGGACATAAGATTCACATCGAAAATTCAGATAAGATATGAACCTAGTACTAAAACGCATTACAGTTTTCTTTTTTCTTATATTTTCAGCACGAGTTCAATTTGGAAAATGTTTAAGAAAACTTAACATTTCAGATGCATTTCTTAAATGCTGGAAATCGAAAAATGTTTTTTTCTTAACAACTTGTAAAAGGCATTTTTAATTGATAATTTAGTTATTGAAATGCTTGGAAGAAGTTGTCAATTGGGGGAATTGAGTTGAGTTTTGGTGGAGCTATCTGACTTGAGTGCAGTAAGATCAGAAAAATGTTTGAAGCTATTCGAAGTGACGCATAATTGAGACACAAGTCAAATATATATACACGAGAAATAAGCGTGTGTGATTAGGTGTGTGTGTGTGTGTGTGTGTTTGTGTATGTGTGACACAGACTACTTAACAGACTGTTTTTCTCAAACCCAAGTAGGGGCGAGGACGGCTCTGAGCAAATTGTAGCCAAACCAAATTTGTTGTCAAATGAGGATGACACGGAGGGACAGTGGGTGAATAGCAAATAGATAGCTCAGTACTTGAGCCCGCAAATAATACTGTTACTTAACATTTGGGTCGCAAACAACACACACATGTCACACATAGACACTATACAGATAGAGTAACTTGGCAAACGCCAAACTAAGCACGAAAAGGCTACAAGCAAAACTTCTGCAAATGTGTATGTGGCAATAAATGTCTCCTGCGGCCAGTGGCAACAACGAAAAGTTGCTGCTTAAGTGATACAAAATGCAAATATACGCCAAGCTACGAAGTCGAAGATGTAGAGCACAAGCCGTCAGTGATGACACAGGGTGCCACAGCAATGCGTAGACCAGTGGCTGCCAAAGTCACTTGAAGAGCTTCACGGCTTAAGGTTATTTGCACGACGTCAACTCGTCTCGACCCGACCCGACCCGCACATGTGATATATCCACTCGACTCGATTGTTGTGCATCACACACACACAACACACCCCCACACCTCCACCTTCCCTACCGCCACTGCCACTGTCAGCCACTTGTGGAGGCTGTAAAAGTGGCGTCCATGTGACTGATATGTGCCATTGGCAGCCAGCTTAAGATGAAATGTAAACACAAACAAAGCGTCAACCAAGTTAGGATGCCACGGCAAAGAAAAAGAGAAAAAATAAGCCTAACTACCCCCTAGGTGACAACCCAACCCCCAATTTCCTGTGCCATATTGTTAAATTATGCGTAACAAAATTTGGCGCTGTTGTTGTCAGTTTTGTTATTGCTTATAGTAGTTGTTGTCGCCAGTTTGTCAGCACATAAAACGCAGTGAAAACAAAAACAGAAACAAAAAAAAAAACACAAAAAATTCATCTGCATAGCAGCATCATCTAAATCAACTCAGTATTTTGCATGAGTCAAAGTTTCCACTCCTTCTCCCTCAGCCTATCTGGTCACGTAACATCCACAGAGCGAGAGAAAGAGAGAGAGAGAGGGAGATAGAGAGATAGAGAGAAGAAAAAAGAATATATATAGAGAAAGTCACCACGTGCTTTGAATGGTTTGTGACACCCACTTGTAAGCTGGTACATTTTGACGATGTGGCCGTCGATCGTGACCAATTGGATAAATTTGTACTCATACTACACATATATATATATATATATATACATATATATATACATGTATGTATGCACACATATTCCCCAGTCAGCACCAACACCAGATAGCGAATTTGCACAATAGCTTTTATGGGAAAGCATTTGAAAGTGATTTGGATTTTATACCCGCACAGGAACAGCTGCTCAATCCATTTTACATACATCCCGACCATTTCACGAACAGCACTTGTCAACGATGTTATCATTGAGAATTCTTGTCTTTACAAGACACCAGCTAATCATACAATAAATCCGACAAGAATATGCCCGACAAAGGCAGCGGTTCGCAATCAATAAAAACTTACAATCTCTGTAACACGTCCAGTGTTTCTCAGTGGGCAACCTCGGCTAGCTCGGTATTCTCAGAGGTGGGTAACTCCAACCCTGCCCGTGGACGGTACAGACTCCAAAAAAAACTCGACCTACACAACACTACATAAAGACCTACATGCACACACAAAACAAATGAAACAGCTGACGGGCCTGGTGTTGGTGGCCACGACGTACCCGCCCTTCCTGCAATGGGCCTGCACGGATTCGGATTGCCCATCGCCCTTAAATTGGAGTCGACGACTAATTTATTCCATGCTTCCGGCGATTCTCCCCTGTATTAAACTTACTCACAGAACATAGTTATTTTCTTACAATTTATTAACAAACATTATATGATATCTTATGGTTATGACAAACTACGCCGCTAGGTAGCGTTGTATGTTGCAACGGCTATTCAAATTTGAATTTGAATTTGAATCGAGAATCTTGCCAAACTCGAAACCAAAATAAAAAAAAAGTGACAAATGTGAATGTAGCGTTAGGTGGCCCTCAATCCCTACCCTACCCTATTAGAGCTCTAATACAAGTATTCGGTGTATGGGGGGGCTCGTGGAGAAACTGTTTCCCGCAGTCTGGCAAAAAAACTCCGGACGCCGATAGTTTTTTGTTTTTTTGGTGAACACGGTTACTTAAAAGTTTAAATTAATACTAGGTACGTGGATAAATAAATACATTAACTGATAATACATGAACAGATAAATACATGAACAACTTTAGACTGTATACTCGGAGATTTACAATTGCGGCGTGACCTGCCGTCGGCCACCTAAACATGAACCACAAAATTAGAACGGCACAACAATTATACAAACAGTCAAACTTACGCCAAATTTGACTTCACAACGTCTAACGAATGCGGAGGGTTAATGCACTCCTGAAGGTACTTATCCTTTGCTCATACAGCACACAAATTTAATCGCTATGCGACCTGCCTCACTGCGTTTTTTCTTTATTTTTTTCTACGTTACTTCGCCTTAACCTTCAACGCGCCACCTTGCGAAGAATGCAACGCTGATCTCCCGGCCCTGGCACTTGCTTCCTCTTTTCGGCGATGTGGCCCTTTAAATCTCCACTTTTGGTGGTGGCATACGATAAATGAATATCGATAGGGCTGCAAATGCAACATCTCTTTAAAAAATATTAAAATCAAAGCTAGTAGGCCATTGAATTCAAAAACAGAGATTTCATATAGAATATCAGTTTATTTTATATCTGTATAAATCAACGCAACTAGAAAATAACAAAATTATAAAATTTTATAAACTTTCTCAACTTACTTAGAAGTTAAGACTCTTCAGCAACAACATGGAGAATGCCAGTGAATTGAAACGAAAGAGATTTGACATTTCAGATAATGAAGAATATGAAGATAAGAATACTGCTAAGATTGCCAAGAAGAACTTGGTCAACGGTTCTATTATATTCATCGCAGGAGGAGACTTTGTGGTGATCGCATCGGATAATCGTTTGATCGGCGAATTAGATATTCTGCGTAAGCACTTCAAGCTCTTCCCGATGACACCGCAGTCGATAATAGGCTCGATTGGAGGCTGGGGTGATGTAGTCGCGATGACCGCCTTGATCAGGAGTCGTGTGCAGGTGTACGAGCAGGATAACAGAAAGACCATTTCGACTGAGGCCCTCGGCTCGATGATCTCAACTTTAATGTACAACCGCGGACTCTTCCCATGCCTCAAGAACACAATTCTGGCCGGGCTGGACAATGAGGGTAGGGGTGCCGTCTATCACTTTGATGCGTTTGGCCACCGCGAACGGTACCGCTACCGTATTCTCGGTGGTGCACGTGACATCATGTTGGCAAAGCTGAAGCATAGCATCGGTGAGACCGACAGCGGCATCATCCCACCCGATCAGTTTCAGCCACTCACCAAGGAGCGCGCCTTTGACATTGCTCGCGACTGTTTCATACATGCCTCTCGTCTACTTGCTGACGTCGGTGATTCGGTTATGATCAAAACCATTTACACAAATGGGAGCCAGGAGAAGATCCTGAAGTTGCGCTAGACTCCATTTTAATTGCGCATATCTCTGATTGAAATGCGGAACGTTTTATTTGTGAGCGGATCAAGATATATGTTGCAGGACAATGATTATTATTTGCTTAATTTGTTGTACTTGTAATAATAATAATCATTGTCAGTGTTTCTGAGTATATTCAGCATTTTATTTAGTTGCTTTTGCAGATGTGTGCTATTTTTTACAGTGATACTTGCTAATATGTAGATTTTGTTGTGATTGCTATGGCATTATTTAAATTTTGATTGCTTAGTTTGCATGGGGCTTTCATATCTCCTGCCCACTTTAGTATTTTTCTTATGCTCCATCGTTCACTTAGGTATTTAACATTCAGTGTTCTTATTCTTATTCTCAATTTGGTTGTTGTTGTTGTTCCGGTTGCTCAGGCAACCCATTAAATGGTACAGGTCACCCCAAGAAAATACTGCTTCAAGCGTCCATTCACCCCCTACACGGACGGACGCTCCCGCCTGTTTTGGCCAGCTTCTGCCGTGTTCTATGCCTCGCTCCTTGCCCCCCGCTCTCACCCCTTAGCCCACCCACTCCACTCGCTTCCCCGGCACGTCAATTCAATACGTTTAAAAGTTCATTTGCTGTTTAGCTTGGTCATTATGTGCCTGCCTGACTGCCTGTTTGGTTTTCTACCCAGTCACACTCCCTCCCCCACCCGCTGGTAGTCGCTTGTCCGGCCTCACAGTCTGCGCCTTTGTCGGCTCGGCCATTAAATGGGCACTCAATGTGTTTGTCTAACTTGCCATTTGCGATGATAATAATGTCGTATGGCCGTTACATTGATGTTGCCTGAACGGCCCCGTTACGGCAGAGCAACCGAACAACCGCACAACCCAACAATCGGACAGCCCGACTATCGGACAGCGCTTTGTTGTGCCTACTCATTGTTGTTATACCCTTAGAAAACGCATATGAGCCGCAACTACTATTAGGATTATGATACCATGTGCAGGCCATGGTGGCAGCTGAAGTATTCTCAATCCTGAAGGCTGCATTCATATGAACATATCGCTATCAATGTGAATGTAAGATATTGTATATATTCCATAAGAGACATTTTTTGGAAATATAGCTCTCGTATAAAATTCTTTATTCTTTCCACATCAACTCAGACATATTTTATGTATTTAAAAATTTATTTTATTTTATATACACAAGAAGTAAGCAAAAATAAAAATATTTATACATACATGGGTAATTTTATGTGTACGCCAGTTAAAAATTGAGTTGGCACTTGCTAAAAACTGATCATTGTATACTATATTTATATATTGGTTTGCTAGGGTATTAAAGCTTGTCTCCCTAACTCTCTCTCTCTCTCTCTCTCTCTCTCTCTATCTCTCTCTCTGTCCCTCTCTGGATGTATCTCGCTAACTTTCCCTCTTCCTCAATCATTTGTTTGCTTTTACTGTTTCTGTCGTTGTTGACTGGCTGTCGATATATATTTCCAAATCGTTTGGCTTTGCGTTTTGATTTCGTTATCAGTTTTTATGTTTATAAGTGCGACACACACCCAGATATATAAGCTGTGCGTGTGCTAGTGTTGTCTGGTTTTTATTTGTGCGCTGTTTGGTCAATTGGAAAACATTTCGTAGCAGACTTTTCGGCGCTCGCCACGAAAACGTCGCTCGACGGGCGGTCGCCAAAGTGACGACAACCATGGAATTCGTTGTTTGTTGTTTTTGTTGCTGCTGTAACTAGATTGTTCCTTCTGCTCCTTCTGCTCCTTCTGCTCCTCCTGCTGTTATTCATGTTATAGTCAGTGGCTGTTGCCGTTGTTGCTGCTGCTGTTGCTGTCGGCATAATGGCGTCGTTATTATTTTGGCATTAAAAGAATTAATACGCTTCAATGGACTCTCAACGTAAATAGATCGTTAGGCAGCGTGCCAATAGCAGCTGTAGCAGCAGTAGCAATAGCAGCAGCCACACCCCATACTCCACACCCCCACCCCCTACCCCAACCATGGCTTCGCATAGTTGTGTGTTTTGTCAGCTCTTTATGAATGCACGCTTTGCTAGTGCTAGTTTTGTTGGATTTTCACTTTGCTTTGTCACGCCATCGAGAACAATTTTTGCCACTTCACATGCAAAAAAGCACAAGCATAAACACACACACACACGCGCACACACATACACATTCGCTTATATACTTGGGGCTGGAGGCTGGCGGGACTCTCTCGCTTTAAATTGGCCCACCAACCACTTAAGCACTCGCACCACAATCAATAAACTTTCTCTTCTGTGTCTTCCTCTATTCCACTACTATGAAGTGTTTCTCGTAGCGGTGATTCTTCTAATACATAATATTTATGATCTCTTCGCTTCTTTATTTCCATTCCATCTTTAACTTATTGAATTAAATGGTGTTTGTGATTAAGTTTCTTGTTGGGCTTTGTATTTGCTTAACAATAAATTCAATTAAAGTTTTAAAGAACATTTATTTTTAAATTAAATATCGAAGAAAGTATTCCGGTTACTTAATATCGTCGGTACTGTTCAACTCTTTCCACCTGATTGGATATTCATTAATTAAATTGATGGAAATAGTAAAATGGAATTCAATGCAACTTGTCTTAATTGTATGTGTATGTGTTTGCTTGTGGGTATGCTTAATAAAATTTGATACAAATTTATCTGATATATGAGAGCACAAACCATTATATTATAATGCAACGATTTGAATTTTAATGACGCTCAATAGTTTTGGAATATTCCGGCCATCAACATAATGATTTTGATTACGTATAACTCTATAGGGGTTGCGGCGGAGGGAGGTAGTGGGAGGCGGTATTGATATATTGCAGCTTCAGCAATTTTCAAATTGCAATTGGAAATTTGCCATGGTGCTGGGATCAGCAGCATTTCAATTTATTTGCATGCAAATATTTAGATAATTTAAAATGCTTCGGCTCAAATGCAAACAAGCATTTCCACACAGACAGTATTGGAGCCAGAGAGGAGAGTTACGGATGACGAGATACGTAAATACAGATACATATGTAACCAGCTGCTGTCGCTGCATTTCGCATAGACACAAGATACCTGCCACAGAAACATATTTTGATTTTCACATTGAATTTGATTTGCTATCTCTTTGACTAACCTTCAACTCAAAGCACAGGGTATATTCTGCAGTTAGATTATTTGTTACGTATACGTTTCCGTTGTACATTTTTACAGCGTATCTCCCAGTCCAGCTTGTTCTTACTCGTGTATTACGTTTTGCCAAAATATATGCGTCCATAAACCTACGCCATGTACTAAAATTCCAAAAATATTCGCATTGCCTCGCTTGAGGACTAGAGATTAGTGAATTTATGGTCAAACCGCATCTTTGAGCTATTGCATTAGTTTTATTGGTCCATGAATACATAAGTAAGTTGAGAGACATATCGGTTTTATGGAATTCACTGGAACTATTGCATTCTGTGAAAAAGCAGTGGATTTTATACGGCGCATAGTCATAGAGCAAAAACACAGAATCCAGAAATCAAAATAATAAATGTTCCACTAAATATTAAAGTTATTATTCAGAATAAAAGCTAAACACACAAATTACATTAATCACATACCGAACAGTTGTAAATTTCTCAGCCATAATTTTAGTGTGCTTCAGTGTGTATTTCATGATTGAGTTTATAATTAATGTTCATTCTTTTCTGTTGTTGCCCATTGTGTGCGATAAGCAGCCGCAACAGTAACCGAACCGACAGCAAGTTGGCAACATTTTTGCCGCTTGCCAACATTTTGAGTAGCAATTTGGCTACAGGTTCGGCCACTTGCCCGCCCCGGCCCAGTATGTAGATGCCTGCATGTGGCACATTTTGAGTAATGGGCTGCAAGCCAACTGATTGCTTCTCCACTTGTATCAGTTGCTGCTGCTGCTGGTGCTGCTGCTGCCGCTATTTTTACTTGCCATTTTACATGAAATGAGTTTGATAGAATACTGTTTCCCGACCACCCGACCACTATGTCCTACCTAAAAATTATGAATTGAAACAACAAGAGCTGTTGCTGCTTGCCGCATGATGCGGGTTGCATTGTTGCAAGTGATTACCAATACCAACTGCTGTCGGCGCTGCTTCAACTGCGGCTATGGCTCCAGAAGCGGATTTTAGTTTCGAGCTTCCGGCTTGGCCTTCAGTTGTTGAGTTGTTGTTAGTTCCCTTTTTGGAAATCATAAATTTCACAACTACAGCAGGAGCAGCAACAGCAACTATCCAAACAACAAATAGCAACAAAACCGCTTTGCATTTTGTTGTGGCAGCTGGAAAATGCTGAAACGAGCCATCCCAGAATCCCAGGCTAATGAACACGATACACAAACGCAGACACACACACACAAACGCACACACACATCAGGGCGTTGGCGGGGGCGTGGCAGTTTATGGCCGTTACAGCTGCAGAAGCAGCAACAGCACTGAGTGCATTTGGAAATTATGAAATGTGCACACATAAATGTGTGTGTGTCTATTTTTATGCCCTGAAAGTCTATAAAGGGTATAATGAAGCTGCGGAAAAATTAGGCATGAGGCAAAAGATGAATCGATTCGTCCGTCCACTTTCTGAGTAATATTCATATTAGTCGATTTCCGATAACAATAAAATTCACAATTCCAAACACATAGCATTTTTATTAGGCAGGAATAAACTTTGGCATAACTTTAATCAATTGTAAAAATTTCATTTAGATCAATTTAGAAATACGGATAGAAATATATTTAAATATTCACCAAATTAAACAGAACAGAAGAATCTCCATAATAATGGAGTTGGTTTTAATATTTAAGCCGTAATAAGTGATGACTTGGCTTCAGGGTATCACCTAGTCGAGCTCTCCTGACTATATTATTCGCCATCTGTGTGTGTGTAGCCAATTTAGAACAAGCTTAAAATTTGCAATTAAATGACAAAAGTGGCCATGGCAAAGGCCACTCCTACTAAGCCAGGCAGCTGTTCCAAAAGAAAAAGAAGACGTGCGTAAGAAAATAAAACACCGAACGTAAATATAGAAGAAGGCAGAGAGAAATGGGGGGAGACAACACTGTGAGATTGGACTCTTTAAAAAGGAGGTCAGTTGCGCTGCAGCGTTTTGTGCGTTGTGACATTTTGGTGCATTAAGAACAACAACAACAGCTGCAACTGCAACAGAGTTGTCAGCAAAAGTAACAACAACAACAATAGTTGCGTTGACTGCAGCTAAAGAAATGAAATGAAAATTGCTGTGCACATTGCGTATACGCCACGTTTGTCACAACGCAATATTGCCACGAAATGCATTAAGCACAGCAGCAACAGCAGCAGGAACAACAACACTGCAAAAACAAACAACAACAAGAGCGAGAGCGTGGGACAAGAAAATGTCAGACTATTTCGATTATATAAAATCAGCAAATGGGCGGGTACATGAGAATCATTTTGTTTGCTTATAGTAAACATGAAGCAGGGGGAACGGAAGCGGGTGCAGTGACACTGTCAAGAGTTACGTTGACCCCGCGCCAAACGACAACAACGAGAGGTTAATGGATGCCGGGGACTACGGGTTGGAGTTGTGGATGGGTGGTTGTTGGTTAAAGATTCGCAAACATGACAAATGATAAATGGGGAAAGGATACGCAATGCGCAATGGACACTGGACACTGGACACAGGACACTGTATACAGATATACAGACTGAAACACAGACCCACATCAGATTTCACATATCAAAAGCTGTCAGCTGACAGTGTTGTGCTGCCAAAAAAAAAAAGCTAACAAAAAGTTGAATCGTATGATTTCTGTCATGGGGTGAATTGAAAACTAAAGTAGTGTGTGAATTAAACACATTCCTTCTACATTTAAATACATTATAAGCAAACTAACTAAAAGTTTTTTCAATATTAATGAAAATATTATGGACAGAAAGAAATTTTGCAGATACAAAATAAAGAAAAATTCAAATGCTTTTAGGGAAGTATCTTAACTTTATAAAAGTAGAAACTAAATTAGTTCTACCGCTTTACCAGAACAACAAATCAATATTATTTCAATAATTCATTCAACACTTTTCACTCTTAGTGACCAACATTTCTCGTGCAATTCTGATTCTTTTAATTATTCATTGCTGTTTTGCGCAGGCAAACGAAATAAATATCCATGACCCACTATTTATTGGAAGAGATTCAAAGTTTTCATCTGAAGTGTTTTTCTGTTGGTCCTTGCAGCAGTTGTGATCAGTTTAGTGTCCGTCTTAATCGCATATATAAAAAAATGAATATATGTATGTATATCCAATGGAGAGAGAACGCGCCACGCCGACAATTCAACTAAATGGCCGCAAAAATTAATTGATTCAAGTTATTCGAAACGATTTGCACATTAAAACTCCAATGGCCAGCAAATCAAATTGAAATGCCAATGGACGTTCCGTTCGCTTTAGTATCCGCAGTAGCATCCGCCTCTGCATCCTCCATCTCTGTCCATGTCGATGTCGATGTCCATGTCCGACTCTCGGTTTCGGTTGAATGTCTGTGTCCATTTCGATGAAACTCTCGACATGAATTTAATTTTGATTTTTAGTTGCCTTTTTATTCGGGTTTTAAGCATCGACCGATTTAATTGAATTGCACGCGACCTAGTTGCTTTCCCAATTATAGTACCCCACACCCACCCCCAACCTCACCGCTACCCCTTCTCTTCATCAACGTTGCCAATGATAAAATTATGCAAAGTAGATGGCAGCGTAGGGTGTTCGAAGTGTTTTTATCGCTCACCCATCTAGTTGCTCGTTGTATCTTAGTCCGTTGGTCAGTGTGCAAAACAACAGTTGATTGACCAATGGAGTAAAGAAGTGGTGATGGGAATGAGAGGGAGGGGACGGCGTGAAAATGCGGAAATTCATTTAGGACTTGCCTTTTCTATGTAAGTGCAAATTGAACAAGCGTATGTTGTAATATGTAGCCAATATTGGTTGCAGTAACTGCAGCTTAACTTTGATTTGACTTGAACATATCGACATACCCTCTACCCCTCCATCCCACATCCCATCGTATAAAAAACGCGCCCCGCCCACTTTCGATTACACGTTCTGTTTGTGGCATTGCATCTTGAAGTGATTGGCCAGCCACTCGACATCCGACAAGTGGACAGCGCTGAGCTCACTTCAGCATCTTCAATTCCCCAATTTCAGGCTCAATTTCAGGCAACATTTTCATTTGCAACTCGATTCAACTCCACTCAAGTCGATTGGTAACCTCTTCGACTTGAAGTTTTGCTGATTTCCTCAATTAAACGCACACACTCAAGTGAGTTTCCAAAAGCATTTCTTGGCTTATATTTTAATATTTTTGAGTAGTATAAAAATTTAGATTGGACTTTAATAATCTTGCGGCAATGTAGATAAAAATGTTAAAGAATGGAAAAGTATGCTAATATTCGTACTCATATATATTCACCAGCTCAGGTTGGTTCCAAGCTGTGAGTATATAAATTGGGTTGGCTTATTTTTATGAACAATATTCTTGTTGAGTTTATTTTATGTGGTGACCTATTTATGAGTTTATATATGATTAACTGATTTGCATGCCGTATAATTTCTATTGCTGCTTCAATTCGCTTGGACTTTAAATACAGAACTGGCCTGGTTAGAAAATTATACAAATGCCAATGAGCGCTGACTCAATCAATCACAGTCACAATTTAAAAAAACGCAATAAATAACAACAATCAATTTTAAAATTTCATTAAAATTTCAACGTTTATTTTCTGTTGTTAGTTTTTGTTTGCGACTGGCTTATTGGCTTACGCCCAAACTCATAAAATTAGTTCGGGAGCTTTTTGATTGTTGAATGGATAACATAATTGCAATTGCAGCTTCATTGCGCTACATGAGATGGAGAAAGGAGGAAAGGCACGGGCTGGCAAAAAGAGGACATTATTCTAGTAAGTGGAAAACGACATCAAAATTCTGTCCAAATGCCAATGTAATTACATGATGTGCACAATTTGCGTTTCAGAAATGCCGGCGCAATGTGCGATAGTTCCTGTATTCACTGTTCCTGTATTTACATGGTCTATTTTTGTGCCCGTGTGTGTGTGTATGTGTGTGCTTAGCGTGTGTGTGACTGTGCGAGTTAATTTGATTTTAAATATGTAGCACTGGTTGAAGGTGTGGTGTTGCCGCTGTCACCGTTGCTGCAAAGATTGGTCTTGCTTTGGGTTTATTTTTCATTTGCGGTTAATAAACCAGCCGTGGCATTAATATTATGAATGCAACTGGCTGCAGCAGGAGCACTGACAGGTAGCCGCAGCAATTAACAGTTAAAAATAATTTGAAATGCACCGACAATAAAGCGAGGGCATTTCATTAAAAATTCAAGTTAACTCAACAATGTGACACACACAGACCACCTTTCCCCTCCTCTCTGGCCACACACACACACACACACACGCACACGCACGCACACACACACACACACACTTTAGGGCGCTGACTTTGATACAAAATTGGCTTTCAATCAAATATGTTTCGCATGCACACAAATGAATGTTGTGAAGTACTACAAAGTAAACAGCCTACGCTCACAAATATATTTGTAATCTATACTTGTATAGCCCCAGGGCTATCATATATATTATAGTAGATAGTAGTACTAGATAGTAGGTATATAAGTATTATGTGCATTTAATTTATAATTAAACAAATTACCAGAACTGTATCTGCGAATATTTGAATTTGTTAGGCATACATAATTGAATGTGGCATTGTTGAATAGTATTATTTCAATTGCTTAGATTTGTGAAATTGATTTGAATAAGAATATTAAATTTACTGACTCTAACTCACACGTCCTCAGAGTATATAATTTGCTCCATATACAAGTTTTTGCTGTACTCCTTGTACAAAAGATACTCTGCCAGCTAAAGGCTGCTTTGTGTATGTGGGGTTGGGTGAGTTGGGGGGGGTGTTGGTATTGTTTTCCAGGAATTGTCGCCTAACTGCCTGACTGCCTGACTTGTCGCTGTCGTCAGTGAAACTCAAAACGTGCAACTAAACTGCAACATTTTCAAGACAACTTGGCACAGTGCTCACAAGCCCACTAGCATACCCCCCACGCCCACTTGCTGTAAGGCAGCCAAGAGAGCTGTGCTTCTTCCTGTGACAGTCATAGTAGTTCTGCTCCTCCGCTTCGGCATTCCTGTCAATTGCTCTTTATGGATAACAACAGCAAATGCCGCCAAACCAAGCCCAACGGCTCCACATCTTTCCCTTGAAGTTGTCTCTTGGTACTTTATGGGCCTTTAAGCGTGCCGACCAAGCCGCTTAAGTGGGCTGTTAGGGGCTTGTTAACTTTATTGATACCCACGCCGATCGAACGTTGCCTCAGTAATGCTAGCGAGATAAAAGAGTGGCACACACACACGAAGAGAGAGAGAGAGAGAGAGAGAGAGAGAGTGAGAGAGAGAGATAGACAGATAGAGCGTGTGGGGGAGTTGAGATAACCGTAAGTGGAGCAAGTGGTGCATTGGCACTCGACGTTGACATGTCCGACACATGTTGCGGCTGAGGCCCCTCAAGGATGTGTTCCTCTCTAGTTGGAAGTTTATGTGCGCTTGTGGGTGGGTATATGTCCGCTAAGCTCAGCAGCGCATTTGTATAAGTTTATGTGTGCTTGTCACAACCACAACCAACCACAACTGGCCCACAGAAAGCCAAAAGGTTTATGGTCCAAAAGTCAAAGGCAATGTTGGTCACGGACACAACCGAGTTAAAGATGGTTGCATTTAATTAAAATGATTACAAAGTTTATGTCTCCTTATGTTATATCTGTATATAATAGTTATGCGACTCAGGCAATTTGCCCAGTTGTAAAATTCGTAGAAATCTTTCTGTACATCTTCCAGCTTGAAAAGATTGTGATTTGCTCTGTACATCCATTTTACATTTCAAAATAATGAAATTAAAATTTAAAATATGTTATAGAAATCTTTGATTCTTTAGAAAAAAATGTCCTTTGATATTTTAGTTATTAAATATGTTTTTATATACATATATATTTATATATTTATTTAAATTGTAATTATTTATTTATTTATTTTTCATTGTTATAAAAATAAATTAGAGCAAAAAATCACTTCTGATATTATATATCTTTCCAAAATGTATTGGTCCTCATCAGTTTTCATCAGTTCAGCGTAGCGATTAGAAGCTCGGTGTTGAAAAAAAGTTGATATTCTACTTACCATAACGTTGCAGACCGGAAAGAAGGCCACGCCACCCATTTAAAGATTTAGTTAATTTCTTAATATTTTGAATTTCATTTTATTCATTATTCCATTCGCTGGTTGACCTTAGTATAGTATGTCATTGCTCGCTTAGTAGCCTTTACATAGTTACTACCATTATTTATGTTTTTTCTTTTTTAATATTTCAGCTTTTACTGTTCCATTCTCTGCGCTCCATTTCAATTTCAATCTCAATCTTATCATTCTTTTTGGCTAACTGGGCTACATGTATATATATTATATATATATATATATATATATATATATATACATATACATATACATATATATATAATTTATAAATAAGTTGTATATATATATATATATGTATTTTGGCATACACTTACATACACATACATACATATCAATTATCAATTTAAATTGTAACTTAAGTTAAATAACAATCACATTTACTTATTCTGTTTGTTTTTTTTGCTTAATGTTCTTTTTTCTGTTTTCATTTGGCTCGTCATTTCTAATTTAAAAAAAAAAGTGTCACTTGCCTATATTTGTTGTTCTATTTGGGGTTATATAAGTATATCATATCATATATAATTTATAAATCATATATGTGTATATATATATATTTGTTTTTTTTTTTTTGCTCAAGTGTCCGCAAACAAATTGTCAATAAAACAATTGGAAACAATCAAATCAACAAAAAACTTAAAAATTATTCGTTCGTTTTTGAACCGTTCGATCGGAACCGATTTAAATAACTTGCTATATCCTTTGGGTATTGCATACATATATAATTCACTACTTGCTTAAAACACGTGCCACTTGCAGTGCACGCATTTTCTTTCGTTTTCATTTATATATATATTTAGTTATCATTAAATATTACACTATTTTTGTTGTCTTTTTTTTTGTTTTTTGTTTTTGTGAAATCTTGACATTTAGTAATAAATTGGTTTTACGTCTATTTATTTTGAGATTTTTTTTGCTGATTTTCCCATTTTATTTATTTGTATTGAATATTTCTTTATTTTTGGACATGTATTGGATTTTGATTTTCGGTAAGTATCCAAACATTTATAATAGTTATACATAGTACATCCATATATAGTTTGTGTTTTATTTGGAATTTGAAGTCCTCTGTTAATGTTGTTTATTTGTTTGTTTGTCGGTTGTAGTGTTTAAAAAAAGAAACTATTTTATATTTGCTAGTCGCTAGTGGTTCAAAGATTACACAAGTTTCACACGTATCGTAAATGTATATGTATGAAAAGTTCTTATATATTGTATAAATTGTTATTGTAAATTGTGTGTTGATTTGTTCTTTATAAATTTCGGCACATTTGATTACTTGTCACAAGAAAATAAATGTCAATGAAAATCGGTGTACGACTTGTTAATAAGTAAGTAAGACCAACGTCTATCTAGGCCAAAAGTGTGTATTAGAGTCTGTTCTTAGTTCTTAGATGGAAAGCGTTGATCATTTAAATGGCCTGCAAACATTCTGTTCAACGTCTGTTGTGCTTATTTAAAAGGAGTTCACTGGTTTATTTGTTGTATAGTATTAATATGTCGTCATACTAAAGTTCAAATATCTATTTTATATGGCTACCAATTTTGTCAGCAAACCAAATCGCACAGCACAATCAATTAAATGTTGAAAGGATTTGGCAACAGTAGTGTGTAAACAATTGAAATGCATTAATCATGCGATCTGCTTTCGTGTATTTTAGCATTTGAGGATTTTGATTTGGGTTTCTGCTTATTTGTAGCTTCTTATGTAAATAGACATTGAAATAGCAATTAGCCAACACTGCCGTTAGCAGGAAATAGACAAACTACTAATTATCATGTATATTTATTTAATCGCTTTTCCATTGTTTTTAAATCTTATTATTTTTTTTTCGCGTATTTGTCGGTTTTGCTTTTATTATCAATATTTGAAAAATCAACAAACAGTTAAGTGGAAAAATTGAAATTCTTTTGTTTTGCTATCGTATTATTTTGTTATTATTATTATGCTTCGTTTTCATTTTTAACGATTCTTAGCCTAGCCTAAGCATCTGACACATGTCTGGAAGCGGGAAGTTGACTAATCCCGCTATATGCTTTTACAAAAAAAAATCCCCATGCTTTGACCGATCTCTAAATATCTTAAACTTTAGCGTATATATTGAGTACAATACCTTAAAAGAGCGTTGCGGCATTGCCAGTTTCATTTTTATTTCTTGGGCTCCTGCTGCTTCTTCTGTTTAACTGCCATTCACTGCGACCGCATGTATGCCATTGCTGAGACTGCCCGCACAGAGCGTGGAGGCTCCGGAGGCGACTGGCGATGCTGGTGGAGATGCGGGCGGCGTCAATGTTGACGGCTCCTCTCCCCCTCCATTGGTTGCAGCTGTGCCGCCTGGTGGGTGTTTCGAATTGGAGTTTGGGTTAGCAATACTGCCATTAATTTTGCCGTTCACATTTCCATAGGTTAGCTTTATAGCTGCGTTTGGCTCATTTCTAGCCTCAATCTGTATTTTCTGCTGTTCCTGCTTCTGCTGCTTCTCCTCCTCCTCCTCCTTCTTCTGCTCCTGCTTGTCGCTGTGGTTGCCATTTTGAGCCTCGATCAACGGTGGTGGCGGTGGTGGTGGCGGCAATGAATCTAATTGATTCGTTTCGATCAGCGTAAAATCGTTGAGCTCCTTTATCTCCTCATTGGAGGGTGGCGCAGGCAGACTCATCAAGCTATCGTAGGTGTTCTCTGGTTCCACCAGCATGGGTTGCTCCAGCTTCTCGGGCTGCTCTTCGTTGTGTACATCCAACTGTATTTTCTTCTCCTGTTCCTGCTCCAACGGTGACTGTTCCTTCTCGATTTCTTTCTCAGTCTCAGCTTCTTCTTTAGCCTCCATCTCATTGGCATTTCCAAAAGCAGCAGGTGCCGGCAATGGCTGCTCCTCCGCCACCAACTGCTCCGACTGTGGCTCTGACTTAAGCTGATCCATTTGCTCCATATCGGTGGTTTCCTGGCCAACAAGCAGCTGCGAGTGTAGCACTAGAGGCGAGATACCAGCATAGCCAGGTTGCTCGATTACATAGAGCTCCTGGTTGCCATAGGAGTAGCGTTTGTTCGAATCACTCGAAGATGTCGAGCTCAGATCCGACTGCGACAGCCCAGTTTGCGACATTATGGGCAGAGGCTCCTCATCAGGCTGTTCTTCCTCGATGAGCTGCAGTCCAACAGCTGCCACTGATCCGACAGTTCCGACTGGCAACGGATTGACAAAATCGCTGGGTGGAGCATGTATCTGCACCTGTTCATGGCCAGGTGGAAGGCTGCGCTCTTCAGTCTCCGCCAGCTTGCTACTTGTATCGAAGGGCAGCTCAGTGATGTCTGTGCCGGCGGCGGGGCTATCGGGCAGCTGCTTGGAATCGATGCCGCGTGCCACCTCCACCACAAAAACGCCATCCTTGTCGGTGTGCATTTTCGTCTCGCGTGCGTTGCGCGAAATGTCCTGCGGGTGTGTATGAGCACGAGAGAGAGAGAGAGAGAGAGACACAGAGAGAGATAAAACAGAGGAAAGGTGTGCGACAAATCAGGTACTAAGCGCCAGCTGGCGGAGTGCATTAATGACAATATATCAGGGACACAACAATCAATAAGCGGACGGCCAGGAGCAGGATTGGAGAGAATAAGAGGAGATTGCCACAAGAAGGCGGGAGACAAATCGAGAGGCTGTCATGGGGAGGGTACCGAAAATTGCATTTGCATATACTTTGCTTGCGGCACATTTACACCTCACACACATACACACACATACACAGAAAGTGAGAGTGAGGAAGAATGAAAGAGTGAGGGAGACATATAGATTTGGTAACTGGTCTGGTGCACAGGTGTTGCTGGGACTTGCACCGTATATCCTGTCGACTGCTTGACAAATAACTGACACTCGACCAGCACAATACGGCAGACTGGGCAGGACTCCAAGGACGGTAGACAAAAACCAGTGAGTGAGATAAGAGGGTGAGGGAGGGGAGGGGGCTGACAAAGGACGCATCACTTGCAATTGCAATTGCAGTAATGCAGGACACAAATTACAAGAATCGATCAGAGTCATGTCAAGAATGCTGGGAGCATAACAAGAATTTCAGTTCGACAGAGACAGGAGCAGTGTGGGAATTGAAACGTTTATCTTCTGTCTTTAATCACTTTTCAATATTACATTTAAATCTACATACATGAATCCATTTTTAATAATATATATAATAATAAATTACAGCTACCGAATTTTCAAGTTCAATGCTTCGCAAAAAATTAGAAGTCCAAAGTGGACTCTAAGTTTTAATATTATTTCACTCTCAATCATATTTTGATGTTTTAATTATGTTCAAAGTTGATCGATTGAGAAAAAATATAGTTTCACCAGACATCACGAGCTATGTCTACTTACTAAAGAATGAATGGTTGAGAGAGACAGCTAATCGGCTAGTTAAATTTGAGACATTCTTAGCAAATATGCCTAAACAATCAATATCCATAGAGACATATAATTTGTGTCAATCAGGAATTCCTTAAGAGTGAAAGATATTATTATATGTTTCAAGTTACCATCTAAACAATGAGAATTCTACAGGTTGAAAAAATAGGCAGACAATTTCAACAATACGACAATAATCAATCAATCAATACTACGACAATAACACGAATAGACAGGTGAGCGAGATAAAATTTTGATGCAAATATTGTGTAAATGAATGAATGTGAAAGAGTGGGACAGAAAAGACAATTACAACATAATGAGCAAAAGAGACAACATACAGAGAGAGAGAGAGAGAGACAGGGGTGGCAAAGAGTAAATATAGTACAGTTATAGAGACACACACCCTTGAAGAGCTAATATGATTTATAAACATAGATGAATCAAGTAAGACTTGTATGTGGAATCAAAGTATTAATTAAGAAAAATAAATATTCGAGCTTTTCGCGAAGTTGAAAATCCTGAGTTATCCAAATAACTATATTTATAAACTATATTAAGGGGTCAAAATCGGTTGAATTCTGATGTAAGTACAGTAAGCTATATGAATTAAATATTTTAATTGAATGACATACTAACTATGCAGATTAATATTTAAGTATGCTTACTTTAATCTTGAACCAATGCCAATAAGTAAGCACTTAGCTAGTTCTGTGAAGTAGTTTAGTGAATCTGAACAACTAGCTTAGAGGGTGTGTATCTTTATTTAATTTATGCGATTGCGGTGTGCGAAAAAGAGACGACAACTAGACAACAACAGGCAAGGCAAAACTAGAAATCGCGACGCTTAACAGGACCTGTTAACATATGTTAACCAAACACTGTTAACAGTCGGACTTACATGGCGCTCTTCGGTGACAACAATCAGATGATTATCTTTGAGCGTCATCTTTGTGACGGAACCACTAAATGCAAAGGCGCTCCCACCAAAAGTGGGCGTGAGAGTTTCAATTGAGTTGGGTGTCTGGATATCGGGTCGAGCCTCAAACTGAAACTCGATGCGTTGTACGCCGCTGGCTAAGGCCAGCGACATGGAACGGATAAGGGCTGCATTTGGGTTTGGATCTGGATTCGGATAAAGATTCGCCTTTGGATTGTCCATCTGCGATGATGGCGTCGTGGAGGATGCGACCGAACAGCAGGACGATGACTGTAAGTAACCAGAGTGCACAGGACTTTTGTTTAGTGTAATTACAGCAGCTGAGAATGATCGCACAACCAAAGTCAAACTTGCGACAGTCTCTAAACTCAGCAAAAAATGTATTCTATAAATAGTTAGAAACGATAACTATCTCTTGAATTCCAAAATAAAATAACAAAATTGCATTATATTTTATGCATATCTGTAGCTATTTCCATCTTAAATATGAGCTCAAAGTATTCTACGTTTTTTGACCTAGAAAGATCATTGTATAACATTTTATATTATTCTCAAATTATTGAATGGAAGCATCTAAATATTTCAAGGGATGACATTTCTATACACAACAACACATTTTGAATGTTGATTAGGCGATTCTTCTGTAAAAAAAAAATGTATCATGTAGAATTGAAAATGAGTTTTAAGCAACAAAACAATTTTTAGTTTGAGTGCGATTTTGTAACTTCTTGTGCTTATTATGTTCTGAGTCTAGCTCTCGCCACTATTTAATTAAATTGTGCTGAAGAAATTATACGCTTTACGCAACACATTTGCATTGTTCAAGGGCTTAAGAAAGGCAGTGGGCGGGGCAAAAGTCCTGGTTAGATGCGCCGCGGTTGACATAACAACCAAAGTTTCCAAAGCTTGAAGCCATTCGCCTCCAAAATTCAAATTAAAGTTTTTGTTGCGTTTCTTCATTCAACTATTACTTTATCATTTACTTATGGTTCATCATGATTAACATCATTATCATCCGCATCAACTGGTACTTGATTGGCTTATTCATCATCACCTAATTGAGCACTTACCTCATTCTTGGAGTCCGGGCCCTGACCCTGCTCGCTGTCATCGCCAGTGGCACTTGAATTCGCATTCTTATTCAGCAAATAACTGCAAAGAGATGGAAACAGAGACAGAAAGGGAAAGAGAATATATATATGTATATATAGGTTAGTGAGTGAGTTGGCAACATTGTCAAATCCCATGCATTTCAAGTGTACAAAATTCACAAATTTGTTGCCTGGTTTGCGGTGCAATCATAAATGTTTACTCTCTTGCATATCTGTGCCACCAAAAGAGAAAAGTGAGCAGCAAGAATTTGCTTACTTGGTGGCGTAATGTAATTGCTTACGAAAAATGTTGAGTTGTGAGAAACATTTCGCCTTAGTGGTCACTTAATTTGTAATTTATATCATAAAAAGTATTTAGCTTAGAGAGACAGAAGATAAGTTTTCTGAATTGAATTGAGTGCAAGCTATTCTGAGCAAAGTTATTTTTAACGATAGCTCAGGACACTGTAGATGTAAGTGCCAAGTAATCACATTTATCAAGGTATGTTGCATATGATAAATAGAAAAGTGGTTCTGCTGCCCAAACCCTCGTCCCACACTGGAGGGACCTTGGCATTTCACTTTCGTTTTTAATGCGTTTCTTTCCACAAACATTTGTACAAATTGTCGCACGCACCACACACAACACACAACACACACAAAAACACCAACACATACGCACAACTAATTTCTCGTCTCGACAGTTTATTGTGCAATTTCCTTTTTAGCTTCAAGCTAACACATACGCACTTCACCAACCCCAACCCCCAGCCCTCCCCCACACACATACACTCTCTACTCTTGTATGTGACCGCAACGACAAAAAAAGAACCGACAAAAAAATAAAAATATAAACAAAAAAAAGCAGGCAGACAAAATTTATTTCCGTTGCGCATTTGTCGACTTTCTTCTGCGGCAGCCGTTGTGTGGCACCTTTTTGTGGCAAACAAACTGCCAACTGGCAACTGGCAACTGCTGCTGGCGATTGCCATTTTGACGTTTTATGCGTTTCATTCCGGCCTCCTACACATCATGCAACACGGCAGCAACGCCTTGTTAGCTCCACTGCCACTTGCCTTCATCTTCATCATCTTCACTTGCCTTTCTCTCTCTCTCTCTCTCTCTTTCTCGCTGTCTCTTTCGCTCTCGCTCTCTCTTTCTCTCTCCTTGCACGCGGTTCGTCTCTCTGTCTTTTGGATGGGTGGCAACTTCCGCTTCCGGCAGCGTCTGTCGACGCGCCCGTCGTTGATTTGTGGCGCCTTAGATTTTCGGGGGCACCTTTCATCTTGCTGTTACTGCTGCCTGGGCCTCAGCCCAGTTGCCGTTCTTGTTTACCACCCAACCACCCCTTGTCGACTTTCAGTGTGGCGTTCATTTTGTTTGGCATTTAGTGCCCGCATATAAAAGCAACGGCAACAAATTCCCATTTATGTGGCATGCTCGAGATTTATGTGTATCGTTGGAGACTGAACTGCAGAGAAAAGAAGGCGAGGGCGATGGCGAGGGGCGGCAGAGGGAGGTTTGTTACTCTATTGCCTGAAAGGATGTTGCTGCTGACATTGCGTCACAGCACTGCCCCTCCCGCTCTCTGTCTCTCTCTCTCTCTTCTCGCATGCTGTCTGACTCTCAGATTTGCTCACACGTTTGCCGCTGGCATTGCGAGAAATAAAATGCCAGAATGAAACTGATAAATGCGACTTGGCACGCCCCCCGCACCAATAGCTCCCAAGTGTATTGTGCGTATGTCTCTGCAATGTGTCCATGTGTCCATGAGTGTGTGTGTGTGTGTGTTTGCACTTTACTCCCGTTACTTGGGTTATGGGCGGACATTCAGGTAACCCTTTTGCCACTTGGCAACTGACAGCAGCTGCTGCTCCTCCGCCCCTTCGAAAATGCCAAAAATTCAATACACTTGCTGAGCCATATGGTAATCTGTGTTGCTTAACTTATCACAAGCAAAAATAAACTTCTTTGGGAAAAAATTATCAAAAGAAAAAAATATTTTTATTTTAAATAAAAACTACAAGAAAGAAATGTAGAAGTGTTAAATGCTTTTGATATGCTTTGAATATTTTCAGACCAATCAAATATATACAATTTTTATTTTTCCATCAAAATTATTCCTAAAGATGTTTAAAAAAAATTAAACTTTTTCTCTTAGTTTATTGGCGAATGTTTGCTAACTTCCAATTATCTTACAACTTTTATCAGAACGGTTCGCTTTTGGCCCAAGCAAAGCAAGATATGCTTTTTGGTTACAATTGAATTGAAAATCTTGATCACGACTATTTTCTATTTGTAAGTTAGAATAGGTCGAAGGTATCTCCTTAAATGCACATCATATCATGTGGCAAGTCTACGATATCCTCTGTACGGATATAGCAAATGCTAGTTAAGGGGAGAATGCTGTTGGTGTATTTTTTATATTCCACTCTCATTTCAGCTTTCGTGGAATGCTGTGTCTGACTGCTTATTGCTTATTCCAATTACGCAGCAGCTGCCAGTCCTCGTCGCTTCTGCTGTTCTGCGGAAAGTTTCAACATCATTGGACAGTCGCAATTATTTTTAATTTCAAGGACATTGCATTTGGGCTGATTAAGCACTCAACTAGGCAGAACCCTCGGAGAACAGAGAGAAAGAGAGAGAGAACTCTGTAACAAAGCCAAAAAACGCTCTAAGGGATGGTTTTTTGCATTGGCTTAAAGCATACAATTAATGCGCATTGAGAGAAAAGCTCAATCATATTAATCTTAGGATATAATTAATGTTTTCGATATATCCAGTAATGCATGCAAGATTTTAGACTGCTTTAACTGTATTTAGACTCAAGGTATATTTCCCAAGCAACCCATTCACTTACCGTACTGCGCAGTACATAGACGTTAGAAGGGCAGCGGGCAGAATGACAATAATTAGGCCCATGGAGACAGCGAATACATTTAGATAACCTGCGAAGCGAAAGAAATCAGCAGTGAAAAGAAGAAATTTGATTTACAAGTTACGAAAAAAGTGCCTCAGCTGGGACTTACCATCATAATCGGCCAATGAATCCTCCGAAAGTGGTGTGGCATTACTCATGCGCTCCGGCAACTGGTTGCGCAACAATGGCGCCATTGCAGATGTATCACCCACATTCAATCCAGGCTTGAGACTCTCGTTACGCTGCTGCAGTGTGGCATTGAGAAGCTCTGCGCCCGGCAGCTGTTCGCGGTGCAGATGACTGTATCCGTGATTGAGCGATTGGCGATAAAGACCATGTTTTGCCTGCTGCTGATTTTCATCCTGTTGCTGCTGCTTCTGACGATGTGCTGGACTCTCAAAGGGATAGGAGCCCTCGACACCATCAAAGCCACCGCCGGCGCCATCGTCAATCAGATCGCCACCGTATTGAATGGAACTTTCAAGGACATCCGGATCGCTGCCCATGCCAAGACCATTGCTATCAATATCATTCTCATAGATGCTGCGACCCTGACCCACCAGCTCGCCGGGCATGTAGTCAATCTCCTTGAGCTCAATCTGTGGGGGTAACTCGCCAATAACCGGAACTCCTATGGCCAAATCGGGCAGCACCGCCGGCTGTATGATAATGTCCGGCAGTTGCGAGCTAGCCAATATAAGTGGCGGCGACTGAGTGGGACTGCCAGTCGATGGCAACGATTGCTGTTCCACCTCGATAACCGATTCACCCACATATGTCACATCTAGCGGCGGTGCATCGTCACCGTTGCTAATACCACTGCTCGGACGTAGGATTTTCATTGCATCGGCACTGTGGTGCAGCGGTGAAAGAATGATATCCTCTTGCTGCTGTTGCTGCTGATGCAGCTGTTCCTGCTCCAACATGTAGCTGGCGGGAAAGAATTGATTCTCAAACTGTATCTTACGTTGCTGCTGCTGATCGGTATTAATGGCGCTGCTGGTCGTGGGCAGAGATTCGCCAACCTTTACCTCCGTGTTGGAGATGTAGAAAATGGTGTCGGAGTCGCGATCGATGCTCGGTTTGCGTGGCATTGGTGGTGGTGGTGGTGGTGGCGGTGGACGTGGTAAGCCACCTTTTGTATCCGCCATAAACAGCTCGTCGGCAGCATCTTGTGGGGGACGCACCGCTGGTGGTCGCGCATCTGAACGATACGGATAGTTAAACATGGAATTCAGATTCATGTGCTCCGCGCTGGCACTAAAGGAGTTCTCGGTGTTGTTGTCACCGGCGCCGTTGTCAATGATCTCCACGACGAGTATCTCATCGTTGGCGTTATTGGATTTGCGCTCACTGGCCGGTGGCTGGCGATAAGAGAACTCCAGATCCTCGCTTTCATTGCCGAAGGCCTCGGAGACATTGATGTGAATCTCAATGGCTGCCGGCTCTGGCTTGCCCAAGGCATTTCCAGCTGCCGGCTGTGTGGAGACATCTGCGCGATCGATTACATATTGAGTAAAGCGCTCCTGGACCACCGGTGAACTAGGCGGCTTGGTGGTGCCCACTCCCGGCTCCAGCGGCATCAGATAATAGCCCGAGTTGTCACGGAAATTGGTCGAAGCGACTATCGAATCAACCGTGGAGTCGTAGACCTCGATTTGTATATCTGAGATCTTTGATTCGGTGCGCGGTGGTGCAGCCAGCACCACTGAGCCCGCAACGCTAATTTCTGCCGCCGCCATAGGCAGGCGAGTGGTGCTGACCTGAACTTCGGGCACCTGGAAAACTGTTGTCGACAGCATAGACTGTGGCGGCACTGGTGGTGCAGCTGGCAGCAGTGTGGTTGTTCGAGTAGTGCCCGGACCCAACGAGCTGGTCTCCAGATTTAATTCAAGTAGCGCCGTTGGTGCCAAAATCTCCACAATACGTCCTTGTCGCAGCTGCTGCTCAATGGAGTCCTCAGGCGACGGTTGCTGGTTGGGCGCCAGTGGTTTCTTTAGCGGGTGCACCACACTAAATGTTTTCTCGCCCATAAAAATGGGACCCAAATAGCCATTTGGCACAGGCAACAATTCGGTTGGTTGACTGCTGGCCAGATTGCTGCTGGTGGTGGTTTCAATTTTGGTTGTTGCTGCTGTGGTTGTTGTTGTTGTGGTGCTGGCTGCTGCTTTTGAATATTGTTGCTGTTGTAACTGCTTCTTTTTGGTTAACTTACGGCCATCGTGGCCATTGTTGATTGGTGGTGCGACTGTACCTTCCAAGTCTAGCAGCTGCACCACAGACTCCAATCTGTGCGGCGAGTGGCTCAAAAGCAAAGTGTTGCTGCTGTCGCCAGGAGTTTCTGTTGCCGCAGTTGATATGGTTGCCACTTTGTTGGCTGGCAAAGCGCTGGTGCGTGTTTCTGCAATAACTGTTGCTGCTGTGGTTGTTGCAGCTGCCGCCGCTTCTGTAGTTGTTGTCGTTGGTACTATTTTGACAGACAATACGTTGGTGCTTAGTTCTGGCGGCTGATCGCTGGTGTCATTGACGACAGCAACTCTTGCTGCTGTTGTTGCTGCTGTTGTCGTTGTAGTTGCAGTTGTTGTCGTTATGGAATGCTGCTGCTGTTGTTTTGTAGTTACAATCAATTTGGGCATATCGCCCTCAACGCCAATCTGTAGCTGGTGTGTTGCTGGTGCTGTTGCTGTTACTGTTGCTGGTGCTGCTTGCACCTGGCCAGTACTGTTGCTGTTGGCCACCAGCAGCAGCAATATGATCAACAGGGCAACAACTGGCTGTCTCCTCCTTGCAATAGCTGCCATGTTGCAGTTGTTGTTGGGCTCTATTGCTGTTGCTGTTAGTCGCTGCTGTTTTCTAAATATTTTGATTATATTTTTTGTGCCCGCACTGTGCTTTTCCTGTTTTCTTTATTAAATTTAGCAAGAATTGCTGCAACTATTGCTGTTGTTGCATTTGGCACTTAATTTCCCCTTTTGCACTGCGTGTTGCTGTTGCTGTTACTGGTCTTACTGCGGCTACTATTACTGTAACTATTACTGTAACTATTACTGTTACTGTTGCTATTGGCACTTGGCATTGTCGTGTAGCACTTCAGGCTGCTCGGCATCTTCGTCTTCATATTCATGAACATCAGCAATCCGCGCAGCCGTCGCAGCTGTCGCCGCTTTCATTCATTCACTCAGTTGCTGTTGCCGTTGCTGTGGCTGTGGTTGTAGCTGATGTTGCAATTGTTGCTGTTTTTGTTGCTATTGCTGCCGCTGTTACTGCGGCCATTTTCTGCGGCTGTATCGCCGCAGCTCTGCTTTTGTACTGCGCTGCGGCAGCTGCTGTTGCTGCGGTCGCTGCGGTTATTGTTGCTGCTGCTACTGCTGCTGCTTCTGCTGGCTGTTGCAGTTGCTGTTGCCGGCGGGCGTCGTTCTCTTTGTTGGCACTCAAATTCAAATATACAAATAAAAATATATATGTAAAAATAAAGGCATAGAATACAACAGGCAAAATGCTCTGCTGCTTTTAGCACTCAGCGCGACGCGTTCCGCTTTCTTCCTTCTGTCTTCCTGCTGTTTCCTGTTACTTCTTGTTATTCTCCTTCCTTTTCTCGCTCTGCCTTAAATTTTGTGTACTTGGCTGTGGTTTTTTTCTTCGGTTATCGCCTTTTCTTTGCTCTCCCAATGGGTTCTGCTCGAGTGGAAATAAAATTTAAAATAACGAAATATGCTTCAATAACAAGAAAGTTGCTGCTGTTGCTGTTGGTGTTGCAGTTGCTGTTGCTGTTGCTGTTGCTTCTGTTGTCGATGGGCTAGCAATGCAATAAAAAGCAATGCAACGCACGAAAAAGTGTGCAATGAAAAAGAGACGAGGCAAGCACAAAGCGAACGCAGTAACAAGATAAAATTACGACCATAAATAATGCTGGCCAGCTAGTTCAGCTCGGTATTCCAGAGACTGATTTCGTCTCAAAAGCTCTTATTACATTAATGAAGCACTCGCTTAACAAGTAAACTGAAAAAATAAAGAACATAATTGTGAACAGAATTAAATTATGAAATAATTTTAATAATTGGAGAAAGTAAAGATTTCATAACTAATAACTGATGCCCCAATTCCAGTCCCGCTCATATATCATTTTAATACTTTCTCTATCATATACACGATACTGGTATTCACTTCACTCATAGTAATGAATGGAATTAAAAACTATTCAGTAAGTGCAGTAATACCTTAGAGCTTAAAACTTAAAAATGCAATCAACAGATCCTTTTCAATTTATGCATTTTTAATAAATGCCATAATCTGAGAAGTACTTTTCTAAGCAAAACTTCCGATAGCATGGTACTATTGGGAACACCCAATAAAAATATGTCTCCTCGTCCATAAGTGGGAGCAATGTGATAAGAGTATTGTGCGGATGTTTGCGGTGACGTGTGAAGGCATTTTATAAAAGACGACAATCGAGAAAACCGAATGAAAATGAAAACAAAACACAAAATATGTCATTGAAATACCAATTTTCAAACAACATCACCACCAACACCCCTTCACTTCTACTACACCTCCTTTCAGCCAAGGGCAACTTGTCGAAATTGTGAACATTTTTCGTTTTGTTCTTGTTGTTGAATGTTGTTCGAGGGGAGGCGGAGTAGGGAGTAGGAGGGGCACTCCATATAGCTTTTGTCTTTGGTATTTTTGTCTTCGGTTGTAAGCCCAAAAATGCCATGCAAATTAAATAAAAGCCTACAAAATGATTCGATTTGAACTTTAGCAAAGAACCAAGCCAGAGGGTCAAAAAGGTTTCACTACACTCTACTCACCCACTGCCCCACCCTGCCAGCATCCCTTTCTGCTTACCTCGTTGCCGCTATTCATGTAGCCGCAAGCAAAAGGTTGCGGCTAACTGTTTACATTTCCACCAGTTGGCCAGCTGTTCAGCTGCCTCTCTCCACTTCTGCACCTTTCCATCCCTCCATCTTTCGCCATCTCATCATTGGCAAACTTAGTGCGGCTATCAGCATCGTTATCAGGGTTAGAGTACTTACTAACAACAAGTTCCAACCCAACCCAACCCAAACCAACACAACCCACCGCAATGGCCACAAATAGCAGCTGCTCTTTCATAACACTTTTCATCTCTTGGCCATTGGCACTACCGCAAAATCAACTTCAAAGCAATAGCAACAGCAACAGCAGAAATAATTATAATAGCAGCAAATGCACATCATGATTACTATCGGCCATAACATTTTGAATACTCTGTTCTTTGATATTTGATATTATTATTACAAATTAATTTATAATGATTTTTAATTTAATATTTAAAAGAAACTAATGATGCAGAAAATATATTTGACACACATTAAAATATCTCTAAGCTGATTAGTTAGAGTTGCTGTAAGTGGCTACTGCATTAATTAATGGTATTCTCGATATCACTAAAATAAAAACATATATCAAATCTGATCAATTATTATTATTACCGGATTAAGAAGTCACAAATTAAAAATGTTATCACACATTTTACTTGGAACAAAGTATCGCGCAGTCGAACAATGCCGACAGCAGCCGTTAAATATTTTCTAATTTTTCCTTAATTTCTAATATTATTTATTTATTTAATTGATTACTTACCGACTGAAAGCCTGTTTTCTGATTCTGTTTTTTTGGGGAAGTCTTTCCCTACTTTTTACTCTTTATCGTTCACTCTTTACTCTTTACTGTTTAGTTGGGCGCTTCTGTTTATTTTTTTTGTGTAGTGGGCCTCGCAAGGTAATCCAAGGGTCCTTGCAAAGACCCGTTTAATCTCACAGCGTGCCAATCACAATCACTCAGTTCACAATTGTTTTGCTCAGCACTACAATAACAATAACAATAACAGTAACAAGAACAACAACAAAAAAATACAAATGGGCTTAGACTTTGCTTTCGGCCAGGGTCAAAACAGCACGCGACACGCCCGGCATTTAAAGCCAGAAACTAACACAGAGACGCGAAGCACTCAGCAACAACAATAACAACAACGTAGCCGACGCAGCAAGAAGCATAAAACGCGCCAAATTTACAAAAATTTTCAAAAATCAAATTATAAACATTTTCATTATTTAAAAATTTGTTTTGTTAATTTTGAAAAATAAAATTATTTATTATAATTTGGTTGCGGCAGCGTTTTTAGTCTTGCATGGATGAGGGGATGATAAGTATAGGTGTGGTAGGGTAGGACAGGCTAGTGGGATAGGGTAGTGCAGCAGGGTTGTTGTTGTAGTTGTAGTTGGAAATTTATCTCACGGCTGATTTGGTATCCTTGGCTGGTGCCGCTGTTGCGTCCTTTAGCTCTGAATACCGCACGCAAACTGCGCAAATATTCTCGCATCCTTTGGTCTAAAAGGACTAGGATTCACCGCCGTCAACGCCGCAGTCTGCGTTCGCCGATTTACCGTATTGCCGATTCGAAGCAGCTGTTCTGACAGCGACACTGCGTATCTGCTTAAGCATCGACCGCAGCGGCGCACTAGCAGCGTGGTTGGTGTCTTGGCTAATCCAATGGCTGCCAGACTGTTGGCATCGCTTGTGATTTCCCTGCAATTGTTGCTCACATGCCTGCTCAAAAACGCAGTTAAATCAAGCAATCACATATTATTAATTAAATACATGCTTTTGATTGACAATACTTGCAGTTGCTTTTGTGCTCATGCAAATTGATTGACAGTCTGGCAACATCATGTTTATGGAATGCTGTTGCGACTTCCAGTCTACACGCCCCATAGTGGGGAGAGCTTCTGTGGTGGAAAACTGTCAGTGAAACGGTCAGCTTTGAACTTTAGCTGCGCAGCTTCTGGTACTAGCTTAGTCAAGTTTCACACCTTTCAATGTCAAAGAGCTTTTTTAAAGCTAAATATGAAGAATTGGGGAAAGCAACGTGATACGGATAATGAAGATGTTGAAGGTGTTCTGATTTCCATAATAGCAACACATCATTTTGCTATATTAGGTATAGTTATCGGCTCTGTAAATCATATTGTATTGCAAATTCATTAGGTTACATTCCATAGATTTCTATACACGATATAATGTTGATATTAAAATATTCTTGACAATAAAGAAATTTATAAAAATAAAATCAAATTGAAATACGTTTAAGACATATATAAGCTTGATCAAAGTTCGTTGATAATGTGTGTAAGCTTAATGGCTGGTTTTGTTTCAACTTGTCATAACTTTCCACTTCTTTCCCTCTTTCATTCCAGCTTTGGCATCAGCTGTCATTTAACATCATTCAGGTAATGGAATCGGTTTATCTTTACATAAAAGTATTTGCCAAATTCCACATTCAATACCGTTGCTCGGTCACTGGCATTGCCTTCTTCTAACTTGCAACAGCTACAACAATACATATGTCTCCCTCTCCCTCTCTCTCTCTCTCTCTCTCTCTCTCTCTATCTATCTATTGTTGCGTATATCTTCTGTCCGACTGTCATTCATTCTGTCTGATCCGCTTCGTCCATTTGATAATGCAGTGCGCACAATAATTCCCATAAATATTTCGCTTTTGGATTATGTAAACCTCTTTTTGGCCGCTTTGCTCATTCCTACACATTGCCATAGTATACAAATGTTGTTGTTGTTGTTTTCTACGCTGTGGAATTCGAAGCACTCCCAAAACACCAGCAACGAGCGACAACAACAACTGTCGCCAGTGGCAACGTTTCAATTTGCACCACCTTCTGCTCACTGCTGCCTGCTGGCTTCTTCTTCTTCTCGCTGGTGGGTGATAGACACTGCGCCGCAGCAATTTGGCAAATGGTTAGCAACGCATTTGCACCGCCTCCACACCACCTCCGCATTACTTGTGGCACATGCATTCAATTTGCCAGCTTAATTGAGTTTTGGCCTTTTTTTTATTATTGAAATACTTGCCACATTATACGGCAAATAAAAATAACAAAGCCAGCAAAAATGCTGAGTGACCTCAAAGCTAATTCATTTGATTCAATTCATATCATTTGATATATTTTATTATTTGATGTTTTTTGTTTTTGGGCTTTTGTTTTTGAATTTGATTTTGGCACAACGCTTTCTTCTGCAGCTGCTGTAAGATGGTTTGAAGAAGTCGAGGCCGATCGCATTTATAGAGCGTAATGAACAACGACTCTTTGGTATGCCGTTAAAAGACAGCTTCATACACTCAAATCTAAATAGTTTCCATTACAGAGTCAAAATTCGAAGCGACTCTCTAAGTCGGAGCACCAGAAACTAGCGACTGAGGCAAGGTTATTGCTTACAACACCTAAACACTATAGCTATAGACGATCAAAAGCCATGACACTAAAAATAAAAACAATATTATTATGTTAATTTAATGCTTTCAGAATAATTAACTACCAATTCGTGTATCAACACGAGTATTTTTGCACAATATCACTTATGATTTTAGACATTTTTAAGCATAAAGGATGTTTTGCAATCTTGTCACTTACTTTGATAAAACTAAACTGAAAATTAGACACACATTCCAAATATATACTGAGCTACATTTTAGGATATTGGCTAAAAGCAAATTGTCTGTTGGTTATAGCTTATAGCCAGAGGCTTGACTGAGACAGAGACTGGGGCACAAACCACAGGGTCTGCGATTGTTTAAAACTTGGCTTTAAGCGTCATTGTTTAATCACACACCCCCTCCCCCCGCCACCGATCGCCGATTACCAATCACCAGAGCCGACGCTGGCCACAGTAAAGAAATGCCAAAACAAAAAAATAGCTACACTGATCCAACGAGCGTGCGACGTGCGGCGTCGTCGATCAGACATTTGCCGTTGTCAGCTGAACTGTGCCTCAAACTGCGGCTGCGTAACGGATCATTTTAATTTGAACTGCGCCGCAGCACACTTGACGCACAGCTTTGGCCGAGCTCCAAGCTCAAATTGTGTACACTTAAAAAAAAAGTCGAGTTCAACCGGAATCCCAAAGTTTCTGTACAATTTGTTTTTAAATATTCATAATTTTGTGTAAATTCGTCCTGATTTGAATATCTACCAAAAAGCCTATATTTCACAATTTGAGGACTATGTAATGAAGTAATCAGGAACTTGACTTTCCATTTATCCAAACATGTCTTAGGAACATAAGATGAGAACAATCTTCCTGCACTCATCCGGAAACAGTCTTAGATTTGGTGGGCTTAAATAAGACATTTATTCGCGGGTCAATGGCTTGCGATCGTGACTGGATTGGACTACAACATTTACCCCTTTCTTTTTCAAGTGTAGACGCCTTGGCCAAACCCATCGCATGACAGCCAGAATAGCCCCGAGGCAGCTCACTTGCACGCTGGGGCGACACGTTGACAACTGGCATCGATTTATGCGAAAGATTTTCCATGCGATTTTCAACCCCATCGACCCCCCCTCCTTCACCGGCCCGTACCACTGCAATATGCAGCTGCGCGTGCCTGCCATACGAATAAAAGGCACAAAGCGAATCCGTTTTGGCCAAATTCTCTCTCCATTTGCCAGTCAGCAAATCGATAGCCAATTGAAACCGAAACGGTAAACATCGCCCGCAGAAATGACTGGCGATCGATAAGCCAAGCGTTGAAGCCACAGTCAAAGCCAAAGTCGCTGGCTGTGCCGTTGTCAAGGCTCATCCATCAGCATTTGTTTAGGCCGTGATATAAAGCCAATATACTCACATCGGCCACTGGCAAATGGCAATTGGCCAAAGCCGAAGCGTCGCCCCATCTCTCATGGCTTGCCACAAATGCTAAATGCAATATAGTTTTAAGAATTCTCGAGCATAGCACAGATGAGCAATCATCCACTCAGCTCTGCCTGACTAGCTGGGTCAAACAACTGCTGCTGGGGACTACAGATGCATCGGTGTCTCTTATCGAATGTTAAACTAGATCATTGGTTACTCAAAATACCATCGAATTCACAACTTCTTTGTCAATCACTTAAGGATATTGATCAAAGACAGAGAGGTAGGCAGGGAGAGTTAAGGCTTGTTAAGAATTTAAAAACTTATAGAAATGTGCAGACATCAAATAACTGTAACATGAACTACAGATTCAACATCTTTAGTAAAATTCTTCTTAATAGTATTCAAGAGATGCTTATACATATATATTTGAAAACATTTTAAGTGCAATGCTTAAGGATGTTTCCCAAAAAAAAGAATCATAAGAACTGATAACCTCACCAATTAGCTGATTACTAGCTGGACAAATATTACGATTTATACAAATTTTTCTCAGATTTGATAAGCCATTTTCATCTTCACAAATTGCTATTATTTATTTTTTTTTACACCACTTGCTTTCTTTTACTCTTTTTCAGAATTATGTGTTGCCAATGAACTCCTTGGCTTCAGATTTAGTTATATATACGTGATATATCACGTATGATTATATTCTTTTCGTTTCACGCTTTATTACATTTGAATAAGATTGTTAGCTTCATAAATCGGGTTAGTTCAGCCATTTTTACCAATAGTTTATATATCAAAAATCACATCAAAGAAACCTGTGAAAAATTCGATTGGGATCGTTAGCGTTTAGTTTTATGGTATATTTATGCATGAGATGAGATGGGTGGGGTGTGGTGTGGTGTGGTGGAATATATGTTTATGGCATATGCGATAAGAAACTTTCGCATTTTTGGGATTTTTCAATACTCAACAACTGAATCATTTGTTTGTTGTTGTTGTTGTTGTGTTGTTTGGATGTTGTGGCTCAATAAAGTTTATGACTTAGCATCGGAGTTGCCGATAACTCGCTGACAGGGCGGCCCACCTCAAATGGGGGCGTGGCAGTTGAGCTGGTTGACTGTTGATTGAATCATCGCTTAGCAAGGCGGCGTCCATTTCACTTTCGTTTCTTCTTCTCCTTCTTCGTCATCGTTGTTGCTGATGTTGTTGTCGCTGTTCAATTTCTTTTCATGGGCAGCCGCATTGGGCTTCAGTTGCCATGCCCCATCGTTTCACTTTCTTTTGACTCATCCTCCTCGAGATGTCGCCGCCGCTGCTTCTTCTTTATGGGCTGATTTACGTGGGTGACGATTGCAACATCGCTGGCAGCAGATAGACTCTCAGCGAGAGAGAGAGAGAGTGCGAGTGCGAGTGAAAGAAAGAGAGTGATAGAGAGCCCCATTGTAAGACAATGCCAATGCTCTGTGCAGGCCTTCTTGTCTTTGTGTTCGATTTCGTCATCTGGCAGTTGTGGCTTCACTCCCCTTCTCCCGTGGCACCACTTCAACCCCGCTTAGCACTCATCACACACACACAATTAATGTGCATTATTGTCGCCTTAGCCGACTAGAGAAAAAAAGCTAAACTAAAGTTGAGAAATGAAAAGGAAGAGTAAGACAAAAAATGCGTATGTGTTTTTTGTAATTGTTACAGTAGAAATTGTTAAGCAAATATTTGGCCTGTTCGAAAAGCATAAAGAAATGAAAGGAAAAATACAACAACAAATGCAACAGCGACAAAACAAAACAAAACCTGTCGAGAAATTGAGAAAAATGTTTTCGGACTGCTGTGTGTATTTGCACAGTTGTTATTGTTGTTGTTGTTGTAGTCATAGTTATTGTTGCTGGGCAATGTTTTCGTTTTCATTTTGGCCCGAGTTCGCATTGCGAGCGCATGACTCAAAAACCAAAGCCAAAAACAAAAACACACAGCCAAAAGTGATTTTAGGCTACAAAAATCGACCTGCAAATACTCTGTAGCCACCTTCGACGAAAGCTCTTGATTCAAAATAATTTGAAAATTAAACCATAAAGTTAAATGGCCATCATCGACAATTATGTATTTTATAAATTTTCTAACAATTATTAAACTATATACATATAGTAGATTGATATCTGACTTGAATCTGGGCCAAGACATTCTTCCAAAAAAAACGTAAAATTTTCGACTGAAGTATTTTGAAAAAAGAAGGTTTTAGGCTTCAGTTCATTGTACTATTATACTGTTATATTATTCTGGAATTAGGAAGAACCGTTGCTTTCTTTAATTTTGTATTTTTCTTCAGAAATTGTTGCATACCCCGTTTGAGAAATTTCAGGGGCACAGGGTATTGCAGACAATGTTTTGGCTGCCTTCGATGGCCGCAGAAAAACAAAACTTTCTTTCATCCGTGGGCTCAATTCTGGCGACAGTCACGTTCCTTAACTGCCCTGAATTGTTGCAGTGGTTGTTGTTGCTGTTGCTGTCGCTATTGTTGTCGTTGTTGTTGTTGTTGATGTTGTGGCAATTGTAGTTGTTATCGTTGGCCTGTCCAAGTGGTCAAGTGGTCAGGTGAAGGCATTGAGCCAACATTGCCTGTCTGCCTTGGCCACAGAAATCATAATTTGCTAATAAATTTTCATTTTCATGTCGCGTCGTCGTCGACGTTTTTGCTGTTATTATTGTTGTTGTTCACATTTTTGTAAAGTGAAAGTTTCCTCTCCCCTCCCTTTCAGCCGACTCGCTGCATCTACCTGTGCCCTGCGATGTCATACGATGTGACAGGGCGCCGGAAACTTTATTGGACCCAAGCTAAGAGCTACATTTCCACATTTTCCGCTCTATTATCAGCTTCATATGCGAAATCTTCGCGAGCGAATCGTATGACTTAAGAATATAGAAAATAAAACATTCTTTCTTTTTATTACTGCGTCTATCAATATCGTGGTAAGATCAAACTTAACAATAATATTTAAGCTACAGACTAACTATATCGATTTGTGATAGGATATACGCGTGTACGAATATATCCAAAGTCCTTTACTTGCAAAGAATTACTTTTTGGTATTGCTTAAATAACTTTCCAGCTAAGTGCCTGCACCGACAGGGTATACAGCAGTCCATCACCTTTCCTCGCCTTAGGCTACTTATTTCAGCAATATTTATTTGTGGCAGTTATTCTTGCTTTGGCCATTAAGCGAAGCACTTTGTCAGGTGTAATATCAAGCTAAAGATTTCACTCTCGTTTTCCGTTTAGAAAACTTTTAGTTGAAAGACTCGAATTGGACTGGAGTCGAGTGGAAACTAGTTTCTGTGGTCTGCTCTGACAGTTAGTTTCACTTTTATTAAGTAATTTAAACGAACGGCAACCGCAACTGGCACTTGTCAATTGCTCAGATACAAAGATACGCGGATACAAAATGCCGCCAAAGATACAAAAGCAACATCAACAGTAACAATAACAAAAACAACAACAGCAGCAACGAATGAATGAAGCTGATGAGGAAAGCACGCGGCAAATAGCAAATGGCAAATGAAACAATTAAACAACGCCACATTAAAAGAGAAGCAGCTCAAATGCTTCAGCGCGCAGCAGCCACTAAATCGGGGAAGATGAAGAGCACGTGAATAGTGATAAAAAAAAGTGCTACGGGGGCGGGTAGGAAGAGGGGATTTAGTGAGATACATAGATGCATGTGTGTTGATAGTCATAAGAACGTAAATTTCATGGCTGCACATTTGGCACACAGAATGCCACAGCAATAACCCAAGCGAATTCATTCAATCAGGGCACTTAAGAAATGGCTAGAAAGAGAGGGCCACAGAGAGGGGAAGGGTGGAGAGTGTGGGGGAAGAGCGGGGCATGCAGCTTACACAGCCATTAAACGTACGTACGTATAGTGTTGATAAAAATCATACCATAAATTGGACCAATTTCAGGCCACAGTAATTTCTTGTTCGTATGCATCTCTCTCCATCTCTCTCACTCTCTCTCACTCTCTCTCTCTCGCTCTCTCTCGCTCTCTCTCCATCCCACTCGCCTTCTTTTGTCAAGCACTCTCAGCGGCTGCGAACCACATCAAAGTGATTTTTTTTTTATTTTTTGCCGTAACGACTCTCGTTTTCCAGCACTTTCTTCATCATCATTAGAAGCCTCAAATCTTAACTCTTCGATCTGCCATTTTTGGGATTCTAAGCGAAAGTTACTTTTATAGAGACTCTTTGCCATGCCGCCTTCGTGATTTATAGAGCATATTGTAATAATATCTTGTAAAGGAAATTATTTATTTTCACATCATAATTATCTACTTAACCAATCTCAACTCTTCGAAGTGAAGGTTTGGATGTTGGGAGCGATGCCAAAGTTGGCAATTGATACAAAAAAGGTTTAATTTATATCTTTAGCACCTGTATGCTCATCAAATGTTCAATTGATATTTAGCTCAAGTTGCAGCTTCCCATCGATTAACGATCTCTAATCGCTTTTCTTTGTTATCATTACCAAGTTGATGTGTATCCTCCCACAATATGCTTGAGATTCTATGCGAAAGTTGCATTCAGAGTTACCTTTACCTTTCCTAACATTTCTCCATTCTCTTATAATTTATAGAGCATATTGCGTTGGATGACATAAAAAAACTAGTTTTTCTCACGCATTTGTCACGATGTTGATTTTTCCCCCTTTTGGTCTTTCAGTTTCCAGTTGCTGCCACTTGTTCACTTTGTTTTTGTCTCGCTTTTAATGAGCGGGTCATCAAGGCGACATTTGGCCATGTCGTAAATTATATTTACTGCATTTCGCATATAAGCACCAACACATAAACACACACCCAAACACAGAGCCAGTTTTAGCAATTGTCACTTGCACAATGTTTTCAGTTTTCATTTTTGTGTTGGTTTTCATTTTCATATTTCACATGTGTATTTTTGTGGCATTTGCAGCTTTTGTTTAACACTCTTCAATACCCTCGATCCCTTCAAATCGGCCAACTTCACATCTGCATTCAGTTTGTTAGCCCCTAAGCATATACTTATATATGTATACAACAAAATTTAGGTTTTTTCTAAAACATTCATTTTCATTGAACATTTTTCGCAATTTTTTTTAAAGATTTCTTACATTACTTAAAGTAAAAAACATTTCAATTTCAATTCGGTTAACTTATTACTATTCTAAAAATGTTAGCGAGACTTTTCAATATTGTTATAAATATAATGTCGTTTTTATTGAATTTTTTAATAACTATACATACATATATATATATATATATATATATATATATACAACAAAACAGAAGGGTCATAAGTTAATTTTTATAGAGCATGCAGTGAACGTTGCAAGGCAGAGTCTTTGTCCCCTTTTCATCTCCATTTCAGTTTTTATTGATATTCAGATAAGCGTTGCAGTTACTTACTGCAATTGCCACTGGTGTTGCTGCTGTTGCATTGTTGTCGCTCTCTTTGTGCGCTTCCCAGCATTTACAGCCCGAAACGTGGCGTATGCGCAATTGCTGATGGCAATGTACAATGCAAAGGGAGTTGAGGCGGGCAAAACGTTTGGAGGAGAGCGGATCAAGACTGCAGAGATATTTCTGGCGGCGGGATTTTTGGCCAGCTGACCTTGAGGCCCATTTTTAGCGGCAGCTTTCCCGCTAGGCGATGCCATGCGGAAATGTGGCGAGCTGCTCTTGCTGTTGTTGTTGTTGTTGTTGTTGGGCCTCCAGCTGGCTGCATTTACTGCACTGGCTGCACTTTCAGGCCATTCGTCACACGTCTCGATTCGCTGACAACTTGCAATCCTCGTCGCAGCCGCAGCAGCAAAAGATACAACAACAACAGCTCAGCTAATCATAATTTCAGCCAATTTAGCAACAAGCGACAAGTGTTTTCTGTTTTTGTTGTGGTTGTTGTTGTTGTTGTTGATGTTGCTTTTGCTGTGCAGTGACTTTCTCCCGACCTCGTTTAGTTCGAAGCGATTCCGATTCCGATTCCTAAAATAAATTATTGACACACAAATTGTTGTCGCTGTTGTTTCTGTTGTTGTTGCTGTCGCTTGACGTGCGTCTATTGACCCGCAACAACAGCAGCAGCCCCAAAAAAGCAGCTTTTAGAAACTCTTTTGCGGCTGTTGTTGTTGTTGTTGTTGTCTTTATTATTATTTTTTTTGGCCAGACCATAATCATAAGGCCCAAGTAGGAAGCAAGCAGCTAAGCAGCTTGAAGACTCCAACATTTATTTGCATATATTTCTCTAAATATACCCTCTAACCATACAACTGAGTAAATAAACAATAAAGTTGCTTGTTTCAACATTGTAAGCCCAACTCTGGAAAATTACCGAACCTTGAAAGTGCATATCATTATCTTTTCCGATTTTAAGTACCTGTTTTTTTTTACATTATATCAACAGAATATCCCCTATTATTCCAATCGTTCTTGCACAGCTTTAACGCAGGTTATCTCTTAGTCGTGCATACCCAACTGGCGCATAGTGACTTCTTTGGATTTCTTAGACATATATTTTCAGCCAAACGCTGAACGCAGTTGGATGGGACAGAGACAGGGGCAGGGGTTGGCATGGCTCACTGGGCAATGCGTGGAATGCGTTAATTGCCTAGGCAGTTCGGCCAGAAACCAAACCAAAACACACATACACAATATAAACAACAAAGAAACAAAACAGTTAGGTCTCATAAGCTTCGAGCCAAGTCCGATTTCATCAAGTGTTGGCAGCCCAATAATTCACCTGAGCCCAAGTAAGCAGCCAGTTAAGAGCCTAACGAACCATAAATTCTAACTAGGCAACAACAACAACCACAACACAATCTTGAATTGGCATCGAAAGTGCCCAAACACACACACACACACACACAAATATTGTGCGAAAAATTTCTAAATGAAAACATATATTTTCAATCCTCCCAATTCAATTAACAAAATGAAAGTTGTGCATTGCGCGAGTTTCGGCATCAAGCGGTCAATAATCACGTAGCGTACATCAATAAAATTGTTAAATTGGCAAAACGAGGCATACACAAGGGTTAAGCGGCAGCTTGGTTTGCTTCTTTTTTTGTTTTTGTTTTTTTTTTGGGCGTGGCGCTCGTGCTTGGCATAATCAATAGCCAAAGTGCTGTCTTCGTCTTCTTCTTCTATTGCTGGGTGCGTCGCCGTCAACAAAAAAAAAATGAAATGAAATACAAAAAAGACTGAGGCAACGAACTTGAGCAGAACTTTTGCATTTGGCGCTGCGATTGCTCTGTCGATGGCTTTCTGGTCAGAGCTCTCGATGATTAGGGCCAAAGCCAAAGCCAAATGATGCGAGAGACGCAGCGCTAATGCCACAAATTGTTGCAATCACCTCGATCGAGTTAAGTCCAGCACATTTCACAAGCACTTTGACAAGTCAAGTGGAAACGTGAGTGGGCTAAAAACCAATTACACTACCGCAAACCCTATCGTTACCGCCAAATGTTACTGATAACTAATTGAGAGAATATATAAAATAATAATTTAAATTAAAATATAACTAAATACAATTTAACAAGTTAACCCGGGAAAGTAGAAAGTTGCTCAAAAAATATTCATATCATTATCGATAATAGTGTCCCCATTGAAATATATAGAAATCAAAAATCCATTAAATTAGCTGCAATCTGATAAGTTAAGTCGAGAAAACGAATCGACTTCTTGTAAAACGGCTTACTAATAAGCAGCATTATATAACAAATGAGTGAATGTTCTTTTTTGCATGCAAGAATTGAGCACTATTCAGATTCATATATAGCATATTATCATATATGAATCTCGCAAATATTACTAACAATGTTTTGGCAGAGGGCAATCACAATTCGTTGTCTAAAATGTGATTTATGTTGTTATTAGTTTGGTATGTGGCTTAATGCGTGGAGGAAAAACAAAAGAAAACAAAACTGAAAGAAAAATATAAAAAAAATGTCATCTTTTTTATTATGGTTGTTGTTAGAAATGAAATGAGTTGCTGTTACAGTTGTTTGCTCCATTATTAAGTATGACACAACCACCAACAACAGCAAACAACAGTGACAAGAACAACTACAAAATCCAAGTCAATCTGTCAGACTCCAACGCAGCTGGAGTTGAAGAGGCAGACTTTAACAGCTGTCCAGCCAGCCAGCAGGCTAGCCGGCCTCTTTTGGTGGTGATGGTGGCTCTGGGCCACTCTACTACTTAGCTGCCCTGCGTGCACCACTCGATGGCTTTTGTTTTTGCTCTTAGTATTTTTTTGTATGATATTTTTGCAATGTTTTGTTTATTGTTGTCGGTGGCACACACACAATTGTTGCCGCTGCTGTTGTTGTCGTTGCTTTTATGTAACATTTGTTGAATTCTGCGCTGGGGCAGGCATTTCACTTGGGTGGCTGCAGTCGTCCATTACGAGCAGTGTCCAAAAATGAAATGATTGCAAATACTTGGCCAACAACAACAACAACAAGGGAGACAGGCAGGTAGGCTCAAGTGGCAAGTGGCTGCAGTCAGTGGTTTTTGTTGTTGCTGTGCCTCTTTAGGGTTTAAAAGCAAGAGAAAATTGTTACTTTCATTTCATTTCACAACACTCTTTTTGCACTAGCTGTCTGTGTTGCACAGGGTGGTAATCAGTGTTTCAAATGGAATCCGACTAGCAGTTGGGCCAAGTGCAATCACTTTTTGTTTTAGCCCCACTTATTCATATTGTATAAGTAATATACACACCACTTAGCAACTGGGAAGCCGAGGCTTAAATTTGGAATTTTGCATTTTAGTTTGAATTTGGCAATTCCACCGTAGCCCGACTCTTGCCACACAATGTGGGCGCACAGTGGTCCAAAAGACATTCACAAACACACACACACACAACACACACGCACTTCTCTTTTGCTCTTTGCACATTGTTTTGAGTACACATGCTCTCAAACTCATTATCCCGCTTTGAGCCACTAATTTGCCACTTACGAATCTTTAAATTTGTTACCTTAAGTCTTTGAGTTCCGCCCTGGCGTTTTCAACACTATTTAACTTTGAATTTCACTATTTATATTTTTAAGCCATAAGTCGTTGTTTTCAAAATAGTTAGAATTAATTATACCCCTGCAAATGATATTCCCATTTTGTTTACAAATATATCCGGACCAATCTCCCTTGCTAGAGTCTTAATATGCTTCCAACATTTTTACAAAAATTCATCAAGATCGGAATATTTTATCATATAGTTTTCATACCTACCATTTTTTTTTTGTCCTTTAAAAGTTTAGATGTCTGCAAAAGAAACATTACAATTCTGTCTGTTTTTGACAGAAGAATCGCATTGAGCTACTTTCGTTAATTATATAATCGTTTTATAGACAGCAAAGATGCAAGGATTCTCTTCGTCAGTTTTCTTCCTCTTGATCGAGTAGCCGACTTTCAAAGATTTTATTGTATTTTATTTGGCACATACTGGAAGAGCTGCTCAATGGTGAAGTGGTGCCAAAGATAACTTGATTAGTGTTATTTCTTTATACTATTTTGAATGTATTTTTAAACTTATTTTAGATACGTGTATTTGCATAGATACAACTTAAGTCTATTCTAGTTTAAATAGCTGAATAAGCACTTCTTGACTTACATATAGCTCTCCTCCTTATTTACAAATTGCTCAGTTCCCCGTAAAACTGGAACAGATTGCAGACCCATTTTCCTTGAATTTGGCTCGTGGCAATGGAGCATGGACAGGGTTAGGGGCAGGGGCAGCGGCAGGCAGAGCTGCAGGGCAGCTGCTGCACATGCAGTCAGTTCAAGATAAAGAAAAATAAGAATCAGAGGCAGAAGCAGAAGCAGGGAAACTGTGTCTGGGAGCAACTCCAATGGGAGTTGGGAGTTGGTAGCTGTTAGGCAGCGACTCAGAACATTAATCTTGAGACTTTGCTGGAAATTAAAAATAATAAAGCACTAAATAGAAAATGAAGCGAACAACAGGGAACGGGAACGGGAACGGGAATGTGGACTGACTGGCCGGCTCTGTGGAACTGGAACTGCCAGTGGGTCTCTGGAGTTGCGACTGGACTGGTAAATGAATGGGATGGGTAGCGGCCTGAAAGCGAGGCAAACACTTAATTGAGCATCGTGAACGCAAATGCAGCAATTCGTTGTGCTTGGCCGGCTGCGGCAAATAGCCGAAGAGAAGCGGCGTGGTTGGTCGGCGGAGAGGGGATTAGTTAGTTTGGCTTAGTCTAAAATTCTTTTGCTTGAAAGATGTTGCGTGCGCTCCAGTCGATTTCCTGGCTTAGCTCAACTCGGTGGGCGTCAGTGGCTGTGCACGTGCCAATGCATCCGCCGACCACCGACCACCGACTCGCCACTCGACCACTGACCACCGATCACCGAGCGTAACAATTGGGCGGTGGCACCACAATCCAGCACCAGCTCTAGGGTCCAGCACCAGCACCAGCAGCAGCCACAGTAAGTGCCGCCTCTTCGGAGGCCCCGTGCCAAAAGCTATTTCCTCATTGTCTAATTAAATGTTTCTGCAGTCGTAGGCACACACAATTTGATTAGTTAACTGTTAACTGCGCACTTGCCGAGCTTAACCTCAAAGAGTGAACGCCTGCTGACAGGTGGCGCCACAAGTCCAATGCAGCGAGCTGGGGCAACATGAAAAGAATTAGCGTTTTATTCGAAGTCAATATTGTTAACGTAATTCTTAGATGCAGTCAATAAAGTTTTAGAAAACTGTAATAAATTTAAAGTAACAGCTTTGACAAAGAATTTAACTAAAATTTGTATATAAAAAATGAATCTTTCTTCTTAATGTTAAGTTTACTTCAAATAGTTGAATACGCAAGAATTGGCATTATAGATCTTTGACTAGATAAATGTTGCTTCGCACAATTCACTGGAATTTGGTAGAGTCTTATTAACCTTACTGAGTTAATCGAACGAGGCTAGGAATTACTGGAAGCGACGTTTTTTTTTAATATATAACCTTTAAATCTGAAATGGAGCAGCAGTTGCACCCAATTCTATTGGCAGCTGGACAACTTGATGAGTAACTGCTGGCTAAACAGCAATTTTGCAATCAACGTTGTTGATGCTGCTGCTGCTGCTACTGCTGATGCTGTTATTGTGGCTGTTGTCATCACTTGCGGCAACAATTTCATTGTTTTTGTCGCTGCAGCAGCAGTTTAAAGTGGGTTAAAAGCACAAACAACACTCGCAAATGTGATGACAATTCGCCAAAGCAATGCTCTAAAGAAAGAAGCGACTAAGCCACATCCAGCAAAAGCAACAACAACATTGGCAACAAAGTCATTAACTTGACTCAAATGACTGTAACCAAATGATCATTCGAGATGATGACAATGATCATCATGCCTGCTGTTGTTAGAACAAATCCAGAACAGAACTAACACAGCCCATAAGAAAAACAAGATTTGCACAATAACTCAATCAACTGACAGATGATCTCCATGTGGAATTATTTAGAGCTTGGCAAATGGAACAGGTAGGGTATTGGAAAGGGAATCTAATGTCTTATGTGCCGACATGCATACACACAAAGTTAGAGCATTGATTTTTAAGGTTAGAACTTACAAATTAATTTCGAGCGAATATCAAATTATACAATATACAGTGCTAGATTTGAACTTATAGTTTTGTAACGCTTGCAAGTCTACAAGTTGAATAATTCCAAAAATACATAATAAAATATCAAAACAAAAAAATGTAATTAAAACTAATTTAAAAGTAACTCGATGTTGTTTTTTGAATTCCCTAGATTGGCAACATGACCAACTCGATTTGAGTACTCGCTTTGGAGCGTTTTAGCCTTAATAGGCACGCGGTCAAAAAGAACAACAACAACAACAAAGTAGTAGCCAAATTATTGTTGTATGGCTTGCCTGACATTCAGCATTCAACTCAACTTGTCGGCGGGATGGTCTAGACTGAAGACTCTAGACCCGAGTCTAGCAGAGTTGCTTCTGCTGCCCATTTTTGGGTAATGCGAATCACAGATGTCTCCGCCGCTGATTTTGTTAGCATATTCTTTTGGGTGCATTTTTTGCATTTTGCCCCACATGTGTCACACAAATTGTGCGTTGGCCAAAGTAAGCCAAAAAAAAATAAAAAATTGTGGCTGTGACTGTTGCACTCGGTGGCTGCCTCAACTGCTCCAATTTGCTGACCATTTGGCATACTTAAAGCTGAGCTGAGTTACGCTGTTGTTGTTGATATTGTTTTTGTGCTGTGGCATGCAAATGCTTGTGCAACGGCATCGTTCGCTTTGTGGCAATGAATGTCCAAGCGGCAAGTCCAAGTTGCCACAAAGAATTATTTGTGCTGTGGCTGCAATTTGGTGCAAGCAGCACAGTTGCCACAGTTGCATAACCTGTATTAGTTGTTATTACCGTTTTGTAGCATCCACACACACACACAGCCAGCCAGCAAGCAGCGATCGAGTGCCAACCAACTTTCTTGCCAAACCAAATCGAAGCGGCCAACGGATTTGCCATTGATCAATAGACCAAACGCATCGAAAGCCCTAAGCTCCAGCTGCAGCTCCAGCTTCACCTCCAGAGAGCTTTGGCACTTGTCGAAAGCGCAGCAAGTGACAGCAGCAGCAGCAGCAGCAACAGCGGCAGCAGCAGCAGTGTAAGCAGCAGCAGCATAACGCATGCAGTCGCTGCCAGCGTTGACGTTACGACTTAAGGCTTACAGCTTACAAGACGCACAACGCGTCGGCGCAAACTTTCAGTTGCTTTCGAGCTGCACAAGACGACGGTTGGTTTGCTTTGTAATCCATACACAAGCACACACATACACAGCGGCCACAGCTGCCGCAGAGAGAGCGCAAGGAGAGAACGTGAGAGAGAACGTGCGCGACTGCAAATCGAGTACGTGGAAAGTGAAAGAAAACGTCTCCTGAGCTTCGGGTTTATTTTTCTGTTTTTTTTGCGTCGTCGGTCCGTTAAGTCGTGTTTTGTGAGAGTCGCGACGTCGCTTTAAGCTCGACTTAGCGCGCAGAAACGAATTCAGTTGCCGTGCTGAACGCAAAGCGAACGGAACTGTGCGCATCGTGGCGCGTTTAACGATTACTTTTGTTTTTGTTTTCCATTATTTTTCGAACTCTGCTCAACACTTAACGTCTAGCGGTCGTAACTGGCCTAACGGTACGCGTCTAGTGCTCGAGAAATTGCGCGCATCTATTGTCTGCTTCTAGCGTATTCTATTCTTAATTTTTTTTTATTATTTTTTTTTTTGTGGCTTGTGTGTGTGTGCAAAGGATAAACAAGTTGCTGTCTCGACTGACACACTTTCAGGCGCACCTGTTGCAAATCTCGAAAATATTTGTACTGATTTTTGGATTTTGATTCGATTTTTTGCAGTTATTGTTATTGTTATTTTTGGCGCATGTTAAAAACTGGCCACACTAAATGAAAAACAGTCATAACTTTTGCTCATTCAAAATCGTGTAAATAAACTCAAAGGAAAACAAACAACACAAATATAAAGAAAGGCAAAGAAAAAGCTGGCAAAAATTGTAGTGTGACAACAAATTGTAAATTCTTAGAAAAAATAACAACCAAAAAGAAAAATAAAATAAAAATAATAATTAACAAATAAGAGGAGACAAGTTGAAAAATCTACAAACGCAACGAAGTGAGCGACAAAATGCAACGCACGCAGTCGCCGCTGCTGCGGCTGAAACTGCTGCCGCTGCTGCTGCTGCTGTTGGTGGCATCGTCACAGTCACAGACTCAGACGCAGGCGCAGAATATAGGTGAGTGTGTCAAGCGAAAGACGAAAACACGAAAAGATGACGAGAAGATGAGAAGACGTTAAGTCCAAAACAGAAAAGCAAACAAATTTTCTCTCGGTTCTGCTGCTGCTACTGCCCTTGCTTAATTTTTATTCATCACCCATTTTTCAGTTTATTTATATAATATATGTTTTTTTTGGTTGGGGTATGGGGTGGAGGGCGCACCTTTAAATTTTTTGCATACACTTTTGTCGCTGGCTTTTAATTTCCGGTTCTCTTTTGAAACAAAGCGACTGCGAGGCTTGTGCACTTTTTCCCACGTTCATACGGCAGCAAAAACAACAACAACTACAAAAAATCAGCTAAAGTCCAGCTTCAAGTCAAGTGCCGGCAACAGCTTGCTGTTGTTGTTGTTGTTGCTGTCGTTGTAGCTGTGGTTCGCTCACTCGCTTTAAATCGGTCAGCTTTTGTGCTCGTTAATTGTTTCGTGGGATACGCGCGACAAATGGAAACGAAGAAACTGACCAAAGACACGACTCATATGCATATTGCAAGTACAGTAAGCACTCGTTTGTTACTCTACTGCTGTTATTCTATTTACATTTCCTTAGAATATTTCGTTGTCTTCCTTCCTTAAATGTTCAGGTGTATTTATTCTAAAATAGTATATCAAATTGGAAATTGGAATTTTCTCATAACTTATCTGGATCTGTATCAGAAATTTAATCTCAAAGTTACAATTCCAACATCGAATCAATATCATATAGTGTATTTATGCGTCTTCTGATCACCAGATCACACAGCTATACAAATCTTAATTTTCTTAGTTCAAAACTACCCTCCGGTTTGTGTGCATCGAAACTTATTTTTCAATAATCTCTTATCTTAAAAGATTCTTCTTATATTATTCATATTTCTTAAACTTCAATTATATTATTTCATTTTCTTAAATTCACCCCAAATTGTTCACATTAACGGGCGTGCACTGTGCTTGGGTCGGGTTCAGTTGGTGGGCGTGTCTGCCAGTGTTGACCGCAGGAAACGGATGTTTGTTTGGGTCAGCAAGCAGATAGAGCTGCAGCAACAACAACAAATAAAGTGAATGCCAAATGTGTCACATGAAACAAAAGACTTAGGCAACAAACTTGCTGCTGACGCCGATGCTGTTACTTTTGCTGCTGCTGCTGCTGTTGTTGCCGCTGCTGCACGTGGCAGCGTCACCTGTTTTGGAAGAGGCAAGCAAGCACAACCTGTTGTGCCGTTCTTGTCTCCAATTACCAAACCGTGTTTGCTGCACGTGGCAACAGATTGAGTTACAGTTATGCACAAGCAGGTGTCTCACCATGGGGGGAGGGGAGGTGTATTGCCAACAATGATACCTTGAACTTGAGAATAGAAGAGAACAGCTTAAAAAAAACCAGCCACTTTTATTGTTACTAGAAAAGTTCTTTGTATTGTTTTGGCCAGTTACGACTCCATTAAAAGAGGCTCAATAACTTAAGAGCATGTAAACGGAATATCCAAGATGAGAATAATGGAATACCGCCCATCAATCTTCAATCTGTTGTCTCGATACGCTCTTATCACTGAAAAATGATAAAGTCATTCTTGCAAACCGTTAGAGCTAAGAACCATAAGAAGAAGTTAAGTCCACAAACAAAATAAAACTGTGGGAATCGCGTTGAAAAGAAATTAATTGAAATTACAAATCAAAAACAACAGACGGAAAAACTGAGAAACTAACGAAAAATGTTGTTAAGAGCAAAAGAAAAGGGCGATAATAATAACAATAGCAGCAACAAGAAATTGTCTAAGAAATTAAAATAAAATTTACGAGCAGCTAAAAATTTCACAAACAAAAAAGTGTTGCCAGTTTTTTCAACTTTTTGCCTCGACCAAATGGGAAAGTTTTTTTTAATATATATACATATTTATATATATATATATATATATATATATATATTTATTTGTCTACACAATTGTATTTTCATAGTGTTGACAATAAGAAAAGTAAAAGTGCAATGTAAACAGCCCGACACAGATGGACAGAGGGAAGGGTGGGAAGGAGAAGGCAACAAACAACGCTCGCTAAAAATTGCTAGCAACGTGTGGCAAGTCTCTCAGGCACAGCTCACCAGAGGGCATTACTTACGTTGTAATACCCCACCCATATTAGATGATGATGATGACTTGTTACTCATACGTATAGCTTTATCTTATGTTTTATGTATATATAATGACCGCTGACTAGCTGGTTGAGGGCACTGTAAGTCATGATATACCTGTATGATATGTATGAGATGGTATACCACACATCGTCATTATCGTTATAATAATGATCATCGCATCAAGCTAATGACTCTCATTGCATTGCGGAAGCTCAGCGTTTAATTGCAATGCGAAAAAAAATCAAGCATAACTATTCGCAAGATGCTCACATCTAACAGATACAACAGATACATAACTCACAAGGCTGTTGTTGTCGATGGCTCGACTCGGCTCATTTGTGCAACCACAGTGCGCCACACAATGCAGCATTTTGTTTAAGGCGTGGCACATTGTGCGCGCATGCGTGCAAAATCAGCGCTTTTTTTTTTTGTCTTAGCTTTAGTGTTTTCGTTTCTGCGGTTTGGACAAATCCCGAAACGAGGCGGTGGCTGTTTGTCTGCCTGTCTGCCCTTACATAATAGATAAACAAACTGGCACAACAAGGAAGTTGTGTCCACAGTTGAGGAAGCCAGACAGCCAGAAAGCTAGTCAGCTCGTTGTGGGGCTGTGGGCGTCTATAACGCACTTTAGCGGACAGCAATAGCAGCAGGGGACTTTTACTTGTGACAACAACCTCAAAACTGTGATTAAGTATCCTTTCCCCATGGATGCTGTCATCATCACTCAAACGTAGATAGTTTTTTTGCATAACTTTAGTGTCGTGTGTTATGCAATTATCTTCAAGTTTGCAGAATAGTTTGTTAACACTCAGTATCAGATTAGTTTTTCACCGAAAAAGAATATCTTAAGCCTTTCAAAAGTTAGTATTAGTGAGGAAACATTGTCTTCCGACATCCAACAAAAATATTGCATTTCCATTTTAATTTTATTGCCCTAACTCTTACTCTGGCTGAGTTTAATTGACACTTAATTTGCTGGAAATCGGCTACGCTTATTAAAAAAGTGACCACACACTAAAATTTCAATGAAAACAAAAATGGCTTGCAGCTTAAAGTTGATCTGTTCAAAACATATTTACATACCAAATTTCATAGCCTCAAGTCTTAGAGTCTCGGCGTTCCAAGTGCACTTTTCACAACAATTTAATGATTTTGTTTTTGTCGTTGCGACAATCATAGCGATAAGCTCAGACTTTAATGCTTTTGATTTGTGTTTTCTTTGATAATGATCGCCAGTTAGGAGTGTGACAATTTTCGGGCCAAAAGTCACAGTATAGGCCAAAACTTTGGGCAATTGTCGCGCACTTGTGTCACAAAACTACAAACGAAATAATGCCCCTCAATATGTTTGGCCTCACAACTTTGCGCAACTTTTCGAGCTCATTTTATTTTATTTTGTTTTTTTTTTGTTGGATTTCGAATAAATTTTAGGTGCAATCTTTAACAAGTGATGCCGCCTTGACACGTAGCAATGTGTGTGTGAGGGGGAGTGGATAATGAGGCAAGTGTGGAATGGAAATGGAAGTGAGACACTAAATAACTGAGCAACTTGCGCAAGCTGACAAATGGCCTTGCCAGACACTCCACAGAAAGTCAATTATTTAGCTGACACTTTGTGTTGGCGTTCAAGTCAAAGATTAACACATCGTCAGAAGAAGAAGAGACATAAGGGAGATATTGAGATACGGGCATATAAATAGCTTAGATAAACTTAGAGATTACGACATGCGATGGAGTAGATTATTAAAACAAGCTTGAAACAGAAAGCTTGAAATTCAGCTTTAAATTCAAAATATTTCAAATCATTCAGAAACTAAATGTAACGAAAGATCAGCGCTTTGACATGAAGAAAAAATGCAAGCCCTATAAAATTCGGTCATTCAAAGTAGAAGTTTAGTTCATGGGGAAGATTAATGATCAAAGATCTTAGATCAACTAAAACTATTTCTCAAGCAAAGCGCAACACGATAAAGACTGCAACACTTGCATTGAGCTGAAATATCCAAAGAGCAAGCACAATCAGTCCGTTAACCCAAAAAAAAAACAAAGAAATCTTTTATATATGATCAAATAAATGAAAATTCGAGTCACTTACACAAAAGGTTGTATTGAGGTGGCCGTTCGAGAGACCAGCAACGATTAATCAATATTTTGAAATGAAGCCGATGAAATTAAAATGCGTTTCAAGCTGATAATATGTGTGAAAAGGAAAAGATTTAATGAAAATAAGAGATTATAGCTAATTAATCGCTTAAGCGCAGATCTTTTAAGCAGTTAATAATGATAATAATACTTCACAATGTATATTATATACAAGCCTTATACTAGGCATATCTCAACTTTCCAACAGCAAAGATGACCCAATGCTTTTGCGATTTTTGTATATGTAAGATTTGAGTATTCATTCCATGTTTCCATTTCCATTGAAATCATCATCAGTTTAAGTTTTCTTTTCGTTATTATAGTATTTTTATATTTTTGTTTTCTGGGTGCAGCTCATTTGTATGGAATTCTCATTATATGAATCGAGTATTAGCTGCAGTTGAATATTTATTATTATTTATGAACAATCAACGCACACACACGATTTTAAAACCTTTTAAGTGTGTGTGTGTGTGTGTGTAACTTTCGCGTTCGTTGCCTAAGTCTTTCATTTGGTGCTGCCAGCTGTGCGAAGAAACTGTAATGTGTGTCACAGTGAAATGCGCGGAAAGTGAAACTAACGTCCAATAAATAAATGAAATTGTTTGCTATTAGTAGCGCATTTAAATGACAACAACACCAGCAGCAACAACAACAGCAGCAGCAAGTGCTGCCACCATGAAAGCTGAAAGGCAAAAAGGTGTAGCTAATGGTTGGACGACAGAATCTATGTGCTTTTTAATTTAATTAATTGTAATGAATGTGCGACGCGTTGCTATTGCTATTGCTCTAGCTTTTGCTGTAGCTGTTGTTGTTGTTGTTGTTGCCGCTTGCCACTTGTTGTTGCCATTTTGAAATTGGCTGGCAACAATTGGCTCGCTGTTTGGCATCTGATTCATGACTCGTTTTGCAGCCATCAATGCCACGAGGCGAACACCATCGAAATTGTTATAAATAATTGCCTTTTGTTAATAACTTTAAACGTTGCTTGTGCGTGTGTTTGAATGTGCGCTTGTGTGTGTGCTTCTGTGTGTGCATGTGTGTGTGACTCTTTGCTTGTGTGTGTGCGTTTCGTCACTGGCCCACTAAAAAAGCTGTTGCAATTGCCATCAAATTAATGCCATAAAATTGACTGCCAAATGCGCTTTAGTTGGAGCTGGGGCTGAAAGCTGCAGCATTGCTGATGGCAGCCCTCTCGATATATATCGATTTTATTTATATTATATCTCAATATTTGCTTAGGTTAAAGCAAAACTTTTTATTTGAGTAGATGTTTTTTGTATATAAAGTACATTAATATATTAAGGATCGTAACCGTCTATTAAATTTGTTTTTAACTAACTAATCTTTATTTATTATTGTATGCATATATTTTAAGCTATTTGTAACTCATTGTACTTGGCGCTAATCAAATCTGTTAGCTAACTTTCATAAGTATGAGCCATGCCTTGTAAAATAAAAGTACAGACTTATAAAAAGTGTGAGGTTAGTTGAGTCTTAAGCCTATTTACGTTAAGGTACAGAATGGTTCAGAAAAATGTATAATATACATGGTATGTATGTTTAAATTTGATATTAGATATTTATTTACAGCGACTGCAATCAATATCAGGTATCAATAAAATTTTACTTGACGCAGTGTTTTCTATCGTACCAGCTCAGATGTTAAGGTATAGCAACTTTCACAGCAACAGGTTGCAAAAAAAAAATAATAATATAAAAACTATGCGATAGTAAACATTGAGGTATAGCAACGCTTTTGGCAAAGCGCCCACACACACAAACACAGACACACACACAGACAGAGACAGAGAAGAATGTTGGGCAGCACTTGATGTGGGTGAAAGCCAAGCCCATTTGCTGTGCCTACCAAACACACATACAAACACACACACACATAAGCAAAAAGCAGCTGACATATATAGCCATGGCCATAACTTGATAAAGCATGAGCAAACTGATTTTGAACCACTGTGTGGCAACCGTTGCTGCTGCTGCCACTTCTGCATGAACAACCAAGTGTAATAACAATAACAATAACAATTTCCAGAGATTATGGCGCCTGCCTAGGACGTTGCCTTTTTGGCCCGTACCAGCTACACACACATATATATATATTATATTAGTATGAATATAAGTGAGTGCGTGTGTGCTTATATAAATATATATATATATATATTGGTTAGAGCTGCGAGCCCAGCTAATTGCCAACATGGACTTGCACTTGGACTCCGGACTCTAAACTCAGTGCTAGGCAATGCATCATTATCATAACCATTATCATTATCGTAATTATCATCATTAGCATTATTATCAACTGCTATGGCCCAGGTTCAATGGCCGGCAGCTACAGCTAGCTGACTGGCTTATCCGCGGCAATCGGAAGTGTGGATGACGCTGCGCTTAAAATCAATATTGCAGCAGCCACACATGAGCAATTGTTGCTTCTGTTGCTCATGGGGCGTTTATGAGGACCGTTGCTAGTTGTTAGTTAGTAGTTGGTAGTTGCTAGTTATTGCTGTTGTCCACCTGTCCACCGCCCCAACTAAACAAGCTGCATATCAAGTTCCGAGAGTTGTTCATCTGCAGCTGATTCAACTGATTTCATAACGTTGCTGTTGCTGTTGCTGCCGCTGCCGGCGGCAACTGTCTAGCGGTAAAAAGCGAGCAGTTGGAATGCCTTGCGAACAACAAAAGCACTAACAGCAACAAGACTACATTTATTTTATAATCAAAACACGCCAGCAACAACAACATTCACCACGAGAACAGCAACAGCAACAAAAGCAACGACTAAAGTGAAATTTTCATAATAATAAAGAGACGATGCCCACTGACTGCTAAACTCCTTCTAATTTAAACTACAAGTGACTGTTATTGTTGCTGCTGTTGATGTAGTTGCTATTGCCGTTGTTGTTGTTACCGTGCTTTGTGTTATTGTTGTTGTTGGTCTTCATTTGCATAGCGTGCGATGACGCGACGCGTTGACAAAAATGTTATGAACTCTGCTGGGGAGAAAGGCCAATAGCACATTTGATTTATTTGAGTTTCTTAGCTTGTTGCTGTTGCTGTGGCCTGCGTTTGCTGGTCTCTTATGCAAATTGTTAACTTAAGCTAGGCAAGTTCTACCCACAAATAAATAATATTTGTGTATTTTATTGTTGCTTTTGCTGTTGTTCCAAATCGTTTCTAATGTGGGAACAACAGCAACAGCGGCAACTGCCAAACAAATTTTCAGCGGTTCGCCACAAAACCACAAAAATACCATAAAAATAGCTAGAAACAGAAAAAAATCAAGAGTCAACCAAAAAGATGCCAAGCAGCAGCCGCAGCAACAAGTAGAAAATGTTCACAACAAGCAAAAAAAAATATTTTCAGCGTGTGCAACAAATTAGGCACAAACCAAAAATAAATGCAAAAATTATACGGCAGCCGCAGTAGCAACAACAACAGCAAATGATAAATTGTAAGCTAGCAGCAGCAGCAACAATGATGCACACACAGGCACACATATACACCAACAAAATTAGCAGTTGCATTGAGAACACACACACACACACACCATCGCACGAGCCGTGAAGCGAGTTGAGCATGCGCGTTGCTTATACTCGTATATTGCTGCCGTATGTCCGCCCCTCATGTTGCAGCCACCAGCAGCGATTGCAGGTGTTTTCGCAGCTGCTGCTGTCACACACACACACACACACACACCGAGTGCATTTGGGCTCGTCTTGACCCAGTTTTTGTCTACACAGGCAGAGAAGGACGACGACAAGAGCAACTGTTGCTGCTGTGGCTGTTGCTGCTGCTGCTGCCAACACCTTTCTTTCTACGCTTGCACATTGATTTGTTGGCTTGACTTGGAATGCGGTCAACTGCCAGCAACAACAACAACAAGAACAGCAGACAGAATCACTGCAGCAGCAACAGCAGCAGCAATAGCATCGCTTTGGTCAATGTCGTTGCCTGACGATTGCTGCTGCTGTTCCGAGCTGCGAGTTGCGAGTTGCCGTTGCTTGGCCTTGCTTTGCTTTAGTCGGCAATCAAGCGTTCCTTTGGCGGCAAAAGTGCCGCAAAAAACGTATCGAACCTGTTATTGTATATGCCCAGGTCTGCCCACTTTTCCTCTCTCCCTCTCTCTCTGTGTGTCTATCTTTCTCTCTTTCTCTCCTCATTTCTTTTTTCTATGATTTTTGCTGGTTCTACTTTCGAGGGAGACCTTGTCAACAGTTCGGCGCAGGTGAAAGATGTTGCTGCCTCCTGATGCTGTCATTGTCTGTTGTTGTTATAGCTGTGCTTGTTGTTGATTCTAAGTCTTTTTTATGTAACTGTTTAAGCTTGAAAATTTATTGTTACTGTCTTCGTCTGGGACTCCTATGTTGTTGTTGCTGTTGCTCTTGTGCGTACCGTTACATAAATGCCAAGTTAAGAGAAGACAACTAAAGAGACGACTGGCGGGAAGACGAGTCAAGACAAGTCAGCGCATGTTTATTTAATACGCTTAACAGCTTTAGCCGGACAACGACTTATAGACATGCTACAAACAGCTAACTAACAATAACCCCTTCATCCCCCTCCCCCACACCCCCCATCCATAACCCTCTCTTCTATTGGCCCCATCTTTTGTTCTCTCTATTGATGTCTCAATTCTATGAGCAACAACAACAACAGCAACGATGAACTTCAGCGGAAGTACAAATCAAAAGACTTAGGCAACGAACTTGCAACTACTGCCTGATGCTTTTAAGCCAACAACAAGAACACTAACAGCGAAAATTCGCATGCATTGCATAAAATAACCAGTTGCGAAATGGCTTTTAACAAGCTGCCACTAATTTTTGCCCGCCAGGCCAAATGCAGGCACTGCCACAACAAGAACAACAACAGCTACCACAGCAACAGAAACTTCTAACTGGGTCAAACAGCGTCTGCTTTAAGAAGCGGCTTAAATGAAATTCTCAAAAACCGGCCAAGTGAAGCAACGCGCCAATTTATGTAAATCCAAAACCAATCAGCCTCAAACGCCAACAGCGGCAACAACAGCAGCATCGTCATCATTATGATCATTATGACCGCTGATAGACTAACGGTTTAAACCGTTTCTGATTTGACAAACATCACAAAAGAACGAGAGAACAAAGGTCTCCGAAGTGGGGGGAGGTCAACTTTAGAAAATTGTTTCTTATACCCTATAGCCATTAAAATCTGTGTAAAGATAAAGGGTATGCAAGCCAATAGGTTGTCTAAAAAAAAAAAGACAAAAGACAAAAGCAAAAATGCTTTGATTTCTAATTTGCGTATAGTTCTCTTACCAAAAATGTATTTGTTTGACAGTTAAGAATAAATAATCAATGATTATAATAAACAATGAGTGATTTCACATATTGAATGATTTCTAGACACCAATTCGGTGGTGTAGATATTTTTGTAATTATATCGTATATTTAGTACTTCAAATCATGACTCTAGTTTCTGACAATTAAAATGTTCCAATATTTTACACCCATTATTCCCACAATAAAATAAAATCGAGATGATTTTGTTGATTAAATGATTATTGAAATGCACATGTAATGTTTACAGAGCAACTGCTAGTCGAGCAACAGAATCAGTCTTTGCTTTTTGTTCGCTTCTCTTTTATGTGGCGGCACTGAGCGCGCTCAGCACGATATCTTAAAATTAGTTGGCCCATGAATCATTGCGACTTACAAGCGAAGAAAGACCCGTCTGCCACCTCTCCCCGCCAGTCACCTCCGACAGCACCAAGTAAACAGCGCTCTGTGGGCAGCCTCAAAAAAGAAAAATATATAAAACGTAAAAGAAAAGGGAAAACCTTTGTAATGGGCGCATCTTTTGGACATGCTGCGCTTTTCACTCACTGCGGCTGCTGCTGCTGCTGTTGTGTGTTGCTGCTGAACTATCTCAATTGGGTCATCAGCCAAGGCAAATGTTTGCTTTCCTTCGATCGCACTTGCACTTTTCAATTTCGTAATTGAAGCGGCAATTGAAGAAGAAGAGTAGTAGGAAGAGGAAGAAGAAGATGAAGAAAATGAAAAAGAAGAAACTCATCCACAAGCAACAACAGCAGCAACAGTTGCCGAAGCGTGGGCGTTAAGCAATCAGCGCATGACGCGACCTACTGCAACTTGCACAGCTGCTTCTGCCGCTGAATCTGCCTCCGCCTCTGCTTCCACCTCTGCCCTCCCCCCATTCGTACCCTATCTTTTCCGTAAGTACTCCCCTTCTGTCTGAGGTATCTAATTAGCCTGTGTTGTTGTTGAGGGGCTTTCGAGTTCAAGTGCTGCGCCCAAAACGAGCAACCAAATTTCACAGAAAATCTCGGGGACAGTGGCCAAAAACATGCTAATTGCGGAGAGTTGGCAGACAGCATTTCCCCTTCCCCCTTCCCACCATTCAAGCAATTAAGCTGCATTTCACCTCTTATTATTGCTCATACAGTAGTTGTTGTTGCATTTGTTGTGTGCGTTTAAAATGAAATTAAGCAGCATAGGCAAATTGTTGTCTCCATGGAATGCGAACTGTTTCAGACCACTTGCTACAAGTTCCGACTCTTTTGGCTGTACGTAGAAAGCGCCCTGCAACCAGCAATCAGCTTGATTATAAATGGCGGGAGGGGAGGAGCTGGCGAAAGGAGTCGAATCGAGATGCTCCAGCTAAGATTTAATGCAACCCAACTAGTTCCGTAGTTCAGTTCTGACAAATCTCTTTGCTGCGAGAGCTTTTTATGCACTTAAGCTGACGTAACTTTTAATTTTTACTTTAATTAAATGCTTAGAACAGTTTTCTTGTCTAATTCTTCCTAATCGAGATTCTTCGCTGAATTTTCTATTTTGGAATTACTTTCTTAAGTTATGCAATTAATTACATAATGCTCGATAAATAAAATCTCACTCTCGCTCTCTCTCTATTACTTCCAGCATGAATAAGACTTTACAGTTACTCAGGTAGTTAAAGTTGCCAAAATTAAATTGCACACACACACAAGTTCATTGAACTAGTTCCACTATGGAGATTAATTGACTGATCAGCGTCCAATCAATTCACATGCAATTATCATTTCACCTGCGTTCGTAAAAAATAACAGAACGGCAAAAACAACCAAAAATAATACACTCCCCCCTCCCCCCGTCATACCTTGAGGCACGTTGTTTTGGCCTTGCTGACCCGACTGGACGGCACGGCTTTCGCTTTTTGTTCGCTTGTGCCTCGATGAATGCTTTTTATTTCTCTCTCGCTGTCGCTCTCTCTCTCTCGCTCCCTCGCTCTCTCTCTCTCTATTTCCCTCTCTGTGTATCCCTCAGAGCTCTGGTCGATCTCGACAATAGGCGTTGATAGCCAATTTGTTACAACAAAAACAATAACAACTCTTTTTCTTGTAACTCATTACTATTATTATTATTATGAACATTATTTGATGTGCATGTATAATGAATATTCCAAACTTGATCAAGTTGCTGGCTTCTTTTGTTTGCTCTTTCTACAAATTGCTCGCGTTGTCACTTGGATACTCACATAAATATATATATATATATGTGTGTGTGTGTGTGTATATAACTATATGGCTATATATGCGGGGTATCACTTTCACTGAGTTGGCGCACGTAGAAAGCCAAATGAAAGCAAAGCAAACCAAACAAAAAGCTCACAACAAAACGTTGCATGTTGTTGCAAGTATCAAAAACAACAACAACAACAGCACAACTTGCTCATACCCTACATACAGTTTTTTTGTACATATATATATATATATATATATATACTTTAGTCCGCTGGGCATAGCCTTTACCAGATCTCGCGACCCGCTTACAATTTCCATGCTTGGCTGACGCCTTGCTAGCAACCTTTTTCCGTTTTCCTCTCTTTTGGTAACAGCAATAACAACAACAACAACTCGTATCTCCCAACTCCAGACTGCAAAGTTGCAGTTTTTGTTGATTTTCTATCTTTTTCTATTTTTTCGGGCTCGTTTCAGCGCACAGCGTGGGAGTTACAGCGTCTTAACTATCTACCTCCCCAGCCCCACCTTTGGAGCTGCGCTCGAACCATTTTGTAACTGAAACCGAAATTGAAAATTTTCATGAACTTGATTTCTTAATTTGTGGCCCAGGCGTTGCAAATGTCTCAGCTACACATACATACATACATATATACTTGTATATATTGTATTTTATGTTTTTTCTTTCTTTCCGTTTTATTTATTTTCTCGTTGTGTGATGAATTTAAATTTGGCTGAACTAATTTGATTAGTGCCAGCGCACCAATTTGTAAGAGACTGCAGCAACATCAACTGGCAACAGCAGCATCAGCCGCAGCAGCAGCAACATGGAGCAGGCAACGAGTAACCGTTATGATGAAATTGCTCGACATTGATTGTATAAGCAGTTGTGCTGTCTTGCCACTTGCAAACTGGCTAACACGCTAGCAATTGTTGCCAGTTGTTGTTGTTGCTGCTGTTGTTAATGTTGTGAGTTGCCAGTTGGCAGTTGCTGTTGCAGCTGCAGTCATGGACTTGCTTGGAAAGTTGCATTGGTCAAATGATGCTGCAGTTATTCGAGCATTTATGGCATGACTGAATCTCCTCGAACACTGCCTGCACAGTCTATAAAACAAGCGATGCCTAATGATCTTCCAGCTGTGTACAGCATGAAATGACATACACAACAACAACAGCAACAGCAAAAACAATAGCAACAACAACTGCTCAGAACTGCCATGCATAAGAACTCAAATTCAAACTTGTACTCCGAGGTCTCTAAGGGGAATGAAAATGTTTAGCTTGGAATTTGCTGCCGACACGACAGCCGCAACAGGCGGCAGCAATATCAAACTGACTCACATATGGAGCAACAGCAACTGCAACAGCAACTGCCACAGCAGCAACATCATGATCTATGGCCAGCGGTCAGCCGTAATTCAAATTCAACTGATGAACAGACGCCTTGGTCGTCGTCATCGTCGTCGTCGTCACCGTCGTCTCCATCTCATGACATGCAAATGCGCATGGGAACTAACTAAATTGAAAATGTAATCACTGAATGGCAGCAGCAGCAGCAGCAGCAGCAGCAGCAATAACAATTGCTAGACATTTGATTTTGCATACGATTTGAAGTTTGCGAATCTCACAGATGCAAACTTATTCATGATACGTTCTGCTGCTGCTGGGGGGGAAGTGTGGCATGTAATTAAATTAGCAACATTTTCAATGTAACTGCAGCAGCAGCGCCCATGAATATAAGGGCTTGAGGTTGCAATTGCATAAGTAATGTGCAATTAAGAGATTATAAATATTTAATTGAAATATTTGTATAACTATAAACAGCTTTTTACATTTTTCGAATTCACACCGAGTACCTCTCAAGTTGTTAAGCCTGAGTTCAATTCAATCATGTGCATAGTACTCTGTTTTCAAACGGAAGATTGCAACGATTGATTCAAATAAGTGACTCTTATTAAATCTTTGATTTCTATATATAAATTTCATAAATTCTTTTGTAAATGCAACATTAAAATGTGCTTATAGCCAGCAAACATTTGATGAATGGTCCGATATTTAAGGCTTGCTAATTTCTGTTCAGTACGGATGAGGAAGCACTATATTGTATGCTTATAATAGAGTATCGTGCAGTCGAGAACTTTCGTTACTGCAATGGTCGACAGTTTTGCCAATGTTGTTGTTGTTGTATCTTATTTTTCTCACGCTTTGCATTGACAGCAATTGCAAGCAAGCAGCAACAATAACAACAACAAAAATAACAGCACGCTGAGAACATTTTGCAATGCTGAATACTTGGCATATTTGAGGTGTTTTGTTAACGCCATCAACGAAATGTCCAACACCAACACCAACAAGCAGCAACCAGCTACCTGCAATAACTGACAGCAAGCAACTTAAACTGGAACGGAACTTGCTTAATTGCCCAGTCCAAAGACATTGGCTAGCCAGCCAGTTAGTCAGTTGGCCAGTAAGTTGACTTGAGAATTTGACAGGTTGTTGTGCCGACAAATGTTGACATCGGGAGATATTCGCATTGGTTGCCCATTAGAGAAGCCCGCAGGATAGGATCTGATCAATAAAATATTTCTATACATATATTGTGTTGGTTAATCATAAAAGCCGGTCATTATTTCAGCATACAGAATTGCGAGCTTTCGGTCTTATTAATTTCGTTACTTAAATAAACATTTCTTAGTATTTCACATTTTAGAAATTTCGATCCAGATACGATTAAAATGTAATCAAAGTGTTGTTCAGCTTAACTTTAGCTTAGCCCCAGGCTGATTTTTAGCTAGAACAGTCCCATGCCACTTCGTAGCTAATGTCATCGTATCATGTTGCTAAGTATATATTTAAATCAGAGATCAGCTTCGAGGCACAGCTGTAAGCTGAATTAAGAAATCAATCAAAGAGACTCGTACTTTTGCCCAAAGGCAATGTTCATGAAAACAGCCGCTTAAGCAAGCATCTGTTCGGCTATTTGAATATTGAATATTTAATATGCGGCAACCAGATCCCCTATAAAAATGAATATTCAATTTATTTCAAATTTCACCGAAAATATTTCTTTGTTCAACTTAACTAACTCTCTTTTTTCTCTCTTTCACTCTTTCTCTATCGCAGATGGAGCCTGCAGTTTTCCTGGCTCACCTGCGCACAGCAGCGTCGTCTTCTCGAGCGCGAATCTGACGCAAGGAACTGTCGCCTCCTACAGCTGTGAGCGGGGCTTTGAGCTCCTGGGACCCGCCCGACGTGTCTGCGACAAGGCTCAGTGGGTGCCAGAGGGTATACCGTTTTGTGGTAAGTAATTGGATAAGACAAGGTCTAATATAAAGGGAAATCAACTGTGACATATCCTGCAACCAAATCGATAAAATCGTTAATCTTAAGTTAGCACAGAGCACATTTGATCTTTACTTCTAGCAGGGTACATTGAGTCAGATTGAAGGTATTGTACATGCATACATACATGTATATATGCATGTATGCTGCAGCGCTCCCTTTTATAACCATTCTCAAGTCATACAGGGCATCAAGTTATTACCTGGCGTAAACAAAAGACTTAAGACACAAACTTGCCACATCCAATTGGCCAGTTGAACATTTTTTGTGTCCGTCAATTAGCACCTTTGACTTCAACTTGGCAGCTGCTGAAATCGTCGACGGTATGTGCTCTCCATATGTGTGCACAAAACTTTCACCAACAACAACAAGAGTCGAATGTTCTCAATGATACACGCGCTATTCGGAATTCCAATTCCCAATTCCACAACACCGAATCCCAGAGCCGAAATCCAATTCCAAATGCAAAGTTGTCGTGTGGAGCTGCCAAGTGAAACATGATTAACACGACGCACAACTTGGTATCCGTTTCTATGTGTATGTGTGTGTCTTGTCGATGAAAGGCGGAACACACACTCCAAAAACAACAACAACAACAACAGCAACTAAAATGCGAGTTGAGAATTGAACGAAACGAAACGAATTGACCCACATTGGCTAGTGGGGCTCGATTGTTTGGTTTTTGTATGGAACAACAAAAAAAAAATTTACCAAAAAAAAAATAATAATGTTCTAAGTGAAATTCAATGTGGCTTGCTGCTGTTGTTGTTACACAGTTGACTTGACAACAACTTCCGCCCGTTAAGCAAAGAACGTGAAAATTGATTGACAGAAGCAGATCACACGAATACAAATAAACTTGAATTAAAATTGAGGAAGAATTGAAACTGTAATTGTAATATTGAATAGAAATTAAATGTTAGATTGCAACCTTGACCTTTCAGCAGCTACTCAAGCAGCTTCGGCTACTCATCTACAATTGGATAGTAACAGCTCTTGAATATTAAAGGTTCTGAACTAATCATCCATGGCCCACACATATTAAAATTAGCTTTCTTTCATCGTGGGTTCGTTTGCATAAATGTTTTTAGATCACATTTGGCTACAAGTCAAACCAGTTTTGAATCGAACTACAAATGTTTTTAAATTGATAACATTCGAAATATGTACATATTTTACACAAGTAGCTTATTGTATAGCAAAACAAAATTAACTAGTATAGGTACCATTCAAAAATTATCTGAGAAAAAAAGATGCGTAGCTTCTATGCAAATGAGATTATATGTATATTTAAGCATTAACTTCACAAAATCGTTCTATAGAGAAGTTACATTTTTAAACACTTAGTTCATTGAGAAGTTCATGTCTAATTTTAAGGTACAATCATTTTGACTTTGGGGTCTCGTCAATTTTGTCATTCCGTTGTCAGTTTCGGAAACTGTTGTGAACAAAAAATGTTAACGGGTCTTGTGTTTTGTTGATTTACGGCTGTCACTGATTTTCGAGTGGTAAATTGCGCCCTGCGGTTGCAAGTTGCCGGTTGCTAGTTGTTAGTTTCTAGTTTCCAGTTGCCAGTTGCGAGTTGTGAATTGCCAGCAGACAAATTGCCGCTTGGCAGCTAAACTGAGTGATGGCAACCCAAAGCCGCCGGTTCGAATCATTGATTTCATTGATTAATTGAACAATGAGAGAACTGAAAGAGCGTAACGCAAAATTGAATGTGCCGCTGATGATTATTGGACCAAGATGACGCAGCAGGCGGCAACAAAAATTAGTCGGGAGCACGAAAATCAAATGAAAATTTTACGATTAGTGGTTAAATACTGAAATGGAAATGGAAACAGAAAGGGGCCAATTAAAAGGTATTTTGTCATTGAACGAAAGTAACCAAAATTGAGGCTAAACTAAAATTGAGTTAGAATTCACGTAGTAAATGAAACAAAAATAGGTATTGAGTTGAAATTGAAATTTAATTAGGGAAATGACAAGTGTGTATCAAATTGATATGGAAAATATGATATTGAATGGCATAAAATGGGAAGTGGTCATTTAAAAGGTGTAAGTTTAACTGAAAAGTGAAGATAGTTTCAAATGAATTTTTAAATTCGGTGACAAATTAAAAGTAATTATCACTTGCAACGAAAGTGGTTAAAAAAAAAGTTGAAACTGGCATCGAAACTAAAACTGAGACTGAAACTGAATCTGACTGAGATTTAGACGGACACCTGCCCGTCCACAAAACTTGAAACAGCTGAATTCAGTTGCTGTGCTGTGTAGAAAGTCAAATGAAACCGAAAAACAGAGACGATGAAGAAGAGGAGGAAAATCACACACATACGCACACACACACGCACACACACACGCACACACAGTTTCACGTTCTGCGATCTTTGAGCGCGTCATGAGCCGCTGCCTGCCTAGCCTTAGTCTTAGCCTCAGTTTTAACTTTAGAGTTGAGTGAGTTGCGAGTGCCTTTTATCCGACAGATGCATCTGATTAATGAATCTCTGCCACACACACACACACACACACACACACACACACGTGCGTAGCGTGTAATTAAGCCCAAGCAACTACAACCACTACAACGCCAGTTGAAAGAAAAAGTAAAAACAAAAATTTCAAAAAAAAAATTTCACTTTTGCTTAAAAATGTCTAAGTTAAGGTTTATGCCCAGCTACTCAACAATATGTGCAGGCCTTGTAGCACTTGTTAAATTCTAGCACCCCCTTCCTCACTTGCAGCCATTCCACTCTGACTAATTGGTCAAGGAAGGTCAGTCGATTTTAGTGACTTGACTTGACAAATGTGCATGCACACAGAACTTTTTCGAATTTAGTAGATTTTGTGGTTGTTTGCTTCTTTCTGTTTTTGTTTTGCCCAGAAAGCGTGTCAGGGCCATGCATAGACTTATGCAGCCCACTGTCTTAGCCCTGGCCAGTTGGAGAGACCTTGCTATCTTAGTCTGGGAAAAAAAAAAGAAAAAAACCAACACACACAATAAAACAAAAGCCTGAAACAACAAACACTCTTTGAGAATCCCAAAAACTATCAAATCTCAAATTAGAATCTCTTTAATCTTAACTCTTGAAATGTTTTCCCATCTTTATAGTACTAAATGTGGCCGCTGGTAAGGCACCAATGCAAATATCAACGGATGGGGCCGGAGCACCGCAGAAGGCCATCGATGGCTCCACCTCTGCCTTCTTCACGCCGGAGACGTGCTCCCTTACAAAACCGGAACGTTCGCCCTGGTGGTATGTCAATCTGCTCGAGCCCTATATGGTTCAACTGGTGCGTTTGGACTTTGGTAAATCCTGTTGTGGTAAGTTCATCAATCATAATTTTTTTAATCAACTGTATTAATTAAGTAGAGCATTGGGCTTGAAAGTCCAATTTGGTTGGTTCCATTGAAAATCGAGTTTAATATGCAAAACTCATCCTTATCGAAGTTTTATTTGATTCTGATCTGAAGCCTAAGTTGCAAGTACTGTAAAAGTGTTTTGCGGGTTAAGGTTAGTTCAGTTTGACAATGGCAATTAGAGTCGGAGAGGGAGACGGAGAAGCCAAATGGCAAATGTTGCACGAAGTCACCTGACGGGTTGCAGACCTGCAACCAAACAGGCAAAAGGGTAGCCCCAAAACGTTCGCTAAGGCAAACAACTGTCAGACTTTCGGACAGACAGAGAGAGCGAGGGAGAGGAGAGAAGAGAAGAGCTAAGAAAGAGTAAAAGAGTGAAAGAGAGTAAGGCAGGGACAGAAAGAAGCCAGCTAGACGAGTCAACCAATAAGTTTTTTCCCAAATGCTTTCACTTGGCTGCAACAAGTTGAGGCTGCCGCAAAATGTTATGTGATTTTTATGCGGCGGCGGTGGTTCAGTCAGTGGTTCAGTGGCTCAGTGGCAGGGCCAGTTGGTGCTGGTGGGGCAGGCAATATATGTGGGGAGCCGAATATTTATGATTACTTTCACTGCGCACTGCGAACTGAACTTGCCTGACCCGCTACATGCCGCACATGCCACATGCCAAATGCCACAATGGATTATTGGGAAAAAATACTTATTTTTTTAGGACAGAAAGTCATTGCTTAAGGGAGCTTAATAAAACGCATTTTAACATTAAATGACTAACAAAGTTCAAATTAGTTTTATTGTAAAATTATAAAATATTAATGTAAGCAGTTAGAATTAAAGAACAGGCCAACTAATTGTATTTCTTGCATTTTTGATGGATACTTTCGCAGGTAACAAGCCGGCAACAATTGTGGTGCGTGTGGGTAACAATCGTCCAGATCTGGGCACGAATCCGATTTGCAATCGGTTTACGGGTCTACTCGAAGCCGGCCAACCGCTCTTTCTGCCCTGCAATCCACCGATGCCGGGAGCCTTTGTTAGCGTCCATCTGGAGAACAATACACCGAATCCATTGTCCATATGCGAGGCATTCGTCTATACGGATCAGGCGCTGCCCATCGAGCGCTGTCCCACATTCCGGGATCAGCCGCCCGGCGCGTTGGCCTCGTACAATGGCAAATGCTATATTTTCTATAATCGACAGCCGTTGAACTTCTTGGATGCGTTGTCTTTCTGCCGCTCCCGAGGTGGCACGCTGATCAGCGAGAGCAATCCGGCACTGCAGGGCTTCATCAGCTGGGAGCTGTGGCGTCGCCATCGCAGCGATGTCAGCTCCCAGTACTGGATGGGGGCAGTGCGTGACGGCAGCGATCGCAGCAGCTGGAAGTGGGTCAATGGCGACGAGCTGACTGTCTCCTTCTGGAATCATCCCGGCGGCGATGAGGACTGCGCTCGCTTCGATGGCTCCAAGGGCTGGCTGTGGAGCGATACCAACTGCAACACCCTGCTCAACTTTATCTGCCAGCATCAGCCCAAGACCTGCGGCCGGCCCGAACAGCCGCCCAACTCCACAATGATTGCGCTCAATGGATACGAGGTCGGCGCCCAAATCAAATACAGCTGCGATGCAAATCATCTGCTCGTCGGACCCGCCACACGCACCTGCCTCGAGACGGGCTTCTACAATGAGTTTCCGCCTGTCTGCAAATGTAAGTGCCACACAGTGTACTCTATACTCTGTGTACCCAAGCAGAGGCAGTATGAGTACTACTCATGACTCTATCACGAAATCCCTTAACTGCAACTAATAGTTGTTATCAGATGGACTAATATGATTCTTTCATTAGATATTGAATGCGGTCTGCCGGCCAGCATTGCTCACGGCTCGTATGGACTGCTCAATGGCACCGTTGGCTATCTCAGCTTGGTGAAATATGCCTGCGACGAGGGATACGAGATGATAGGACGCGCCCTGCTGACCTGTGACTTTGACGAACGCTGGAACGGACCGCCGCCACGCTGCGAGAGTGAGATTCAAATCGCAATCATATTCACATCATAATCAAACCATTCACTTTACAACTCTTTGATTTTTTCTGTGCACAGTTGTTGAGTGCGATACGCTGCCTGGCAACTATTATAGCACGATAATCAGTGCTCCAAATGGCACCTATTATGGCTCCAAGGCGGAGATCAGCTGCCCGCCGGGCTACCGCATGGAGGGACCGCGAGTGCTTAGCTGTTTGGCCACCGGACAATGGAGCAGCGCGCTGCCGCGCTGCATCAAACTGGAACCACCCACGCTGGCCACACCCCCAGCACCACCGGCGCCGCCGTCAACGGCGGCAACACTTGCACCACCGTCATATAGGCCCAAGATTACAGCCACCACCAGTCGCACACCCGCCTATCGTCCCCCCAGCAGCAGTTCCCCCACGGGCGGCACGCCCAGCACTGCAGCCAGTTATCCACGTCCGCATCCCAGCTTGAGCACGCCACAGGTGGAGATCAATGGTGAAGGTGAGCAATAAAATCAAATCTTATGCATTAAAAGAATACTTACAATCAATTTGGTTGCCTTGAACATTGCTTGTATGTTGATGTTCCGCCTCTCATCTTTGAGTGCAACACTCAAACAGCTAAGCTGCTTTGATTCCGGTTGCAAAAACGGAACTCACGAATAACCCCCCACCCAATCGACTGCAAATGTAAAGCCTAATGCATAACATATTCTCTGTTCGCGCAGGTGACTCCGAGGAGGACACCATCAATGTGCCCGTACCTGGCACTGTGCGTGAAGAGTTCCCGCCACGTCGCACCGTTCGCCCCGTGCTAATACCGAAGAAGCCGAGCAGCACGCCAGCGACTAGCTACAGTAGCAGCACCAGTAGTAGCAGCACCAGCACCACACAGTATGCTGGTCCTGGTCCGCATGCGGGTCCTGGGTCCACCTATGCACCGACACCGACGCGGACGCGTCCCACGCTGGAGACGACGACGCGGAACACACAGCAGATAATCCTCAATTCGCATCCGCAGGATAATGAGATCGCGGACAGTGTTAATATTCGACAGAATCAGTCGCCCAATGTCAACGTTCCATTTGCCGTCGATAATCCCGACCGGAAGGAGACCAAGGAGGCCAAACTGAATCTGGGCGCCATTGTTGCACTTGGAGCTTTCGGTGGCTTCGTCTTCCTTGCCGCTGTCATCACCACCATTGTCATCCTGGTCAGAAGGTGAGTACTTCAATCAATCAGCCACTTAACCAAACAATTATCCAAAGTAACATTTTTCAATTTAACATTCAATTTGTATATTGTTAATTGAGATTGAAAGAAATATGCAGTTATTAAGATGAAATTAAAGCAGAAGCTTCGCATTCACATTAAAGTTAAAGCTTTAAACAAAAGAATAAGAATACGATTAAGGTAGAAAATAAAACTGATATTGAATTTCACCTTATTGAAATTCAGAGAGAAAGTGAAGATTAAAGATGATATTACGACTTAATTCAAAAATTGACAATTTCAACGTAAATTTAAAACTAAAACTCAAATTAATATGTGTGAAGCTTGATTCTTAGCTAATTTTAAAAGAAAATTTAATGTTGTGTCAGCAACTCGTTGACTTATCGTTGACTTATCGATATCGAGCGATAAGTAATTGAAATAGAACATTTTTATAATTCCTAAAAGATAAAGATAAACTTTTCCTAAGCCTTTAAGCCACAGACAAAATTGAAACACCCTATTTATATTTCCCACACCCCCACCCACTACTGTATACCCTGTGACTGTAACTGATTTTTTTCTAGTGCTCTTCTTGTTTGCCTTTTGTTTGTTGTTGCCTTTTCGTTCGCAATTGTTGTTGTTTCTATATATATTCTAAACCTTGGCCTCGTACTCATTGCTCTCCCAGCTGTCGCCCTCGCTCTCATTTGTATAACCCCCATATAACTGTACATACACCAAAGAAGATCAAGTTGAAGATGAAGAAGAGGAGAGTCTCTCTGCCGTTGCACACTCACACTCACAAACACACTCACACACACACACACACACATACACTCGAGACACGCATACATACATCGAAACGCTTTCTCTTTCTTTTGTTGTACAACTCTCTTTTTTCGTTTTCGTTTTCGTTCTCTCCTCTCTCATTTTGGGCAAAAACCATTCGTCAGCACCCCGAACAGCAAACGGCGGCACCTAGCTAAACATTTTACCAATTACCATCAACAACACAACCATCATCATCATCATCACCAGCAGCAGCAGCACCATCAGCAGAAATCGAGGCACCTTCAGCACCAGAAGCGTCAAGAACAACAGCAATACCGTGGAGCCGGGGTACACAAACCACCAGCACCACCACCATTGCCTCCAAATCGATTGCCCAGCTATGCAACCGCAACGGCAAGAAGCGCTACCAGCTATGCCTCAACGGCCCAATTGACCCGCTGCAGCAACAAAGGTAGCGACCGTGTCAAAGGTAGTGTCATCGGTGGCTACCACATGCGTTTCTTTGGCGATGGATACGGCAGCATTACGTCGAGTACACGATGCGAGCCGGCACCATCGCTGTGGTACAGCGTCCTGGCGCTACCCTTTGATGATCAAAAGCTCGCCCGACGCGAGCTTAACACATATGGGCGTGGCTATAGGTCGAGAGCGGGTCTCTTTAGCAGTACTCATATGTAGAACGGAACAGAACAAGGAATAAGGAAGAGAGGACAGAGTGGAAAACGAAATAGTTATCCAAAGTATACAATACAGAAAGGGCAAACAAGCTTATGCCAAAGAGAGACCGAAACGAATCGAAATGGAATGGAATGGAATGAAACGAATGGAATCGAATCGAAATATGAAACGAAGTGAATAACCACAAACCGAAGACTACCTGTGAATGTAATATGAACGTGTGCCAAAGATGATCTACAATCAAACAAAAGACAACTATCAATAAACTATCGATCAATCAATAATCAATCAAAACACTCAATCAAACTATAAAAATACAGTGCCTACAAAGCAAACCGCACAACAACAACAACAACGGCCATACACACAAATGTAAGCAGCCAAAAAATACTTAACATACCAACAAAAACCAAAACACAATACAACAACACACGCTCAATCAACAAGCCAATATAAACAATCAATCAATCAAGCAACACATATAAACTTTGGACCTTTGGAAGTCATTTTTGGTTTTCCAGTTGAATGCTGTGGGGCTGCCTATTTGCTGTTTCATTTCATCAATCAATCAATCAATCGATAAATCATTCAATCAATCAGTCAAACAAAAGCTGTTGTCGGGCTACACACACACACACACACACACACACACACACACAAACATAAGCAAACACATACTCGTCCCATTCTTTTATATATCTAAGCGCGCTCTCTCTCTTTCTCTCTCTCTGTCGCTCTCTTATACTGCACATTTGCTCCTCCAATCTGAGGTTCGCGCTCTCTCTTTTGTGTTTAATTTATCATCTTTCATCTGTCATTTGTATTATAATATGATGTATGTTACTTGTCGCTAATCTCCCGCACGCACTCTATTTAAATGTATGTTCTCTCATCTCTCTCTTTCTCGTTCTCTGTGTTTTTTGTGTAACTCTCTTGTAACTAACAATCGACCAATTGTGTATTCCTTGTAGCACCCTATCCCTCAACCTCCTCCCTACATCCCTCTCTATCTCTCACAATCTGTACATTTTAATTTGTAATTTAACTAATTAAATGTTTTCTCTCTCTCTCTCTCTCTATCTTTATGTGTCTTGATTTCACGCTCTCTCGTAGAAACCGCACGACGCAACATTATCGTCATCGCGCCTCACCCGACTGCAACACGGTCGCTAGCTTTGACAGCTCTACCTCCGGCTCTCGCAATGGCCTCAATAGGTTCGTGTCTACGCTAAGCGTTTTTGCATTGTGGCTGCAGCTAAAGCTCTCGCTTGCATTCTCATTCACAGATACTATCGTCAGGCGTGGGAGAACCTGCACGAATCCGCCTCGAAGAACAGTTCGCATAATGCTCTACGCCGCAAGGAGACCCTCGATCCGCCCAGCATGACACGGTCCCGCGACAATCTGCGTGACAATATGCAACGCTCCCGCGAGAATCTCGACAGGTGAGATGACAACCACCAAAATGCAAAATTTTTGGAATTTGGTTTATTTAATGATCATGCAAAATAATATAAATTAAAATTTGGAAAATTTGGAAATGGATAATTAACGTTAATATCTCTTTGGGTCTCTTTCAGATGCGGCCGGGATAACTATGGAATGCGCGACAATTCAGAGATGGTCGTGTCGGATGTGTGCTTAAAGGGGGAGAAGAAGCGCCACCATCATCATCATCACAAGAGCAGCTCCCGCAATGGGGACTATCGTGATCGGGATCAATCCGCTGGTAGACGCGATCATCACAGGCACAGCGGTGGTGGTGGTGGTGCTGGCAATGGGGGTGCTGGTAACGGCGGTGGTGGCGGACACTATTGACCAACCATGATAATCACCATCAACGTGGAGGAGCAATAGGAGCTATCGAAGCAGCAATCGAAGCAATCGCAGCCTGGAAAAGCACACAACGAAACTTCTTAACTCTCTTCTTTTTTTTTGTAGTTTTCATGTGTTTTTTTTTTCTTGTCTACACTCGAATTGCGCTTTAGTCGTAGGTCCATAACTTTCTGTTTATAGCAAAAATAATTAAGAAGATGAGGAAGAAGAAGAAGAAGAGAATGCATATTAGAGTTACGCGATTCTTGAAAACTTTTGCAAGTCAATAGCTACTATATATCGTATATATCGTATACTCGTACTTATACACATATGTATGTATATTCCCTTATCGTATCTAGTTTTGGTATTACTCCCCCCCCCTCATTTTCCATCCTAATTTCACCAGTCTCCCCACCCCAATGTCTCGTCTATTTATTGCGAAAGTTTTTTTTTAGTTACAATTTTTATGAATTAGTTGTAAAAAACCAACAAGAAACAAAAACGAAAACAAATACAAATACAAAAACAACAAATGTGTGGGAAAGGCCAGTCGAGGCGCGGAGCGGTTTATATATGTTAGTTACTAGAAAAACAAATAACAAAATATACGAAATTAAAGGAATAGAACACAAGCACAGTGAAAAGTCTCCCAAAATAAAACAAACCTAAAATAAAAACCTCAGCATATACAAATAATTATGTGCAACTTGGTTTAGCTTAAGGCGAGGGTAGCTCCTGCAGTTCTTAGGCCAAATCGACTTGCGCATAGTAGTTGCAATATCTACTTAGTTACGTATACCCCAATATTCCTATATCCCAGCAACAATAGCTCAAAAATCGAAAAATCAATAAAGAATAATTTATAGTACGCGTGCCATTAAGGGCAACGAAGCAAAAACAAATTCAAAAACAAAATCAAAAACAAAACCAAAACAAAAAAACAAACGAAATCATTTTACATTTACATCTGTGCACGTAATATATACAGTTGTTCCATTCCGCACACAAAACACACACTTTCTTTTATAGCGTTTAATATTTTAATATATTTAGAGTGTTTGTTTTTAGAGAGTGTAAAAATTATTTTTGGATAGGGCGGACGCTTTCTGTAATGCAAAAGCCGCAGATTATGCAATATTATTTGTATTTCATGCATTATATTTCCAATGTAAATAATAATAATTTATTTCATAAATAAAACAATGATCATTTTAACTGAAATTAAAATCAACGAGTTTTATTCAAAATTATTGCGCCAAAATGCGCCATCTCTTGAATATCAATGACATTCATCTATATGTTTTTGTTTGCCAGCGCGCAATCATTTTCTCCGATTGGCAGCGCACTCAACTATCGATAGGTGCGTCTTGCCAGCAGATGGCGCTGTTTGTTTCGTTGCAACCCTGCAGCGTACGCCATATTGTGACAGTAGCTGTCAAACTAAAGTTTTTGTGCTGCGCCTCTCTCTCGCTCTTTCTTCTACGAGCGTTCGCCACACAAGATGGTGCGTCAATAAAATTTATCCACGTTCAAGCCGAAATAAAATCGCCAATTTCTATAAGCATCCGATCATATTTTTAACTAAAATCATATTGCAATTATTGCGCGTGTGCCACATAATTTATATTCGTTGAGATTTCATACAACTACCGTCCGCTGCACCAACAAAAATTAATAACAAACATTGGCAATTTTTTTTTCGGTTTGTTTGATTGCTCAATACTAATGCATTATTTGTTGGCTATTGCAGACGAAGGGTACCTCGAGCTTTGGTAAACGCCACAACAAGACGCACACTCTGTGCCGTCGCTGTGGACGTTCCTCATACCACATCCAGAAGTCCACTTGCGCCCAGTGCGGTTATCCCGCCGCCAAGTTGCGTTCATGTAAGTTGCCCCCCGACCAATTGTTGCTAATTATTATTAACTTAATTGTCTTCCTTTTTGGGACACAGACAACTGGTCGGTCAAGGCCAAGAGGAGGAAGACCACTGGCACTGGCCGCATGAGCCACTTGAAGGTGGTGCGTCGCCGTTTCCGCAACGGTTTCCGCGAGGGCACCCAGGCTAAGCCCAAGAAGGCTCAGGTCAGCAAGTAAACAGCAACAACAACTGGCAGCGGCAACAACAACAACTGGCAGCAGCAGCAAAAAACATACCCATAAAGAAAAGCAAAATGGATACTCTGTCATTTCGCTGGAGTTAATAAATTAACATCTTTTTTTTGCCAAGTGAATATATGTGCTTATTGTATTTAGTTTTTTTTTACCAGTGGTTCTGTGAACAATGTGTGGTGCAAGGCGCAAAAGGCACCGCAGCAACAAATGAAACATGAAGTGAGACCAGCAAAGAGCTTGTCAATTTTTTTATTTTTCTTTTATTGTGAATTGACATTGGCTGCTGTTGTGTTAACGGCATCAGTGAATGCCATTTTAATATTTTGTTGCTGCGGAGCCCTTGTTCCAGGCAGGCAGACATGTTCGTTCATGTTGGGCGATGTACTGAGGATGAGCGTGAACAATATGAATAGCTTCAGCATTGGAAGTGCTTAATGAACAGGAAATCGCTCGTTGTGACACCTTTCTTTAGTCCATGCTGCAGCATGTTTGTGTTGGTAATTTGGAGAGCGAGCAGTGCAGCAATAGCAATATATGTGCAACCTTGTCTTATTTGTTATATGCTTTGCCGGTGCGCGCTTTTATTTAATCAGAGACCGGCCAAAGCATTTTGTGGCGCATTAACATTCAACGGGAGCTGATGTCACTATTTCTACATTGGATTAACAGTTGTTATAACCTAGTGGAATACAGAATTGAGGCGTGCAGCATGCAACTAGGCAAGCAATCAATGTTTTACAGAGAGTAGGCACTGCTATATAGGGAAATTGTGAATAAGCAGGCAAATGTTTAACACATCAAACTAAGGCAGCCAACTTATGACTTGACTACGCTCAGCTAAAGCTGAAAACCAGCGCCTTCTAAGTGCAGAAATACGTTGTCCATATGGAAATTGGAGTCAATCACTTTATTAATACCGAGAAACTGTGCGTCTTCGTGGATCACAGCTATGCTTTCAAAGTGCTAATTTTATGTGCACCGTTTCTTATCACTAAATTTCCAACTGTTATTTTCTTTATGTCCTTGTAGAGAGGTTCACAATTTTTTCGTGAAATGTGAACGTATACATTTCTGATATAGCTCTGGCGAAAGATGAGTGCTTGTATGCGAAAAACTTATCAACGCTACTAACTACCATATTATATAGGTTCCACACAAACAATTGGTCGGCTATTTGCATTGTTTTAGTTCCACAGACGCTTCAGTTACCAAAAACTGGTTTTATCTTTGTTTAGATGGAAGATATGGGCAATCTACATATATCGATTTGTTTGGAGGTTGCTGTATTTGGCAGCACAAGCATCGTGACAAAAATAAGATTGCTGCATTGACTTAATTTCGCTCAACCGAAAAATTGCGGCATACTTTTAGGTGGGCTGTGACTACGAGAAACGGTAGGCTACTGAATTGATTCTTGCAAAAATTGTGGCATACTTTTAGGAGCATATATGTGACGAGACAAAAGCTCTTGTTTTTAAAGGACATTGTGTTTTGGAATCACAAGGACGTACTCCATTGAACTGCAATCGAGAATTATGGCAGCGCTAAAGGAAATCAGAAAATACTTTTATTGGGCACAACTACTATCCGTGGCTCACTTAAAAAATAAAACGCATCGTTTAATGTTTTCAATTTTATTATACTAATAGTACAATTCAAAAAAATTAATAATATATAACCGCAATCGACGTCGCTTAAAATTAAATATAATATATTTTAATTATATATAACATAAGAGCTGGGACAAGCTCCAGAAACGGATTTTTTATGTTTTGTTTTTTAGCAAGCAAGATGTTAAAAGATATGATGCCGTACAGTAAAACAACAACGACAAGCAAGCAGTAGTTGGTTAATTAATGACTACAAAAAACATCGCATTTTTCTTTACAGAATGACTAACAGTAAAATTTACAATGTATAAAGCGTTTCACTATAACTAAGGGCGGATTGTGGGAAGCGGAAATGCGCATGGGAAAGGGACGGGATAGAGGCGTAGGCGTAATCAAATTAAATACATTGCCACTAAATGCTAAGACAAATTTACAAGATACAAACACAAAAGACAGCATCGGGGCTAATCGGCGTGCAGATGCGGATGCGGATGTTGAAGCGAATCCGAAGGCGGATGCGGATGCTGTTGATGTGAGGCAGTGCCATTTGGCTGTGTGCTTGGCGTTGTCGTCGTTGTCATCGTTTCTGCTGGCAGCGATTTAGCCTTGGCAGGGGGGCTAGAGTTGATTAGCAGCTTCTTAAGGTTCTGGAAGGGTGCATCGAAGAGCACCGTTAACGCCACGGACGCCAAAAATATCGATATAAATTCGTTGGTATCGAGCTAAGAAATCAAATGAAAATCAAATTAACACATATTTATATCATTATATGGATATACTCACAACAACCGAGATAAAGTTGTAATAGTGATGGATATGACGTCTTCTACCGACATTATAGAAAAATACGGGGAACTGTGTGAGGTATATGGCATACGATAGTTTCGTGGACACTTGAAAGCCGCGCCAGGCAAGCAGCCTCGTTAATTTATCTGCAATCAGTCAAATCAATCAATCAGTAAGCAAAATAGCATTACCATTCTTAAGAAAATATATATGATATACATATATAGAAATAGCTTAAGTAATATATTTGATAGTGCACTTCAAATACTACTCACTCTTGTAGCCATTGTGGGAGACAAACACAATCCAGGAGAAGAACAGGCACCAGGCAATCGGAGCAAATGCGGCATAGATGGCCGCATGCGTTGAATTGTACACATAGTTAATGTCCCCCATCGGAGCAGGACCCAGCAAGGAGCCGAGGACACAAACTGTCGCCGCCAGCCAACCGAGACGCAACTGGAGCCGGGTCAGCTTGGCCCCCTGGTACTTGCGCAACACGTAGCCCAACAGAATACCCATGATGTAGACCGTGGAGCGATGTGGCGGGAAAGAGTACATGTAGTCGGCAGTGCGAAACAGTCGCTGAATGCTGTAAGGGATCGAAGAGCATTAGTTACTTTAGATCGATTCAGATCAATCGACTGGCAGCTATCCTGCACATATATTTTGCACAAATTATTAGGAACCCTCTTTTGCAAAGCATAAGCACAATAATTTCGATATTAGAAGTGATAAGATCTTAATCTATATATGCAATATAGTCGAAAACATCATACAGACAGACGGACAGATCTAGTTTCAATACTTTTACCATTTCTATCAGGCACTAAATATGTAAATTGAATTAAAATTGAAATCAAAATATTCACGTGTTGCTGAAGCGATTCACTTACTTGGTGCCAAAGTAAATATAGTTGGATAGCTGATTCACAATAGTTGTATAGTAGCGTGCTGCTGTGCCCACTGTGCAGAGCAGAAGGAGGGTGAAGAGGCCGCGGCGTGGCCAGCGCCAGAGGGCGAGGATGAAGAGAGGCGCCACAGCGAACAGTTCCGTATCGATGCCCAAGTGATGGGTGTGCGTCAAGCACATCTCGCTGAACCCAAAATAGTTGTGGATGAACAGAAGATTGCGCCACCAGTGTTGCTTGCAGATATCCGCATGATGACCCACCACCAGATTCCACTGCGGGCCACTGCCCCACAGAGGCAGGACATACGTGCAGAACAGGATCAGGCGGCCAATGGCGGCACGATGCTGTACATCACCATCAAGAGAAATCAGTTAAGCATTCATAGCAGATCGTGTTGACCGACTTACCGCATTAGGCGGCTGATGTACTCGTTCTTGAGGCGTATGGGCTGCTGTTTCATGAGGCGCCCAAACAGAGAGTAGGATGTCAGCATGCCGCTGAACAGGAGAAAGGGATCCGTGTAGAGGGATGCCGCACGTCCTATGACCGTCCACGGTTGCCCCAAACTCTCGGACATGGCCGTTCGATTGTTGTACGGATTGAAGAACATGGCCATCGATTTGTGCGAGAAGATGAGCATCATGGCATTTAGGAATCGTATGCCATGCACAGCCTGAATATCACCCGATGAGCTGCGCGTGCTGAACAACCAGCGCAGATTCTTGTCCAGCGAGAAAGCTGTGCACCAGTTATCTAACAGCAACTCTTGTTAAGATTGATAAATTGACAATATGATTGTTTGCTGCACTTACTCTGCTTTGGCTGTGCCTTAGTGCTGCGATCGTAGACGGTGGAGAGCACCGCCAGGCATAGGACGAGCACAAAAAAGCGCACCGCCCACGTGGTATTCCGATCCCAGGGCTGTTGATCCCTCACCTGGCACATTTGCGGCTCGACGCGCACATTGAAGCTAATGCCCGTCGCGGACGTCTGGTTACGCAGATATTCTGCCACACTAAACTCCACGTCGCGGTGCGTGCAACCGGATGGCACACAGATGCCCCAGTTGATCAGCGAGTAGCGTGGTACGCGATGACCCGGCTAAAAATAGTCAATGTACGAAGAATGTATATAAGAATAAGTCTCAACAAATAACAGCAATCGTATAAGATAAGAATAATTATTATATCGGTTGTTATTCGCACAAATACGCCACTACATAGCAACTAAAACTAAAGTTAACATTTCGCTTTTAGCAAATCTCATTAAATCTATCCTCGACCCAATCTATCCATTGCCATGCATGCTCTCGATCAGTTGCATAGAAATAGATAGATTGTAATAGTTGCATGCAACTGATTGAACGCTAGATTAGGTCGGGGCATAGGAATAATTAAATTGGAATACATTTATCAATTAATGTAGAGCACGCTCGCAAGTTCGTTGCCCAAGTCTTTTGTTTACAAACTTTAGCAGTTGGCTGCTAATTGATATGAAATCGAAATAGTAAATTCTACGCAAAAATTCCGACTACGGATTGAATTCATCAAAATCTATCGATTTACGTTAAAAAAACAGCTTCGTTGGGTTCGACGAACTTCAGTCGGTTGGTTTGGGGCCAATGATTAACATATTATGCCCATCTATTCGCATTTGCCAACAACAAAATCCACCGATTGACAACAGTAACTTTTTTTGGCAAAATCAAATCGAATATTTCGTGCTGCTCACATTTTTCGTCAAGTTCAATGTCGGGGCTGCGGAGCAGGGCTCTCGTAGCTCTCAGCACAACAACAACAACGTCCACTATAAAACTACAATTTTAGCTGTTGCTCTCTCCCTCTCTCTCCGTCTCTCTGTCTATATACCTCTCGCTAGCTGTCTAAGTAGTTTAGGCGACGTCACGAAATATTCGGCGAAAGCTTATTTAACTTTCGTTAAAGTTTCCTAAAATTATCGACACGCCCATACACAAAACACACACACACACAAACACACACACACACACAAACACACACACACACAAACACACACACACACAAACACGCACACACACACTTACAGATAGGCATGTGTGTGTCATGGCTATTATCGCATTTGATGTCATTGCAATCTCAGTCACGTGCAAAGAGCACCATTAAGATTGCATTAAGAGCAAATACAAGGCCAACGAACCTCAACGTATGTAGTTATATTAATATCAAAAGATTAATATACATGTGTATGTGTGTAAGACTCACATCATTGAATTCGCTCCTGAAGGGACCGTGCGACTGCAGTAGCTTGAAGAAGGCCTGCAACCGTTTCGAATTGTGTGGCAGCACTGGCTGTGCGTATGCCAAACAATATTGGCCGCGTAGCATTGAATTGGTCTGACCATTGCCATTGCCATCGTCACTACCGCTGCTGCTGACGTCATCAGCCGACTGCTGTATACCCAAGCACTGATCAAAGTCGCCCGGCTGATTAATGTTGCCATTGAGAATGCCAGAGTTCAGTTTACCGCTCGCATCGTGCACTGCAAAAGACAGAGACAGTGGAAGAGAGAGAGAGAGAGAAAGAGAGATATAACTTGCATGTACAATTAAATATTTATTAGAAAAGAAAATGATTTTTTGAAAATGTTATGCACACAGGGGTGGTACATTTTTGTCATATTTGTATTTTTGGTTCAAGCAATGTTATTGCAACACTGGGACTGTGACTGTGACCTTGACTGTGATTGGAGCGTGCGCGTCGCAGTCGACAGAGCGCAGCCAGTGGCAGCAACAACTCGTTCTCGTTCTGATTCTGAGCTAGCAGTCAGCCAGCTGGGCAGCAAAATCAACAGCAGCAGCAACAGTTCTGTGCCAAGTTCGCTCGGTGTTTTGCTGTTTTTGTTGTTGTTGCTGCTGCTGGTGCAATTTGCTGCAGTTGGCTTAAATTCACTCGTTGCGTTTGGCATTGTGGCTGCCGTTGCTGCTGCAACTGCTGCTGCCTCTAAATGTGGGTAAAGTTCGACGCTTGACCTTCACTTTAGCCGCACGACACATGAACATACATATATATATATATAAAGATATAAATATATATATATATATATATATATAGATATACATGTGTGTCTGTGATTCTGTGTTTGCAATTTCAGAACTTGATTATTTGATGCATTTGACTTTGCACTCTTACAATTCATGTCGTCGCGTCTGGCGGTCACAGTGCGGCTTCGGTTCTGGCTCCGGCTCCGGCTATGACATCGACATCGACATCGACTTGCCTCTTGGCTGCCCAGTTGGCAATGACTCGAATTCTGAGCAATCGCAGCTGATTGGCAGGCAGAAACACACAACTCACACATGCACACAATATCGCACGCAAATATTCGGATACTCACTTTTCAAGGCCCATAAATCGAAATTGTCCAATGCTTTAAGATAGCGACGCATCTGCGAGCGGCACAACGGCGATGCGTCCGGATTCCGTGCCGCATCGAAGGGCTGCGAGATGGCAAGAAAGCGTTTACCAATGTTGTATAAATAAACTGCAATGAAAGATGAAAATCAAATTTACTAATCAAACTAGGTGGAAATTGGCAAGCAAGATTATTTCAAGCTGACGGCGGCAAGAACTGTAGTTGCACTGTGGCGTTTCCTACATTTCCCAAATTCGTTGCTACAAAGAGAGTACACAGGAGTGATCGTTTGGCAATTCGATAACACAAAACATATTGAGTACTTATTCTGATATATTGATTTGACAAATTTGTCTTGCGGCAACAGTTAGTGCAGTCTATGAACACCCGTGAGTCTTATATTATTTATTAAACAATTATCGAATAACGTATTTCGTTTGTTTTTTTTTTGGCAAGTTATCAATGATTTTGCGGGCTACTTATTCAATTGGGCGCGTGCCCGCAAACAGGAAATCAACTGATGTCAGCCAAATAAGACAGCTTGGCAACCCGGCGAAAACAGAAAACCAAAACCAAAAGATCCGCTGCAAGCCAACAAGCATGCTGCATAGAAATCGATGCTAATGAGGCGCCTCAACATTTTTTTTTTTATGTGCTGCAGCCGCCACAATTCATCTTTTTCTTCAACAGCTGCCTTCAGTTATTGTTGGTATACCCTGTATACATTCAAAATGTTTAACAACTGGATATTAAAGTTAGGTAGATCTTTAGAGGGTATGAGAGCTACAGATACACAATTTTCGCTTTTTTGATAATCTTGAGAAAGATACAAAAGACATTTTGCTTTGATATTTTTTATATTTATCACTATCTTCTAAAAACGACTTAAGTTAGAGAAAAAAAATTTGCAAAATTTGATATAATTAAAACATGTTTGTCATACAAAATCAGATAATTTTAAAATGATCAAACAGCTTATGAGTTATTTGAGTTAATCACATACTGGCTACACGGTATCTCCCAGTGGAGCACTATTTATTTCTTCACTGTTTCCATGGGGTGGCGTGCGTGCCAAGCCCAAAACGGAGATCCACTCCCAATATCGATACCAATGCCAATATCGATACCAACACCAAATCCAAGTCCAGCTTAGTTTTGGTTTAGTTTTCTGCTCGTGCCTCAAAATCAGCATGCAATACGCATCTTTTGACTTGTTGTTTTTGTTGTTGTTCTGTTCTTATTAACATTATCATTGTTGGGCTGTCGCCTGTCTTATTTTTATGCTAAAGCTAATAATCTCAGTCGTTGTCAACTCTCATTTCGCATTCAGTTGCCGTTTCGTCTGACTACTGCCGACGACAATCGGTCGAGGCGATGGATCTGTCAGAGCTAAATTCGCTTCATCGCCTGCATCCGTCTTCGAACTGTCGATTGATGGGTATGAGGAGTGGGGTCGGGGTGGTGTTGGTGATCGGGCAGTCCCCAAAGCTGTTCAAAATGCGTCAGAAAAGCGACGACAAGCGACGACTGCGGAATTTGTCCCCTTGTCGTCATTTTCTACACACAGCATGTATATATATGTACATATATGCGGCATGATAATTATCTACAAATTAGAATAGTATATAAAAAAAGAACCAGCCATATGGGAAAATTGGTAATGTGTCAGAATTCGCTTACGAAGTTTTCAATCCACCAAAGATTCTAATTCCTGCATAGTTTTTTCTATGAATAATTCTCAACAGTATATTATTTTCAATTAAAAAACATCAAGTGTAATTTAAAAACTTCAAGTAGCTTTGATGTTAATTTCAACACAAATTAAAAGTTCTACAAAATTTGGATTCATTAGCTAGCTCTGCACTTTTGGACTTCAACTTCAAATACTAATTTTACTTTACGAACTTGAAGATAAATTACGCATTGGATAAAAGGAAGCGCGCTGAAGAGATTTGCTAATCATTGTTCATAATCGATGTAGAGGAAGTGTCGACTTGAATGAATGAGTCTAATGAATTTAAATTCAAAAGACATACAAAAATGTATAAGCAAAACAGTATAGATTGTCTTTCAAATGACACAAAAAAAATAGAATATTAACTTGGAGAAATCATTTATAATACACATTTACAACAAGCATAAAAAAGGTTTTATTATTTGTACTCTTATGTAATCGACAAAAATTGATAAACAGGAAGGCAATAGAAATGAAGATTAAGCTGAGAATTGACAGCTGGAGACGGTTATAACGGTTATATTTATACAGAATAATATCCAATTTGCATTGTATTAATCCATAAATTACTGAAATTACATCATCATTTTGCAATTCGATTAAAACTATGTACATTTACTTGATAAATAATATGTATTATTGTGATGATGGACAGTGCTTAACTTGCCGAGAAAGTGACGCACGATTTGGCGCAAGAATTGAAAGTTATCGTTTAAATTTCAGCTAACTGAGCATGACACCACAGGTTTAGGCAAGTTTCGAGCAAAATTCCATTTTGGTTCATATTTTTCCTTTTTATTCATTCTTTTCACTTTTTATTATTGTTATTCTTGCTGCCAATTAGCATCGCACCATCATAAATAAATATAATTTACTCTTAAGTAGTGTATGAAATGTTATACTTGCTAATGCGATACACCCTATGATTATTGAATATATATTTGTTGAATCAATGTACGGCCAGTGTGTTTGCGTATGTACATTTTGTTTATCCATAAATATGACTTTATATTTATTTATTTTTTCAATTAATATTTTACAACTATTTGATGAGAATGTAGTGAGATGAATCTAGCAATTAATCAATATATTTGATTTATAACCTGGTGACAGGCTGACTTGCCACTATAGTGGCATTTAAAATTATTCTGTGCATAGTCTATGGCTATTTAGCGTTTCAATAAGAACGTGAATAACATTTTTGAGCAATCATCATTGGCATAATCAGAAAGATCGCCAAAGACAAAGTTGGCTATGTTTCGACGTGGATCGAAACTAGTTTTGCACAAAAACGAGTCACGATGAACAAGTGGTGCAAAGGTATGTACTGCAGTGTTGATTAGCTGATTTTGTCATAAAGAGCAGGACTCGCGATTAGATCATCTCTCAATAGTTGCATACTTAAAATCGGCGTTAAAATTTGCAGCTTACGTGCGATTTGGCACGATTTGCAGTCACCCAAATGGCGTCTGCACTCACAAAAAAACGTTGTACAATAATTGATAAAAATCACGCTCAGTTGTGCAATTTAACAAAATGAACTTTCTCAAACATCATAAAATATTTTTTTCCAAGTGTAGGCTTTCCACCCGCACTCCCGCAACGCGCCGCAAATATTTGACCAACGACCAACTTAAATAAGCGACAAGGCCGAACCTTTTAGCAAGAATAAGTGGGCAACAATTGAAATTCGGCTGACTCTGCAAGTGGAACGGGGAGGGTAAATAGGTAGAGGGCGAGTGGTGCTCTGGCATGCTAATGAGCTGAGCTACATAAATCAAGTCCCGGAAGTGCCCTAAGCAATGCGATCAGCCTACGTATTTGTATTCTCATATTTATTGACCCTTTATCATCAAATTATCAAAAATGGTTATGATCGCTGTGCTGCTCACAAAACTGCGTATAAGCTATGCTAATTGATATGTAGGTTGTCATTTATAAAAACATATAAGTAGGCTCTCGTATTCATTAAGCACATGAAAACAAATACATAAATGTTACTTAATAAACGTTAATAAAGTATATACGAAAAGTTGTTCATCTAAGAATTAATTATATACTTAAGTCTTTCTATCTACAGCTAAGATAGCTAAGATGCTCAAGTACAACAATGCACATAACTATTTCAAGTATTTCTGAGATTTTCAGACTGCGTTAAAGTTGTGATATATATATATATAAATATATATGCATTTATTTACTTGAGCATCGTAGCTATGCTTTCAGCTAGCTTGAGGGCATGTCAATGTCGTGTACTCTTTTTTACTTGCGAGTAACTGGTCAAGTGGGCGGTTCTTAGCCAAGGGTTTGGTTCAATCACGTAGAGCTCTCATATACATTTTGGCTTGGAGGTCTTTCTGACCATTAAAGTTGATCGCGAACGTGGTAGGTCTGGCTCAAAGACACACTCAAGACACAGCCAAACAACGGCAGCAACAGCAGCAACAGCAGCAACAGCAAACAACAATAGATATGTCAATTTTGTTATCTTGGTATAGAGGGGGGGCTCTCCATAATCGAGCAATTGATTTTATTTAACGCACACGCGCAACTTTTATGCAACAATTCGCGTCGCAGGCAGCGTTGTGCAAAAGTACGCAAAGGGACAGCTTAAGAGGCGGGATTGGAGCCAGTGCAGAAGAGAGGGGAGCAGGGGTTGTCCATTCGAAGAGTGTATAATAACATTAACAGCTACAAATGACACATCACAACTGATATCGAACACAAAGAGGCACAGAAAAAGTAAAAAAAAAATAATAATAAAAATAAAAACAATTACAATTTGCCTGCGGACGTTGCTCGAAGTGTGGAGGAGGGAAGAGTGGAGAGATGGCGGAGTGTGGTGCGTGGGTGGCGTGAGAAAGCCCAAAATGGATTTTATTGTAAGTGTCCGAATTTAAAAGTATTTGAAATCGAAAAAATTAGAAAATATGTAAGCAAATAGAAATTGGACTAAAGATACCCTGTTAGAGGCATCAAACTCATTGGAATATGCTATTTAATATGAAAACACGACATTTATATTTATTTATTTCAGCGATAGCGAAGCAATTTATTTCAAAATGAATTTGATTATATGAGAAGATACATTCCAAATTTTGCTGGCTCTACCTCAAAGATGATTCTAAATTGATTTCATGATTTCTAACGAGCAATTTTGCAAAGTTTCGAGAATTTTATATTTTGAAGTGCCGCAGAAAATCCGTAATGGAAAACAGAGCCAATAATTTATGAATTTATGGTGCTTTTCTCTCTTTTCTGCTTAAAGCGTATAGGTAAAAGCACTCACCTTGCTCTTCATCCTGCGTCTGATCCTCGTCTTCTTCTTCGTGTTGCTTGTCGCTAAATTGACGCACCGTAAAGTTGCTCGTGGTGAGATGGTGGTGGTGGTGCAGCTCACTGAGATTTCCCGCAGCGAGTGCATCGTGCAGCACATCCAAAACCGTTGTTGTCGTTGTGGTTGTTGTTGTTGTGGCTGTTGATGCTGTTGCATCATCCGCAAACAATTTCAAGCTATAGTTAACTTTGTCCTCAAATATGGAAGCAATATGCGACTCCACGGGATCGCTGTCGCCACCGGCTACTGTCAGCAGATTGTCGCCCAAATTGCAATTGTCCTTCAGGCTGCAGGTGGGATTTGCAACAGCGGCAGCTGCGCCACTTAGCGCCCAGCAGCATCCTGGCAGTCCGCAGGCCAAAAGGAGCAGCAGCAGTCGCACCATGGCTCGACTAACAGAAAGGGATACGTTCAGCTGAGTTGAGCTGACAGTTGCTGGCACATAATAAACACACAAAAAACACTCGAACAACAAAACCGAGAAACACACACGGCCAATGCGCAACTTGTAAAAATCACTCCAAAAAAAAAACAATAGTCAAAAATTCTGGCACCAATCAATTAGATTTTAGAGCACTATTTTTTTTTTTTTGATTTTTAATTGGTTTAATTAATGATACATAAATGTGTTGCTGTGCGTTTTGTTTGGTGGCAGGTGGGTGGGTGGTTGATGACAGAGCCCAGCGACTAAACTCAGCGACCGTCAAGACGAAACATTCAACGTCAACTGATTGTCCAAAAGCCGCCGAGCGTACGAAGACCGCTTAGATGGGGCCGCGATTTCGACGGTCTCGGCGCTGCTCGGCTACAGCAGCAGCACATGTGTTTGTCTGTGTGTGCCTCATATGTGAATGTGCTGGTGTTGTTGTTGTTGTTGTGGCAATTTTTAGGCGCAGACCGAAAACATTTCAAAATCAAATGCAAGTCGAATTTTGAGCGATTCAGCTGCTGCTATTGCTGCTTTAGCTGCTTTTGCTGCTGCTTATGTTGCTGGGGCTGCGCATCTTGACAAGAATTGTCGATTGCATTGTGATTCGTGCCGCGCATGCGAATCTTTTCGTACGTTTTGTTAAAGTAAAAACTTCCCTTTTTTTCATTCATCAATCGATCTCTCGCATTTCACACACAACTCACACAGCAAATCTATCAGATCGTATTCGAGCAGCGCCATAGAACTATAAATTTGACTTATTTATATACACAATGATGGGACTTTTTTATTTTCGCATATTGTACTTTACATTATACACTGTAAAAAGCATAAATAGTTGAAGGCATAAGTAGAATAACAAGCAAAGTTCTGTAAAGTGAATTGGAATTGTAGCTTTGGAATACATTCATTTAATAATAACAGTGATTAGTTTTAGTATTTTTTAATAGCACGCCTGAATGTGCTTATTTTTAAAATTTGAAATCTCGATTTCACAATTCATTTTCAATTCAAATTCAATTCAAGCAACTTAAGCAGTCCTAGGGTTATGGACATCCAGTAAGTAATTGGCTTAATTCTTTAATTTTAACTTAGCTAAACTGCAAGTTGGCCAAGCTGTCGGATGTCGCGTTTCAATGATCGATAAGCGATTTTGCAACTGGCTAAAAGCTTGGCACAGCTCGGCTTGCGTCGATCAACTAGCAAAAAGTCTACAATTATTGGCCAATAACTGGCGACTTGTTTCTTTTTATCGCTGGACAAGCCTAGGCAACATAGTAAAAATCTAAGCTCCAAACTGAGGCCAAACAGCTAAAACAAAATGCAAGTTGCTGGAACAAAATTTTTACTTATCATTTTGCCAAACAATGAATACCCTTGTTGTTGCTTAAACGGTTAACTGAAAGAAATGGTATAAATCTCCATTTGTCTTATTTTGGGTATAATAAAAAGATGTTTGTATAACATCTATCCAATGCATAGTCATACAATTTTGATCAATTATAAACTGTTCTTATGTCCTTCCAGAGGGTATTATTATTTGGTCATTAAGCTTGTAACGCATTGAACGAGACTTCTTTGCCCTATAAAGTATAGATATTCTTGATTAGCAATACAAGGCGAACCGATATAGCCATGTTCGTTTGTGTGTCTGTTTCTCAGCTTTAAGGCCATCTTGATGATACTTGGCATATATCTGTCGCGAGACGGTCGATACTGAGAAAATCGAAACACCCTTTGTTAGGTATCAATAGACAATAAAAAAAAGTTCATAGAGAATAATTGTCATTCATTGTTTTTTGATGCCTAAGTGCTTAATAAGGCTAAGGCAACGGTCAAAAGGTGTAAGCGTAAAAGTGCCCAATGAAGACTCAGCGATGATGAAGATGATGAAGAAGAAGCAAGTGGCAGGTGGCAAGTGACTCGTAACTTGTGAGCAAAAATAAATAAGCCAAAAGCTGAAATTTTCCGACTATGCAATACTCTGTTGGCAACGGAAAATATGCGAAATTAGGAGTTTTTTAATATGGGATTCGTAAGTCTCAAAATTGGCGTGCAACTTCTCCGATGACATAAAGCTGTAAGATATGTTATTTTTGCGGGAATATTTCCGAAGCATTTGTACATAAACTATCAACTCTTTTACAGCTTAACAAACAGTGCATTCAACTAAAGTAAAAAATGTAAACAAAAATAAAATAAATAAGTAAACTGACGAAAATCTATTGAAAGTAAGCCTCTGGTTGCCAATATCAAATTACACAAGCACCTGCCAACAACTATTTGTAGCTCGGTTGGCCATAAAAACAACAACATCGAAATATTGGCTCAAGCTAAAGCCGGCTGTAAGTGGCAAACTCTTGTTTTTGTTACTGTTGCTTTGACTTGCTTCTTGCGACAAGTCAGATTGCAAACGGAACCGAATAACATTCTCTTTCTGGCCAAGAAAGAATGTGTGGCAACTGGCCAATGTGGCTCAGACTGGTCATCGTTGCGGCAAGAGCTGAACGAGTTTCTTGGTTCCGCGGAACCAGCTACTCATTAGCTAAGGAGGGGACACTCAGTGTGAGGAATAAGGGGCAGCGCATGTTGCGTAGTCTTTTCAAGTGGCAAGCAGCAAGCGGCAAGCGCCAACAGCCAATGTGCAGTGAATGCAACACTGTAACACTGTTACCAACGAAGGAGCGACTCGATTTAGTTGCTGGCATTTGTTGCACCCCTTGCTGCACACCGGTCAGTCTGTCTGTCAAACCGCCTGCCCCTGCCTGCTGCCTGTTTTGTTTTTGACTATTAGGCAAGCTGGCGTTGAAAATTGAAATGTTGTTGTTGGCGTTCTTTCTTATTTCTGGTTTCTTGCTGTCTGGCTTTTGTCATTTAGTGCGAATTGTCAGTTTTCAAAACTATACCTATTGTCTTGCAATTGACCAGAGGTAAAACCCTGCCACTCCCCCTCAAAGAAAACGCCCCTCACCGCTCCCTAAGTTTAGCTCTTAAACACTCTATTAATAATGATAAATTCTTGTTTGCACAATGGCTTGGTGAGCTGCAAGCATGTCAGACTCGACAACACCCTGTGTGTGTATGTAAGTCTTACTTAACTTAAGATATTATAGAAGCCACATACCAAAGATGATAGCTCTAGTAACTAGGGCTATCCTTAGATCATAGAGACAAGCTGCTTGAATGTGGTGCTGATACAGAATATCTTTATTTTACCATATCAAAGATGCACGATTTGAACATACCCGTTTACATTTAGAGTGTATGGTATATTTGAACAACAAACAAACTAGACAAACTTAACACACCAACTCTGCAAAACGACACCAATTTGAGGCAGGTCATGCTGCGGCTTTTGGTCAAAAGACTTTTGAGCCAAGTTAGTTGGAAATGCAAATGCTGTGCCCTTTTTAACAACCACAAACAGTCACAACAAAAATACCGAATGCAAATCCAAATGCATTCAATACTTACTTGCAGCGGCTTAAAAGTTTAACACGAATTTTCTTCAGTCTATTTGGGATGCATTGTAATATAACAAAGCTCATAAAATGTATTTCTATGAAATGTATACAAAAACGAATAGGTTTTGATCTATTGACCTGTCATATGTCGAAAATGGCACAGCCTTAAATATTAACAGAATCTGAATACAAAAAAAAATAAATGAGCTGGCCTGTGGGAAAAACACATATAAAAAAAGGGGAAATAGACTTACAGCGATTTTTGAATTTCTATTATATCATTATCTATAACATATATATCGTTTTTCTTTTACAAAAAAAGGTTCAATCTTAACTAAACTATTCCAACATAACTTGTTGGTGGCCTTTCAACAACCATTGCAAAATAAATAAAGAAATGCAAATGCATTGAATACTGCATCGGCCAGAGTTGAAAAGAACTTTCGAAACACGTCTTTAAATATAGCTCGAGACAAGCGTCAAAACGTGTCGAGCCACAAAAAGAGCTTGATGCGGTGGGAAGCAGATGCCATTCAGCTCTGAGGGGAGTTGGACCTCACCCAATTGTCCACTAGATCGGGCAGTCTATCAAGTTACTCGCTTAAGTCATTGCACGCTGCAGTCAAGTTGCTTGCCTAAGTCTTTTGTTTTTTTTTCAATTTTTTTTTATTTGTTTTTTTTTAAGCGAAAGGGGCGATTTTTAAAATGGCTATTCATTGATATATTTAATATGCATATTTGGTAGTTTTCGATAAGTCTTGCATCGACCTTGGCAGCTGTTAACCCATTTTACACCCGTCGCAGTCACAGCTGCAACGATTCGCACCTGGAATTTTAAATAATGACTCAATTTTTGTTGTCATTTGTGATTTGTTTGGTTGCTCAGTTGTTGGTGTTGATGTCTATGTCTTGTTTTTCTTTTTTTTGGCTTTGCGCGCTTAGATATAAATGCAAATGTATATATATTTGTTTTTTTTGTTTTCTGCTATTTGAAGGGTATTGACGCTGATCCAATCAAACATGAAGCTTCTTACATAAACCCAAAACCACAAACCCAGATCGCGTGCCCACTAAAGCAATTTACGTCATAATTAGGCATTATTTTATATTTAATTTCAGACTCTAACTAATTAACAAGTCGTCCACGATAATGCGATAATACACGGCTAATGCCGGACACCAAATTTAAATTGCGCCATTAACCAAAAATAAAACAGCTGAAAAAATATTTCCAGAATTTTAATCTTCATAAATGTGTTCTTGACTTCCTTGACTAAGCTAATAACATTATTTTTTAATATTTACCTTAAGAAGAGTGTTCGAAATTAAAATAAACAAATATGCAAAGACAATGTTAAATGTTTTATCGAATTATTGTTGACAATCGAAATTATATTATGATTTATATAATGATCTAATTTTATACTGATATAGTGTTTCTAAAAAATCTGACAAATTTGATAAATTCAATCGCAGAGCTAGCATTGTGTTTACCTTTAAAGATTAAAGATTCAATTAATGCTCTAACATCAAATCAGTGTATTTGAGCTTCGACTGAGCATTCTTTTTTTATTTTCAGGTTTTTTCTTAGTTTTTGCTTAATGCACACAATTTTAATGAGCAATTAAGTTCAACAAAGCGCAAAACAATTTAGAGATCCCAACTTGAAGTACATCCATAGCCATCAATCTAAACCAAGCATATAGAGGAATAAAGAGAGAACAGCAAAGTTTTTAAAAAGGAGTGGCATGGAATGAGTATAACAAACAATCAACAACAATGGAGCTGGTCATCTGTGACAACATTACAAACTCGATATCAGCGTCAGTGCCTTACAAACAAAATAACAATTTAATATATATATATATATATATATATATATGCTAAACAGCATAGATATTTTATGCGAAAGTTCTTGAAATTTCTCCACATATTGAAATCATAACAAATGAGATGTGCTTGACCCTTTGCTTGGACTGAATTAACCATGAATATTAGAAAGAAAAAATTTGGGTCTACAGGGTATTTAGAGTAGTAAATATTTTAAGCTAGTTTCTTTTTGTTGACACATATATAGAAATAGAGCATATTGTGCATTGCAGATTTGGGTATGTCTCATCGACGAGCTTTCTTTATTTGATGTGGGTTTTATTGAAATTTGTATTTGTGTAGAGATTGTTCCATACTGATTTTAGAAGAAGCTCAAAAACCTGTTCAATTAACAGCAAAACGCTGTCACCTTTTGGCAATGTCAGTGGTTGACTCAATGCTGTCGTTATCTGTGGTTCTGTGGTTGTTGTTTTTGTTGTTATGGTTGGTCACAATTGAAGACATGTGAAGAACAAGGAAACAATTACCATAAAGTGGCAGAGAGTACTAAATAACTAGCCAAGCACTAAACACCAGCTATAAAGCTACGATATACAATTGTAGAATCTTTTCAGCAACAACCATAAACAGAAAGCAACAAGTTGAATGCTATAAAAGTGATTTTTATGCTCATATCTAGTGCCTTTAACACACACATGTGTGTCTGTGTGTGTATATGTGTGCGATGGCTTACACGTTAGACATGATCGTAGATCTGCTGAATTTCAAGGCATCGACAAAGACAAAGACTTATAAATATGTGGATTTTACAATTCGCAGTTCGCAAACAAGACAAAAACTAAATTTAAAAAACAACAGCACCCGAAATAAGAAGAAACAAACAAATATATGTGTATACATTTAATAAATTCCAACAATTTTAAATAGTTGTTAGCATACCCTGGATGAGCACGGAGTCGGGTATAACACATTCGTGCAAATTTAAGATTATATCCATATAAATAACTATTTTAATCTATCTGTTCATCTTATATAACTCTTCGGAAGCGAGAGCAATAACAGTTAGATCTATTAAGTTTGCATGTGATTGAATATGAAGATAAATTTAAAGATATTGCAGATTTAATCTAAGAATATCAGAAACGTATGTGTGGGCTAAGCTGCCAAGTCTAAGCTAATCCAATTACTGGGCAACTCTTAAGTCGGGTGCACTCACTTACGCATATTCTTGTTTTTGTTTAATTTGCTTACATCAGAATCGTTTCTTGTTTTTTATCATTTGCTTATTAGAGGCTGTTCAACAACTTTGCAAATCGTTTTTTTTTTGATTTTTAGTATTAGTGACCTTTGTGCCGTTCATTGAGCTTTTAAAGGTTCACGAATTGCTAAAATTGCTTTCAACTCTTCTATTTGGCTTCTTAATTAATATACCAATTTTAGTATGCGTGTGCGACAACTGATTATTATTGTGCTGAAACAATATTTTCCTATAACTGAAAGTTGTTCTAGCTGCCAACGACGTCTATTATATAAATAGCTAATTTAAATCAATAACAAATTCGCAATTTGCATATTGAAAAACTATGCAAAAAATGTTCAAAAAAATTCGGATCTGACAACTAATCTTTTTGAATTAATATATATATTTGAACACCTTTTCCTGGACTGATTTTTTAAAACTATGATTTGAATGAATTGAAATCAGTCTTTCAGTACTACAAATATTTGAGATTAGCGTACAAATTTGCGCTCATCTGTTTTTAGCCGGAACTAAAGTAAACTCACTGAGGCGCGGCTTTAAGTCAATGGAACACTCCATTCCAAAGGTTTCGAACTTTGGACAATAATTTGGTCAACAGCTTGCAGACTAAGTGCCGGCGTCTAATAATCAGTAACCGCAATGGAGCGCGACCATCTCGTACCGCCCATCTTGTCCAATTCCCCACAAGCTGAATGTGCCAACTCATCGACACTCACCCATCCATTTATTGATCCAACTAAACTGATATTTGCCCAAGTCTCAACGGAAGTCCATAGGCTCGTACTACGAGTGTGTATACCTTTGTATATAGTTGTCCAACAAGTCGGGTCTCTAAACCTCAAGTATGTATTTACCCAATTTATTTGGCGAGCAATGTGCTGTCAATTGGATTGTAGCACTACTCAAATATTACAGCCTCCTCACCCGGGTTGGGCTCACTAAGTTAATACTAATTCAATAGGGAATGAACAACGATAAGAAATATCCATGAGAAACAATGCTTTTACATAATGTAAGGTGTAAACAAGAATTTGGCCCCGTGTTTTTCAGTTAGTTGGGAGAATAGTTGCTTTCGAGCTATACGAGCAATACGGTTTTATTTATTTTTATAAGAAACTTAACTGATAGGTAATTAATATTTTTTTATGTGTATTTGAATAGGCTATAGTCGAACGTTATATATGGGAATTATAGAGAACTTTGTTTTACAATTCGAGTACACTTCTCTTTTAATTCATAATTTAACTAATTAAAATTCGAATTCTAGGCATATCCATTTCCCAGACTAAACTTGATTAGATCAAGGGAGAGGAATTGAATGATGCTAGGCGGAACAATTCAATGTGAATTGACATTTGCTATGCAGGTTCCCATAATTCAATCAACATAGTCTGGAGTCTTACAACTATTTATGATCACTCAGGTAGAACAATGGGTTTCTCAATTTGTTTATGGCGCGTACTCAAATAATCAATACAGATGCTAGATAAAATACTCTTAAATAGATAAGACGAGTAATGCATATTTATACATATATATTTATGCTTGTATATATTATGAAAAATAGCACTTGTCATGTACTATGAGCCACGTCTTTTGAAAACAGGTTCCTACCGATAAATTGTTAACCTCAGAGCTGAAGATAGTACTGAGCGAAGATGGGATGGATGGATTGATCAGGCAGGCCAAATTGATGGACAAGTTTGCTATTGTCAGCGATCCGAATGCAAATTCTCATTGTCACAACACCTATTCCCCATCCCCTTCTCTCCCCTCCCACAACCGGCCTTCTTCTCCCTACGCAAAGCAACAGCTGCATATTTGTGGAGCGAGCGTTGTTCAGCGTTTTTTTTTTTGGTATGCCAAGGTCAAGATCCGATGCAATCCAATGCGATGAGTTGTTGTTGTTGCTGCTGCTGTTTGATTGTTGTTGCCATAAATTCGCAGTGAACTTTCCAATTCTCATGGAGTGGGGGGTTGGTTGGGGGTAGCGGTGGTGTAACTGCTGCCTCAGCTATTGATATGACATTTATCAGATCTAACCTACTTACCATGTGTCTCAATTTAATTTAAATTAAACATTGACATTAATAATATAAACTACTTAAACGCTGCACTAAGCGAATTCAGGTGTTAAATGATTGCTCGACTGACTGACATTGACTATACCAGCAATGTCAAAACTTAACCAACTTCCAAATGCCAAATCTTTTTTGATTATGGGTTAGTTTATCGTTTAGTACCTTATTTTAAGTGGCATACACAATTTATATTATTAAGAAAAACCGTTCTAACAAGTAGAAATGCAACTCTAATTTTTAGACAAATTCTTTCTAAAATTCAGAAACAAGTAATTAAGTTTACTGGCTCAGCTTTTATTTTATATTTTAGCTATCGTCTGCCTTATTATTAGTATAAGTTACAAGAAAGTTACCAAAAGTATGGCAATTTACTACAATTTAGAGCAATTTTTCGTATGAATATACTAGAACACAATAGTCGAGTATTTTAGACCTATTTACAAAGCATCTTCTAGTTGCGGAATTACATGCTTATCTTTTGGTGTATGCCATAAATAAACGTATGTCAAGTGCATAACACGATCCCATTATTCCAACATTTTGGACTGCGAACTGCCACCTCCCAAAAAGAAAAAAGTCGACATGTCCGAGCAAACACGTCCAAGTGCGTAACCCACGCTCACAAATCGAGCTCTACCGTTGTCCGCTGTTGGTTGTCGGTCGTCCAATACGCAATGGGCATTGGGAATTGGGCAATCTGGCATCTACTCAACTGTCGACCATCGGGCATCGCCCAGACAGAAAGACAGACAGTTGGCTTATTGCCCCAAAGACACGCGTGTTGCCCTTCTTTGTTTGGGGGGTAGTTGTTGTCGTGTTGTTGTAGTGCCAAATGAGTAGACGACCTTGACCCAACAATGGCATTTCGATAGTGAAACTTAACTTAAGCTTATTTACTGCATATCAGTCTACAATTAAAATAAATAAGAATGCTGTTGTCCAGTCTACCTTTATCTTTACAACATTTTATAATATGCGTTTTACCCATTTTTATTGCGTTCTGGGTATAGAAACTAGAACTGGTTGCGAACATTATAATTAATCGTCACGAAAATAAATTAGGGACTTTTTATTTGAAAAGATAGATGGGTAAGATAGGTATTGTGGTTTGTTGCAAATGTATGTACCAGGTGGAATGAAGCATCTCCAACACATCATAACCGACATAAGTCATAATCAGGATAAAAACTCTGACAAAAGAAACGAGTCCTGCTTACATTTGAGTATGCAAAAGGGAAATTTGTCAATAGAACTAGAAAATATGTTCAGGGTATATCGTAGTCGAGCTAACTCGATGAAAGCATTCTTACATGCTATAATACATATTTACATATTATAAATTTACATTTTGTGAACTCATTTGGCTAATTCGAGATTTGCTATTTGTGATCTTGATCCGGTTCGTAACTGCGTCACTTTCTAACTAACCTGATAAAAGGCACTCAGAATTACACCAGCTATTGAGATTAAATCATTACACCCGATGTAAACCAGTCTTAATTGGTTTGTGGTCCTCAAGCAGTACCGGTTGATTCAGCCTTAAGGCTTGCTACCAATTATTGTTCGAACGAATATGAAAGCAGCCTAAAAGTCTTCCATGCTTTAGACATAACTATAAGTATGCAAAAGTACTCCGAGGCAGATAAGGTATGGTGAACTAGTCTATATATATAACACTTCTTATCTATATATGCTGAACTTAACTGATTCCGTAAAACACTTTTGATTTTATTTTTAGCAGCTTATATTTTGTTTATATTTTTTGTTATGTTTTCTTTCAAGTTTCATTTATTACTGAATTTGAAAAGAATAAATAATTAAATGTTTTCGGCATAGGTCTTATCAATGATAATCTTCAAAAAAAAACATTTAAAAACTGCAACTGAAGTTAACTACTTATTCATGATTATTGATTACAGTTGAGTATATTAAGGTATTCAGTAGGTCGACTCCACATCTCTGTTACTATATAGGTATTACTAATTTATATATACATTTATGTATATGCGACATACATCCAAATAATAATTGTATGAATTGATATGCAATACACAACATAACATACTGAACTTTGGACTGAATTTGCCTAACACAAAAACAATTCACATATTGCATTTGACTCTGGTACGATTAGACTGGCGCCAAAAACTTGATTGTGAAATATATATGTATAAATATGTATATGTTTATTATAGATAAAGTCTGTTGTGGGTCTTGATAATATATATTTTCAGCAGTTAAGATTGTTCTGGGAAAGCGTCTAATTCAAAGCAAAAACCAGTTCATAGCCAAGCAACTGGCTTGTTGAATGTGCGTGTACATGAATATGAGTGTACATGTATATGTAGGTTAAAAACACTCTTGACTTGTTGTTGCCAATTATATTTTGCACTGCCTGCGGTTGGGAGTATGTACAAAATATATCATTATGAGTCAACGATATCTATTTTTTATTTACTTAATGTGATACTAACTTTCTTATGGTGGAAATATTTATATAATTTTAGAATTGCTAGTCGACTGAATCTTATAATAGTACTAAATATTCTAGTCTCAGTAACTAATGATCAAGTCAGAACTGTAATTCTTTTAAATATTTAATAATATATTTAACTAGTCAAATTAATATATTTTTTTTCTTTACCGATCTCATATATTACATTGATGTCAGAGAAACGATTATTGTAATTAAAGAATATGTAAATTCTTGAAATGTATATGTTTTTTCATGCTCGTAGTTTGTATATATTAGATATAAATTTTTCTAATACAAACTGATTGTAAGAGTATATAATTTTCTGCAACTCGCAGGTATCAACTAATTCAAGCCGTCGCTGTTGTCAATCAGTTGTATTAGTTGCTTAGAGCCGAACGGTTGTCCGACGCGCATTCTAAAGCTACAAATTGAAAAAAAAAATATTATTTAAATTGTGAAGATAGTTTACTTTTTTCTGTTTTTTTTTTTGGTTTCTTTTGCACTATGAATACTGTGGCATTGCTCGCGTTTGCTGTGTGGGCGATTTTTCTGCGCTACTTGCCGCAGATTCTGAGGTTTGTGCACCTGATACGATTTTCCAAAACACTACCAGGTCCCACTGTGCGTGAACTGATTGCCAATGTGAAGAGAGGAGGTAAGTGGAGCAGCAAAACTATTCACGTATAATCATGAACAAAGGCAGAAGTCAATAAACTCTACCTCGGCAGAGGTACTCAATTGGCTGAAGGAGTTGCGTGCGCGGCATGGACCCGTTTTTCGCATTTGGTTTGGCAAGGATCTGATGGTGTTCTTCACCAAGCCAGAGGACATCAAGCAGCTGCTGAGCAGCAATGCGTTGCTGTACAAATCAACTAGCTATCATCTTTTGGAGTGCTGGCTGGGCAAAGGTCTGCTTACCAATGGCGGCGAGACTTGGCATCGGCGTCGCAAGCTTCTGACGGCGGGCTTCCACTTTCGCATACTGAGCGAGTTCAAGGAGCCGATGGAGGAGAATTGTCGCATCCTGGTAAGCAAACTGCGCGAAAAGGCCAATGGCGAACCCTTCGACATCTATCCATACATCACGCTCTTCGCTTTGGACTCTATCTTGGAGACGGCGATGGGCATCAAGAAGCACGCCCAAATGCAAAGCGATTCCGAATATGTGCAAGCAGTGCAGACGTAAGTTGTTGTTGGAATAATGGCAATGTCCTTTATACATTTCCACATATATTTCAGCATTTGCCGGATTTTGCACCTTCAGAGCTTCTCCTTCTGGCAGCGCTTTCAACCAATATTCAGGCTCTCCTCAGCGGGACGAGCGCGCAATGCTGCTCTGCGCATTCTTCATGCAGAAACGTATCGAGTCATTGAAATGCGCCGCAAGCTGCTGCAGCAGGAGTCTCAACAGAAGGTTGAGGCTAATAATGACAATGATGTGGGGGGCAAGCGACGTTTGGCATTCCTTGATATGCTCTTGCTGTCGCAGATGGAGGGTGGGGCTGCAGAACTGAGCGATCTGGATATACGGGAGGAGGTGGACACTTTCATGTTTGAGGGGCACGATACGACTAGCTCGGCGATAGCCTTTGCCCTTTGCCTGTTGTCTAAGCACGCCGATGTGCAGCAGCGCGCCTACGAGGAGGCTGTGGAGAGAGAGGGACGTGAAAAGGAATCGATGCCCTATCTGGAGGCAGTCATCAAGGAGACGCTGCGCTTATATCCCGCTGTACCATTCTTTTCACGGAACGTGCGCGACGATCTACAGGTGGGCAACGTGACCGTGCCCAAGGGGGCCAGTGTTAGTTGCCTGGTATATATGCTCCATCGCGATCCCGATAGTTTTCCCAATCCGGAACGCTTCGATCCCGATCGATTCTATCTCAACGAACACAACCTGCATCCATTTGCCTTTGCCGCCTTCAGCGCCGGACCACGCAACTGCATAGGTATTTACGACCCCTCTCAATATTATTTTTCATGTTTTCGATTCCTTCCCATTAACTGAACATTAACTGCATTCCCTATTCGTATCGACAGGTCAAAAGTTCGCCATGCTGGAGCTGAAGTGCTCGCTGTCGATGATATTGCGTCATTATCAGTTCCTGCCTGTTGCCGGTTATGAGCCACAACCGTTGGCCGAGCTGATCATGAAAAGTGGTAATGGTATACAAGTACGCATGCAGCCACGCCCTTAATTGTATTGAGTTATCCGCTTGAATCTTCTAATCTTCATATATCTAATTAAATATATTTCTAATTGTCATTATCATAATGTTTTTTCATTGCTTCATAATTATAATACGATTAAGTGAAAGTAAGTCAAAATAAATGATGAAATCAAAATAAATCAAAATTTTATTTCAATTTAAGTGCAGATCTATATCAGAATAATGCTGCTTTTAATATATACCACAGCATATTCCACATATCTGAGATTATGATCTCTGTTATTTACCAGATATTATATGGAGGTAGCCATATATCAATTTGTACGCGCTGAAATCTAAATGGAAAAGTACGCACAAATATGTTTTACAAGTAAAGTGCTCTTGATTAGGGTCTTGCGAGTAAAAAATTTGACTGGGGTCGATAAGGCGGGTGTCGGACTTTAGAATTGGGCCAATGCCCATGTGCAAAACAAATGCTTCAATTTGCCTCATCAGAGCGTAACAGTTCTGACTATTCTGTAGAACGACACTAATATATGTAGCTACATTAATGTAAATAATTGGTATGATAATCCAAGATAAGAATGCGACTGAATAAATAGGATGTATGTTATCTTAGAATTTCTGGTATTGTTTATTTGCACGCAATTTTGAACTATGGAAAATACAATTTATTTCTTTGAATATGTATTAGATTAGACATAATCATATATACATATGTATGTATGTATGTATCGATATATTGATATAGATAAAGCCAACAAATTTGTATCAACAACAAAAATATTTAAACGTAATTTGTATACAATATATATACATATATGGATAGTTAGTTGGAGTTACATATAAGTATAGTCGATATATATGTATATGTATATAGATTCATATACTTTTGCTGAACTCTGTTACACATGTTACATATTAAGATACGCATACGCACACACATACATATTGCTATCCAACTCTGTTAAAGCACTGTTAAATCTGTCGACTATTTTTGTTTATGTTACAATGTGTTCCCTGACAATTCCTTAAGCTATATAAATATATATATATATATACCTTCTTGCGAGACGATTCCATCTGGTTCTTACTTAAGTTTTACTAATCGTATTGCAATTTGTATGCTTTCTTCACACGTTTCAGTTAAGTTTTGTTTTCTTTCGATTAACAACTAGTTAAATTCCTTGAAAATAGCTTTGGATTAGTTATAAGAATATAATAATATATGGTATGTTACATTTCCCTATCTAGATTGCCTTCAATTTCCATAAATGTGTTGTTGTTTGTTTTTGTGCCCATATTCGATCTATAATAGATCTATATAGATATATATAGATATATATATACATACAGTGCCTGATTCGATCTAAATTATCATATATTTCTCCTCCAGGTTTATAGTAAATGTAGTATAGTATGTATGTGTCTGTTATGCATAGTGTGAACTAATGATATGATACGGTTAGGCTAGCAATGTGTTCTATAAATATCGTGATTATATATATATATATATATATATAAATATATATTTATATTTAGCGTATTTAGCAAATGAACAATCTATTTTATCGCACAGAGAACAATCCGTAGATTAGTTGATAACCTAGCTGTAGTAGTATAGTCAGTAAATATAACAAGAACTAGTTGCAACTTATACTCATATACATAGATAACAATTGTATTATTCTTTAGCATATAATCTGTATATGTATTATGTATCATTATCATTATTATAACTCGTAACAGGCTCTATCCTAAACAGATGTCATAGGAACAAGCGATAAGGTGCAAAAATACGCCTGGTATTTTAATACCGAATCGGAGCGGTTAATAGTATAGTATAACAGCATTAGGAATCCATCTAAGTACGTTCTTACGTTCTCCAAAGTAGGAGAGTAGGCCATATAGGTATTATCGAAATAAAACGATAATTCTTAATATATTATCTTTCTAGAATCCAAGAAGCATAGGCGAGGTGCAGAAATCTATAGTTATAATATTGGAAAAGCAGAGGTTTTTCTTAAAACCTCGGACGATCGTGTTAAGCAATTCTAGGAACATTCTCTCTACACTCAAAAACCAATAAAATCTGCAATGAAAACTAAAATATAAAATTTCGGTTTGCGTGGAAATTAAATTAGAATGCTCGATCAGCAACTTAAAGCCAGGGTATGCAAATAGTGCGGCAGACATCGCGTCTATGTGGATGGGGATGCGGTTCCTCGCCAGTGGGTCCACCACCACCACCACCGCCATCGCCACCACCACCACCACTACTACCGCCACCAGCAGCACCACCACCTGAACCACTACTGAATTTGAAAAATGAACTCCTTCGTCAGTGCTTGCGATGGGCCTGAGGCGATGCACCTGCAACGTAACCAGTGCTGGAATTCGATGTGGAATTGGAAGTGGAACTTGAATTGGAATGGGAATGCGAACCAGCGTTGGCAACGGCCTCGGGCATTGACTGCAACGCAGCGGCGACACTGCCGTAACTGGCGCGCTGCTGCTGCTGCTGCTGTTGCTGTTGATAATGTTGGTGTTGTTGATGTTGGTGGTGTTGCTGTTGTGGTGCTGCGGTTAGTGTCGATGCGCGCGCCAGACGCTTGGGTATGACAAATGGTGGCGGCGGCTGCGGCGTATATTGCGGCGGCGTTGAATTCGCCGACGCTTGACGCACAAACGAGCTGCGACCGCTTGGCGGCGTTTGAATGGAAACGCTTCGGGCAATGGCGCCGGTGCGTGGCGGTATCGCTGGTGGTGGACCGAGCGGTGGTGCAATCCGCTGCTTATGCGACGGCGGCGATGATGAGCTAATGCTGGCCAAACTCTCTGTGGATGGTTGCGATGGCACACGAGGCGGCAGCTGCGGCAAATGTTGACCAGACGATGGCGTCGGTATCGGTGTGGGCGTTGGTGTTACTGTGGATGTTGTTCCTGGTAGCTTTGCTTGCGGCTGCACCGTTGACATGGTTATGGTGGGCTTCTGCATGGGCAACGTATGGCGTATGGTAACAGTGCCCAATGACTGTTGTTTGCCAACGTTACCGCTGCTGTTGATGTTGATGATGTTTGTGATTGCGGCACGCGGCGAATGCGACTGCAACTGCAACGGTGACGGTGGCTGAGCTGTACCAGCAACTGCAACTCCCGTTGTGGTCACAGTTGTTGTCACTGTTGTTGCTGTAATTGTTGCTGAGTTAGATTTTTGCTGATGCTTTTGCTTGTGCTGTGCGTGTATGTCCTGAATTTGTGGTGTTATTACGACCGGATTCTTCTTCTGATCCTGTCCAGCGGCGACATAGCTGAAGACGCACAACACCGAATAGCATATCTGATCGGACTGCGTATGGCGGAATCGATCGTTAGTATTGTGGCATTTAGTATTGTTGAATGAAACGGTGGTTGTGGTGGTTTTTGTGTTGCGTTTTTTTTTTTTGGTTTTTTTTTTTTTTGGTATTCGTGTTAATCACAACGTGTAAGAAACTAACAAGGGAGTAACTTAATAAACCAACAAACGCACAAAACTTAAACAAAAAAAATGGAGTTTTATAATAAGAAAAGCATGCACTGTGGTACAATGTGGAATGGAACAACAACAAAAAAACGTAGTGCCACAGCTAGGGTAATAAGTAATTAGATCAACTTTATACAGCTTGCGCTTGATGAGTGACATTTGTTATTGTTGTGATTGTTATTGTTGTGAAAAGAGAACTCACTCATACACACACACACACACACACACACACACAGACATACATAAGAAATAAACAGTTGGCATTGCAAATTTATGTACAACGTATAGGGATACTTTTCTCTAGTTTATATTTTTTTCATTTTTAAAGCACATTTTTAAATTGAGACATTGGAAATTGTGGCCACGGTTGGTTTAGAGCTATATTCCATTCCAGTGTTTCCTTCAGCCGCCAGCGCCTTCTCCTTGCCGTTCAGATGACAAATGTATGCGAAACGAACGGACGTCACACGATGAAAGCTCAATACAATTTCAGATGCCTTATTTATAGGATTGGTTTGTAATTGGTATTGTTTGTTTCAGTTTCATGTTTCATTCACGGGTTTTAAGGATGTTTCAGCGTGTTTTATGTTGATGATTGATCAATGATTGATCAATGATTGATGTATGATTGATGGGATTGTGTTAGTTAAGTGGTCGTGGTGGTAGTTGCAGGCATTTTGTTGTTGTTGTTGTTGTTGTTATTATTTGTTGTAGTTGTAGTTGTGGTTGTTGTTATTGTTGGTCGTATACATAGAAATGTTGACAAGGTAACGAAACGAAAGTGGCAGCAAAGAACGAAACGAAACGAATAGAAAAAGGAAAGGCAAATCAAACATACTGATTTAAATATATGTATATATTATAGATGTATGTTGTATGTACAAAAATTGGTGGTGCATTTCATGTGCCATATGTACAGTATTTACTATTTAAATATGCTTTCTATAAATGCATAGAATGCAGCTCATATTAGTAAAATGCCGAATGATGCGATTTTCAAAGTCCCAAAAATTGAGTTTTCAATTAAATTTTGTAAAAAGAAAACCAAAAAAAAAAACAAAAATACAAACATTGCAAAATTTCGATCAATGTTGAAGAACAGAAAGTTACAACAATTTTTGGTGCATCTTAATGAGGGTGCGAAGGGTGAGTAATGGAATAGGAGGAGCACACTTACCATGCTTGACTGATATTTCCGCTGGACGAGATTTCGCGTCTTGGGATCTGAAATGGAGAACAAGTGGAGAATCAAGTAAAACATTGAATACATTGTACACTAAGAGACGCTTCGGTCTGGTCGAAAAGGACTTACTGTACTCTTCCAATACAAAAATTCCGCCCTTCTGTGTGAAGCATTTGCGTATGTGATCCAAACGCACGAAAAACTGAAATTATTTTTGGCACAAATTTAGAATTTTAGCTTGACTCGAACAGAGCGATGGATATGTGATTTTTTCTTTTTTTTTTTGGGAAGGTGGGGGTACCGTAGCTAACAGTACGGCAAGTAACTCAAAAGTGGAACGGAATGAACGGAACGCAATTAAAAAATGGAAAATCGGCAGAAAACCAAACAAGATTTGTCACACAAAAAGACTTGTGGATTAGTAGGTAATACATATGTATCAGGTAAAATAACATATACGCTTATATATTAAATATATTAATAAATATATATATATATATATATATATATATTTACTTTAAAAAATATATTTTTACTTCAGCTTCATTTCATTTGATGTGTATGTGTGTGTTTAGCTGTAATAGTGTGTGTGTGTGTGGAACTAACATTCAACGCAACGGAACAAAACCAAATGGAATTGATACGGAAACGGAAACTCAAACGCAACGCGTGACATGGCGATGCAAACAGAAGCTTAATGCTACGCAAGCGCATGAGCAGGCAGAAACAGAAGCAGTATTGAGTAAATTGAGGCAGAGGCAGAAGCAGATGCAGATTCAGACAGCATGCAACAATCACAAAACAAAACAAAACAAAATCAAAGCAAAAAGCAAGAAGCTGAAAGCAGCTGCGATTGCTGTAACAGCATGCAATCGATTTACAGTTTGTTTATTTATTTCTTTTTTTTTTCATTTCATATTTCACAATTTAATTTACACAAGGTCTGTACTGTTAAAAAGTATATTTTAATAGTGTTATTATAAGGGCAAAGAGACCAAATGAAAAGCCAAGTGAAAGTGAAACAATTGAAAAGACCAAAGAAAATATAAGTACAAAACCGGAAACAACAAAAATTAGTAAGTAACAATTTTCTGTTCAACGATAAGATAAAAAAAAGCACAACAAATCAGAAATGAAAGATTTGAGAACGCAGCAAACTCATGTGAAACAATTTTTTGAATTAGTTCAGTTGATAGTTTATTATTTTTATTTATTTTTTATATATATATATATTAAAAAAAAAAAGTTTACTTTGTATTTTTTTATTTTGGTTTTATCGATAAATATCGATTTGCTCAGTTGGTTGTTCTAATTAGCACTTGTGAGATGGTCGTTCATAAATTAGCTGGGAGTTTAGATATATATTACGAGAAGTAGTTGGGTGGACTGGGGGCGGAGCGATTAGTAGAACTATTCAATTGGCATTAAGTTTCAATTCAAATTTTTGCACTAATACAAAAACAGCTATACATTGTACTCAAAGGCTGTGTCTGTGACTGTATTGGTTGTATGTGTGCGCGTGTCTGTTTGTATGTATGTGTGTGTGTGTAAATGTATATGTATATTAAAGTAAAGGGTAATGACAACAAAAATATACAATGTATTTAAGTATAGAAATCAGTAAAGAATTACTTCTACTACTACTTTTTATTTGTACGGCTGTACGTTTTTTTTTTTTGAAATGTATGTCTTAAGGGGTGGAGGAAGTTAGGGTTTGCATATAGTTGCAGTAAAGAGCATGAATGAGATGAGAGAGTATTCCTCTTAGCGTTTTAGCATACTAAATAGTATCTTGCTGTCGCTCTGTGATTTGTGATGGATGTTTCAGTGATTCGGTTGTTCATCGGTTTCGGTTTTTGGGCTGGTTTCAAAATTAAGGTTAGGCGGCAAATACATCGGTTACAGTAACAACATGCTTTACTATTTTCGAACGGAATGGAGAATTCAGAATGAGAGCGGGAAAGAGTTTTTCTTAGCATTTTGTTTAATATTTGTACTCTGTAGATTTTTTGTAAAAAATTAAATAAGTGAAAATTGAAGGTTAGAAACTGAAAATAAAACGTAGTCAGCCAGTTGACGTTAAGAAATCTACACAAGCAAAATTATAAACAATAACAAGTTTTCATTTTATAACACTATTGTTTTATATTTATTTATGCATTTTTTTTTTTTTGGATTTGTCTCAGATTGCTTGCGCTTTAGCAAATTAAGCTCAGATCAAAGAACAAAGACTAAATTGTCAGACTTAAGATTGTTTCCTAAGTGACTCTAAACAACAATTAAGTAGGAGAAATTAAAGTTTCTTTTACGATGACTCTATAATAATAAATAGATCGCAAACAATCGTTGAAAATATTCAGCAAGCCGAACAAATATTTGGTACCTAAACTTTGAACCAAAATAACCCTGGTTTCTAATCAGTAGTTAAATATTTCATATTGGGCCCAACTAATTTGGGCAGAGAAACAGCTACAACTACGGCTACAGCTACAAACTATGTATGTTATATAGAAAATTGTGAACAGATCTGTTGAGTAACGCAGAGAACTGTGTGTAAGTCTGTGTGCTTGTGTCTATGAATGTGTTTTTGAGCGTATGTTAAACATTCAAAGAACTTGCTCTTAACTAGTGCTAAATCAAAAGCAAACTCAAAAGACGTATTAGAACTTGAGATGTGTGTGTTTGTGTGTGTGTGTGTGTGTGTTTGTGTGCGTATATATATATATGTGTGTGTGTATGTGTGTAAGGGGTTTGGCAACCAGATAGAACAAGCGCTGGGATACGTCGAAGGTGGGACAAATAAACGGAATCATACAGACTGACAATTAAGTATGCAAGAGAGTCGAGTGTTTTCCCCAGAAACTGTGCTGTACAATGTGCAAAAGACTGAAGCTGTTATCGTTATCGATAGCAGTTAATCGTGCAGTTCACAGCTCTTGCAGCGCACAGAAAAAGAAACTGGTTGAGTGACCCCCAAATTGTGTGTATCAAGTAGTTGGTATTCATTGTCTACTGGGTGTGTGTGTCTGTGTGTGTGTGTGTGTTAGTATAGAGACAGAGAGAGAAAAAAGAGAGAGAGAGAGAGAGAGTTGGAAAGATAGAGAGAGACAGAGAGTACAACTCAAAAACTAAAGAGCACACACAATAAAATATATATATATATATCTATTTGATGTATTAGTTCCAAAACGTTCCAAACGCCCGCTATATATATGCAGTATTCGTATTGGAATTGAAACGCAAATGAAATGAAAATGAAAGTGAGCACGGAAAAAACTGTGATAAATTAAAGAAATAGAACTAAAGTAAAATCAAATATATATATATATAGATATATATATATTTAATATTAATATATATATTTAAAAATGAATAGTAGAAATAGTAGAAAACGTCAATGAGAAGTTTACGGCTTTGGTTTAAATGTAACAAACAAACCAACCATCCAACCAACAGTTTCAATTACAACATAATCTCAAAACGTAAAAGCTTATAAATAATATACATAACTTGATATATATATATATATTATTTAAATTCAAATATATCAACTACAATTTTTTGTATAGGTTGTTTTATTTACGCTGTTGTATGCCTTTTTTTGCGTGGGTGTTTAAAATTCAAGTGTTTTGAAAACGTAAAAAGTGAATTAAGAAAAACAATGATATTTGGATTAAAGAAACGCAAAGTTTGTTGGGGAGGACGGGGTAGGGAACAGGACTTAAAGAACAATAGTTGCTTATAAATTTAAGTTCAAATATAACAAGAAATTTGTTCATTGCAATACCTCGAAATCCTTTATCGTTTACGACATATTCAGATCGTATTGTGAATATTTGTTTTATTTTCATTTCAATTTTTTATTTTTTTTATTTGGTTTGTTAATTTGGCATGTGAGAAAGGTTGACCAATCATTGGAATTATTCGTAACGTTTTGATTCGATTCGTAGGGAACGTGTTTGAATCCGAGTCCACAAATGGGAGAGCAACGGAGCAGCGTTCCACGTACGATAAAAAACATTAAACAAACAACAAAGAAAATTATAAAAAGAAAGTTGACAAAACGCTTTTTGATTTATTTTTAAATATAGTTTACATATATATATTTTTTTGAGGGTTTGGTATAAATATTTTTTTTTTTTTTTGGTTCTGTTCGATTGCAAAAATTGGAGTAGAATATCTAGCGATTTTTTTGTTTTTTGTTGCACTAAAGAGAAACGTTATGAAATGTGGTTGTTGTTGTTGTTGTGTAAAGAGTCGTAATATAATTTTTTTTTTTTATTGGAGATGGGACTTTAGGGGTTATAACGGTATACAATGGGTGGGGCAGCTAAATCTTAGTTATTGTTTTTGTTGCTGTTGTTGTTGTTGTGGTTTATTTTTCATTCAGAAATATTAAAAAGAAAGACGAATAACATAATAGAACAACAAAATAGAAAGAAACGAAATCGAATACAAAAATATGAGCTGTAAGAGAGCTAACAAACATGTAAAAGAGAGAGAGAGAGAGAGAGAGGAGGTGTAGAGAGCGAGAAGACAAGTGGAAGAAGAGAGCGAGAGTGGAAGTAAGAAAGAGGAAGACAGAATAATAAGAAAAAAGATACGAAAATATCAAATACACACCGAATACGAAAACAAAATTTAAACGCAAAGGCAAATAAATAGAAAATTTTAAATATGGATAAACTGGTAATATACACAAGGACCATCTCAAAAGTGACCAGCTTAAAATATGCACAAAATATGTATATATATATATATATATATATATAACATATATATATATATTCATTTTTCTAGAATTTTTTAATGTTTTTTTGGGAGCGGTGGTTCTTTGCCTAGCTGTGGTCAAATATTAGAAATCAATCGAAAACAAAAGTTGAAGAAACATTAGCAAAGAAAAAAAAAACGGAAATAGAAATAAAATGCCGATACACTCGCACACACAGAGACCAGCTCTCTCGCTCTCTTCTGCATACGAAAGAGAGCAGGGCGAAGACTTTTCGTTTTAGTATATACAATAAATAAGGGTAGAAAGGATATTTAATTTTTGTTTTAATACAGCGCAAGGTAATATTCGACAAAAAAAAAACAAACAGAGTTATTCGTTCCTAGTCTCGATTATACTTTAGAGTTTTTAATGAGGCCTTAATAGGATCCGGCTCTCAAAACAAAAAAAAACATAATTCTTATCTATAAATATACATAGAGCCCTATCACATATTATTTTTAGTTATTGTTGTTTTTTAATTGAAATTGTACACATTACAAAAAAGTAGCGAAAGGAATTTGAAAAAAGATTATGACAATGATAAGAGTTGCCTGGAATCGCTCGAAAGTATCTTAAGAACGATATTATATATACGAGTAAGAAACAAAGTCAAGAACAATTGTAATTGTAACAATGAACAACCAAAAAAATTAAAAACATAATGCCCATTTTGAGGATATAGAATCGTAAGCGTAATTATAAGATGATGATAAGATAAGAAAATGTGTTTAATTGGTTAGAATAATTAAATAAAGTAGAGAGTATAATGAATATAGCATTCAGTACATTCACTAGCACAATAAATGGGTTATATGATATATGGATTTTTTTATTTCATATAATTTTGATTTCAATTGGGACGATTTTTTTATATTTTTTATTTTATAAATTTATTTTTTTTTGGTAAAATATTCTGTTGCACTTTTCCGCAATATATATGTCTTATATAAGTAAAAAAAACGAATACATATACAAAAGGCGAGTGAAATCAAACGTATCAAATGAAGGCCAAAACCGAAAAGTGAGAGAATGCCGCAATGTAAAGTTAGATTAGGTAAAATATGTTGATAATTTTCTATAGACTTAAATTATAGCTGGGTTAGGTTTGGGGACGATTAGGTACATGATTAAACGGCAATAAGGAAAGACAAAAAAGTAGAACCAGTCGCAAGAACAAATTGCCAAAATGATAATATTATATATTGAAGATATGCAGTAGATACGATACGACATATATTCCTTATATGAAGGAGAAAAACGGGTGGGTTAATTTAAGAACAAACAGTTTGTTACTCTGCTATACCTGGAAAACCGAAAGCGATTTTCATGGGCTCTAAAAAAGAAAATATTTATCTTTTATAAATGTAAGATCGTCCAGTAATATAGACGAAGACTGACTATGCCTCAACTTGTATGGAATCAAGCCGTTATAGCAACAGTGCGAGAGTCAAAATATTTATGGAGCCTGTTTTAAGCTAGCTAAGTATTATCCTATTCGTAGTATATCATATATATATATATAATCATATTGCGAAATATTGAGAAGGTCCTTGTATTACATAACAAATATATCATTCAACTAACGGATTTTGACACATATGACACAGCATCATTTGCTTTGCGACGATACACAAAGTGAAAGAAAGTTGAACGAACCAAGAGACTAAACCAAATCGAAGAGAATCCAAGCAAAACTGAACTTCAACTCAAAATGAACGAAAATGAACCCAATTCGAAAAGAAATATAGACATAGTTGACAAATCAAAAATGAAAAACAAATGCGCCCAAAATGTGAGTACGAGTATTTTAGTATGTATATCCTTTATATTGCATTTTTACTGTACTTTTTTTTGACGTTTGTTGAGCAAAAAAAATGGTTTATATGTAGATATATATATATAGAAGAAATAGACGCACATTAGGAACATTTTTGCATTTTGAGGGTGGGGAGGCGAGGAATTTTGATAACTGGACTTTGAGTTTGACCCTGTAGCACTGATGTTCGCCGAGGGACAAACCCTTAAACAACACCAATGACAGAGCCTATCCAAATCTATATAAATTTCAAATAAACAAAGTTAAGATAATACATATATGTATATATGTGAATGTCTGTACATATGTGAAGATCTTTCAGATTCTGTAGCTCAATTGAGTGAAAGAGAGGAGAGATAGATTTTGGAATGACTTTCTTTTTGATTTTTTTATATTTTTATTATTATTTTTTCTTTTTCATTGGTGGGTTTTTGTCTTGGCTTTTGGTTGAATGTCAATTTGTGTCTGTTTATTGTTAGGTGGGTGGGAGCAAAGGGTAGGGGATTGGGTGTGGGTGTGGGGCGTATATACGTTTGGGTGGACTTTATGGATGGACTTATGTTTATGGCATTTTATATAGATGCAGAGAAAGTTTTACACAAAACGAGTATTTTAGAGAGCGGCGATATGTATGTGTGTATGTAAGTGTAATTAAATATAAGTGTATGTGTGTGTGTGTGTGTGTGTGTCATATATTCGTGTAAGAGATAGAGAGCGATAAGGAGAGAGAGTGAGACAAAGAAAGAGGGAGTTCAACACTTACCTTGCTGTTGGAGAACAACAAACCGACACCCTCGAGACAGACCTGCAGCAGACCGCCCTCTCCCGTATTCATATCCTGTACGGGAAACTCACCACCCAATTCGGGTACATTTGTGGGCGTGCCACCTCGCTCCATAGCCTCTTTTATACAATTATATAGCTCCTTGCACTGTAGATAAAAAATAAATATGAAACATTAGTTTTAGTTAATGCTATATTATCCAATTCGATTAATCCATCATCGTGGAATACCTTTCGTGTGTAGTATTTGTGCAGTTGGGTCTGGCCACCATTGCGACGCCAGAGACAGAGTAGCTTCGTTTTGGGTGAGTAGGTCATATTAACGAGACGCTCGTACCACCAGCGCTCCACAATGGTGCCATCCACAGAGCGCAGTACGAGGCCATCATCGCGCACCTCCATGAAACGGAGCGGCCCATTCACATCGATGCCCTGATGAACGGTGAAGCTCTGGCGGTGCAGCAATCGTGAACCCAAAGGCTTCAGATCGATATCATTGCCATTCTGCAAACATATATATGTCAGAGTTTTGGAACATATAAGGAAGAGAGAGAGAGAGAGAGAGCTGACTTACTAGATTGTTAATTTGATCGACCACATTGTGCACCTCCTGCGAGTAGACGAGTCCAATGTGACTCTTGCCGAGCAGACGTCGTACCTTTCGTCTGATCTCATCCTTGGTCACATTTAGCATAACCAATATGGCTGTCAGATTGTAGAGCATGGTGCTCAGTAGTCGATCCTCGTCATGCTCTAGTCGCTTACGTTCCGATTCGCTAAGCGATTTGTAGCGCTCCATCATCTCAATGGGACCCTGAGTGTGCGGAAAATCAATCAATCAATCAGTTCCAAAGTATTTTAATTAGTTGGTGTATTTAGGTAATTAACTAACCTGATCCATGCCAATCATATCACGCTCCTGACTGACGGCATCCAAGAAGGCATCCTCCCAGAACTGCATTTGATTCCACAGATTAAGGCGATCCTTGCCAAGAAGGCCCTCGAATAGATAAACCCGTGGACTGTCCGGCGATGGCGAAGACGAGGTATTGATCAGATGTCCGCCTGTATAGCGAAAACCAGCGCTAAGCGTCGATTTACCAGACCACAGATTCCCGCTCTTTTTCGAATCTTTCGATGTGGTTGTCTGTGAAAATAGGGAGCACATGAGTCATGGCTATGAACTGAAATCAATCATACTATCGGTTCGGTGCTGATCATTAATCAAAGAATACAAAAAAACAACAATAGCAACTACAACGTTGACAAGTAGATATTTGGCCTCCTTACGATTCGTTAGAGGGCTAATGGAGCTTGGAGTCGAATTCATCGTATCGGTATGGGTTTTAGGAATTTATCGATCAGTGGCGTTCGTTTTTTTGTTGATTATCGAACTGTGTACTTACATTTTCGTATTCGGTGTCTGAGACAGTGGAACGGCAGCTGGATGGCATGCGGACGCTCAGACTGCCAGCTGGCAGCAGATCACTGACTACGGATAAGGCGCCTGTGGAGCCAGCAGCCTATGAATTACAATACATACGATATATACGATCGATTGTTACGATAACGATAACGATAGCGATATACGGTATACGATATACGATAATTGCTTGGATACACGATAAGTCGATCGCACAACATTAAATATTGAGTGGAGGGTGGAACGTGGTCCGCATACCTATATGCGACTAGATATATCGATATGCTGATAAGCGCTTTCTACATTAATACATACGATCTATACGAAACATATATATATATATATATATAAATATATATATATATATATATATGTGTATAAGCAACGATTACGATTAAGATCACAATAGCGACGCACGATACAAGCTGATACGATATTGATAACGGCAACAATGGACATGGGCGAGGGCGAGGGCGTGGGTGTGGGAATGGCAATAATGATTAAATGATTGTCTAACTATAATGCTAAATAGGGTGAGTAATATAATAGGCATGTGTATGTATGCATAATGCTTCTCACACTCACATCTGAATCGAACGAGGTAAGCATATTCTTCAAGGCACTTCTCTTCTGCGACAACATATCCTTGAACATCTCCGTTGTCGATTGCCCATCCTGGCTATCAGTCGAGGATAGTCGACGCGCTGCGGCCGATGTTGTTGTTGTTGACGCGGCGAGTGCTGTATGCGTTGAGCTCTTCCGCGACTCCTGTGGCGATGCCCATTCACTGCCCAGACCCGAATGGGAACCGTTTGGGCTGCTGGGCGAGCGGAGATTCTCACGACTGCCCAACGGACTAGCCGCATGGCTCGAGAGTAAACTGGATGAAATATCGCTACCCTCATTAATCTCCTTGCTCCAGAAGTGTGTGTGCGCTACCTCCATTAGTTGAAATACCGATGCCATGCCACCAAGCCCGAAATTGCTAAAGGTCACATCCAATCCGCCAGCAATTGCTTGTACACACTTCAGCATGCCCTTCCACACGGGCTTCGTCACACACTGTAAGAAAATCATACAGAGACTCTTAGAAGTGAATCCATTAGTATGGGTACATGAGAAGGTAGGCAGTTACCACATCATCTATGTGATCATCGGGTGCTATTTTCTTGTCCAGCGTTTTGTTGAGCTTGCTCAGCACCAGCGTGCGATAGGATTCATCCTCCATAAGCTTTCTGAAACGATTGAGCTTGAGCCAGCCAACGCCCTCGCCGGCTAGCACCTGGTTGGTGACATCCTTGAGGAATGACTGATTCTCAGCATTGCTATGGGAACGTTCCTGATTCTGTTGACGCGTCAGCTCCTCTTGTGTCTGTCGTGGTCCGGCATGCTTTATGAGCGGCGTCCTTTCCACAAGTCCCTTTCGACTGGGAAAGGGGTCAAAGTTGATGCCTGTCTTATTTCTAGCGCTGGACACATTTTGTTTGGTGTGCGGCACATGCACCTGCTTCTGCTGGTTCTCTGTGAATTAACAACAAACCAAAAACAAATGTAGAAAGTGAGAATTTAATTCAATGGAATTTGAAGCCCTTTCACAGCTTACTCTTGCCAAACATGCCCGAGAACATTGTCGTTGTGGAGGAGGCAAGATCGCTGCCAATGGTGGAGAAGAAATTGTTGCCACCGCTGCCGCCGCTTTGCTGCACCTGCTTCTGTGTGGCCAACTGAGAATTGGTGATGGGCACGCTGGCATTGGAGTTGCCAGCAAGGCCATGTTCGTCAATCTTAATGATACCCTTCTTTGTGGCCGCCTCCTTGGCCGTCTTCGTAAGATCGCCCAACGTTGATTTGCCCACATAAGTGAGATCCTCTAGAGTGTTCTTGCTAACGCCAGCCGCCTGCTTGGACACCTCTAGCGCCTGTTTGGATGCCTCGCCAGCCGCCTTCTTCGCATGCAGCGTAAACTATTTAAGGCGCAAAGTGTGAAACCAGATTAGTCATCACATTGAGAACCTCATTGAAAGCACTACGGTGAGCTAGTACTACAAAACAACACCAGGGTGCAGGATGAGGGCAACCAAGGCTACAAATTACATCCAAGCTACTCAAGTAAGGGTAAAGGGATATGATCTATAAACTAAGGTGGTACAATAATCGCTGGAACATGTCTCTCGCAAATAATTTAAGTTAAAGATTATTATTTTGGATGACTCCAATTTCGGAGAGATCTAGTTGACAAGCGATTACTGTATAAGCAGGGTTGACAGGTGCGCCTTTTTTTCATGTGTTAGCATGTAACATGGAACTCATGCCGAAACAGAGTTGTCATTACGCTAATACAGCTAATCAGTTCCAACAATAGGATAATTTTTCTAATTGTACTATTGGGAGTCCACATAAATATTAAGCAATGTGTATTTTTGCTTAGATTTACTAAATACAATTTGTAAAAGGGTTGTCACCACCCCACAAAAAAAAGAAGAGTATCCTAGCTTATAAGGCGTTAAGGTAGGTGGTAACTATAGGTAAGGCTCCTAAGCTGAAACTCGTAAATGTGATGAGTGTAAGAAGTATGTGAGTGCCTGTGTGTGTGTGTGTGTGTGTGTGCGAGTGTGTCTGGATTTGTCAGTATCTGGTGAGTGTGTTGTGCGAGTGGCTGAGTACCAACCTTTTCAAAAGTGTGACGCATTTTATCGTCTAGATCTTCGTCCAGGGCATGCTATACTTAGTTATTACATTCGTTTATAAGTAGTGGACACATAAAACGTGCGAATTCATCACCGATATCGATATGGATGTCGATAGCAGACGAATCGATTTTGAGTTTGGAGTTAATCGAAAGCGTTTTTTGTTTTTTTTTTGTTTTTTTTTAATAAATCAACAACAAGAGCACAACAACACATTGAGTCCGACAATGGATGCACATACATTTATATCAGTTTTGGGGTACAACTCACCTTATCCACATGGGCGAGCAGTCCCTCTTGGCTGCTCTGCCGGGTGGTCTCACGCACCAGCTCCTTGGCATGCGAGGCAAAGTTCTCAAAGAGCGAACTCTGCGAACTCTGCCGACCCGGACTACTCGAACTGGAACCGGAACTACCAGTACGGGCCAATATATTGGTAACACTCGGTTGTTTAACGGGTGGTGTGAGTGGTGGCTAAGACAATTAATTATTGAGAGCAGATAGTAAGTAACTGTAATGGACGGAGAGAGAGTAATATGAGAGTGGCGTACTAACCGGAATCTTCTTCTCTGGACGCTCCATATCGCTGGTATTGCGCTGTAACTTGCTGCTGGCTATAGTCTTCCCGGTTGAGGTTGTATCAGATTCGGCTTCCAGGCTGACCATTTTTATGGTCGCCTCCAATCGCATGGCCAGCGGGGTGGCCAATTCAAATGGGCCCTGCGACGACTGCTGTCCTGACTTTGGCTGAAAGTCAAACTCAGAGTCGCGATTGAAGCTGGGCGAGCTGAGATCTGAGCGACTCGATGATGAGGACACGGGCGAATCAGCACGTTCCTCATCCTCTTTTCTAATTGCAGGACCGGCCAGTCCCTCGGGATACTGCAGCTTGCTGGGCGGATGGTAGACAAGCGCCGGATCCAGATTTGAGGACAATGTCTGCGGCACAACATGAGGCCGATTGTATGAGCCAAATACATCATGCAAGCTAGGCGACAAATCCGAGGAGGCCATCTCCGAGACAAAGTCACTAAGCGAACTATACGATGAGCTGCTACTGTCGGCTCCTTCCGAGTCCGAGCCGCTCTCGTCTGTCGGCTGGCACTCGAGCTGCTTGAGGGAACGCAATGCGCCATTCAATGAGCTGCCATCATCCCATACAGAGAAACGTATGGGCGTCAGGGAGTGGGCGAACCATTTGGGCTTGTCGCCCACCTGCATCGGATCCATGACGCCCGTCTGCACGCGCAGGAAAGCAACATTTGTGGGCGTTAGCGACCATTCCGCAAGGAACTCCACCGCTTGCGTGCGGGCAAACTGATTGAGGAACGATGAGGCGCGTGGACGTGATCGCAGGAAACTATTGATTTGAAAGGCGACAACGGGTCGCGGATATAAACGCAATGTTCGTGTGTGCTCCGCAAAATTGGCCAACGTATTCTGGGCATTAAAGAACCGTACCATTGCCACACGTGTGGCCACATCCACCGAATCGACATCGGTACCGTAGACAAATGGATTCAATGCCGGTGAATTCATAGGACTGGGCTGACGAGACAGCAGAGCACCCTGTGCCGACACCGAGTTCCTTTGGCTGGTCTGTGCCGAGTGCGGCGGCGTTTGCAGTGGCAGACGCACCTGTGACACCCTAATATAAGGGATTCAGTACACAATTAAAATATGTGTGCAATGATCGTGTTCTTCCTGCTTGAAATAATACAAGCTTTTGCTTTCTAATCTAAGAATCTATTTGTCTTTATTTTTGTCTAACTTGTTGAACTTACCCCAAAAGTGGCGGCTCTTGTAGACTATCACGCACTGATGGCAACAGCTGCTGTGAGGAAACGGCCTGATTGGAGGCCGTCATCGAGGTCAATGCCTGTATTTGGACCCAAAGAAATGAATTTTTAATAGATTCACCTAAGCAAACAAAAGTATAAAAGCTGCAACTTCAACATTGCTAACTATTAAAGAGCGAGGGATCGAGAGCAAGAGAGGCGAATACATAAATAGGGAAGAGTCCATGGGCTTTAGGGTATTGGTTTTGGCTAATTACAATATTGAGCTCTATATCTCAAGGACATTGTTAGTAGGAAGGACAAATGAAGAGAAATGACTGAAAAGGCATGCACACGGAAGATCACAAGACGAAATACTCAAGAGGTAGAGATAGAGTAAGAGGAGAGCAAGTTAGAAGTTTTTTAGTGGTGTTATCGCTCGAAAATGATGACGTCAATCCAAAAACTTTTGATTTTTAACTAATAATTTGCGAGCGACAATAATGAAAATATTCTCAGTTAGAAGAGAGAGAGCTTAAAACACATAAGGACATATGTATTGGACACTTCAGCTAAAGCTAAACATACATAGATTTACAGGAGGTTCATTAGAATATGTTATGTACTATGTAAATTATGACTGTATGCATGCGCTTTTATATATATGATATAAATATACATACATATATATATATACATATGTAGATCTAGTAAGTAGTACGTTTATTGATATGTTATGTTTAGTATACAACACTCCAAAGTAGTTTTTAGTATGTACAAACGAAAAAAATGTAACCAAAAACATAAAAATAATATTTTTAACATATGTGATCGATATTTACACCAAGTCCAGCTTCATCCATAAGTAGCATAGCCTGCAGTTGTTGTTGTTGTTAATATTGTAGTAGTAGTAGTAGTAGTAGTAGTTGTTGTTGTTGTTGTAGTTGTAGTTGTGATCGAGTTTAACAAATTCGTATAACAGATAATGCATGAATGTTAGAAGTAGAGTATTAGCGAAGTAAAAGCCACACAAACAGAAAGACAAAGAAAGAGAGAGAGAGTAGGGGAGAGAGAGAGAAAGATAGAGTAATAGAGGTATAGAAATGGAATGTCAAAGAGAACAAATATACAAAAGCAGGAAATGTATGTTAAAAATCATATATGGGCAGCTCTGAAAGTGTAACTTCAAGGCGATATAGACAATTCTTATAATAATAATAATAATAGTGGTAGTGGTAGTAGTATTATATAGAGCACAATCATAAAAATTGGGATAAAGAGACACAAGTAATAACAATAGTAGTACAGTTATCAACGGCACAGGCCGTTCGATTACCGATTTGCGCGCTTCAAGCTATCGATAATAATGCGCATAGGATTTCCATACGACATCATTTGAAGCCAGCGCAGATCAGAGTTCTCTCAACACTTTGCCATATAGACGATGAAAGCGTCATCCATATCAATATATACAATTATTTAGTATATGACATGAAATACACAAATATTTAGAAGGATATGAATGTATCGAACATCTGTGTGGGTGGGAGTTTAACAACCATATCATTAAAACATTTAAGAACTCTCGAGTCGAGTATGCTCAACTTGTAGATACCCTGTACCTCAACACACACAGACACATATAACACAGAGCACAGTACGTAATATAGAGAAAATCATAGTAAATATTTATGTTTTTTTATATCAATAAGTAGCTGCCTATGCAATTTTTAAAAATAGTGAGAAAACATACACATATATGGTATCTGAGATACAGACAAATTTGAATTGCCAATCAAGAAGATATAAATATAAACTTAACGGCCTTAAATGCTTATCCCTGTGTCACATTCTTTCAAAGCTTTCTACAACCATTTTCCCCGTTTTTGTGGGTACAGGGTATAATTACATAGATGAAAAACAAAACAAAAAAAAAACCATATCCATATGCTAGGTTGAGTTTTGTGGTGTGTTTGTGAATCGTGCTTTCGACTCAGCTGTTGGGTTTTTTCATAACGTTTATTTCCCGAATTTTGAACACTTCTTGCCAATCACACAATATAAATATCCGAAGAAATTGCGATAATGTCTACAAAAGAGACGCCTCGAAAAATTCAAGTGCGAGGGTGCCAAAAAATATTGCATACATGTGCAAATGAAGGTGGTTAGAAAGATGCAGCGCATGCTCCCCAATGTTGTCTTCCAGATGCGCAACGAGTGAACCAAATTCAAGCGATTTCTGCATACGGAGGAGGCACTCAAGAGCATTGATCTAATCCGTTAGGATAAGGGATGCCAGTTGCTAAGTGCCTGCAAGCACACCCTATAGAGCAACACAATTTTAATTGTAATTGCCGTAATAAACTAAAATGGTGACCCAACCAATCATATGGATAAGATTAATCCCAAGCTATGTGCTTGAATTTCATTAGACCCATCAGCACAAGTGGGGTTTACCTGTTTCAAATGATTCTTCAGTATTGTGCCCTCGGGTTCGGGCAATGGGGGTATCTCATCGTAGCCACCCGTTGGCGGTGTCAGCTTTGTCGAATCCAAATCCACCACCCAAATATCATCGGGCAGCCTGCCAGACAGAGGATCGATCAATTAAGCGCTTGTCATTCTGGCACGAAATATGCCTAATAATACCTAATACCTAAATACATACCTAAAATTCTTTTTATAGATGAGAAATGAGGCCGGCACACCGATGACAAAGGGCGTGGGGGCGAGCAGCAGCTGCTCGGCACAACTGAGGCATGTGGGCAGCAAGGGTATCACTGGAAACATGTACTCCAACGGATACAGCATCGTCACAAATGCCATTACCGACATTGAGAGGGCATTATAGTCGCGCGATTGAAAGAGCACCTTATTCTCCAGTATAATCAGTGTCCAAACCTTCAGGCATGTCTCCACACCCAGCAGCTCCAGTGGCAAATGCAACGGAAAATCAACTAGCGAGAAACGCGTGTGATCCGGTAGTGCAAACAGCAGAGGTTCGTGCACAGTCGGCGACAGCACCTCCACCTGTGAATGTCAAATGAGACAATTGAGAAGAAGTGAATGAATTAATGTCTGGATCACACTCTATATGGAAACTACTACGATAGAGAGAGAAAGAGAGAGAGGGAGTTTACTCAAGGACAAAAGAAGTGATGTTAAAGGGATGAAATCCAAGATTTCCTTAAAATATCAAAGCCAAGCATAAATTTCCCATTTAAGATTCTCTTTTCTCGGAGCGAATAAGCATACCTCGACTCGCGTGGAGCCCGGCACCGGCACTGGTGTGGAGAGCAGACGTAAAATCCACGTCTCGATCTCGCGCACATCGTGCAGCACAATGGATGGTGTCGCTTCACTGACATGTCCCGTCAGCACCGTCCACACATTGTCCCGATTGAGTTTCTGTGAGGCGCCGACACGCTTCGGCGACGACGACTCGTTGCAAGCATCGATCAGCTTCTTCAGTATGAAGAGACACTCACGGAAGGTGGTGAAGAACGGATGATGCGATATGATGCAGAGCGATGTGAGCGATTGATTGCGCAGCTTGGTCCGCTTACGAGATGCACGCGGCGACGGTGAATGACTGCCCCCCGATTCGGAATCAGCTGAGGGTGCCATCAGGCCCAGTTTGGGGGCTGCTTGCGCTTGAGGATGATGCGCGTGGAGACGTTGCTGGTCTGAGTCGCGACGCGAGGTCAGTTCACGATCCGAATCGCTGGGCGCAACGTTACTTCTGTAGTCGCTAGAAGTAGTTAAGAGGCCGTAACTATTATGGAAATGGTTTGGGGGAATCCGTTAGATCATAAAAGCCAAAAGCAATAAATCAGCCAACAAGCCCAGACCAAAAGCAGCCTGCAAACACACACTTGCCTGCTAAATGCCGAGTCCGAGCTGCGCTCCATGCTCTTCCGCCACGACTCCCGCCGGAATGCCGATGAGCGACGACCACGCGCTCCACCAGCACCGCCGCCAGCACCATGTCCACCAGCCCCCCCATTGCCACCAATCAGTCCGCCCCGGTCCGCCCCTGTGCCGGCACCCGCTGCTGCAATCGAGCTGGGCCGCTCGATGGGTCGATAGAAATTCACACAGATGCCATAGCGCGTCTTGCCCGAATCCTTGTCGGTTAGCGCGAACACAAATGAGGTCATGTCACGTATGGCGGAACCAGTGCGTCGCGGTCCGACACTGGTGCAACCTTCGGGCTGGCAAAAGTAGACCATGTCCAGCGGCAGCGGAAAGTCCGCGTGATCCGATGGTGGATATCGTCGCAACAAATCGGGCACCTGCAAATAAAATAAATTATAAGAAGAAGCGAAGAACGGGTTGCATTATATATATATACCGACTGTGCAATACTCTGTTTTAAATTTGAATAACAACTGAATATGGGAATTCAAATGTATAACTATAAATCTGTGACACTGACACTAAAGCTGCTACTTCAAAATTGTGTGCCACACTCATTACGAATACACTTTGTAGTTTATTCAAGCAACTCACCTGCACAGGCGGCCCCTTGCTGCCCTGCATGCCCTTGGGCATTGGATACGTCGTGTGCGCCCCCACAATGGCCATATAGTCGACGAGGCGAGGGCATAACGAGGCACGTTGCTGGTCCGACATTCTTGAGATGCGCTACGCTGCTCCCTGCTCTCTCTCTCTCTCTGCCCTTGGGTCGGGCTACGAACCTTCAGTGAGTGCGGGAGAGAAAAATAAAACGAGAGATGAATACCATTAACAAATATAAAGGCAAAACCGTTAGGTTGGTGGTTGGTGGTTGGTGGGTGGTGGTAGATGGTAGGTGGTAGATAGGATGTTTGTGTTGTGTGTCCTGGCTGCAAGGTCCCTTGTACTTAAAACCTTAAGCTATTAGCCATTAGTCTGCTAATCGAGTTACGCCTCTCACACAAAGCCGTAAATTGAATTTACCGGAGTTCACATTTGTGTGCCTGCACACAGCAATAATTTAAGCATAAAAAATAAAATGAACCATAGTTTGTGTATATATAAAGCTGCTCGTTAAAGAACAAGCTTTTTCCATCTATTTAATCGCCGTTTTGTAAAGCTGCAATAACCACTAGACAAGAACCAAAATCTTCAACTTACCTTCAGCATTCACATATCTGTAATAACTCAATTTAATAAAATAACATTAACTTGAGCAACACCCGAGGAGACGAAATGTATTTCAACAAAATGTAATAATTTTTAGAGGATAAGTTGAATCTATTTACTTGAAAATAGAGGCACAATTCTCCATATGTCATAATCTTTACGATTTCCGATTTCAAGAAGTAGATTAACTGGAATACCTTAACATGAAGAGGGAGCCGATGTTACCCCTAATTAGTTTTGACTTTAAAGGACTACTTTATGATTTAGACTCGGAAAAATAACCAATTAAAAGTTTCCACTGAGATGTGCATTCCGTTTTAATCTATAATGCATTTAATAATGATAGCATACTTTGAAATTTGAATATAATTGTCAATTTCTCATGTAAGGCCATAGTTCTGATGTATCCGAGCTCTGGGCACTGTTAATAGCGTAGCAGCTATACTAGCTATAATCGTTGGATGTAATACAGCAAAGAGCAAGATGTAATTTAATATAGTAGGTTCTATTACTTTTCCAGTGGACCCCTCAAGCAGTAATTAGCAATTCAGAGGTTAGTCAGCCTTGTCAATCAAAGTGGGTAGCTTAGCAATCCTTCAAAATACTTCCATGTTTTTGCCTCAATTTTCTTCTCTACGCAAACTCTTATGAATTCCTATTGAGCATAATTTGCGTAGGACGGGAGAAAGACGTTCATTTCTGCGTTTATTTTTAGTGAAGAAGTTGAGCTATTGCGGATACTAAATTAATTTTAAGCTAAACAAGCTGCCCTTTTTCCGAAAAGGTCACTGGAGCTGCTTGGTCCCAGTCTGTGTGCCATGAGGTCATTAAAAAATGATTTGCCAGTATTATATTATTTGATTTTACTCCAGCTAAAAGCAGTGGGAGCAAAAAAAGCAATAAATCGACGACCTGCGGTCAGATCAAGCCAATCAATGCCGCTGGGGACTAGTCAAACCAAGTCCAATGACCTCGTCAGGATAACGAGAGGTGTGGAGTTGGTGGTGGTGTTAAGAGATGAAGATGGTGGTGGACATGTTGTCAATGGCAGAAACAGGGCAAATGTCGATGGGGAAAATACTTTAAAATAGCGCAAGTTGCAAATTGCCAATCGCATTGACGTCATTCAAAACCGGATGGTAAGGCGAATTGAGAATTGAGATTGGAAATTGTGAAATGGGAAATGGGAAAAGAGGAATGGGAAATATAAATAGTAAAGAGGCAAGTTATGAGGAATGGCATGCAAATGGCACAGCGAAGCTGAGTTATGTAGCTATATGAATGACTTTGATGATGGAATGACAGAAAATTCATTTTCCACGATTGGCGTGCAAAAAGCGAAAGGAGCAAGCAGGAGTGATAGAGAGAGAGAGAGAGAGAAAAAACAGCGGAAGAGTAAGAGGATTAGACCTTGATGGCACTTGACAATCTCACGACAGTCTCAAAGTCAGCTAAGACGGGATTCTCATCGTCGTTTTGCAGAGTCAAAACGACATTCTGTATTGAGACATTAGAGGGCAGAGGGCTGCATGAGAAATGCAAAGCAATATCCTGTCGCTGGCATTTTCAATTAAACAGTAGACAAACAAAAATGATGCAGCTCCATTGGAAATAACTTATGTGTTCATATATACAAATATATACAAAACCCAGAAAAAACCAATTTACAGAGGATGTCCGAAGTAAAAACTTTTAAGAGGAATTTAAAACTAAAACTCAGAGAGTGCGCAAAACCAACGCCACAACAACATGTATAACATGGATAAACATCCAAGTATGTATAAGCAGAGGGAACGTTGGGAAAGAATTGAAGGATAACTGAGTAGTTAGCCTTGTGGCAAACAGTTTTCATTAATGCAAAATGTATGTTGGAATGCTGCAGTACACAAGGCTAAAAGGATGCGTCCTTGGTTCTATACACACACAAGCATAAGCTTTTCACATGTCACTTGCTAATTATGTCAAGGCTGCCGTCATTCTCTCCTTTCATTTTTTTTCAGTGCAGCAGAAATTGCAACTGCAACAATTGTTAAAGTATTTCGCACCATGCCACGTTATTGAAAATTGCATTTAATGGTTCACTCCAAGACTCCCTGATTCAGAGCAGGGAAGAAGGGGCAGCAAGCATTTGAAGAGCCTCATGACATCAGCATCATCTCCCACTTTGTCTTTATCTTTATATACCGCGAACGTTAAAAATAGCCAACAGCAAAGCTGTCAGTACCAAGTGAATAAAAAAGGAACACTGCCAGCATGAAATCCTCCCATAATAATCCCCCACCACAATCATATTCGATAAACACCCACGCATTTCTATTGTGGTTGCGGACATTGAAAGGGATTTTCAGACATTGGCTGATGAAACACTTGACAGCTTTCACAAACTGAAATGAACTTGTCAAGGTTTTTCTTACTTACATACTACTTACGACAAAAAATTACTTTCAATATTTGTCAATCTATATAATATGCAATAGAAATATGACGGTCTTATAAATTGTATGTAAGGCCCTGAAACATTATTAGCCAATTAAGCTGCGCTTAATATTTTTTCGACTCCGTGGAACTTAAAGAAACTAAGCATCTGCTTACAATTTCATGTCCTTTTTTTGGGTTGCATAAGCTGGCAACTTAAGAACCATGGATGAAGGAAAACGCATAGACAACAGGAAGAATAAGTGCACAAAAGACGGCGATAATACAAACGACAATCAGACAAAACACCCACAAAAAGAAGGAAAGAAACCCCATTTTTTTCTAAGAAAAATATGAAAGCGGCAAAAGACAGAAAAGATGCCACAATAAGCATAACAATAAAACTCAAATGCAAGCAACTACGCATCAAGCGTGAGATCAACTAACGGCGACTGCGGGAATACCCTAAACAATTTCTAAAAACAAAACAAAAAATAAAATAAATTGCGGACTATCCCATTCACAAATTAATTAAATAAAAACGAATGGCAATGTAGCAAAAGCAAAAGCAAAGCTGTATTCCAGCTGGAAATCATTTGTGAGTAACTTGTGGTCGTGACCAAGCTTTACCATTAATATTTGTGTTGCCTTAACTTTTGAGACTTTTGATTAAACATAAAGAGTATATAAAAATATAGACTTTTGCAATTGAAGGCAATTTAGACATAAAGAGCACAAACCACGACAATGAACTTTTCCATAGCTTATGGGAAATGTAAAAGCCAAAAAAAAAGGAAGTGTAAGTTGCATTTGCTTGAATACTTTGTATGTAGCTTGTAGTTATTTATGTTGGAAAGTGTATGCTCTTTGTGTGTTTCCTTCTTTCTTTGTCCGTCTGTGAGTCAGTCCATGTTTTCTCTGTCTGTTTTTGTGGCTTAAGTGCAGCAGAAAAGCATGCACAGTTAAATCAACCGCACGTCAACGGTTCTGCTTTAAAGGACAAAGGACAAAGCTCCGTCCTCGTCTCTATGTCCTCGTCTCTATGTCCCCGTCTTAGCTATGGCCACTTACTTATGGACTCGAGTGTTGAGGCAACGTCTCTCGGCCGTTGCTTTTTCAATTAATTTAACGCTGTGCGACTCAGTTTACACATATGTATACATATGTATGTGCCTAGGGAATCTAAAGTGGTGTGAATGACTTGTTGTTGTTGTTGTTGTTGCTGTTGCTGTTGTTGTTGGCTCGCACGTGCCCAGTTGTTAGCTGCTGCTGGAGCAAGATAAAATCGATAAAAGGCTCGCCAATTGCATTGCGTTATGGTCAGAGACAAAATCAGAAAGAGAGCGAAAAATAATAGAAAAAAGGAAAGCTACAGCCAGAAATAAAAAAAGAAAAAACCAATAGAGCGGAGACACATCACCATCAAGGCCACAAAATGTGCTGCTATTCTGGCTGAATGACAGCAAAGCTGTATAAGCTTATCACACTCTCTCTCACACACACACACACAAGCACACAAATAGTACAGACCGTAAATAAATCAAGCAGCAGCGCAAATTGGGCAAGACATATGAAAATCGGATTTAAAAATTCATTGGAATTAAAAAACAACAAACTCAAACTCAAGATACACACACACACAGAGAGAGAGAGAGAGAGAGAGAGAGACAGAGAGAGAGAGAGATGAAAATTGCCGTATTTCATGTGAAATGCGCTGAAAAGTGTGCTACAAACGAACGATATATTTGTGGGGAAAATAAAAATGAAGACCGTTTTGCGGCGACAGCTGGGTCTTCCAAAAATACTCATCGCAGGTGAGGTGGGTTGAGCTGAGGTGGATTGACAAGGCTAAGCAGCGCCAGCAGCAGTTAAAGTAACAATGACACACACACACACACACATACGCACTGAATACGCCTCACTCCCTCACACACACACACAATTATACGCAGCGGGCGTTCGCGTACGCAACAAGGTCACTGGAAAAATCGTTAAGCAGCAGCAGCAGCAGCAGTAAGAACAGCGAAAGCAGTAGTAAAAACAACAGCAGCAGCACCAGCAGCAGCACCAGCAGCAATAGATGTGTCGATACCCGAACTGATGTTATTTTTGTTGTAGTATACATACACACACACACACACACACAAATATGGGGCTGACTCTGTGTGTGTGTGTGTGTGTGTGTCCATGTATCATGGATATCATAGCATTATTTTTGCATTACACTACTTACCAGTTTCGTCAGGCGATTGTCGATTGTCGATTGTTGTCTCTCCGCTTGTTGACGTTGATCAGTGCGTCAACATTATTTTATTGCAATTGTTGCGCTGCATTGGCGCAGGGGGTGAACAGTGTAGTCTTTAACAGCGAAACACGCGCCATGCAAGCAAAAGTTACACAAAAGTAGCACGAGTGCAAAAGAACAGTTTACACACTTAAAAAAATAAATAAATAGAACTCGGTCACTTAATACATAAAACCGTTTGCGTTTTTACTGGTATCAATTTGCTTAAAACAATTTGAGTGTTTCTCTCTATGTGCAGCAATTCTACTACAAAATATGAACTTATATTTTGTTTGGAACTTTTAACGTCTGCACTGCGCACTGTCCATGGTGTAACTGATGTGACTGTGACTAATGGGCATCCAGGACGCTGGCCCCACTGTGTGTGTGTGTGGTGAATTGTGGTGAGTTATTTGTAAGTTGTTGTTGTGCGACCGCTGATGTTGAAATTCCTATACGCGTTCAATGGACGCTAAACAGACTGGAAATGGCGTGCGCGCGCCAGCTTGGCCATTTGGCGCTTAGCCACTTTTTCCATTTGCCGTGCCGCACTTGTTGGATTCTGCTTCCAGTCACTGCGCATGACACAGCTGCCAGCCAGTCAGCCACGTGTATTCCAATGCAGTACAACGCCGACAAACACAAGCACATACATAGATTGGAGTGTGTGCGGTTTACAGTTATAGCTACAGCTGGAAATTTAGTTGAAAGCACTGCGAGTCCAGCTAAGTTAAAAATAAACCTAAATAAATCATGATACATATTTATTTACGTATTTCATATTATTATTTGAAACAGATTGATTTTAAGGCAAAAGCATTTCTCTATGTAAATCAAGCCACTTTCGCATCACTGATACTCGGAGGTCATTTGACTTTACATGAATTGAATTGAATTGAATTGGATGTTTATAAGAAGACACAAGCCACATACAACATGAGTACATCAAATATATATTTAAAATGAACAATATACAGTTAGACTGTAAGCAGCATTAAAAACTACAACATAAATGAACTAAGAATAAATTTTTGTTTTTGTTTTTTTGTTTTTTGTGTGCACATGCAACATAAATGCAATTAAAGAGAAAGTATAACGGTTAACCGACCATGTCCGCCCAAAGCTTAAAGCTAAACAAACAAAAAAAAAAAGAGTCGAGGAGCCAGTAAAAGTGGCGCCTGCTATAAATGCACATTCTGGATATAATTGGTGGTAGTTTTAGGAAAAGTGCGTCACATGGCGGCCAGTTGTTGCCTGTTGTAAAATTATTTGTTTTTTTGTTATTGTTGTTGTTTTTGTTTTTCTTTGTAAATAAATGCAAGAGAACAGCCTTAACGGTTGATCATTGAGCTGTGGCAGCTGCAGTTGGAGTCGCTGATTCAATGTAGCAAGAATAGTGCCGGCTGCTCCAAGTGCTCCTTCCACACATTGGAGAAGCGGGCAATGGTGACGCCATCAATCACCCGATGATCGGCGGACCAACTGACACTCATAATATACGCCTTGATCAACTCGTCCTTGTCGTTGAATCGAGGCTTCGCCATCGTTTTGCCCATCGCCCCAATGGCCACCTGTGGTGACATGATGCGAGGATGCGTATAAGTGCCGCCCACCTAGAAAACCAGTTATCCATTAACAAACCATCAACTACAGGAATATCAATTTACTTACCGAGCCAATGTTGGACAGGGCAAAGGTGCCGTCAGCAAAATCTGATGGCGTCAGCGTGCCAGTGCGTCCACGCTCAACGAGCGCATTCAGATCCTTGGCAATCTGTATAATGCTCTTGGTCTGACAACTCTTAATGCTGGGCACCACCAGACCCTGGGGCGTATCGATGGCAACGCTTATGTTGTGCGCCCCCTTGAACACAATCGACTCGCTGGCCAAATCCAGTGAGCTGTTCAATATCGGATACTTGGTCAAGGCAATGCTCGCCGCCTTGATGCAGAACGGCATGAAGGTCAGCTTGGGCACACCCTGCTCCTTTGCAGCCAGCTGCAGTTCGGCCCGAAACTTGATCAGACTCGACATATCGATCTCATCACTATAAGCAAATTGCGGAATTTGCTGTGCGCCGCAGAAAAGAATTAGACAAATTAAAGCAACTAAACAGCTAAAGAATTCAAATCAACAAAATATATATATAAACCAAATCTATATTTTCTAACTATATTTATCTGTTATCTCTTGTACTTAATACGCTTGTGCTACAAATCAAGGAACGGAAGTACATAGAGAGATCGGATAAGGACTTGAATCTGCTGACATATCAACTTGTATGGCCGAAGTTCAAAACAAATTTTATTTAGATTTGCTGTAAACTGAAATATTCCACATTTGTGGAGTCCTTTAGTATCAGAAAAGGGTGAAATTATATTTGAATATATTATCTTGATCTCACAACAAAAAGCTCATCTTTCGACGGATTATTCCGATGGCTGCTATAGGATATTTACAAAAAATATATGTAAAAATTCAGGAGGGTAGCTTTAAAATAGAGTACAGACGGAGAGATGGCTATGACTATGATTAGGAATATATATATATACATATACTTGATGGTATCTCAGCTAGAGCCGTACTCACCTGCGATACCATCATAGTCTTGAGCATGGCCTTGCGTACGCCCTTGAGCACCTCCACACGGTCCGCTGGCGCCGGCACGGGCGGCACTGCAGCAGGAGCGGCGGCTGGAGCAGCAGAAGGTCTGGGAACATTGGTGGGATGGGGTACATTTGTGCCCTTGGGCACTTTGCCCAAATACTCCAGCACATCGCCCTTGAGCACACGGCCATTTCTGCCCGTTGGGGGCACCTGAGCTAGATCCAACCGGTTCTCCTTGGCTAGTCGACGCACAGCGGGTGTAGCAGGCGTTATGTACCGTGCACCAGATGCTGCTGCTGCTGCTGCTGCGCCTCCAGTTGAAGCGCCGCAGGCTGCGGCTGGACCCGCATCACTGTCGGAGCTATCGCTACTGCTGCTACTACTGTCCCCCTCATCCTCATCGGCGACTTCAAATTCGAGCAGGGGCTTACCGACCAGAGCCAGCTCATCGATGCTGTGAAAAATCTGGGTGATCGTACCATCGTAGCGACTGGTGATCGTCACCGAAGCCTTATCCGATTGCACCTCGCACAGATTGTCGAACTGCTCGACGGTGTCGCCCACCTTGACGAACCACTCCTTGACGGTCACCTCCCGTATGCCCTCGCCAATGTCGCTCAGATTGAAGGCCACCTTCTTCTCCACGCAGGGCGTCAAATGCAGGCAACGAGCCAGCTGCGAGACCAGAAAAAAATAACAACAAATATAACTTTTAGCTCAGGTTCGAAATCCAAAATGCAAATTGAGCGGAAGAAGTCAAGTGAAGAATGAATGAATGGAGTTGCTTACATCGGTCTACCCGAAGATTAAATACCCTTTTAACGTTCAAAAATTTAATTTTCAAGAATATTTAAAAAATTTAAAAAAAATAAAATAAAATAAACAAATAGGACTGATTAACCAGATGTAGCCATATATACATATATGTATACACTTAATGGGATCGGAGATAATTACTTAATGCGATTATAATTTTCATTGCAAATTAATTAATCGCTCCGCCACCAGCAGCAAATGCACCCTCCGTCGAGAGTCGTGCAACAACAGTAGCGAGCAGCGCTCTCTCTCTTTCTGTCTCTCTGTTTCTCGTTTGCTCCCTGCACCCCTTTCGCTCGCACCTGTTGCTGTGATGTGCGTGGCGAAGCATGCTGTTGCGTTCGCACTCGTGCAGCAATCGCCGTTCGAATTGCCCACTTGTTGTGCGAATTTGATTACATAACACAAAACACATCGCTGAACTTCACGACATTGTCGATTGTCGTCGCTTTCACAACTTCAATCGAGGAATAATTTTTTTTGGCTATGCAAATAAAAATAGGAAAATACTCACAGGGAATGGCCGCGAGCGACGACAGTTTCGGAGCAGCCAAAGTGTTCTTGCATTTCGGAGCAAATGTGTTGCCATTGTTGAATGGGTGGGTGGGTTGGGTGTATATGGTAGATAAAGCGTGGGAATGGCCTGAAAACGAACAAATGTGAAACATATTTGCATTAGCTTGCTGGCGCTTTGAGCACACGACGACGACAAATACAATACCTGGAAATGCTCAGCTCAAATTGCCCTCCTTCCTAATGATCGCCCTTATCAAGCGAACTTCTGGCCGCGTTCTAAGCAATCGAGTTTGTTTTGCATTTAGTCAGTCAGCTGTTTGCCAGGTGGTGCTGATCGATTCGCTGGCGCCATCTGCCGTCAAGCGATAGCGTTTCGATAGCGCTTAACATCTGTGCAAAAGTTGGTTGTTGCTCTGCCAAAAATGAAACATGCTTAAATAATTTAAAATTCAAAATGTTTTGGTCATATACAAAAGTCCTAACTTTTAATAGCTGTTCGAATCATATGTTATACACATAGCGATCGTTGCGCTGGCGCCATCTAATGTAAAACATCGCCACACCCGATGAGCAGCAAACAGCCGCAATATCGATAACCACCAACAGCTGTGCCAAAACAAATTAATATCAAAAACGTGTTCAGCAAAAATGGCAAGTCGCATTAAGTTTGTATATAAATATTATTGTAGTTAATTGCATTTTGTAATTGCAGACGAACTTACGCAAAGAGCTGCAGAAATGCAAGCATCCCAACAGTCGCAAAACCAAGGCGTTGGGCAAAAAGGCGCGCCGACAGAACAACAAACACAAAACCCGCTTGGGGCATGCAATCAAGAGCAATATAATGGGCGAAAAGCTGAGCTGGTTTCTGGGCCACATCGAGGAGGGACGCACAGAGCCGTTGAGTGCACAGGAATTTGAAGATTTGATTGCATTGTATTTCCAACGATTCGATGACGAACTGGAGCAGATTGCATTAAAGCAATCGATTGGCAAAAATCGGGCCAATCAGCATGCGGCGCGACAGGATGTCATCCGAATCACCCTGGAAAAGGAGCGCAATGAATACCAAAGCGGTGGCATGGGTGAGTTTTTTTATTATGGTATTTACAATAACTAACTGTACCCATGTTACTGATAGAATTGCTAAATCTGTGCGATGCGGCAAAATTGAAGGTGCTGTTCGATTGGGATGGCAGCGCTTTGAGCGTGCAACATTTAAAACTGGATCTGGTATCATTCAACATGCTACAAAGGCTAAAGCAGACGACGGCAGATACAGAAACAGTATCTACAAGCAGCAGCACCAGCAAAGCGAAAAATACGCAGCAAATGGAGACGGCGTAAATTGTATATATACTATTGTTCTTACCATAAACAGTGCTTAGTTATTAACACACCCACAAAAACAAACAGTCGTCAAAAAATAAACAGTTAAATAATTGCTTGCATATCGATACATGTGTCAACAGTTTATGCGCGCGCATAGCAGACCGATATATATATTTTATATAAAATAAAGTTCAATTTGTAATTGGAGAATCTACGCACATTTTATTCAAACATTGCCGAAATTTGGCTGCATCGATAATTTGCTTGCATTGTGACCGCAGCACAGCGCAGATGCAACGCTGCCTATCGATAGGCAGCAGCACAGCTGTTATGTGTACATCTGTGTGTGTGTGTGAACTTGAATTTGCTATCCATCAGTTGTGGCGAAATAAAGCCTCGCATATATATTGCAAATTTTGGTAAGATTTATTACATAAACAAAACAAGCAAAGGTGCATAATTTCACATAAAAGGCACAGGAGCAGTTTCCGCTAAACACACACAATGGGCAGCAATTCGGCGAAGGGAGTCGAAGTCGTTGCGACCGCCGCAGCGCCAGCGTCCAAGGCCACAGATACCGCCGCCGCCGGCGACAAGCCCAAATGCAAAGCCTGCTGCGCCTGTCCTGAAACCAAACGTGCACGTGACCAATGGTAAGAGCGAGAAAGAGAGGGAGAGAGTGACGCAACAATAATTATTGGCTTTATCCGTTTTGCTTGCAGTATTATGGAGAACGGCGAGGAGAACTGCACAAAGCTGATTGAGGCGCACAAAAAATGCATGCGGGATTCGGGCTTCAATATTTAAAGAATGAAGCTGGGCGCTGTACTTAGAATATGCCAGCAATGGCTAACAAACCCGTAAAATTAAATTTCTCTTATTCTTTTTTTTGTTTGTTTTTGTTCTCTGTTCGCTGTATCTCAAATTAATTATAGTTAAATTAATGGCGAAACATAAACCAAAACCAAAATTGTTGAAACCAAATCTGTGTTTATATTTTGTAACTACGTACTCATGGTACACGAAATGTACAAGGTAACGTAGCTGTGACGTCTGTTAACAATAACAGTTAATTTGCTCTTCAATTATTAATTCAGTTTTATTAGTAATCGGCTACCCTGGACCTATAAACGTTTTATGTTTGCCACCCTGTGCAAATGCGCACTTGCAAATGGCGCCATTATTTAAAATTCAAATAAAGCGAAGCGTACGCAATGCAACCACAGCTGCCATGTAGAAGGTGATGATCAGCATGGTGCCAAAGGCAAGAATACGCGACGGTTGCGGCACTGCAACCACGGCGTAGACGAGCGTGTGAACAATGCGTGCAATGGCAGCCAGACGGAACAGATTGCAGGCGACCATCGGATTGGGATTGGTGCACAGGTATATCAAGGCCATGATGAAGTACGGCAGAATGTTCTCCATGTCGTTGCGATGCGCTCTAAAAAAGAGAGAAAGAGGGAGAGAGAAGAAAGGAGATTGATTTTTCGCACATGCTTGATCCACTTGATGCCACTAACCTGCGCACGCGTTCCACGCGTGGATCATCGAACTGCACTTCGATATTCTTGAAGAACAGATCCTCCTCATTGGAGAACACCTGGAAGCAAAGAAGTCAACGTTCCAGTGACAATTCATAAATGGAATAAAGGGACAGTGCTCATGGGAACGCAATTAGTGGCTCACACCTACTTCCACTTCCAAAACGTACGCGCAGCGAGCGGAGCGAGAGGGAAAATGAAGATCCGTGAGGGAAATGCAATGAAAATAACTGCTTCATGGAATGAGTGGATGTGGTGGGTGATTTACCTTTCGCCGCAACGCCAATGGCACCAGACCCAGCAGCTGTGGAACGAATGGAATGCATTGTGTGTGAATGAGTGTGGAATGAGTTGAATATTATGTTTCTTATGCACTGGAATTGAACTCACCTTGTAGCGAAAGCGTTGCAGCGCAGTCAGCAGAGACATCAGCAGCATCTTCACCACCAGCACAGTGGCCCAAAAGAGATAGCAACAGAACACTGGATTCTCCAATGTGAGCAGATCCATTGTGCTGTTATTATTACTACTACTACTACTGCTATTCATTTGACTAGAGGACATTTCGAGGAGTTCTCGTTTGTGTGTGTTTATGTGTGTGTGTGTACGTGCGTGTTGTGGTCTATGCTTCTAGGGCGAACTTTGACAAATGATTTGCTGCGCAGATCAAAAATGCGCAAATGGCTTCAAAAGCCAAACAACTCGCCAAACTGGTTACAAATATTATGTGTTTCTGTGTTTGTTTGTGTGTGTGATTGGAGTAGTTCAAGACTAGGTTACTGGTCAGTTAAAATACTTAGAAATAATAAAAAAAAATGTTAACGACTCATGAAACTGACCCCCACCCCCCAGTTGCCCCTCTTCGCTTAGATATGCTTGACGGAGCAGAGGAGCACATAGACAGCCTCGTAGATCATAATGGAAAATGTGATAAAGAAGCTGATCGCACGAGTCGGTTGCGGCATTGGAAACACTGCGTAGACCAAAGTGTGCAGCAGACGTGCACTGGCCCCGATGCGTATAAGCAGTTTGGCGGTGAGGGGATGGGGCCGCACGAGACGTAGGCGAGCGTCAATAGCAGAAAGGGCAGAATATTCTCCAAATCGTTGCGATGAGCACTGAAAATAAACAAAAGTCAATTAAAAGTTTGGGGGCCCATACACGACATCATGTGCATGATGGATGTGAAATGATTATAATTGAAATAAATTGATATGTGTCAATAATAATAATACAGCAAGCTGTAGCATGTGTAGCTCGTAGTGGGTCCCACACACTACACTACACATTTGCATGATGGTCGAAACAATATGCGCTCGTCATGCAAATGAGCGAATAAGGCATAAGAAGCGTGACAAACACAATAAGCACCCGGGCAAAGGAAGTCGAATAGCAGACAGAAAGACGAAAGTGAAAAAATGTCGCACATATTTTAACTCGATTTTACAGTTTGTTTGTTGGTTTGTTTGTCGACCCAACGAGAGTGAGAGTAATTAGCAAGCAAATTACCTATTGCGTATGCTGTTATTGCTATTATTAATATTATTTTTATATGTTTTTTACTCACCGACGAACGCGCTCCACGTTGGCATCATTGAAGCGGACCTCGTTGACGCGGGTCATCCGCATGTCCTCGGGATTGGCAACCGCTTTGTTCTTGAACCGCTGACGGGCCGTCAACAGGGTCATCAGCAGCATCTTAATGATAAGCACAGTGCTCCAAACCAAATAGCAACAGAAGACCGGATTCGATTTACTGAGCAACGGAGCACCCGATGCGCCACTGTCGTGCATCATGTCTACTGTCTCGTTGTCCATTTTCAACTCTGACAGGACTCGCGACTCGCAACTTGCTCGACTTGAGGGTTTGCTTTAATTGCAGGCCAATAACGGGGTCAACAGCTGAGCATTTTCTCAGCGACAGCTTGACATATTCCTAACTCAATTACACCACCAACCCGATCATATATATATATATATACATATATATGCACACCGGGACAGTAAAATAGGTGTAGTCAATAAATTTGTTTGTTTTTTGCATCCTCTGACGCGTACCAGTCCTAATTATAAATAAATGCATAATTAAAAACAATATCGCCATACTTACAAATTAGTATATTGTATTTTGGACGTGATAAAACTTCAAAAGTGCACAAGTTATTCACAAGTCTTCATGTCCTATTTTATTGTCCATATGTGTATATGTATATATATATATACATATATAAAAATAGGTCCTGCCCTGTCGACAAACTTTGACAAAATTAATAATTTATTGTGATTGTACTGCGAATTGCGACTAAGACTGAAACTAAATTTAAATCAAATTAATGCTTAACGGTATTTCCCATCTATAATCTATTTACAAGCAAATGAATTTTCTGAAATCGAAGAAACTGCGCCAAGCTACATTTGTCTCTCTAGTTATAACTATATACGGTCTTATATTTCAGTTCCATAGATTTGAAAGTCGAATTACATCACATCTCTTAACTCGCACTTCCATAAATAAAAGATCAAGGTTGTGTTTTTAGCAAACAAACGAAAAAAATAATGAAATTAAAAAAAGCTTGCGCCAAGAAATACGTGTACACTTATGTATATACTTATATGTACATACTGCATGAACATACAGCTGCAGCTAAATAATAATAGTAAAGCTTTCATAGCTTTGTCTGGGCTAAATAATATTTCTAAAAACTAAATAGGATGACTGGGTGTATTAATATATATATATATTGTGTAAATATATATCATTAGAAATATCCGGTCGTCGGTGTACCGTTGGAATGTACAAATGACATCTCATCGTCTCACAGACCCCCTCGGTCTCCATATTAATAAACCACTTTTTGATTCGTTCGACCTCTAAATGTTCATCCATTTCTTCAATTGTTAATTCTAATGTTCTTTTTTTTAACTTTAAACTTTTTGCATTATGTTTTTTCGTTGTTGTTAGTATGGGTTATATTCTTAGTCTTCTACCTACTTGCTTACTCCCTGACTCAGCACTCGATGACACATTATAGAGGTTATTTTTATAATAGTAGAAATTATAGAGATTATAAGGTATTTTTGGATAATATGGCGGTCTTTCATGATTTGCATTCTATATAGCAGCAGTACTATTATTTTGACCACAACTGTACAACAATATGTGCAGTTAAAATGCAGTTATAGTTGCTGATTTGCGCATTTCGAGAACGTTTTTTTTTTTTTTTGGCGAATGACAATGTAAGACACTTGAACTTGGGTCGTTTTGATAGCGATAGCGTCAGCAGAGATTTTGAAGATGTGGGAAGGTCAACTGTTCAATGTGTTCCATATAAAAGCGAACGCAATCTGGAGCAGAACCAGAAGATATGACAATGATAATGATGCGTTTGGAGCTGCTCTTACTAATCGCCGCACTAACCGGCTGCATCCAGGCACAGAGCAAGACGGCCTTCGATCTCAGTCGCCTGTTTGGTGGACGGAACAATGAGCCGCTGACAAAGCTGCTGGATCGCAATTTGCCGGAGGTGCAGCAGATGATCGACAGGACGAAGGAGACCTGTCTAGAGAAGCTGGATATGCCGCCATCTCAACGATCCCTGATGCGCGTCACGAGTCCCAGCAAGGAGGAGAAACTACTCATCGAGTGTGTTCTAAAGGGCATTCGAATTGTAAGTGAATTTAAATGTTAATTCAAATGTAATCGAACTGATAATTCAAACATTTGCTGGCAGATGGACAGCAGCAGCAATCGGTTGGATTTGCCCCGTGTGGAGGAGCTGACCGGCATGGTAACCGATGACAACAAGCTGGCCATGGCTGTCAGCAGCAGCATAGCCCAGAACTGCAATCGTTCAATTCTCACAAAGAGTTCCTCCGAGGCAGCCCATCAGCTCAACCAGTGCATCAGTCGCCAGCTGGAGCGTAATATGATACAGCTGAGCTGGTAACTGCTTGACTTAAATTGTTCCAGCTGTTGCAGATTGAGTTCTACTTGTTTATTGTACAGGACATGCAGTCCTCGAATCAGGAATTAAGAATTTTCTAACCAATTTAAATATGTAATACAAATACAAATATAGTAAGCAAAAAAAAAAAAACCAACAAAAATTGGATCGGAGCTGGGTTCTCCCACGGAAGGAGGAGCACGAGCTGGGAGCTTGACAACTACTGCTTTATATTGGGTATCTGGTAGTCGGCAATGCGCATCTCACTCAGCATGCACATGGAGATGAAATGAGCCACCTCGCACCTAGACAGAGGAGGGAGTTATAAGGATTCATTCTCTCTCTCTCTCTCTCTCTATCTCTCTATCTATCTATACTCACTCATCGCTAACGTCGGTGACCGCCTGATTGCACTTGCTCATAATTATCTTGGATTGGTCTTCCTTATCGGAGAACATCATGTTCATCATTTCGTTGGTCTTTGCCTCGTCGAACTGCGTTGTGTCCTCGGGCATCAGATCAAACTGTTTCAGCAGGCAGCGTCTGAAGCATTTGCTCTCATGCGATGCTTCCTCCTTGTTCAGCACCATCTCCTCAATGTGACCTGCGAGACGAATTTGGTTTGGGTTTCAATGCGATTGCAATTAACAATCTGTTGAGACTCTCACTTTGCTCCGGCGGCGGGTCGCAACCCTGACCAAAGGGCTCAATCATCTCGACCACCTCCTGCAGCGTCATGCTGTCCTCGTCCTCGGCGTGGACCAGGCTCAGCCAGGCACCGGCACAGGCCAGCACCAGTAGGATGCTCAACCAGATATGTTGCTGCTGTTTCTCCATCTGTGCCATTCTACTGCTGCTGTTGATGGTGAACGTGGTTGTGGTTCTTGTTCTGGTTCTGGTGGTTACTCCTCCTTATTGCTCACGCTGTGTTGTATTTGCCAGCGATGCTGCACCTTTTTATGGCTTGCCAACGCTCCACATCCGGCGGCTAACATGCGAGCATTACTCGAAAATAGATCACAGATCGCAGATCGGCGGTGACACAACATTTTCAACATTTCCATGTTCACCAGAGAGATTAATGAGATCGATTGCCGGATTTGGGGCTTGTAACTGTGTCTGTTGACGTCTAATCTCGGTTAGCTCGCTGGGATCCAATCAAAATGCGACACGGAAATAAATGTGAGCTTGATCACATTTATATATCGCTTCTAAAAATTAGCAAATTTCAAAATGTGTAAAATGAGTAGTACAAAATACCTAGCAGGCAGAAGGTAGCATCTGTGACTCCATAATATACAGGTATATATATATACATATTCTTGATCAGCAACCAAAGCCCAGTCGACTTAGTCATATCCCTCCGTCTTTCCGATATCAGCAACTCAAATTTGGCATATAACTTCTCATATGGTATTGTTATGGGTTTGATAATATTGTCGTGGAGTTTACAACGCATTGAAACAGTGAACTATATATATTCCTGATCAGCCTTACTAGTCGAGTCGATAAAACCATGTCCTTCTTTCTGTCTGCTTCTATGCGCGGGACGACTGTCATCAGTCATCAGTTTTGATGGAATATGTTCGGCTTTTTGCGCTACATATGTTGAAGCCGGTTCGGATTACCATATCAAATAACTGCTATTGGAACAATCAGTGGAAAGATCTGTTATTTAAAAAATTTAGATGAGGGCTATTTTGTCAGAAATCTACCAGCGTATGTAATTTATTCACAAGAAACTAAAATGGATCGAAAATTAGTATTGGGGATTTTACGCGACAAACATAATTTATATAGATATATATATATAGATATCGGTCGCTTAGGGGAAAACAAAGATATCAATCGTGCCCACAAAGCAAGTAAGAAGTGCATGGGCGGCATCGCAGTTGTTTTTGATGCCCGCGCCGGCATCCTTGCACTCGCTGAGGCCCCTGCGATAGGAGGCCTTGTACTGATCCGGCATGAGTAGCTCTACCTGCTTGAGCGATGACTCCAGCTGGAACTTGCCCTTCTTTATCTGTGGATGACGAGAGATGTCCACTTGTGGCAGATATTAGCTACACTCTTACTGACCGTTTGCATCATCTCCATGATGCAGTTCATGTAGCATTTGGCATCCTTGTCGTTGGGCAGTCTGCCCTCATGGATGTCATCGGCTATTGCCACCGACACCTTGGGGAACTTGGGCAAGCACACGTCACGCATTAGCTTGCCGGCGGCCCACATCTGCTCCTCGGTGGCCTGCAATTGCAAATATTGAACAAATCAGAAATGACAATTATAAATCCGATCCCTACGTACTCCGGACCAACAGAGTGGCAAACCCATCAGGAAGCTAACGAACAGCAGTTGTATGTATTTCATGGCTCCAGCTCTACTTATGATTGAAGAGATCACAGTTTTTATGCAACTTTTATACGATTGCAATTGTCATTTGCATTCGCAATCCCATTTAAATGAATTGTACGTTTGTCTGTCTGTCTGTCTGGCTGTGTCTGGCTGGGTCTCTGTCGTCGCCTAGGCCAGCCCCTTGGGATCATTAGGCCATAATGCCATATAATCATTTCCCCAACAATTGGCATGGAATAAGGATTGCTATATTGTTCAAGCCATTGGGACACGCCATATTGGGGTAGGACCAGTAGCACCATCCACCCATCATCACCACAGCTACTCATCAATCTACTGAAATATTTGTATCTATGTGTGTGTGTGTGTGTGTGTGTGGAAACGAATGAATTGTAATTAGTTGCAACTGGTTTCGCCCATTCCGCCACTTGATGCTACACATATATTTTCATTCGGTGCAACACGCAAGGCTCTGCAAGATCGGGGGGTAGCCATTGCAAAAACCGAAAAAAATCGTAATTTTATATATTCAAATACTTACTCACATTTCTAAATGCGAGGGTACTTTAAAAAATTTCTAAATTGAATGCGAAAAAGAAATTTAGTTTCAGAAAATGAATTCACTTTTGTTTGTTGCCGCTTCTCGTCTATTAAAACACTCTTTAGTTGAATGTGCTTCTCGCTTAGCTTATTTTCTACTAAATCACACTATACTTAATATCCTTCTCAATACGTTTAGTTTTTACTAAAATATTCTTTAGTCAAAGGTGCTTCTCGCTTATCTTTTTTCTTCTAAGACGCTCTTCAAGTGAATGTGCTTCTCGCTTTGCTTCTCTTCACTCTAAATTCACTTCTCTTCTATTAAGATTTTGCAAGGACCACATACGCATTTCCCTTCTATGCAAATTCTCAGTATGTTCTGCTTCAATTTCCTCATCACTTCTAGACTCATTTCTCCTATTAAATCGCTTCTCACTTCATTGCATGTCAAGCAATCCATTTGTTGAAGTGATTGAGCTGTAAGTGGAGATAAATGTTCGTGACCAGGCCAAATAATACAGTACTTAATCACATGGTATATCTACCACTTATTTATACACAAAGTGTGTGTATATCTAGTCATTATATTCTCACAAATATGTATATATTACCTGTAGTCAATTCGAAAGACTTTTAATTTATATTAATTCTATATACGTCTACAAACGAAATTGCTTTGTGTGTTGAAGCCAAAAATTATAATTTTGTATTTCAAGATGACAGCTGTCAAGCATCGAAAATTATATTTCAACTTACAATTTGCCTTCAGAAAAAAAGAAATCATATATCGAAAAGTGTATTAAGCAAATTTAACGAAAATATAGTGGAAATCGTTAAAATTATTTCACTTTTCAATTGAAATCGATTTAATTGGAATAAATAGACGCATTTCTCATTCTCATTTTTAGGATGCCGGATCACTTCAAGTTCAAGGAGCTCTTCGATAGCAACACTGTGCGCGGACGAGCCAACGTAAGTCTGATCCTTTCGTTCTATGCTTGCCTAGCTTACGCCTCGTCCAACTCGAATCACAGTATGCCAAGGCCACATGGGCCTCTGTGGGTCTCATTTATGTCCTCGTGAAGATGCATCGCTACAACGCTGAGCTACGTGAATCCGCCAAATACTGCAAGGGATGCCAGCGGAAGATGTGCATTTAACGTCCAAGTCGCCTTCAATTATGCTCTTCTTCTCTATAACTTGGAAATGTTATCCCAAATCTATTGTTTTCTGTTCGGTTCAGCGTGTTAATAAAACTATTTCGTCTTTTGAGCATCAATAGATTGCCTTTCGGGCGGGAACCGTAAGGACAATTTGAATGTCCTTTGGCCAGTTGATAGCTTTAGTCAGTAGGTATTTAAATAATTGAAACGTCAAGTCATTAATATTTGCATTTTATTTCAGATGTTTGCAATTTTGTATATTTTTTGTTTGTATTTTTGTGTTTTTTTTTTATTTTTGATTTTGCATTTGTTTTTGCGGGAAACACACAACTAGAATTGATCATCATTAGCATATTATTATTTTGTATAGCATTATCTCAGTATCAGTAAACATTCATAGTTAGTAGATAATATCAATAATCTTATCAACTGCATCGGGCAGCAGCTGCCAACGGTAAGCTAAGTAAGCATATATGTGTAAGTGTATGTTTATGTTTATATATGTATGTATGAATGCATGTATGTATATGTATATGTATATGTATTTGTATATATTTATGTATGTATAGGCATGTGTACGTGTGAGATTCCGTGGACTTTTTTAACTAACATTTATGCAATATGGAAATAACATTTAATTAACTTTTGTTTGCTTAATATGCATATTTTTGGTTTCATATCTCTCTCTACTTATCACTATCTCTCACGCTCTCGCTATCTCTCTCTATCTATCTCTCTCTAGAGAGATCTCTTTCTCTCATTCTGTGTATCTATCTGTTGCGGTCTATGGTTCTGTCTTTGTCCGTTTCAAGTGTCTCTTGTCCAAATAATGTGCAATTGCCAATCGACAAATCGATTGAGCAGCTAATCATCTAATCTAATGCGTTTTAAGTGCGCTTATCATGTTGCGTGTAATTTGTTGAGTGTAATTTTATTTGTTGTGGGCAGCAGCAGCAGCAGCAGCAGCAAAAGCAGCAGTTTCCTCTTAATATCCCATTTCGATTCATTGATCCAGCGTTGGTTCGTTGATTTAGCCATCGTGACTGGCAACCGACTCCAGATCACTATTATCCTCGCTGCCAGTCGCCTCGGTGGGTTCGCCCATGGCCACACGGGCATATTCATCCGTATCGATGCTCTTGCAGAAATGAATCGCATACTTCAGCTTCTCCAGCAGCACGGCCTGTAAAATACGCGAACACAGAGTTATAATTTGATTGACGATCGGATTGTGGTCAATGGTCAATGGTCATGTTATTACCTTGCAGGAGTAGCGCGGCATTTTGAGCAAAAAGAAACACGTGTAGCTTTCGGGCAGAAAATGGTCGGGCGGATTCTTCTCGAGCACCTGCAGCACAAAGTCGCGTCCCCGGAAATCGGCAATGGTGCGCGGCAGTCGCGTACGGCCCCAAACAAAGCGCAAGAATAGCGAACGTTCCTGAACATCAATTACGATATCAATATTTAAATAAATGTTCCTTCAACTTGAATATTTATCATTTCTTACCTGATTGGTAAACTCCTCCATGACGTCCCAGAACCAACCGACTAGCGCCGAACCGGGATCGAAGCCCTTGTAGGTGGCCACCGATTTGAGCAGGCCCAGCGGAATGTCCGGTGAGCCGCAGACCATCGCCTGTAGCTCAGCGGCGGAGAAGAGCGAGAGTAGCGGCACTGGTATAACCTTGGACATGCCGTCGCGTACAGCCTTCACCTGCTCATCGAACTCGTGCAGTCGAAAGCCGAGCGCCAAGCGAACGTATTCGGATCGATTTCGCGGCGAGATGTGGGTATATCTGGTGGATAGGGGTACCTCGTGACCACGCGCCGACGATGTCGAGAACGGCAGCTCCAGTGTATTGAAGAGCTTAGCATCGTCGTCCATATTACGGATACAAAGCAGCCCGGCCACATAGTCACGATCGACCTCGGTGAGATCTGTTGGCCGCAATGCCTCGCCAGTCAGCTGCCGCCATACAGGCTCCGCCAGGCTACAAAAGAGAGCAGACATCAAGCATTAGTTGAGGCATTATCAATTCAAATCGAGATGTTTTCAATTCAAAAACTTACTTAAGACTGAGTGGAGAGCCGGTGCGCACAGCAATGCCCATGAGGACGCCAAGGAAGCGGAACATGTTCATCTGTAGGACGGAGGTGAGCGTCGGATCCAGCAGGAAGCAGTCACGATTTGCGCCCGCCTCGCCACGTCCATTGGGCGTGCTAATTAGAAGGGGAACACTGCCGTTCTGCAGCTCATCGCACATTTCGGCGATGGATTCGCTGTAGCCACCGCCGCAATCATCGACGCTCTCGCCGACAAACTTCACCTTCCAGACTCGATGGGGCAAAGCGAGCGCCTCCTGGGTGAGCAGCGGCAACTTCTGGACCATCTGGCCGAAGACACTTTTCATGCCATCGATGCCGGCAAGGCCGTTGCATCGGCTGCGCGACCGTTTCACCTGGATGCGATTCAGTTCGATGACGGGACCATGCTGTTTGTCCCGCACCATCGTCGTTTGGATGACCTTGCGAAAGGCGGCCTCCTTGATATTGTAGACGAGTACATCCTTGAGGGCGCCCAGACTCAGATCGCCGGCAATGGGCAGCATGGCCAGGCAGGGGCACAGCAGCTCCGAGAAATGATGCAACAGAATGAGACGCGCATGAAGCGCCTCCGGTGCCATATCTCGAACGAGATCGTATTCCAGCGGCGGATTGGGCAGCGGACGTAATCGTTCGCTCAGCTGCGATGTGGACAGCGCCAGTGTGTGCGCCGATCCGCAGGTGACCTTCACAATGTGTTTGCCTTGGAGGGCGGCAACAAGCCGGGGCCGTTGAATGGCGGTGACGGTGCCATCGCCCAGTTGTCCCTCGTCATTGTCACCCCAGGTGTAGACCTCGCCGGCATCGCTGCAGGCGACACAATGCAGCGAACCGGTCGCAATCGAGATGATCTTCTTGCCCTGCAGCGCGGCCACCTTCTTGGGCCGTCGCACATGATCGACGGAGCCGTGACCCAGCCGATGGAAGTCACCCTTGCCCCAGGTATAGACGGCACCGGATTTCGTTAGCGCCACGGAGAACTGGGAGCCGCACTCGACTTTGATGACACCCAGGCCGGCGAGACTCTCGATCTTGTAGGGTAGCTTACAGCCATCGCTGCCGCCCCGTCCCAGCTTGCCATAGTCACCATCGCCCCAGCTCCACACATTGTCATCGTCCGTGATGCACAGCGTCTGTGCATCGCCCGATCCGCAAGCAATGTCTATCGCCCGATAGCCGAGCAATGCCTCCACCAGTTTTGGACGCAGTTGATCCTCGGAATCGCCATGTCCCAAGCGACCATAGCGTCCCTTGCCCCAGGTGAGAACGTGTCCGCTGGCCGTGATTGCCGCCGAGTGAGCGCTGCCACAGGCAATGTCCGCCACACTCATGCCATTGAGATGCTCCAGCAGCTTGGGTCGATCATAGCTCATCCGATTGCCGTGGCCCAACTTGCCATCCTCGCCCTCGCCCCAGGCATACACCTCGCCATCGGTGGTCAGCGCCAAGCAATGCTTGCCACCCGAATTGACCGCCACCTTCTTCACAAAAACATGCTGCAGCGAGCCCAACAGCGTCGGTATTGACCACGAATCGCTGCCACCGACACCCAGCCGTCCCCCGGAACCATAGCCAGTGGCAAACAATTTGCCATCGGGCGTGACGGCAAATAGGGATTGTTCACCGCCCGCCAGCTGGACGGGTCGCAGCAGACTGAGCGCTTCGCAGGGCGTTGGCGTCTTGATGCGGCTGCCCTCGAGACCGCCCAGTTGGCCGCGATGATTGTGTCCCCAGCCATAGATGGTGCTGGCGCCGCCCCAGCTCAATGCCCAATCGTCGGGTCTTCGATTCAGCCACTGCAGCAGCTGGGCATCGTGCGGTGCCTGGAATAGTTGGTGATCCTCGTGGAGCAGCAACAGCAACGGCTGCTGCTGCTGATGTTGTTGCGTCTGTGTCAGTTGCTGTTGCTGGTCCACCAGCAGCAGCAGCTCCTGCTGTTGCATCTGCTCCGCCAGCGATGCATTGCTCACCGTGCTCGAGGAGAGCGATGTTGTCGAATTGATCAAAGATGCGCCCGGCGATGGGCAGCTGCTCATCGTTGTTGTTGTTGGAGCTGGCGCTGGCAGCATTTCGGCAAACTTTTTGCGCACCTCCAAGCAGAATTGGCGCGGCAACTCTGTGCGTCGTATCAGGGATTGGGCGACGCGCACCGCGATGCAGTAACGCTTGAACCACGCCCACTTGTGCACATCGCCCGAACTGGAGGCGGAGCTTGTCGCGTTGCCGCAAGTGATGGTGCCATTGGTGGTGCAAGCAACAGCACCACCACCACCACCAGCTCCAGCACCAGCACCGCTTCCACTGCCAGTGCCACTGCCACTGCCACTTGGCAACGCTGCATCCAGTTGCATATCGCAGGCGAGCGCCGCCAGCGTCTTGAAGTAATCCGAGTGCATCAGATGAATGCCACCACGCACCTGCGGCTCTTCGTATTCGTATTGGCGCAACAGTTCCGGTATGAGTGGCAGGAGGATCGCTGCCAGCGCTGGCTCCTGCGGACGTGGCGCATTCTCGAGTAGCAGCACTGCGTGCAGTTTCTTTAATGCCCAGATGCGCTGCGCTGTGCTGAGGGCGCCCAGTTGGGCACAGGCCGCCAGGGCGGCGGCCAAACGGAGCAGCACCTGGGGCTGACGGGGCGCCAATCGTGCATCTAGCAGTGACATGACCAGCGCCATTGACGGTTGCGACAATACGGCACGATCCGAACCATTCTCGCCGAGCGTCGCTGCCGGCATAATGGCGTGCACCCAAAAGCGCCAGCCCCATCCATTCACCGAGCTATCCGAGCAGAATTTCCAACGCAACTCATCGCCGGGCACACGAATCTCGGGCGCCCAGTGGGCGAATTCGCGGCCGGATCGCATGGCCAGCATGCGGCCGGCCGAGTCCATAATCACAAGTGGATCGTTGCGTTTCTCTGTGCTGCACTGGCTATCGAATTCCAGGCGCAACATTTCGGCACCCGGTATGCGAACAGTTCCACTGACATTCATGTTGTCCACATACGGATGACTGCTCTCCTGCATCACCGGTTTGGGTAGCTTGCCCAGGCAGTGGCGTGACGTGCACAAATCCTCCAGCTCGGTGATGCATGTCTCCAGCAGCATGGCTGCGATGGCCGCATTGCTACTCAGCGAAATTAAAGTTTCGGCGATGGTCTGAGCCGTGCTCGGTGGACCGCAACGGCCGCAAACGGCCAGCTTGAGCAGCTCGACCAGACTCTTGGCCTCTGGTTCCAGCAGCAGCGCACCAAAATCATCCAGTCCATGATTATGGCCGTACTGTGCGAGCATCTCCTCCTGCTGTGTCATCGTCGCTGCCATCACGGACATAGCACTGGCCGACATCCTCGAGTGCGAACCGGCCGACATGCCCGACATCGACAGCGAACCGGTCAAGCTTTGGAATGCGCTCAACGGTCCCGCCGGTGGTGGTGGTGGTGGTAGCGCTGATGCAGCTAGCATTTGTGGGGCGAGCGCCTCGTCGGGACTGTGCTGCTCCGGCAGTAGGGCTGCATCGCTGGCATCTGCGGGTGCTTCGCCGCCTCCTTGAGCAATCGCCTGTTGTTGTTGTTGTGGTTGCTGTTGTTGTTGTTGGGCAGTTGTTGTTGATGGTGCGACTAAGCCGATGCCTGTGCCGGCGCCAGATCCCGAACCGGAACCAGAACCAGAACCGGCCGCCGTATTGAGCTGCTCCTCGAGTTCAATGTGTGCGCCCGCCTGGCGTGCGGCGGTCTCCTTGTAGTTGACCTTGCTGTGACTGGTCAGCGCAGCGACGATGAGCTGCCTCGCCTGCAAGATGCTCATCGCGCGCAGCACATGACCGAGAGCCGCTTGGCGTGCCGCTGGCGTCTCCAGGGCCAGACTCTCGCTGAGACTGGCCAGCGTCGAGGAGGATCCACTGCCGGAGCATGTATTGCTACCGGACGATGAGCAGCCAGCACCTGAACCGCCGACAGATATCGCTGCCGATGCCTTGGCATCGATTTTATCCTGTGACGCTTGTGCTTGTGCCTCCGCCTCGTAGATGCCCAGACTGCTGCCGCCGAGCGGATCTCGGGTGCTGCCAAATGGCACCGGTCCACGTTTCTCCTCATCGGGACTGGCGTTGGGTAGGCCCCAGGCCATTGAATGTGAGCTGCCGCATGCCACTCGATTCACAAAGACCGCATCCAGCCCGATGACCAAAGCGGGCTTCTTGTTCACAAACGTATTCCCGCTGCCCTGCTGGCCGTGATCGTTGTCACCCCAGGCATACACCTGGCCGGCATCGGTGACGGCCAGACAATGGAGGGCGCCAACGGCGACATGGATGACGCGACGTCCACGCAATCCGGCAATCGGTTGCGGCTTGCGCACATGCTGATCCCCGCCGTGGCCCAACCGATAGTAGTCACCCTTGCCCCAGGTCCAGACCTCGCCGGCACGCGTTAGCGCCAAACTGAACTGGGCGCCGCATTCGATTTGAACAACACCGATGCCGGAGAGACGTTCGATCTCGTGCGGGGTCGCTGATCCCTCGCTGCCGCCACGTCCAAGCTTGCCAAAGTCACCGTCGCCCCAGCTAAAGACGGCGCCATCCTCGGTGAGGGCAAGCGTCTGGGCATCCCGACTGCCGCAGGCCACCTGAATGACACGACTGCCACAGAGGGCCGTCACCAATTTCGGTTTCAATTGGGTCGCATTATCGCCATGTCCAAGACGGCCGTATTCGCCCAATCCCCACGTGTACAGCTCACCCTGGCTGCTAATTGCGGCCGAGTGCGAGGAGCCGCAGGCAATGTCGCGTATCTTCTTGGCCCGCAGTGCCTCCACCAAACGTGGCTTGTCCAACGTTGTCCGATTGCCATGTCCCAGTTTGCCATCCTCGCCCTCACCCCAACTGAAGATTTTGCCGTCGAGGGTCAGGGCAAGCGCATGTTTGCCACCGGAATGAACCGCTACCTTCTTCACCACATACTGATGCAGCACGGGCAACTGATGCGGCAACGGCACATTGTGGGTGACGCCCAAGCCGAGACGACCGTTGGTGCCCTCGCCGCAGGCAAACACCTTGCCATCCTGGCTAACAACAAACAGCGACTTGGAGCCCCCGGCTATGTGAATGGGTCGGAGGCGACTAATGGTCTGTGAGAATGTCGGCACCTTCACCTTGGAGCCTTTTAGGCCGCCCAACTGTTCCTTGTCATTTAGGCCCCAGACCATGACGGTGCAGGGTACATCCTGTTCAGCACTAACTGCCAGCAATTCACTTGCTGTATTCGCTTCTTGTGTAGCTGTTGCTGTTCCTGTTCCCGATCCCGCTGCATCTCCTCTTGCTGATGCAGCAACGATGCCAGAGCCAGCTGCAGCCGCTAACGCTGCTGCTGCTGCTGCTGAAGTGCCACCGTAATCGCAGGCCAGAAACTGGGCATTGGCGAGCATATGCTGAATGTCGGGCTGCTGGCGACGTCCAACGAATTGGAGGCCATGCACCTTGCACTGGATGCCATTGTTCTGGCACTGTTTAATGACAATCTCGATCCAGGGATAATACTGCACCACCTGTTGCATGAGTACGACACGACTGGCGCCGGCACTCACCGGTATCCAGGTGTACTCCTTCAAGCTATCGATGCACTCACCGACACGTACCTCAACCAGCGATGGCATATGCGAATGATCCTCTGGGCTGACACGCAACGCCAAACTGTGCACCAGGACGCGATCATGCAACTCGAGCCGGATCCAGTGGCGGCACGGCACACCGCTCGAACAGCTCTGCCAAGCGATGGGGCTGCCATCGAGCAGATGCTTGGCGGCACCCTCATTCGAGCTGACGGTCAGCGATCGGATGCAGCGTGACCAATCCTCAATTAGATCCACATTCGGTGGCAATTGCAACACAGACATTGGACACGGCACTGACTGCTGTTGTTGCTGCAATTGTTGCAACTGTTGCAGCTGTTGACTTTGCGGTATTAGGGGCTCCACATCGTTGATGTGACCCTGCCAGTTGGGCTGCTCCGGAAACTCGACGGTCAGCTGCTTGCCCCGCAACGCGGTTACCTGCCCCACATCCAGTTGACTCCGTGAGCCACCCAGCCGCATTAGCTGGCCATGGCCGGGGGCACGAGTGCCGTTGCTCGCTGTACGCAATCGGACGCGCGCACCCACCGTTAGTGGCGGCGGTGGGCGTGGCAGGGCGCCAACTGGCATCGATTCAACCAGCTCGATGTGGACGAAACATACCCAATAAGTGCTGCCATGATTGCGCCAATCCACCTGCACATTAAGATCGTGCAGCCCCTCCGTATCCACAATGAGCACGGTGCCCATGTCGCCTTGCTTAATCTCCTCAAAGTCGCGACAGCAACGCACCAGCATTCCGGGCCTAACCAGAGCACGCACATACAACGCATAATGATCGGCCGTCTGGAAGTCCTTGCGTGTCTCGAATTTGGTCAACTGTGTCTGTTGCGGCTGTTGTCCTTCCTCGACGGTGTCGGACGAGTTGTTGTTGCTTTTACTGGTGCTTGTGGTGCTGGTGGTGGTGGTGGTGTTGGTAGTGGTGGTGGTGGTGGTGCTGCTGCTGGAGCTGCTGCTTCGACTGCTCGCGTTGCTGCCACCACCAGCACCACCACCAGTCGCGGTTGCTCGTCGCTCCACTGCCACTAGATCTACTACCTTTGATCCTGCCTCTGTTGCTGGCGTCTCATCCTCCTCTGCCTCCTCCTCATCCACCTCCTCCGCCTCCACTTCACCGGCCTCAACCACATCCGACTCAATGGCCACAATAGCTGCCTCATCATCATTAATTGTATTTGCGCACACATCCGGATGCTCGAGTATCCACTGGACAATCTGTTCGGGTGTTGGTATCGTTTCCGCCTGCAGCGATAGCTGTTTCAATGCCAATTCTACGTTGCGTCGCGTAAAGCCCATCTCCATTATCTGGCCAATTAGCTGGGCATCGCTGGCTGGCGCCAATTGTCGCCTCTCCATTCGCTGCTGCGACTCCGCCACCAGCTGGTGCTCCGCCTTGGCCACATTGTAAAGGGGTATGCCATGCACCATGGTCGGCTGTGCTGGACTCGCCAGCTGTACCGGCTGCAGCTGATCTTCTACATTGAGCTGGGCATGCGCCTGACTGGCCAGCGATTGGACACAGTTAAGCGCAGCCGTTGCCAGATCCGTATAGCTGTAGCATGCCTTTACCGGCGACGGTTGCGTTGCTCGCAGCAATAAACATTGGATGAGCAGCTGTTCCGTGGTTAATGGCTGATGGCTGCCATTGATGCTGCTCGTGCTGCTATTGTTAATGTGGTTGTCGTAGCGACTAGAGCGAAAGAGAGAGAGAGAGAGGGAGAGAGAGAGGGAGAGAGAGAGAGAGAGAGAGAGAGAGAGAGAGAGAGAGAGAGAGAGAGAGAGAGAGAGAGAGAGAGAGAGAGAGAGAAAAAGATGAGAATTGGTTAAATTGATTGAAAGACTGATTGACTGGCTAAGTGATTGATCAATGGTTCAGTCGTTGACTGTTTATTTCAATCCATAGTTGCCCCACTGATTGACTGAGTGATTAATAAATTGATTGATTATTAATTAAACAATTATTCACTAATTAATTAACTTACTTTTTATTTTTGGGGCTGCTTCATGCACTACAACCTAGTCGAATTGTGCCCCTTCTGAGTCTATAGCTCTTCAATCAACCCTATGTTTCTATGTCTTCCTAGGATACTTCTTCTCATTCTAAGGCGATGTGTTTTGAATATTCATCCTCATTGTCACAAAATTTGCAGATCCCTCTACTGGTTAGACCTACTTAAGCTAAGTGATTTCTACAATCCTGTCAAGAGACCTGGTGCCTCTGGTCTTGATTTACTGAATTATTGACTGCATATTGGTATAGCTACCCATTTGTATTATTGTTGTTGTTGTTTCTGTTGTTATGGGATTCGGATTGCTCCGACTGCTGTTCCGGCTGTAGTTCTGGCTCTGGTTCCGTCTCCGTCTCCTCGTTGCTCTCCATGCTGTTGTAGCCACCGGCAGGTGCACGCTGTTTAAGTATCTTGCGCAGAGCCGCCTGATGCCTGTAGAGGACTCCATTTGTATGCAGCACGGCCAGTTGTAGCTGTTGGCTGCGCAGCAGGCGAACATCGAGCCGACCTTCGCTGGCATTGAGTAGCTCCCAGCCGTGGTTGCTGTTGGCCCCGGCTGCTCCATAGAGGAGCACCGTCCACGCATTCAACAGCATCTCGTTCATGGGCAATCGGCTGAGACTAAAAACGCTATGATCCAGCTGGGGCAGGACCGACGTCAGCGGCACCTTCACCAGACACTGGCCCTGTCCCGAGGCGGAGGCAGTGACCGATGAGATGGCAGCCACCGCTGTAGTGCTCCCCATGGATGGAACACTGTGTGCGAGCAGGCAGCGACCCTTGTGCGTGAAGCTGGCGATAATCATATGGCTGCCCTCGTGAAAGCAGTGGAGTCCGATGCGCGGCCGCAGATCATAGCCACCCATTGCACTAAGAACGCCAAGCACATAGCTGTGCTCGGCGTCAAGCGGTGATAGCGGCATTTGTGGCGACTCCACCTGCAGCAACTCGGCGGCAACGCACAGTTTCTGTGCCAGAAACGAATTAATAACCGCATTCCAATGCGGCAGCGTGTGCAGGCGGCGCAATAGCGCCACCATTTCCTCGGCAACGGTGCCTGAATGTGAGGCGGTCAGCAGGACGCGCGTCTTGCCACCCTCCTGCACCTGAAGCGTTGCATCGCCCGGACAGTGCAACGCAATGCGGCCGAGTGTGGCGAACAGTTGACGGACAAGCGACGCCATGCGCGGCTCCTCCTCGACACCCCAGGCGGAGAGTATGCACTGCAGCAGGCGCAAACAGTGCAGCTGCCGATAGACACCACGCTCGGTGCCTGCCGGCTGCTCCAGCAGCGCAAAATAATGTGACAGCCAATTCGGAGCACTTAGCTCCAAGCACAAACGCGGACAGTCACCTGCAAATAGAGCAGAAATGTACAATGTTTAAATACTAACAACAAGAAACAACAAAATTAAGATATATCTTTAAAACTGTATTTTATTACTATCGGAATTCGATTTCGATCGATCGAAATGTATCGATAAAATGAAATAAACTCAATCTGCGTATGGTAGACGAGAGCTTTCGTTCTCTATTTGGAGTCTCCGGCTCTTTTAGACCAGATCGGCTTGGCTATTCATCATATATATATATATATATATATATATATATATTCGGTGACGCTTGCTTCTGTCTCTTACATACTTTCCACAGCTTAATTTTACCGTTTTAGTCCGTTTATTTCTATTCTGAAGCTCATCTTGGACTTTTCTTTCAGTTTCCGATTGCAAAATATATATATAATATGTACTTCAATTAATTTGTAAGCATAAGAAAGTGCGACAGATCTGATTAAAATTCACTACAGCTATTTCTCATTCACAGTCATAACAATTTTGAGATTTCAAAATATTGAACATTTGATTTGTGGTTTTTGCCCCAAGGGGGATGCTTTCCAAAAATATTTACAAATAATTTGCAATTTCACAAAATGAATGTTTAAATTTGAGCTTCCTAATGCGTTGTCAAGTTAATAAATAAATAAATTTTAAAACGCTGAAACTATGCGCAAAGCACAACTATCGATATGAATATGGATGTGGGGATGAGGAAGGGGATGGAAATGCCATCATGGATGAGGCACTGCTCGACCACTCAGTTGTGCCTTCACAATTCGTTTACCCAGTTGCAGCTGCTGCTCCTGCTGCTGTTGCACGATCTTCTTTTTCGTTTGCGTTTTTCCTGTTCCGCTTCGCGTCTCTGTCGCACCTTTAGCATGAGCTGCATGTGCTCTTTGTCCTTGAAGATTCGTTCCGATTTCAGGATCTCATCGCGACGCCGCTTCTCTTTGGCCTCGCATGCTAACTTTTGCTTGCGCATCTGTTCGCGTATCTCTCGCTCCACCAGCTCCTGCTTTCTGCGCTCCTTAATCTGCACCAATTTCAACATACGCTCCCTGAGCGCCAAATCTTTGAGGCTTTGGACTCTTGTCAGTTTGCCGCTTGATATTTGATTCTTGATTGCCTCTTTGGCGGCTGCTTGCTGCTGCTGCTGCTGCTTCTCCTCTTTGTCCAGCTTGGCTCTTTTTGACTCTTTAGGGCCCTTCTTCTTCTTCTTCTTTTTGATTTTCATGGATTTTTGGTTCGGTTTCTTGATAGTATCGCAATTAGCCAGCTGGCGTTCGTTCGATGGCTGCTCCTGTTTCTCCTGCATCACGTTCAACTTTTGCTTACTTTCGCGCACCTCCTGCAGAACCTGCTGCTGTTTGGTCAACTGATACGCATAGAGCACATCGCGCAGATCTCGACTGCTGTTTTTTAGCTCATTGAATGGATAGATCAGTTGTCCCTTGTCCCTTAGCTGGTTGAGCATCAGTGCAATGAGGCAATTGCGTGCAAACTTCTCCTCCTTGCTGGTAAGCGAAAATTTGGCGAACCACTTGGCGCTCAGCTCATCCTCGTTTGGCAGCGCTTGAATGCGTTGCACCTGCTGCACGAAGTGCTGATCAAGCCAATCCTCAGAATCCTCAGCACGGGCAAAGTGATCTTTTTCAAGCGCCTTATCCATTCGCTTGTACATTTCTTCGATCTTTTCGTTTCTGTTTTTGTGAATTTTGTTTTCAACTGCTCTGGAGAGCTGTCTCTGATTCACTCTGATTCAAACATTCTCAAACTCAAACTTGACAGATTTGAAACTCACCTGAGATGGCACGTATGAAGCCGAGATTCAACCAGTTGAGACAGTGGACAACATTAGCCAAGCCCGGCTTTGGATCGAGCATGGATCGGAACATGCTGGTGACGCCGCGCAGTGCATGTCTGTCCAGGTGGGCGCCATGCAGTCCACTGCCAACGGCCAGGATTTGAAGCAGCTTGGCGGCACAGTGGCGCAACAGTTTCGACGGATGCGATTCACTGGTGGGTGGCGGTTCCGTTGTCCCAAGTTCCTCGCGTTCCGGTTCCGTTGGCGATGCCACATTCAATGTGCTGTCCGCCAGCTGCAGATCGTATTGCCCCTCCTTGCCCATACGATACGAATTTGTTGCGCCCGTATACCATTCCACGCGCACCCAACTAACGCATAACAAGTGAGCAAAAGAGATGGAAAGAAAAGAAGGAGGGAGGATTAGGAGCATTATCAATTATCAAGGCAATCATCAGCATTCAAACTCGATTATCAATGGACATTCAAAGATATTATGTTTTAAGGAATGGTCATCCAGAGAGAGATTAAAAAACTGTTTTAAAACTAACATAAGTGAATTTGTTGATTGATTTAGACAACAAATATGTGTGCCACGCCCACGCCTACAACTGATTTTATTTATCCAAAATATTATATGGCCCACTGCTATATTTGCCACAGTTTTAGAGTCCAGCTAAATGCCAACTCTTTAATTTGATGAATCGACGAGCCAAGGATATGCAATGGATAATGTTTCAGGCGCACAGTTTGACAGCCAGTGCTTGCCGAGAAGTAGTCACAGTTGGAAAGTCAACTCCTGTTCGAAAACTCCTGCTTCGAAAATAATTGAAAGCTCAGTGCTTGTTGTACTCACCCGTCCTCGCCAACTTCGCTAATGATGCGTCCCTCGCCGGGCGGATTGCCATCCTGATCGCCCCATTTCCAGTCGGCGCCGCGCACGATGCGTGTGCCGATCTTCATGAGCTTGGCCAGATCGGGTCCACTGAGCTGCGCTTTGCTGCACTTCTGCTTGAGCACGCTGTCCTCGTAGAGGACGCTCAGTTCGCTGTTGTTGCTTTTGGCGCCAGCATCGGCGCCCGTTTGGGCCAGCAGGCCAAGCACGGTGCCCAACAATCCCGAATTGATCAGCAATCCCAACTCGTTGGCGCCCAGCTCCTTGGCCAGCAGACCGAATACGCTGATGAGGAAGCGGGCGCGTGGCAGTCGCTTGAGCAGCACATAGGTGCTCAGGTTGCAGCTATCCTTGCCGCGTACAGCGCCCGGCTGCTCCTGGTTGACCAGACGCCTTAATTCACGCACCGCCCAATCCAGGACACGGGCCTGCGCCAGCAGTAGACGCGCCTTTTGATAGGCGCTCACCATGTTCAGCTGGCCGAGCACATGTTGCGGCGAAACGCCGCTCGCCGCCGACTTCAGATGCAAGCCCAGATAGCCATTGAGCAGACTGTACTGGGTGGCATCCAGCAGGCCATGCAGCTCCAGCAGCTGCTGCACCAGCTGCAGGCCAGCGAGTCGTAACTGGAAACGCTGCATCTGACAGTACATGGCACGACGCACTGTCTCCACATCGCAGCTGTCCTGCAGCGCAAAGTCCACAATGTCCTGCATCAGTCCCGCGTCCAGTTCAATGTCCGTGTGTAGCTGGCGTTCGTTGAGGCGACGCAGCAATGATTCCTCCTCGTCCAGTTGCTTCTGCTCCTTGGGCTTCTTTTCGGTTAGCAGCTGTTCCTGCTGCTCATAGATCAAGAGCTCCTGGCCAGCTTGTTGCTGCTGCTGCTGTTGTTGTTGTTGCTGTATGCTGGCATTGAGTAGATCCTCTGGCTTGGCCACCGGCTGTTGCTTGGCCTTGCGCAGCTCCTGGAGCAGGCGACGCACGAGCAGCCGGAAGCGTGGCAATCGTTGCAGAATGGGCAGACGACGCAATCCACGCTGCTGTGGACTGACAGCGGGTCGCACCTCGTACAGTAGAAAGCGCAAGCGTTCCAGAATGGGTGCACAGACCTCCTTGTAGCTGCGATTCATTTGCTGGCGTGTGCGCACCACACTCCACTTGGCCTGATGCACCAGCCGTATGATCTCGCCCAGCTGCTTTGGCTGCGACTGTTGCTGTTGCTGCTGCTGGTGTTGATCGGCCTCCAAAGCGCTGATTACCAGGCCGCCCAGGCATTGATGACGCAACAGAACGGCGCTCAGAAGACGCTCCAGCTCCTGTACCGGATGCTCGGTGGCGAACTCCTGATGCCACATCAGATTGTGCGCCTTGCAATAGCGTTCTGTAAGCGACAGCCAGGCGGCGACCAGGGGTTCACCCAGTCGCGCCTCAGCCAGGCCCGCAATGAAATTGTCCACACGATTCTGCAGATGCTCTGGTATGCGACGCACCCGTGTTGGAGTTGGCGGTACCGGTGCCTCCGTTGGCGTATTCCCAGCTGTGCTGTGGCTGCTGCGCGCCTCGCCCTTCTCCTCGTCAAACGGATTATTGGGTTGGAGCATCAGCAGGCCACCACTAAGCAGCGATGATTTGTCCAATTGGCGGCATTGCAACTCTGCCGGCTGCAAGCCGGGACCGCTGCACATGAGATTCGCCACCAGGCCGAGCAACTGCGCCAGCGTACACTCCGAGCTGAAGTGCGTCAAACGTTGCGCTCCTTGTGACGTTGCCTGCAGCGAAGATTTAAAGAGATTAAAATATGACAAAATAAAAGGGAAGTCTCTTCAAGCTTACCTTCTCCTCGTTGGCGCTCTGGGTCGCTAGGTATTTGCCCAGCTTGTGGTGTTGCAGCAGTTGCTCCATGACACTCCGATGTCCAGGTGTGCTCAACTCCGCGCTCAGATCCTTGCCGAGGCCCATGTCCAACAGAGCGCGCAAGTTCTCCGATTCGCAACTGAAATCAAATGCGCAAGTTGTGAATCCGTCAAAGACTGCCCTGCTCGACTCGCAGATACCCTGTACTGCACAGTTTGACATCATTATTTGGAATAACTTACGCAAAGCCATTGATGTCGCAAACATAGCCGGCTAGAATGATGCAGCGGCTGCCGTCGAGCAGCAGGTTCTCCATGTCGGCACGTCGGACATAGTGCGTCTCGGGATCAGCAGCTGGTGGCGGTGCGGCACCCTTGGGTCCGCCGCGACAAATAATGCCCGGCCAGCCCATGTCGTCGCCGTCGCGCAACTCACCCTCGCCCAGCGCCCGATTCAGACAATCCAGGACACGTAACAATGGCAGGCAGAGGCGCGCCCAGCGCAAGCTACCCAGGCACTGGGGTCGATCTCGCTTCAGCAGCACCAGACCCACGAGCAGCTCATGCATCAGCGCATCCGAGATGTCCGCCTGCAGCACGCGACTCAATGCCCCGCCAAACGGATGCATGCCCAGAGTGCCCAATTCACTGGATTCGCGGCACTGTAACGCCAGTTCGTGTGCCTGTTGCAGCGTCGTCACGCAAGCTGGTATCAAGCTGTGCAAATATTGGGCAAGCAATGCCTCCGCTCCCGTTGTATCCTCATCGTCGCTCGCCTGGTGTATGTACGCCAGCAGCAGACGCTGAAAACGATGCAGCAAACAGAGACTGGGACTAGTGCTGGGATGATGCTGATGCTGGTGTTCCTCCACAGGCAGCTGCTGTTGCTGATGATGATGATGGTGATGGTGGTGGTGATGATGGTGATGATGATGCTGCTGTTGCTGCTGCTGCTGCTGCTGATGTTTGCCCAGCATCGCCAACGAGAGACGACTCTGTGTGAGCGCCGCATTGTTGTTCAGCAGTCGTGTGATTAACTGCAGCAGCGGCAAATGTGCTCCATCCGTGCACTCTTGCGTCGAACACGAACTGCTCTCCAGCCGTATCGCATGCTGCAGCGCCGTCTCCAATCCCCCTCGGCCATTAGTGAGCTAACGAGCAGATCTGTCATGAACCGATGGCCCGCCGAGCACGCCTGTCCCGGCTCCGAGGGCAGCAACGCTGTCAGCGTCTGTGCCCGTTCCGCTGCCGTCGGCAACAGCACACTCCAACCATCCTGCCACACACAGACAAAATAGTATTTAACATGAGTATATTAAATGATTATTGTTATGACTCATCAGCCAACCCACCTGAATTGCCTGCTGTGCGGCTATTTGAATGGTGCGCAGCACTTGGCTGCCACCGGCGAGACTCAGGATGCGTGTCTTGAGGCTGTTGAGCAGCCGGCCACCGCTGGCCAGACCAACATTGCGCGGTTCCACACCGTTGGCGATGAGCGCCAGCAGCTGCAGCCGCACCAGATTGAGACAGGCGACCGCAATGCATTCGGACTCCTGGTTGGGCGTCTGTCGATTATCCTGTGCAGCACTGGCACTGCACATGCCCAACAGTTGATCGAGCAGACGGAATGTCGGTTCGCCCAAATCGATGACGAATGGTGCACGCAGCGGCACACCCTGACGGCTGCTCTGCGTCCAGATCAGGCTCTGGACAGCGGTGCAGGCCATTCCGCTGGCGGGCAGCGTTGGTAATGTGACCAGTATCGGTTGACGCAACAGCGGCTCACTGCAGACGGAGGCGGGACAGATCTGTTGGTTGTCGTTGCGACCCCAGCCAAAGATCTCCCCGGCGCTGCTCAATGCCAGGCAATGGGCCACGCCCACAGCGACGTCCACAATGCGCTTCTGCTGATAACAAAAATATAACGAGAAATATATAATATATATCAAATAGCTGATTATTAATTTTGTGGTTTACCTGTAGACTGGTTATAAGTCTGGGCACACTGCAGCCCTGCACGTTGCGCTCGACAAGCTGATGGCCCAGACAGGAGGCTTTGCCCCAGCTATATAGCTGACCCTCGCCGGTTAGCGCCAGCGAAAACTGTGAACCGGCAAAGACGCGCTGCACACGTGGCAGACACTCAATGAGCAACGGTTGGAGGCTGCTGTTGCAGCTGGCGTTGCCCAGTTTGCCATAGTCGCCATCGCCCCAGGCATAGACCAGTCCTTCATTGGTCAGACAAAGAGTGTGGGCATCACCGCTGCCGAGGGCAACATCCACAACCTGATGATCCTTGAGCGCCATCACCATGGTGGGCAAGCACTGATCATCCGAATTGCCATGCCCCAATCGGCCATAGGTGCCGCGGCCCCACGTATACAGATTGCCCCTCAACGTGATGGCGGCACTGTAGGAGCAGCCGCAGTACACGGACTTGACGCGACGCACCAGACTCTCGATTTTGGTGGGCAGCTCACGTGAATGACAGTCGCCGTGACCCAAGCGACGACTGTCGCCAGTGCCCCACGAATATGCGTTAACTACGTGAGAAGGTATGGAGAGAGATTAGCACTTATTTGGTTATCGGCACCGCAACAATCACAACTTACAATTATTGTCGACGGCCAGAAAGTGGCGTCCCTCGCAATGCGATGCAATCGAGATGAATGTCTCGCTGCCAATGTCCCCAAAGTCAAGCGATTGGGGTTCCGTGTCCGGTTTGCTGATGTGCCAATTGTAGAGTTTGCCCTCCTTGCTGAGCAGCAGCACAATGTCCTCGCTGCATGCGACCTGTTTTACGTGGAACTTGCAGTTGAGCAGCGCCGGCGGCGGCCGTTGTGTCGATGCACTTGTCCAGCTGAGCGCCGGTTCGACATTGAAGCCCTGCTGCTCCTTGGAGAGCGTTGGCCAGCCGAGCGCATAGACTCGCTGCTGTTCGAGCAATGTCCGCTGCTTTGCAGTGTCCTCGTCATCGTCGTTGCTGAGCTCGTCGTTATTGTGCCGGCGCAGGCAGCTGGGCATGTGCGTCTGATGTGGCATATGGGGCTGTACCAGGCGATCCAGATGTGAGATGATGACGACAGCGGCACGACGTAGATCGACAATGGCAGCGCTGCTCTTGGGAAGCATGAGGAAGCGCAGAAAGGTCTCCGTTGCGCTGGCCATGGGTATTGGTGTCTCCACCGAATTGCTGCAGTTGCTCGCGCTGCTGCTGCTGTTGCCGCTGCTGTTCGAGGCGGACATGGAGCCGAGGCGCTGATAGCGCTGCAGGATACGCAGTAGTGGTGCACCAGTTTTGCGAGGCATATCCCGATTATCGGCACCGTTCACATTGCCATGTCCGTGTCCGTGGCCATGTACATTGTCATTGTCCTTCTCCCAGAGGAGCAGCAGCAGCACCACACACTCCAGCGTCGCCGCCAGAGTGCCCTTCTGGACGCCCAGCTCGAGCAGCAGACATAGCGCCGTATGGCGATCCGTTAGCGGCGCCAAACATCGTCCGCCCATGGGATCACCGAGTGCGACAAGGCGCAGAAACTTAATGGAGCGCTCCATCACCTCCAGCCAGAGCGGCGACACCTGTGCGGCCGCATCAAACAGTGTCGCCTCGGGCAGCTCCTGCAGCGATTCGAGCGCCTCGCTTAACAGCTCGCTGCACATTTCCGTATCCTCGCCGGAGCGCCACGCTCGACGCAAGAATGCAAAACTAAAATTGAGCGCGGCACGCGTTCCAACGCGTGCTAATCCCAATGCTGCATGCTCTGGCTCCAGCGGCGGCACCGGCGCCGGCGCCCCAGAAGCTGCTGCCACCACACAATCCTCCACTAGCTGTTGCTGTTGCTGTGCCTGGGCCGACTGCTTCTCAGGTTGCTTGTCTTGATGATGCTGGGCCTGGTGTTGATTGCGCTTGAGCGCGACAAAGTAACGCTCGTAGATGAACAGATGCTGGCGCAGCTGCTGTGCGGACAGACAATTGCCGGCGGCGCGCAACGCCAACTCGTGCAGCTCAGCGATTAGCGAGCGTTGGCAATCGTGCTTGGCCAGCTGATTGGGTGGCTGGCTCCACAGCCAGCTGTTCAGGGTGAGCTCCGTGGCGTGCTGCAGGCCAGCTGCCGCCTGCTGTGCCGCCGCCGAGGTCAGCTTCTTGATGGCCGTGTCAGAGTCGAGGGGACGACAGCTGTCGCAGTTGCAGGCGGAGAGGGGGCCACAGTATTCGGGCTGACAGCAGACACATTGGAGCGCCTGGGCGCCGCAATAATGTTTGCCATCGTCACCGAGATACGACAGCTGGCCACGGGCATTGACGAGGGGTGCGGTGGGCGAGGAGACCAGTTCACAGTCCTGGATGAGATGATTCCACAGTATCGAGCCCTCGGAGGCGTTGCGCAGGCAGGCAATGAGATCGGCGCGCAGCCATTTCGTGTCTAAATACGGTAACGGACGCAAATAGAGATCACTGATCGGTGCCACTCCGCTGGAGATCGACGCAGTTGCCTCCGATCCGCTGACTGCAGCAGTCGGAGGAGGAGCAGCAGCAGCAGCAGCACCACCACCACCTGCAGCTGTGGGTGCAACAACAGCTGCAGATGTCGGAGCAGCAGCAGCAGCAGACGAGGCGACGCCAGCGCCAGCGTTGCCCAACCGATTGTACATTGTTTGTCTTATTTTTTTGACGGGGGCGGAGGGTAGGCTGGCGAGTGATGAGACTTTATTCTTGGTGCTTAGTCTCTAAGTACTTGCTACCAACAATATTAGTAATACTATTCACATGGCACATTTATTATTATTTGCATTTATTTCGCAAATGTTTCTCTTTTCGGTTTTCTGCTCTTTTTTTTGTCCGCCTCTTTTTTTATGTTCGTTGAGTTGGGTTGAATTGAGTTGAGTTCTGTTGTGGACGAGTCAAGAAGAAGCAGTATAAGAAGAAGAAGAGGAAGAAGTGCTTCGGTTACTAGCTGCGTTTCCCGCAGTTGTGGGTGGTGCAGGGGTGGGCGGTCTCGGGGACTGTCGTTGCAGGCTCAGTCAATGTCGTCAGACCCACACATTCAACACAAAAACTCACACACACCAACACCAACGGCAATACCAGCACACACACTCACTTATACACGCACAAATAGTGACTTTGGCTTAGAATGATGATTGGTAGTTTTCGTTTTCGTTTTCGTTGTCATTGTGAGTGGGTGGTAGTGTTCTAAAGGTTTAAGTTGCAGTTAAACCATATATATGTCAGCATGTCCATGACACTTGCACTTGCACTTATCCCAAGCACTTCCAGCTCACATTGTTGTTATAGTTTATCAATTGGGTTGTTCACGTTTGTTACATCGCTTAAGCTAATGAAGTATTTAATCAATTAATAGTTGCCGTTGTTCTGCTTGCAAGCAGCGAACAAGGCTGCCAGCTTGCTTGCAAAAAAAGCGCTTATCGATTTGTATCCGATTTGTCGACTTATCGAGCCGACCATCTGGCAGCACTGGCTGTCTGTTTACATTTTCAAAATGCAATTGCACGCGACAAACACACACCCTCACACCAAAAACCAGGTCACATTTATTTTCCCACCCACAGACTATTAATAACTTTACGCATATTGGACTGCAACTATTAATCTGGCAACATTGACCCACCCATCAACTAGCCATGTACATCGAATGTGCAAAGGCCGGGAAAAAATCATTTTCACTTATTTATATGATGACCTCATCGGCGAATGTCAGACAGCAGCGAGCGACACTTTGTCGCATAAATCAACCCCAAATTGTATCTGGCCCACCCTCCATAAATGATTGCATTGGTTTTTATACCCTTCCCAATGTTTTTTTCTTTTTCTTTTGGTTATTCAATGGCAACAATTTGTATGTACTTTAGAGGAATAATTCGTTTATTTATCGAATACATTGAAATGCATACACGAGTTGTTCTCAATTTGTTTTTTGTTGTTGTTTTTGTTTTTGTTTTTTTTATCTTTATATTACTTTGTATTTGTTTAAATAAATAAGATACATACGTTTAATCAATAATAGCGGTATTTATCGTGCAAATTTGATAAGCATAATAATTGTTTACGTTTACTTTTTGCTTGTTTCTCTTGCAAGTATTTTGTTTTTTGCTTTTTTATGAAATAAGTTTTGCATTAAATATATGAAAAAAATATATATGTATTTTTTTGTTTTAAATTTTTTTTTTGTTTTGTTTTCTTTCTTTTTTGTTTTTTGTTTGTTTTTTCTAATTAGCTGCTCTATATAATTCAATTTACTTTTTCTTTAAAGTAAAAAACGATCTGCGCTTTGGTTCGTCCTTTTGTGAAGTGGCTGGCAGAGTCTGGGATCTGCTCGCCGCAACAGCTGCCGATTCACTTTGGGCTTTCAGAGCGGACACCCACTGTGACATCTCGTTATCATCGTGGGCTTGCATCAAGAACTCAGCCCCACTGGCAAGCCTGGAATGGAGTGGACAGGTTGAAGAGTTATATTATTAAGCAAGGATATCTCTTTGGTAATCAACAACAACATACTTCACTCGCAGCACGTGCTTCTTCTTGGTGTAATCACTGGCAATTTCGATGGCAGCACCTTGCAGATCGTAGCTGGGCTCGCCGCGGAAGGTCAATTCGGGATTACTCTTATAACCCTTCTGATCTTTGAAGAACGAAACGCGTCCGGCTCGTGCAGCCATATAAACCTGTGAAACAAACAAATCCCAAAAAAAAACGCATGTTGAATATTAGCAAATTGGAAACAGATTAAGAACAAGCTGATAACTAAACTAAATCAGATTTTAATGTAATTTGTAACGTATGAAATGCTTACCTTATCCCAAGATCGGTTGGATGCCTTCTTGGTGGCCGACTCCCACTCATGCTTTCGTGTCACATAACCCTCCTGACCATCTCCAGAAGCTGGTGTGGCGCCACGCTCTACAGAAGAGACTTCGATAAATTACTGAACATTTGAGTACATTCAATATGTCCACACACATATACATATATATGAATGATTATAGAGCATACAGATAAGATCAAGAGAAACACACAGAGATAAAGAGATAGATATAGAGATAGAGATAAAGAGAGAGAGAGAGAGAGAGAGGAGAGACGACTCCGGGTATCCCATGGTCAAGAGTTGTACCTGTTTGGAGCTCGACAACACGCTCAATGTCGACGGCTGAGTCTGCTGCGCCTGCGTTTAGTTTATTTGGTTAGTTGGTTGATTGGGTTAATCCGACGTTTGATTGATCGATTGAGTAAGCATGATTGAATGAGATGGAATGTTCAGATTTAGTTGGTTATTCACATAGTACGAGTGTCGATAGATTCTAGTTGGATGATAGATGATAGGTAGTTCGGGTTATGGGACGGGAGGGTTAACCTCGTTTACGTGCTTTACGGGGAGGGGAGATGTGAGGTGAGGTGAGGTATAAGTAAAAATGAGATTTGCAATTCGCAACTGGAATGTATTCACATTCCGTCATCCTACCTGCTTCGTCATGGGAAACGCCCACATCAACATCGTCGCGTCGCTCAGCCTCACGCTTTGCCTGCTCCGCCGCCTCGGATGCAGCTTTAGCCTCCTGCTCCTCCTTGATGCGATGTCGCTCCGCCTCTTCCGCCATCTCCTGGCGCCTCTTCATTTCCTTAAGCTCAAACTGGAGTGGAGCAAAAAATATAACACACACAAAATTATTAGCAAATAAGTCTTTGTAGTCAATCAGTCAATCATTCGGCATTGTTGAAGATCAATCACTTACTGTTGTCAAACGCTCAAGTGCACTGAAGCGCTCCTCCTGAGCGGCAGCCGACTTTTCGAATGCCTCATGCTTCTTAATCAGATTCTCCACCTCGTCAATGGTGTGTCCCAGCTCGGAGGACAGCAGGTACGGCTCCTGGGCAATAAGCCAAGCCTCGGCAACGGCAGCATCTCTGGCAAACTGATAGACCTCCAGGACTGTACAGATAAATATAACACCACAAGATTAGCTTCATGCTGGGGCTGTGGAATGGATTGTGGGATACGTACTCAGCTGAAGGTTCTCCCATCGCTCCTCCCAGCGCAAGAGTAGCGCATTGCGGCTGTTGTTCAGCGACTTCAGGCGATCCTTGATGTCAGCGGATGCGTAATGATTGCGAGTAAGCAGCTCCTTGCCCAGGGATATGCAGGCGCTAAAGTTATCCTCGCGAGTATCGATCTCGGCCTTCAGACTCTGATGGTTATTCATCAGCAGCTCGACGCCGGAGACGTCGCGCGGCTTCTCCGAGGTGTTCATCTGGCGCACCAGATCCTCCATCCAGATGGTGAGTATGCGCACCATATTGAAGAAACGGAACAGATCACCAGTGTCGGCCAGCTTCTGTTTGCGTGCATCGCACATAGCCTGCAGATTGTCCCAGGCATGGAGGACCTCCTGTTCCCGATTGGTGATCTCCTTGGCCTTGTCGCCGGCATAGGCGTCCTGCAGCTTGGCGGACTCCTCCTGGATCTGCTGTACCTGCGAGTACAGCGTGGTCAGATCCTGTAGGAAATTGTAATGCTTGCGCTGCAGCGTCGACACAGATCCAGCATCGCGACCCAGCTCATCGGAGACGCCGTGTTGCTTCTCCAGAATGCGGCCAAGCACATCCTTGCAGTCATGGAAGAATTTGTGCAGTTCCCGCGAGGCGGCCAGCATTTGGGTGCGTGTCTCAATCAGCTCGAGCAGATCCTGCCACGACTCGTTCAGGCTATCCTTCCACTCGGCAATGGTGGCCGAGTCCGAGTGTCCGGCTTGTATCAGATTATCAGCAATGCCATTCACCTTAGCCACACGCTCCCCGCCCACAGCCTCTGTGTCGCGGGCGAACTCATTGAAGCGCTCCGAGAGGAGTGTGACATGATCGTAATCCTGGCCCAGCTCCTGGGATCCGGCGACCACTTCGCGATCGGTTATCCATTGCTCCAGATCATCGACCTCGCGGCTAAGCATGAACAGTTGGAGAGCCTCATTGAGGCGGGCACGACGCTCACCAGCCAGATCCTTGAGACCGGCATACAGTTTGTCCAGTTGGGATTGCTTGACGGCGACGGCATCACCGCTGGAGACATCATCGCTGCTAAATTGGCGTGCCACCTCGCCCAGCTGGCGAATGGTGTTCGCATAGTCCTCGACAGATTGCTCTAGATTCTCGTGCTTCTTCATTAGATTCTGTGCGCTAATCTCATCCTTGCCGCGATCCTCGACCATCATGTAGAGCTCCTGTTCGCTCATCCACGATTCGGCCTCCTGTGCATCGAAGAAATACTGTTGCACCTTCTCCGATTCGAGCAGATGCTTCTTGCGATTATCGATGGCATCCTTGAGCTCCTGCCACTTGGCAGTCAAATCGCTGATCAGCGCCTCGAATTTCTTGGCATCCTCGTGACCCTCATCGATCAGTTTGCGTCCATTGTTGCAGATGGCATTGATGCGTGGCTCATGGTTATCAATTTCGGTGGCCAGCGATTGGTTCTTCTTCTTGAGTACATGAACATTGAACAGAGAGTTGCCATAGTCGGATGAGTTGGCCACCGGCAGCTTCTCATCGATCCAGAGCTTCTCGTCCTCGACATCGCGACAGAACTGGAATGCCTCCTTCTTCTTCTCCAGTTGCTTCTGACGCTCCAACAGCGGTGCCTTGATCTTCTCAAAGCGCTCCAAAACGGCTGTCTTCTTGACCACAATCGGTTCGATCTTCTCCTCGGGCACCGTCTTCTGAAGATATTCGGTCTGTTTGTCAATCTCTTCGACTTGACGTGCCTTCACCGCCATCTGTGTCTGGATAACCTGTTGCTTCTGCATCAGGATATTCACCGAGGTCAAATCGTTGGCGGTGTCACCACTAACAATCTGCCGCTCCAGATCTGTAATGTACGAGTCGATGTCATCGCAGGTCTGCTGAACGAGCACCTCGCGATTAGCATCGAAGAGCAGGGCGCCCTTCTCCTTGGTGTGCACCTCAAGATCATCGAATTGCTTGGCCAGCTCCTTCAGTTTGGGCTCGATGACATCCTTGAATTCGGGCTTCTCCTTCGACAGCTCCTGGGCGGACTTTTCAGCCTCGTAGAGGCGCTCCTTATTGGCGGCAATCTCAGCCTCGAACGCCTGATGCCGGGTCCACTTGGAGTGTATTGTCTTTGCGCTGCGATAGGTCTCATCCTGGGAAGTAACATACTTCTCCTGCACCCATTCGGCCAGCTCCTCCAAATCCTGGAGGAACTCGTGCAGTTTCACCTGATTCTTCAGCTTCTCATGCTGATCAAGCGCCCGCTGGCGATTATCATCACGTCGTCCAGTAATATTCTCGGCCCGTTTGCCAATCTTGTCGGCATCAAAGTGCTCCTTCTCGACGAGGGTGTCGGCCACTTGAAGCAGCGTATTGATCTTGTCATCGTTGGCCTCCATGGTGGTGAGGAAGGCTTCGTGACGCTTCAATTGATTCTCGGCCTGTTCCAGATTGACCGGTGTATCGTCCTTGCTTAGGAAGTGCTCCTGCTGGCTGAGCAACACTTCGGTCTGGCGTGCATCCCGATTGAAGAGCTGCTGATCGAGACTCTGCGATAGCAACACCTGACGGTTCTCCCACATCTGATGCAGCTCCTCCCAGCCATCCTTGAGGGCGTTCAAGCGTTCGCGGAGGAACATATACTGCGGATCCTCGGATGTGTTGCCCTCGGAAGTCAAACGTTCGCCGTACTCCATCATGGACTTGTAATCTTCGGTATAGTTGTCGATCTCCTCGCGTATGGACTGATGCTGATTGAGCAGCTTCTCGGCTTCCGGCAGTGATGTGGGCGTGTCCTCTGAGGCGACATCCGTCTGGGTCTTGGTTAGCCAGGTCTGGAAGTGATCGAGATCGCGCAGGAAGCGATGCAAATCGCCAGCCTCCTCCAGCTTGGAGTCGCGCTCCTTCAGCATCTGTGTCAGCTGCTCCCAAATGAGTTCGATTTGTGCGATACGCTCACGGATTAGCTGAGCCTCCTCCGGATGCTCCACTTCAATGCTGTCCGCCTCGCGACCCAAGCTCGACAATTTCGCCTGAATTGCGGCCAGATCGCGATCCATACCACTTAGACGACGCTGCAGTGTCATCACACCAGTTAGATCCATCTCCAGGCTGTCGGTTTCGGTGAGGATGCGTTTCTTGTCCTCGATCCAAGAGATAGTCTCGCGGCACTCAATGTAGAAGGTCTGTACACCGTGGGCGGACTTGAGGTCATCCATTTTGGCCTCGGCCTTCTCGCGCAGCGTCGACCACTCCTGGTTGAGATGATTCTGCCTATCGAGAATCTCATCGGAATTGGGATGCTCGACGTGGAGCAGCTGCCGGGCAAGTTGATTGACAACGGCAACGCGGGAAGCATTTGCATTCATTTCCTTGTCGAAGCCCTCGAAGCGATGCTTCATAATCTCAACATCCTCGATATCTTTGCCGGGCACCATGGTGTCCAACATCTTGGTCTTCTCCTTGATCCATTGCTCGACGCCATCCGCCTCTGACATCAGCTTGTACAGGCTAAGTGCGTCGAGGAGACGCTGTTTGCGTAACTTGGCCAGCTCGGTGAGCTCCTTGTAACGTGAATCGATCGCCTCCAGTCGCTTGTCCACACTTGCCTTCTCCGGCTCGTTGAGCTTGAGGGTGTCGGCCTGTTTGTGCAGGGCATCGATGACCTCGGCATAGTTCTTCAGCTCTTCGGCGACATCCTTGTGCTTCTTGAGCAGCGATTGGACATTGGCTTCGTCGCGACCCACATCCTCGCTGGAGACAATGCGCAGCGTGTCCAACATCCAGTTGTCCACGTCATCGGCATCAGCAAACAGTTGGAAGTATTCGACGGCATTCTCCAGACGCTGACGGCGATATTTGGTCAGATCGAGCAGATGATCCCATTTGGATAGGATCTCCTTGAGGCGATCCTTGATGCGATCGGCACCAAAGTGACCCTCGGTAATCAGCTCGGCACCCACCTTGGCCACATTCTGCAGCTGTGGATCGTGCGATGTGATCTCCGATTCAAGTGCCTTATGCTTGCTCAGCAACAGATTGACGGTGGTCAGATCGTGACCAATTTCATCCGTTGAGACGATCTGCTCCTTCTCCTTGATCCAGTTCTCCTCGTCGGCGGTGTCCCAATAGAATTGCCACAGTTTGCGGCTCTCCTCGAGGCGACTGCGTCGCTCCACAGCCAGACGCACCAGTTCCGCGTACGCATCCTCCAGCTGTTGGACGCGCGATACAATAATCTCGGGATCGCATGGCTTATACGATTCGGGATCGTCGCTGAGGAACTTCTGTGAGTTCTGCACAACGACCTTGACACGTTCGCCCAGTATATTGATGTCGGCCTCGACCAGCGAGTGCTTCTGCAACAGATCCTCGACGCCCATCAGATGTTTGCCATAGTCATCAGTCATGAGGAGTTGCTTAATCTCCTCCATGTTGTCCAGAATGTAGAGCATCTCCTGGAAGTTCTGTTGCAGCTGCAACGAGATCTCCAAACGCATGCGACGCGCACGCAGCAACTCCAAAAGATACATCCAGAGACGCTTCACGTTATCCTTGCGCAACAGGATGCGCTTCACATCGTGATAGCGCTCCGATTCGAGCTCATCGCAAACAGCAACAACAGCCTCGACACGCTCCTCATACGCAAAGATGTCCGTTTCGATGGCTTCGTGCTTTTTGGCAGCCGCTTCAACTGCGGCCAAATCGAATCCAAAGTTATCCTGGCTAACGAGACGCTGATTCTCCGATAGCCACGTCTCACGCATGGATGCCTTGCGATCGAAACGGGCTGCCAACTGTTCCAGTTTCTCCTGGCGTATGAGCTCCTCGCGCAGCGCCAGCTCACGCTCGTGCTCGGCCTTCTCCAGACGCTCCCAGGCCTTGTTAATGTCCGATATCATTTTGCCCTCCTTGGGCGTATAGGGTTTCTGGTTATTGGCGCGCATCTTCGACTGGAGGGTGAACAGCAACACCTCCAAGTTGCCCTTCTCAACGAATTTCGGTGGCTTCTCGATGGTGCGATAATTGGAGAATTGCGCCAATTGTCCTTGAACACCGACCAATGAGTTGGCAAACTCACGTTCGCCCAGCGACTCTATCGTCGTCTCGATCCATTTGAGCAGATCGCTGGTGAAGTGCTCATAGTCGTGAATCATCTTATCGTTCTCCATTGCAATGCCGACCACCTTGCCAATACGCTTGCCCTGCACCGTCTCCTGCTTCAGTTTGCTGAAGTAGTGATAGTATGTGACCACATACGTAATTATCGATTTCTCGTCGGGATGCTCAACGAAAACATCCTCGGCATCGAGCAACTTGGCCAAACCGAGCTTATCCTCGGCGACATCGAATGCATTGTTCAGATTGTGTATGGCATTCGTTTTCGACAGCTTCTCGAACTGCACCAGATCTGGACGGTGTTTGTGTATGATCGCATTGAAGGCCAATCCATCGCGCCACGATGTCGTAAAGTTTCGCACATTCACATTGTGATAGCCAGCGGTCTTCATCTGGCACCACAGCAGCAATGCATCCTTCGCCGACTTTGTCTCCTTGTTGTCCACCTCCTCAATTGTGATATCTTGTATCTATATATTCAATAAGGCGCAGCAGCACATCAAAAATGAATACAAATATTGCATAAGGAAAAAAGAAACACATCAATTTAGATCAGGATCAAGATCAGAATGAGGGCTAATTAATACAACACTGAGAAAAATTCTATTAACATTTATACAAATCATATAAATAATGATATTACCAACTAACTGTGATGACAATTAACTTTTTTCTCAGTGCTTTGCTTGCTTTGCTCACCTGGAAGCGCAAGATAATTGTCCAGATGAGGCCGAGATTGAGTGAGGCATTGCCATCGACAATATCGTGGGAGCCAATGTTCTCGAGATGGACGCGCTGTTCGCGAAGAAATTGGAGTGCCTTATCGACATTCTCCAGGCAGTGAATGCGCATCTTTCCCTTGGTCGGCTTGGGCAGACGTTCGCCGGATAGCACCTCGAGCAGCTTGATTAAATGCTTGCCATCGCGCATATCCACATAGAGATCGGCGATCCGACAATTGACGCGACACAGATGCGAATTCACCCACTTGGTGAATGTCTTCTTCTGTACGCTCTCGCGCTCCTCGGCGAGTGCCTTGATGCGCGACCTCTCGAACAGTCGCGAACTGGAGTTGCCGCCATCGTATTCGTATTCATCGATATATTCGTTGCCAGGACCCTGGCTGGGGTCCCATCGAACAATTGAAATGTCCGTCGTCATTTTGTTATTGTTATTGTTGTCAGCTCTCTCTTAGTAAATTGTCCACAATTCACACCGCAAAGAATTCAATTTTGTACTCGTTCAATTCCAAACCGAAAATAAATCTCAAAGAATAACTGCAAAAACAAAAAACCACAACAAAATTTTTGTTAATTAATTCACTTGTTTTTTCCTCCATTTCCTTCTGATATACTACTTAAAGTATATATATATACTAAATTGGTACAGATTAGTCATAAATATTTCTGATTGAATGAGGCATATATAGCTGATTTTCTATTTATTTTTATAAAAAATGGTGTCTAAATAGCGAAAGTAACGCTGCAACTATTTAATACTGCACTCTGTGCCACATACAATTCACATCTGGGCCTAAATATGGGTGGCGGTCGCCACTGTGTTTCCCCTGCCCATGCCCCTTACAGTGCCACTTTCCCTGCCCCTTCGATGATTCATAAGACACAATGGCGTCACATTGAGTGGCCCGAGGGTTCGCCTGGGTCAACTGGCGTCCAAGTCCGATCACCATAATTGTCTCTCACTGTATTTATGCATGCATATATGTATATATATATATGTACACATAGATATATAGGCATGTGTGTGTGTGTGTTCATTATTTTGACTTTATAGTTAACGCGATTACATCACGCCCCATCCGCAATGGGGCATTCTCATTCTCATTCCAATTTCAAAGTGTGACAGGTTGTGGGCGAGTCTGGGCTCGGTGTGTGGGGGGGTGGGGGGCCGGCGGCACTGATTTAAGTCTCACGGTGGTGAAATTGCAGGAAATTCAATTCACAAAAACACAAAAAACAAAAATTAAAAAAAAAAACTATCAGAATGACCGAAATGTCTCATACACACCAAAAAAAGAAATATATGCGTATGTGTGCCTGATATTTTTTTCAATTTATCTGTATACCAATGGGAACTGTTGTACACACACACACATATATATAAACAAACAGCTACGAGCCAACAAACATTCTCTAGCTATGCAAGTGTATTTTGACCTTTATTCAAAGCTGAGCAGGTCATTCCCTTCACGCTATATACACACACGCACGCACACACACACACACATGCATGTATGTATCTACGTAGTTGAGGCAATTATGTTTTTAGTTTTTTTTTGGTTTAATACATCAGACCTAAAATTGCACTCTAAGCTACTGTTGTTGTTGTTGATGTTGTATTACTGGTTGGTTGCCTGCTTGCTGATTTAATTTATGCTCTCGATGGGGTATGAGCTAATTTTGCAACAACAATGTATTGAGAAAAAAATAACAAAACAAAAAAAAAAGCAAAAGAATTTAGCACACTTCTTTATTCGCATACATATGTATGAGCAGCACACACACACACAAACAAAAAAAATCGTATTCACGCAGCTCTATTATCTATTACGTAATATTTTTCTGATTATAACGAAAACGAAGCTTAAAACTCGCCGACAAACTGACTGAGATGAGCGGGAGAGCAAGCATAACGAAAACAGAGCGAAAACACCAACAACAAACACCAGCAGCAGCAGAAACACAAACAAACAAACAAACAGGCGGCACACGCACACAATGAGAGCCATTCGTGAGAGTGACAAAATGAAAATGGAGAGCGTATCTGTGTAAGGCAGCGAGACAGAGAGAGAGAGAGAGAGAGAGCTAATGAGAGCAAAGAGCGAGTCGAAGCGGAGATTGGTGGTGTTGGGGGGGAGCAGAGCAAGCCCAGTAAATGGGGTAGGTTTTGAACTGTGACAACAGTGGCAGCTTTGCAATTATGATTGCATGTCATACGAAAAACATCATACATGTGCATGTGTGTGTGCGTGTGTGTTGAAGTTGATCTTGTTAAAAGTGAGTTCATCACATTGATTTGATTAGCAGCAGCAGCAAAAGGCGCGGTTTTTGTTTCTTTTCTTTTTTTCTTTCTTGAAGTTGTGCAATTGCCGTCGATTCAATTCAATTAACGAGGACAGCGACGTCGACGCTCAATGCAAACCACCACCGCAAACGGAGTGAAAACTCCATATTTTAATTACACTGTTTTTTTTCTATTTTTATTTGGAAAAACCTGTTTCGTTTTTTCTCTTTTTTGTGTGTTTTAGCTAACAAGCGTTCAAAGCTGTGAGGCTTCTCCAACTCGTTCAGTAATACACACACACACACAGAGATGCATACATTCATACATTCATTGCGAGTACGTGCTTATTAGCTTACAACTGTACAATTTGAGTTATGGCTGTTGATTTGTCATTCTTTAAGGCATAAGCAAGGTGAGCCAAACCTTAACGCACACACACAAATACATACGCACACCAAATGTATGTGCGTGTGTGCTTGTATGTGTGTGTGTGTAGACAAGTGCAGCAGCGTTTTTTTTTTTTCGTTCGATTCGTTCATTTTTAACCCATTCCAATGTATCGATAAACAACTTCAATTCAACTCGTGACCTCTTAGAAGGATTTCCTATTTTTACATGGTACGTGTGTGTGTATGTTACTGTATTTCAAAGTGCATTTCGCTGTCAATGGGCGTGTGAGTGAGTGAACACAAAAAAAAAGGGAAAAAGATAGAGATAGCAAGAGGAAGAGCGCAAAAGATAGATGTGTGTGTGTGTGTGTGCTTGCATATGTGTAAGTGCGTATTTGTGTGTACGATTAAAAACATTTCATATATATATGTATGTGTGCATGTGTATTTGTATATGTATGGGTATATCTTGATTAAATATTGCCTTTTATCGCACATTTCTTTCAATCAGCTCTGACGCAAATGTTACTCAATTTTTCTTTTTTCTTCCTTTTTTGCGTTTGCTTTTCAAACTTCATTTACTTGTGTGTTTCATATTTTTTGTTTTGATTTTATGCTTAATGTTGATGCACGAAAAATATTCGTTCAATTTTTATTTAGGGGCACTCAACAACACTCAACGGTCAACACTCGACTCGACTCTCACATCTCGCATACTGAACGACGACGAACTGAAAACACTGAATGATGTCATCAACGCCAAGGCAGTGACTGCGACGGCGACTGCGATAGTCGGAGTCGGGGGCAGGCAATTTTAATCGATGATGTTTTTATTATGTATATTCATACATACATACGTACATATATCGAAGGTGTGATCGTGCATATATACAGAGATTATATATATCAGTTATTTAATAGCGACTAAAGTTACACACTGACTGACTAACTCAACTGGCTGGCCCACTTTTTGAATTTTGAGATACTTTTTAGCTCACTTCGTCGTCGTCGTCATTGTCTTCTTCTTGTCACTAGGCACTGGTGTACGGTACTTGTTCGGTACGAGTGACTACTGGGCGTTGGTCTATTTCCCGACGTATTTTTGACATTTTTCTTTTTGCATTTGCCGCCTGTTTTCACTGCACTTTTTTGGGCAACTTTCACTTACCTACTCGACAAACTTGCTGTTCAATTTTCTCGAATTGATTCATAAAACACACAATCCATATAGATTCCTCACGTTATATTTTTATTTTTATTCACATTTATTCTTTGCGGTCGAGCTTCATTTGCGAGTAAAAAAAGTGACTGCTGAATACGAATGAAAAATGTATCTATCAGTGAAAAAAAAAACATCGATACATCGATTACGCTCATTCCATAAAGACTCGATTTGTTGTCAAACAACAAGTTGGCAGCACAGCACTAATGTCCTCTCCGGCATATATATATATTTTATAATTGGGAGATAGCTGAAACAAACGTAGTAAATTTGTAAATATTTTTTTGCTTAACGACATGGCGAATATAATATAAGAATATTGATAACATTACATTAGACCATGTCGCTTAAAACTAGCGCTAATTAATACCACACATTGTGATATCGAACTTATCGATATCGACGGCGATGCGATGCTGCCACTTAAGAACTGAGTGGTGATTTCTGTATTGAACTCAACACTGATGCGGACGCGAATGCGGATGCGGATTCGACGGACAACAAGCGGCAGACACAGATACGTGACAGTTGCGAAAATTTGGCAACAGGTACCACTGCAAGCCGGTGGCAGCCGGCGATCACGCACACAAACATATCAGCGATGCCTGCCGCCCCGAACGAAAAGGAGGAAAAGGATAAGGAGAAGGAGAAGGGCAAACAACTGTACGATGTCTCCGAGCGAGTGTTTGCCGCCATGCAGAATCTGGATATAACACTGCTGGCGAGCTATCCGGAGCTAGAGATACGGCCGGTGTTGCCATCGCTGGTGCGAATGAGCCTGCTCTCGCCGCTGGACAACACAACGTCATCGATGGAGTCACGCAAGGAGATCCTCGCTGTCCTCATCGGCATCGAGGTGGTGAACAGCATTGTTTCCTATTTGCAGGTCAATTACCATGAACTCGAAAACGATCTGAAAAAGGAGCTGCTGGTGCGTCAGAAATCGTCCAGTGCCAACAATGGTAATGGCAACAATGGGAACAACGGATTCGCCGGCGAAACGCAACCACAGCCGGAGTACGGATTGCAGTCGGGCATTGCTCTCGGATTCGAGCGGGCGGATGTGGCGCGCAAGGTGCGTGTTGTTCTCTCCGAGATATTTAGCTTGCAACAGCAGGTATCCGGCTCGGCGGCGCCCAGTTCTGGCTCTGGTTCGGGTTCCGGTTCTGGGTCGGATTCTGGTTCGGGTTCGGGTACCGCCTCCGAACCGAAGCCATCATCTTATGCGGCATCATCGACTGGCAAACCGGGCTACCTGGAGATACTCGACGACGGCATCTATCTGGAGGAGGTCGTCGACATCCTGTGCATTGCCCTCGCCGAGCTGCCCTCGCTGCTCAACATCCTGGAGCTGGTCGATGCCCTCGTCACCGTGCCCAACGGTTATCGGATCATTTGTGCATTGGTCGCCAATTTTCCGGATTGCTATCGTGATGTTGTTTCGCACGTGATAGCCAACTATTGCGATGACAAGGGTCGCAAGCAGCGACTCCTGCTCCTGATGGCCCTAAGCGAGATGAATCCATCGCAGGCGTTGGTCAATCGCTCCATGTGCGTCGAAATGATGAAAGTGCCTTCGTTTATGCTTAAGCTAGCGCTCAAGCATCCCGATGACCTGGTGAGGCATTTATTGATTCATTACCCGAATGATTAATTGACTGACTAACTGAGTGATTGACTGACTGACTGATTGATTGATTGACGTTTAAAAAAGTAGTTTTCTTGTATAGCTTTATAAATGTTTGCATCTCTGTCTGTCTGTCCTGGATTAGGTTGCCTTCCTCACTGGCCTACTGCTGGGAAACGATCAAAATCTTCGCTCATGGTTTGCTCTCTACATCCGCTCCAGCCAGAAGCGCAAGGGTGACGCACTGAATCTGGTGCGTGTCGAGCTGCTGCAAAAGATTGTTAAGATCACCGCGAAGGCATCCGAACTGAAGGACTTCAATCTGCAGGGCGCTGTACTGTTGCGCCTGTATTGCGCCCTTCGCGGCATCGGTGGCCTCAAGTTTAACGACGACGAGATTAATGCACTCTCCCAACTGGTCACCAGTTGCCCCAAGGCAACGCCATCCGGGGTGCGTTTCGTGACGTTGGCACTGTGCATGCTTATCGCGTGTCCATCGCTGGTGTCCACCATTCCGCTGGAGAACAAGGCTGTCGAATGGCTGCAGTGGCTCATACGCGAGGATGCTTTCTTCTGTAAACGTTCCGGGACGAGCAGTTCCCTGGGCGAGATGCTCCTCCTGCTGGCCATCCATTTTCACAGCAATCAGATAACGGCCATCAGTGAAATGGTCTGCTCCACGCTGGCCATGAAGATACCCATCCGACCGAATAGCACCAATCGCATTAAGCAACTGTTCACACAGGATCTGTTCACCGAACAGGTGGTGGCATTGCATGCGGTTCGGGTGCCTGTCACACCCAATCTGAATGGCACGATACCCGGCTATCTGCCGGTGCACTGCATCCACCAGTTGCTCAAATCGCGCACATTTCTCAAGCACAAAGTGCCGATTAAATCGTGGATCTTTAAACAGATCTGTAGCTCAGTGCGACCAGTGCATCCGGTGATGCCGGCCCTGGTTGAGGTATATGTCAATACGCTGATCATACCGAATCCCACCGGCAAGGTGAGCATCGATCATATGCATCGACCCTTCACCGAATTGGAAATTTTGCACGTATTTCGTACTTCGCCGCTAACAATTTTTGCGGAGGAACTGCAACCATTGGCGGCCAGCGATGAGCTTGCCCAGGTGGAGGTTAGCTGCCCGTTAACATCGCAACTGCTGATGATCTACTATCTGATGCTGTACGAGGATACGCGTCTGATGAATCTCAGCGCACTCGGTGGCCGCAAACAGAAGGAGTACTCCAACAATTTAATGGGCGGCCTCCCGCTCAAATATCTCTTGCAGAAGGCACATCAGTATCACAGCGATTATCTGTCACTGTTCCATCCGCTGTTGCGTCTCATCATCTCCAACTATCCGCATCTCAGCATGGTCGACGATTGGCTCGAGGTTGAGGAGCACTATTTGCTCGCCAGCAGCAACAACAGCAGCAGCAGCCTCGAACCAGGTCGTTACGACCTGAAGCCGGAGCTGCTCAGTGGGGCACTGGAGACCATCGAAACGAAGCCACAGCTGGCGATTCAAGTATTTAAGCGTCTGTTGCAGCTGCCACCAGAATCTTTGGCACAATATGCCCATCAGTTGGTGCAGCATCTGCCGGTTGTCTTTGTGCGGGATGTGCCGCGCTATGTCAAGGATCTGTATCATGATCTCTGGCTGCGCCTCAACGCCGTTCTGCCCACCACCTTCTGGATTATGTCGTTGCGTGCGATCAGCAACAATGCGGACACTCTAACGCGACGCACCTTCGCCAATGAGAGCCTACTGGAGCCGATGGATGTGCTCGGGTGCGTCTTTCATATATTCCTCTCTCTCTCTCTCTCTCTCTCTTGCTCTCTCTCGCTTTCTCTTTCTAATAATGAATCCATTTGTTTTTGTATATAGTTGCCCGCGACACGTTTTCTGCTCGCCATATATGCTGGTTATCCTGTTGCGCATATTGAAGGGCAGTCTGGCTGCCTCAAAGACATACCTCAATGTCCACATGCAACAGAAACAGGTGCTCGACAAGAACGGACTGGTGCAAACGGATGCGGATCGGGAGGAGCTGAAGACGACACTGATTGCATCGCAGGAGAGCGCAGCTGTGCACATTCTGCTCGAGGTTCTCGAGTATATGGATAGCAAGGCGGTGACGCGTGTTTCGCAACTGGAGCTGCGCGAAATACAGGGCATCATTGGGACGTATGTGCATCAGGCGTTCATATCGGAGCCATCGCTGGCCAAACTGGTCCACTTCCAGACGTATCCCAAATCGGTGATACCAATGATTGTAGCCAGTGTGCCGTCGATGCATATCTGCATTGATTTCGTTCATGAATTTCTCAATGTGACCGAAATGAATAAGCAACTGTTTACCATTGAGCTGACATCGCATCTTGTGCTCAATTATTCGATACCAAAGAGTTTGGGCGTCTCCAAGTTCTGCCTGAATGTCATCCAGACGACACTGTCGCTGCTCACCTCGTCGGCCAAGTGTAAATACCTGAAGAATGTGTTGCCAGCCATGGTGCGTTTTGTCGAAACGTTTCCCATTCTCGCCGACGATTGCATCAACATTCTGATGAACACCGGACGCAGTCTCCACTCGCAATCCTCGCTGGGCGTCACCACAATGCAAATGCCACTCACCGAGAGTGAAAAGCTGTGCTCCTATCGCGATGCCCAGCTCCACATCACGATGATTGAGGACGCGTTCAAAGCGCTCGTCGAGGCGGTCATGCAAAAGGCGGAACTCTATTAAGCTAGGGCACAGAACTATGTCCAAAAGACTTTATACAACAATTTAATTATACATATACCTATATATATATATACACACATATATATATAAATATATATATATAGATATATAGATATAAATACGTTAAGCTAAACTCTAAAAAGCAAAACAGTTGCCCAACAGCGAGGATTAAGTCAAAATACCTCTAAATATTAAAATAGGGATTATGTGAGCGTTAATCATGAAATCATATGCAAGGCAAAATCGATATATATAGTTTAAGTCTAAAATGATGTTTAAATTACCTTTGTACCTCCTCCCACTTCGATCAGTCAGTAAAACAACATTTTAAACAAATTGCGAGTGATTATTTCTTGTTGCATAAGTTTAGCTACCCTGTACTGTACAGGGCTGCGTTGGGTATGTTGGACTCAAGTCACTCTACTGCTTCTGTGCATGATGAAACTGGAAAAGCGTTTCTCAAAACTACAGTTTTTTTTTAATCAATAATAAATCTTCCGTTTACGACTCCATAAAGTATATACATATATATTCTATGCTGATGAAACTCGTTATGCTTGAGTCACTCAGAATCGGATGACTATAACATATAGCAGTGCCATGGGAACAATCAGTTTGTTATTTAATTTATACTGAAATTTAGATGTTGACAATTCGACCATTCTTTGTCCGGATGTGAGGAGCATAGTAATAACACGCATGTTGGGAAAGTTTGGTTCGGAGAACTCAACTTTCGATCGATCGATATATCCATCCGATCCGGCCGGATAGATATAATAATAATGTATGTACAACTTTTGGCTTACAGCTCAGCTCGAAACTCAAATTGCATTTCTATTTTTGTGATTTAAATTTTTAAAATATTTTTTTGTTTAATTTTATTATTTTACAACTAACGGTATTTCTTGCATTTACATATATAACATGTAAAAAAAAATAGAATTAAGGAATAGTTAAAAAAAAGAAACGTCGAACACGAATGCAGCAGCGCCAGCACACGGGATCAGGCCAAATCCGGGCAAACAACAGACAAGAAGCTGACACAACTAGCAGCAATTGAATCGTTCGAAGGGGGGAATAAATGCGAAAGAAAACCCGGCACGGGCACAGGGCGGAGTATGAAGAACCTGTATCCACTCCGAGCACATATGTGTGTTGTTGTTGTGTGCTGAGCAGGGATTGCCCGCAAACCGTAGTCTGGCGTCGTTCTGCATCCATGCGCTTAAATATATGAATGGTGTGTGTTTGTGTGTGTGTGTGGGGATGGGTGTGCGTGTGTGCGAATGTGTCTACTGTTTACATCATGCCACCCATACCGCCCATGCCACCCATGCCGCCCATGCCACCCATACCGCCCATGCCAGGAGCAGCATCGTCCTTAGGTATTTCGGTGACAACAGCCTCAGCGGTGGTCAGCAGCGAGGCAACACCGGCTGCATCAGTGATGGCTGTGCGCACCACCTTAGTGGGATCAATGATGCCCTTCTCGATCAGGTTGCCATATTCGCCCTTAAGCGCATCGTAGCCATAGTCACCCGATTGGGTCTCCACCTTGGCCACAACCATGGCGCCATCGACACCGGCATTCTTGGCAATTGTCATGCAGGGCATGCGCAGTGCTCGACGCACAATGTCCACGCCCAGGTTCTGTAAGGAAGTGAAACGAGATTAATGAGATTAAGGATTGGGCGAATGGCCTTGCAAGTTGAGTACCTGATCCTCATTCTGAGTGGGGACAGCATCCAGTTTCTCGATGCAACGGAGCAGAGCGGTGCCACCGCCGGGCACGATGCCCTCTTCGACGGCAGCGCGTGTCGCATTCAATGCATCATGGACGCGATCCTTCTTCTCGTTGACCTCCACCTCGCTGGAGCCGCCGACGCGCAGCAGTGCAACGCCGGAGGCGAGACGTGCCAAACGCTCCTGCAGCTTCTCCTTCTCGTATTCGGAGGTGGTGTCGGTGATCTGTTCCTTGATCTGATCGACGCGACGCTGCACATCCTCCTTCTTGCCCTTGCCCTTCAGCAGGAGTGTGTCATCCTTGGTGACGACTACCTCACCCACTTGGCCCAAATCGCTGATCTTGACATCCTCGAGCTTGACGAGATCGGCATCGTCACCGAACACAATGCCACCCGAGGCGATGGCCATATCGGTCAATGTTGACTTGCGATTATCACCGAAACCGGGTGCTTTGACGGCGGCCACCTGGAGACCGATCTTCAGGCGATTCACCACCAGAGTGCTGAGTGCCTCACCATCGATGTCCTCGGCAATGATGACCAGCGGTTTGCGCTGCGAGTTGGCCAACTCGAGAGCGGGAATGATGCTCTGTACCGAGGAGATTTTCTTCTCGGAGAGCAGCAGGAGGGCATCCTGGAACTCCACCTTGGCGCCCTTTGACGAGTTGATGAAATACGGCGAAATGTAGCCGCGATCGAATTTCATGCCCTCAATCACCTCCAGCTCATCGATAAGGGTTTTGCCATCCTTGACGGTGATGACGCCATCGCGTCCCACACGCTTCATCGCATCGCTAATTAGTTTGCCGATGGCCAGGTCACCGTTCGCCGATATCGTTGCCACCTGGGCAATCTCCTCGGGTGTTTTCACCGGTCGCGACATGCTCTTCAGATTCTCCTTGACGGTGTCCACGGCCAGCATGACGCCGCGACGTATTTCAACGGGATTGGCACCCTTCGAGATCTTCTCGAAACCCTCCTTGGCAATGGCACGAGCCAGCACCGTAGCGGTGGTGGTGCCATCGCCGGCCTCCTCATTGGTATTATTAGCCACATCCTGGACGAGTTTGGCACCAATGTTCTGGAATTTATCCTTGAGCTCAATGGATTTGGCCACCGTCACACCGTCCTTGGTGATTTTGGGCGAGCCCCAGGACTGCTCGATGATCACGTTGCGACCCTTGGGTCCCATGGTGACGGCCACGGCGTCCGCTAACACATCGACGCCCTGCAGCATCATGGCGCGCACCTCGGGTCCGAATTTGACATCCTTTGCATAGCGGCGCAGCGCCACCTGGCGGCTGATGTTGGTGCGTGCAAGTGAAATTGGTAGGCGGAACATCTGCGAGAAACGATAACAGAAGAAATATCGATGAACGAATGGAACTCAACACGTGCTCGCTAAATGAACTAACAGCAGTTTCTCCATTTTTATTAAATACACTTTAATTTTTGAGCCCCCCGCACACACCCAAGGAGATAAGACAAAGTCACGACCCGACGCACCCCTTTGCAGTGGTATCGATAACGTTTTATGCGTGAGAAACTCTTCCAGAACAAATCATTTATGTAACCCACATGTGTATGTGTGTGTGAGTGTGTGTCTGTGTGTGTTGATGCAATGTTTTGGCTTGTTATGAAATACTGGGTAAAAATTTCCCGTTGCCATACAGTAAATACAGAGTCCAATTGGCACTCTCACTCTCTCTCGCTCACGCATAGCAAGCATATGTTTAATCAACTTGCATCAGCGTAACACCGGCGAGGAATAAGAAAAACATGTGCGTTCGCTGCTGTTACGTGAGTGTGTGTTTGCGCCTGAAGACAATTTCCTAGTGGGGAATATGCACCGTTGGAAGTGACAGCAATGCACACCACTCATGGCAGAAGGAAGCCCGCAGTTGTGATCTTTTCTGATTTAAAATTAAATTATGAATGCCCAATGATTCTTAATTGGAAGGTTCTAGAAACAAGCTTGTCGCTCGCCCGCTTTGCCGGCTCTCTCTTATATAACACACAAAACGCACGCAAAACAATGAGAATGCAATTTTTTTGCGCACACACGCGTTATTTTTACGTAAATAAAAATGTTGATAAAAAAATATGTTACTTACTTTGATACTGCTTTTTATTTGAATATGAATAGAGTTGACAAAAAATATGTGTCTGATATTTCCGATTCAAATATGATGTAAATTAACAAGCTCACTTGCTCCAAATGTGCCGCAGACGGACTCCTAACCTTAGCAAGACTTTTGAATGAGTGAGGTGGCAATGTGACCGCTGTCGACAATAACGAAAATCACCTAACTTCAGTATTTTAATACTGCCAGCCAACTTAACGAACAACGAACGATAAGAATCGATCATCGAGAACAATTTAGAGCGCATTATGTTTATTAGTTTACTCAAGCTTTCTTGCATGAAAGCTTATCAGCGAGAAACCAATTTGACCGCTGTGGCCAAGAACGAAAACTAACTAAATGCAGTATTTTAGTACCGGCAGTCAACTTGACGAACAACGAACGACAATAATCGATAATCCATAAGCATTTAGAAAAGGTTATGTTTATTTGAATAAAAAAAATAACGAAAATGTCACTCAATTGTTTATAATTTGTATTCTTTGCTCCAATCCGGCAGTTATGATTCCAACCGCACTCATGTACTCCATTAAAACATCTAAGTCAAAAGGGCCCAGTCTGTAATATATAATATATGTTAACAATAATACGTTAAAGTGCATTTTGGCTATTAATTTACTCAAGCTCTTTTGCATGATTGCTTATCAGCGAGAAACCGTTTTTGCCATTGGCCAGATATTCCATGACCACCAGGCGATAATCCAGATGCCGTTGCAATGCCTGATATTGGGGTATTGAGCAATTGGCACAACGCACCAGTAAACTGGAAATACGTTGACCTGGCTCCGACCTAAGATCGTAGCTGATCCTTAAGCCAGAGACTTGCAGGAAACGCTTGGATGATGGTGCAGACAGACTGGCATTCATGGAGGCGACACTATCCTCCAGCAGCTGCCACAAATGCTCGCCACGCAAAGTCAAAGCATACAATCGATTCTCCCACGGACACATCGCAACCAGTTGCTTATACGTTATGTCTATCCCAAGAAAAGGACATTAACGAATAATTGTGCATGTATATATCGAATATGTACCTACTGCCCGCTGGTATGTCCGTACGAAAATTACCCTGGCTGGTCAATGCAATCGACACATTGCTCCAATTGTTCGCCTCGGCAGCGGCATCCTTAACGAACTGCAAAAGCTCAAGGATTAGCAATTATTTAATTTCAGACACGATTACGACTGTGACTTACGGCGTAAAGCATGGCATCCGTATAGAAATTGCCCAAATTGCATTCGCCTCGGGCGCACTCCGATTGCTGCAATTGGACCCGACTCTTGCCCACAATCCGATTGGATTCGTCTTCCAACATGTCCTGCCACGGCTGCAGCGCCAAGAGAACCTCATCAGCTTCGATATGAAAGTAAATATAAAGATATAGTTATCTTTTCAATCGGTATTTGACTCATGTGTGTATCCATAAATTAATATTTAGACTGACAGCTTGACTGATTGATTGATTGATTGGCTAACAGGTCAAATGATTTATTAGCTGTTTAATTGATTTCCAGATCTTTCCTGGCTGAAAGCCCCATACACTAAGTAAACTAAGCAACATTTAAATTTTTTAAAATTCATTTTCATTTTATTTAAAAAAAAATTACAAAGATATAAAATCCAGAATTGGTGCTTATGAGTGGCTAATTATGCGCTGCTCGCGACCAGTGTAGATGGGATTAATGTTGCCGGTGTACGAGATGAGCGCATCCACATCCGTAACGCCAATTCTGAAAAAAAAACACGAAAAAATGAGGATTACTTCCGAGGCGGGGAGCTGGAGAGCTGGATAGCTGTGTTCAGTTCACTTACTGGATATCGGTGCCTTCGGTGAGCATGGAGAAACCATCGCCGCCACCCTGTAGAAAATCTGGGGTAACAATGCGATACACTTTCGTCGGCTCCAGGGGCTCATAGATGGGCACATCGCAGTGGGCGCAACGTGCTTGGACCTCAACGACTCGCGAATTGACCGGCTTGGTGTAGTCATAGGTGACCTTGAGGCCGGATACTTGCATATAATACATCGATCCGGACACCCCATTCGCCAGATCGATCTTGCTGACCGCATACTCCAGAGCCGCAATCACATTGCTGCCCGGCAGATTGTAGGCAACCAATTTGTTCTCGAACGGCGACATTGACACCAGGTGTGCATAGGTCAGATCTATAATGGAAAGCGTTTTGCTGGATGTTGGATTCGGTTGGTGTTGTCGACTTACTGCCGCGATATAGTGGTACTCGCAGTCCACCCGTGGCCGCCAGTCCAATCGACACATTCGTCCACTCCTTCTGGTCAAAGGGCGTCAGTCCCGTGAACTGCAATCCAAAGAGGATGTTCATTTAGTGGGAACTGACTTGGACTAGCGAGGGGAGATGCTCACCGAATGAATCATCGCATCGCAGAAGAAGTTGCCCAAATTGCATTCCCTGCTGCTGCAGTCGTTCTTGGTCAGATCGACCACGGTGCGTCCAACAACCACATTGCCCTGCTCATCGATGATCTCCTTCCACGGCAGCAGCTCCGCCAGCACTGTTTCATCTGCACAGCAAGAACAATTGGCTCAGAATTGGCAACGTGAATATTGCAAGCAATGAAGACTACGATTTCCGGAAATAAACCTCTAGAAATAAGCCTCTTGGAATAAACCTCTAGAAATGACCCCTTGAAATAAAACTCTAGAAATTAATCTCTAGTAATAATCCCCTTGAATTAAACCACTAAAGATGAGCTTCTAAAAAAAAAAGGGAAATTTCTAGCTCTCAAAATGATGCCAGCTCTCTCGTCAGCCCGATCAAGATAATGAACATATTTATATATATAGTTACTATCTGCCTTTTGTTTGCGGTTTGATGAATATGTGATAAAAACAAAACACACGTGCGCCATAAATGGGTTCAGGGCACGAAAAGTTGAAGGAACTCACCCTCGGGCACATTGTGGGCCATGTAGATGGGTGCACCCTCAAAGTCGAGTATGTCGCCGTTGGCATCGAAGTACACGGTTAGATTGCCGACATATTTGGCATAGGCGCCCGCCTGCACGATGAGCACCCGATGGCCACTGGGCTGATGCGTCACCTGTGTGGGATAATCGCCATGTGGCTTATCTGGTCCCGGTGCCACATCGCCCGTGAAGAGGAACGTGTGCGAATGGGAGCCGATGATCACATCGATGACATCGCCCGCATTCGCAGCGATCACTTTGTCCACCTCGTAGCCGCAGTGCGAGATCACAACGATGATATTGGCGCCCTGGGCCATCAGCAGCTGGGCCTCTTTGCGAATCGCGACGCTCTCGTTGCTGAAGATCATCTTGCCCGTGTTGGCCAAGTCCTGCAAGCGATGCAAATGTTGAGAGAGCTGCTCGACTGCCTGCCAACTCTGTCCAAAAATACTTACGTAGGTTGTCTCAAGGATGACGCCAATGAGTCCAATTTTGCGACCGCTGCGCTCAATGATCTTCGACTTTTCGTAGAGGCCGTCCGCGGTGGGCTCGTTGGCGCTGTCCATGTTAGCCACCAGCATGCTGGTGTTGATCCTCTCCAAGAAGGGCACCAGACCCTCGACGCCATGATCGAACTCGTGATTGCCCAGCGTCTGCGCAAGTACGCGAATTAGATGGGATCGGGAGATGGGGTACTCTTCATACAAACCATTGCATCCGCTGGCAGCAGATTGAGGAACTGCTGGGTGACATTCCAACGTCCGATGTTGTACCAGAGCGTGCCCTGAAAACTGTCGCCCGCATTGATATAGATCGGATTCAGATCCTTCTGTTCGTCGAGGAGTCGCTTCACCGTATAAACGGTGCGCGCATAGCCACCGATGCAGTCTTTCTCCTCTGCACAGATGCCGCCGCTAGGGTTTGTGGGTTCGAATCTGGATTTCGGCAAAAACGGATGCGAATTAACACAACTTAATGCTCAGTTAATCATGTGGTATGCAGGTGATTGGGTATTGGGTGCTTGAGGCGACACCTCTTTATCGATGATGTTGATGAACGCTGGCTGACGAATGGTTAGGCACTTAGCCTAATAAATAATGTCACACATGATTATAATTGTTCATGGCCTCTTGTCGGTGCTATCTGAATTTTGGTCTATGAATGGTGACATTTGAGTACCTGATTTCGATAGTGATATATATATATATATATATATATATTGTAATGATAATCAAATACGATTGGACACGCTTAGCTTGCAGGCCACTTACCGCGCATGGAAATCGTTGATGTGTATTATGGATAAGGGAAATCGATCCTCACCCTTGACAACATCTGGCATACTGGCCCCACAGATAATCATGATCAAACAGAGCACCCAGATCATATTCTCAGTCATCTTGTGATGCAGTTTTACAGTTGGCACTCAAAAGAGGTAGAGAGCGTGGCTGATCCCTCTGCTGGCTATAGTATGACTGACGGCCAGCGAACGCCGATCGAGTTAACAAACAAATAATACTGCCAATACTGTATTATGAATGATTTATATATGCGTCGCTTATCATTCAGTGTTATATGACTGACCGCTATTAATTGTATATACTGCCCCACTGCCCCCCTTCACTTTAGAACGAGCTGTACTTAATATATGTAGATACATGCATATAAACTCGCTTTATTTTATACATTATACATTTTTGCAGCTAGTACGATATTGAAATTAGCATTTGGCGCGGTTGGCATTTGATTGATTTTCGTCACTCATCGATATCGGTGATAATGCTAAAGCTTATCTGGAGATTATCGGGAGATAAGTGCACGGCTTAATTTACTCACTTGTTTTCGATATTTATGTGAATGTTTATGTCAGTATGCGCACTCAAGTGCCAGTTGAAGGGGCCTTTCATTCAATTTTCGAAAAACGTACACGTATCGACCAATTTTAATTTTTCTGCTAATTCACACTAAACTAGTCATAAGCACTTTTCTCCTTTGATTGTTTTTTATCTACCGATATCGATAAACGGGGCTGTGTCTGACTAGACTTACGATATTCGTCGAACTTTGAACGTAATTCGCGTATTCACATATTTATTAAATATATATATCTATATTTTGTAGTATAATTTTTATTGACAATAGAATTTGGAGCTCGTCGTGGAGTTACTCGTAGGTATAAAGCACAGAATATATAATATATGTTTATGATTTTTCGTTTTCGTTTTGCAAGTATTTTGTAAGTATTGTATATAAATATATAATGTATATGTATCGTGTATATATATAAATTTATCATATATACATATACACATGTATATATATAATATGAATATATATTATTATTATAATTATTATTATTAATTGCTTAGCTTAAAGCACAGAGAATTTTGATATGGGAATGATAAGAGCATTCTGCATTCGGTGATTGGCGCCTCGCACTCAGTTTTGGATAGGGGGAGGAAGAGATTTAATTTTGGCATACATATCTTATATATATATATATATATATATATATATCTATATATGTATTGGGTAAAACGCAAAGGCAACGAGCAAATGAGCTACAAACACATAAACATGGCGAATAAACAATAAATGACTAGAAAACTAAAAAGAGCTCCCTGTTTTTTTTGGGGTGCGGGATGTGTGGGGGTGAGTAAAGGTTGGTTATGGGATCTGGGATATGGGTGTCTAGTGAAAGACATCCATGAAGGGAAAATGTGCCTGCTCCGGCTCGAGAAGATCGACCAGAAAGCAAACGGTGCCAGCGACACCCTCATACAGGCTATGTGGGCGATCGGGAACGCGAGCGCGCTGCTTGAACTCCGAGTTGGTCAGCAGCTCCATGAATTTGTGCGCCCGATACAGGTACTTCATTTCGTTGGTCAGGCGGAAGAGCAGCAGGAAGACGTATGCATTGCCGGCAACGCCATGACAGATGCCCGGCCCCTTGCGTAAGAAGCCCTGCTTCCAGACAAGATCGGAGGCGCGACGCAGCGCGATCAGATACTTGTCCTCCTTGAATATCAAATAGGCCTTGGCCAGCACATAAACGGCACCGGGTGCGCCATGGCACCAGTGCACCAATCGCTTATCGCGTCCCGATCGCAGATCCTCCAGCGCAACCGGAAAATTACCCTCGCCGTCCTGCAGCTCCAGAAAGTAGTCAATCGAGCGCTTGATGTCGCGCAGCTCAGCGGCCGGCGTCGAAATGGGTACGGTGCGGAACCATGGACTGTCCAGGAGCATGTGCAATATGGCGCACAGACCGTGGGCAGCACCCAAATATTCAGTGCCATGGTATTGATACATCAGCGGCAGCGGTGAATTATTCAGTTTGCTGTATTCGCGCCCGCTCGTGATAATCAGTTGGCAAATGGAGGTCAGGTCGTCGTCGGTGATCTTCTTCTCGGGCAGCACATCGTTCAGCCAATAGCAGCCGGCCAGGTAGCCGGCACGGCCGACGAGAACCTCATCGCAGCCGTATTTGGTGTGCATGAACTCCTTGCTGGAGGGTATGCCCGACTTGAAGTTGGCCAAGTCATTCGACAGCTCCTCAGTGTCTTTGGCCTCCTGTGAGATGGCCGCCGACACGGCATAGATGCCAGCGTTGCCGCACAGAAACGAATAGCGTTCCGCCGAGCGCTTCTTGTAGCGTTTGGCATTCACCTTGGCGTTGCGTATGAAGGCAGCGGCATGCTCCAAGCCCGGATAAAGATCGCGTGTCTGTTCGCAGATGTGCAGCTTCCAGAACATATAGGCGATGCCCGCATTGCCCAAATACAGATCGCCGCGATTGTCCTCCTCATCGTTATTGGGATGACAATGCTCCAATATGGCATCCACATAGGTGCATATCAAGGTCTTGATGTGTTCCTCGTCGGTGGCAAACGGTGTGCTCTCGCCGCCCGAGAAGTCCGCAAACGGATTCTTCAAATAACGACGCTCCATCTCCCAATCCACTGCTGCTGCTGCTGGTGCTTTTTGTTCTACCAGGCTCAGTTTTCCCTGCTGCGCAACGTTCGCAATTGTTGTTGTTGTTGTTGCTGTGCCTGTGAAAATGAATGTCTTGCAATGTTATCGTTTATCGCTTATCGATTTGCCGGCATAGTGGCGGAGAGGCAGAGAGCAAGGACGCTGGGCGCGGTCTGGCTGGGTGTCTGCACCGGTCTAGGCCGGTTTATCCGCCTTGCTTACCCGTCTCAGGTGTCCTTCGAGATTTGTGACCTGATGAATAGCTGCGACTGGTCGATATTGTTGCTGTTGTCCTTATTTTGCGCACCTGCAACACGTTTATGCACTCAATTATAATTAAATGAATTTTATATCACCAATTAAAATTAATATTTTATGTTGTGTTTTTTTTTGTTGTTTGGTAGTCGAAACGAGAATTAAAATTTGTGTGACACTGTTGCCAAGGCAAACGTTTTTAAGCTCTAAGCTTTTGCATATATCCTGTATAGCTCGACTACTCATTACCCTTCCAACGTTTATACATCGTTTACTACGCTTTTATTTCGACACTTTTATCCGATACTTTGCGATATATCGCCACATATCGCAATATGCAAACAGCCATTATTTGCGAAATCGAAGGAAATATGCGAATATACATTTATTTTAGGTAACTTTGCATATATGGTTATTCACTATATTATTTTTACCAATGCTTAACAAAAATCAGTATAAATAAAGACGGTCACTCATTATATAAATGTTTTGCATAAATGCCACAGACATCTTCAAAATTGCTGCAAACGTTAAAGTACTCTTTAGCAGCCGATAACGATAGAAGGTGAATAGTATCGATACCGCTGCTACACACACAAAATGAAAGCACTTAAATTTTGTTGGCTTAAGCCTGCTTTATTTAAATATTTTTATATCATAATTCATAAGGTTTTTGCATCACACAACGGCTATAGTTCGTTTAGTTTCTACGGCTACCGCCCATAATGGTCGCAATCCGTATGAATATATTCAATACGTCCAAATAGATGGACATTGAACTGAAACAAAATTATAACAATTAAGAATTACTAAATCATTTTTTTGGTCATTAAATAAAATACGTACGCATTAATGGGATCGAAGGGCGCATACGCATATTGAGGATACACCTCCGCTTTGCGTACCAGCCGTTGAGTGTCGTAGAGCAGAAATCCGCTGAAGAGCAATAAGCCGCCATAGAGAGACATTGAGGCCAGGCCTATAAAATGAGATGATGGATACAGTGAGCAATGAGAGGGTAACATATATATATAATTTTAAATTGTCCACTTACCGGCGCCAATCATGGTTGTAGGTGGCAGCCACATCGAGGCAAGCGATGAGGCAAACACAACACCAAGGCCAATGGCCAGTGGTCCACCCATATACAAGAATTTATCGTTTGGAGCACACGCAGCGATCGTGGACAGGCCACCGACAATGCCACCCGTGTAGAGTGCAGCGCGCGTTAAGATCGGACCGCCCAGAAAACATAATGGCGCAATGACACCGCCCAAAATGGCACAGTGCAGCGCCCAGGCGAGATGCTTGGGACCTAATCCCTCCTGGTATTCTATGGAACGTGTCACCGCACCGCTGCCAATGACAAGCGCCAGTGAAGCGCATGTCCACTATGAGAAATCAAAGACAACAAACACGTTTACATACAGCCATGCCGGGATCTACACATACTGTGTGTGTTTCTCAGTGTATTTAGTGATCGAAACTTACCAGCAGACCGCCACGGGAGGCCAGCGAGAGTAGGCGGGGCGAGCGGAAGACTGCTGCCGCCGAAGCAGCCGTCAGTATGCAAGAGCTGCCAAAGAAGGCGTATGTCGACTGAATGCGATCCTTAACATATTGCGGCCACATGCTGATGAAAAGCGTAGGGATTACATTAGAATACTTTAGACATGGAACCTAGCACAGAATGGACACATATATGGAGATAGGAAACGGAAATTCATTCCACTCGTTCCGTGCCCCACTCTAATATATATATATATATATATATGTGTACATAATATGCTACCTATCGATAGATGACGATGAGCGCTCTACTCACATGGCGTTGTCCGCAATGCTCGTTTGTTTGCCCATGCCGACGCCGTAGTAGCAGAGTGCTCCGAGTCCAACGACTGCTGCTCCAGCTGCTGCTCCTTTGCCCAACGAATAAGCTACGAAAAAGACATTGATTACACAAGATGCACATACAACCACACACACACTTACCGTTGGCACTTGGTGGCGACATTAGCTTCTCCTTGAGTGTGGGTGCGCGTGGTGGCACTGGTGTTGCCTGGACAGGTGCACGAGTGCTGCGCACGGGACCACGGGCATAGCTGCGCACGATGTTGAGAGTGGGCTGCGATTTGAGAAAGGCCTGCGAGGATTTGGCTGTGGCCAAAAGGAGGCTGCTCGGACGAGCCGTTGACATTGCAAGTCTTAGCAACATGTTATTGTTGTGATGAAATTCGCACTGGTTGAAAAAACGGTTTAGTTCGTTTGGGCCACCGCTGTTGTAGTTGTTGTTGTTGCTGCCGCTGTTCGTTCAATTTAAAATTGTTTTATGAAAGCCTAGCATTAATTGCGTGCTGCTTTATTTATTTTGATTTTTCTAGAATTTGTTACCTACTCACTTGCACTTGAAAATCGAAAATGATTTTCACAGCTGACGGCTGATGTGTATCGATGGTACTTACGCTTAGTTATCGATGTTTTGTGAAATATCGTCAAAGTGAAACAACCCTGCTTTATACAAGTGGCGCCTTTGGGTTAAAAAGTTTTCAAGATTTTTTTTGTTGTTGCTTGTTTGTATAATTTTGCTTAACAATTACATTCACTCACTGATTATATATATGTACATATATGTAGAATTCAAATTATGGGACACAGACAATACATTACGATACTAACTAATTATGGCATATTCGATACAATCACACTACATATAACGCATAACAACAACAGGATCTAACGATCTACACCTGATACTGACGCACGGGCACTGCGGGCTTATCGGGTGAGCCACTTGGACGCCGCTCCTTGCTGATGACAATCACCTCCATGACGTCAGATTTGCGCAAATTGCCAGCATGATCGTACGTATTGGTCTGCTCCAGCTCTCCCTGCGCACCTGTCTCGTACGTCTTGCACTCGTACAGTGGACAACATTTGGGATATCCCAGATTCGCATCAGTTGGCGGCAGGACATTACAATTGCCCTGTAGCGTCATCGGCACCTTACAGCTGCAATGGAAAGGTTTATTTGTTTATTACAATTGGATATGGATATGTATTCAAATTCAGTCAGAGTCAGACTCACCTGTCCTCCCACAAGTGCAATGTGCCCAGGCACTGGACTCGCACACACTGGCCGAGACGTGTGAACACCTCGCCCACATACAATTGCCGTCCGCTCAGCGTATCGATGCAGAACTGTGGATTATAACGGTAACTGGCCAATGCTACCAGGTGCGAATCAGTGAGAATCGTTTATTAGAGCATCGTCAAAGCATTAATTATATATATATCTATATTTTTCAGTCTAGCTTAAAAAATACTTTAACCAACTAATCTGTATTTATTCGAAATATTTATTTGGCAAATAAGAGAAGACATCATCTATCAAAATCAAAAGGAGAAGATTTTCAAGGTTTAACAAGAAAAGGAACGATTTATGTTAGTAAAATAGACAGTAAGCTATCTGTCCACAAAAAACCGACAATTTCCACAATTGTAGAGCTAAATTCAATAAATCTAGAAGGTAGATTATTGAAATCTTTTTGAATGGTCAAACAATACCCGCACCCACTAAAATCCCCGCAAAAGGACTTCTTTTGCTTGGCCAAATACTTTTGCCGACGATTTTACAAGATTGTCCTGCGATAAATATACTTACAGTTATGTTGCGGCATTGCTTGGCTATTGCTAAGAAAGATCACAAATATGATTCCCAAAATTAATGATGAGTAATAGTCGTCCATTTTTTTATAATTTAAGTGACTGACTGATTGATTCACTGACTGACTGACTGACTGACTGACTGGATTCACTAACTGGCTAATGGGGCCGGCCCGACGTTTGCAAAGTTTAGTGCGCAACTGAGGCGGATGTTTAATCTTTCTTTCAGTTCAATTTCAATTTAAATACACATTTGTGCGTCTCTGTGTGTGTGTTAGTGTGTGTGTGTGTGTGTGTGTGTGTAATCACATTTACTTACGACATTTGCGCGCTTTCTCTGCTGAGAATTTAACAATTTATGTGTATGAAATGTGTTGATGTTTTTATACACACGCTTATCGCTTGGCCCGCAACGCAGAAATGCTGAAATAAGGCAAATTAAATATTCTCAAAATGATAGCAACACGACTACGCGATACCCTGCTTCTTAAAAGAGCCTCCCCCTTAAAGGGTTGGTTCTTAATAACATTATGATTGATTTGGTTTCCACTTAGATGATGATTGGCAGGTCGTCTTGAAAGGATTGCTCAGAAGGGTTATCGATTTTAAGTTTTAATTGTCTCTATAGCCCCTCTCTCTATCCCTTCTCTTCTAATTCAGTCATTGTTTCTTTTTTTGTATGCGGATATGAAAGCGGAACAGCAACCGGAAACGTTAAGCGAAATTAATCAATTGAAATTCAAAACCGTTACACGTTCGAACTTCAACATTGTTGGTTCTTCAACCAGTGAACGGAACTGACATTATTGTTAACCATAACATCATAACGGTATTTGTCACTTGTTTTTATTTTTTACTTTTGTCCTTTAACGGTACATAGCAGTATTCGGTGTACTGAATACAATTGGGTGAATTCAGCCTTACACTTTACGTACCAGCACAGGAACCCAAACAGTCTGATTCTTATGTTATTATTAAAAAAAAATTATTTTGCTATTGGTTCAACAAATAGATAATATACTCTGAAAATACACTCCGCTAAGCAACTACAAATTCAGATGAATATGCGAAATGGCAAAACACTCGAACTGCCAGTGTTTATTTGTATGTATATACCTATTTATGTACACAGTGAAAAAAACAATGCATTTAGATAAGAAGATTGGAAGAATAGATTCAAGAATTTACTTAAAACTAGTTAACTCTAACTAATGTTTTTTTTTTTTTTTTGGTTGCACTGCCAACTATTGCACAGCAAGAGTAATATGAACACAACAAACTATAAATATTCTTGACTTCAGGTTGTTTCCGTTTTTCTCTGTGCATAAGTAAAGACTATTTATTATTTACTGTCTATTTTTGCGTCTATTGCGCTTTAAAGTTTAATGTTAAGACATTGTTTATAAATATTTTGACTCTTGCAGCACAAATTGGGGCCTGGGTCATCGCTGGGCATGGGGATATGACTCATGGACTACTCTGTACAACGGTGCGTATGTGTTTATTTTTGTGTGCGTTTTTTGTGGGTACTTCCCCCATTTCAAAATTCACTTGGCGTTACCTTCACGTGTCCTCAGGCAAAGTATTCAAATTCATTCATCAGCAATTATAGATTTGTGATTACTGATTAGTGATGACAGCTTATCAATTTCCAAAGAGAGCGAGAGAGAGTCATAGAAAGAGAGCGGAAGCTATAATTGCAACACGACAGCAACCTTTTTAGTCCGAGCTATATAAGTGAATAAATGCGGATTCACACAAGTGAAAAATGTTGAAATTTCCGCCGTAGTCGCAATTTCCTTCACAAATCTACTAGAAAGTGGGCGGCATCCTGGCAAGGAATTAGCTTCAGGTTGTGTTTTTCTTAGCTAGATAACCGGAAGCGGAAATGGAAATTGACATAAGCTCACAATAGTCCTATCAAATGTGCGATGGTGATTACCTCGCATAGATAGATAGATATATAAATTGTGTTGCTTGTGCTGAGTCATTCTTCTCTATAGCTCTCTCCCTCGCTCCCTCTCTCTCTCTCTTCGCATTCTTGTCTTGGTTTTACTGCTTACTTTTAAGCGCTCGCATTTTATTGTGTTTATTTTGCTGCATATTTATGCAGTCTTTTTTTTCAGAAGGAAGTGCATTTTGCATGGTTGTGGCAACTTTTATGCTAAATTATTTTTTCCAGTGTTCAGATAGATAAATGGATAACAATTTAGTTTTTTTTTTGTGAAATTAATTTAATTGGAAAGCTTAAGCAGCCTAGATGATCAAACATTATCAGATCCCCCTGAAAACTGATTCACTTATGACAATTGCAAATATCGTAAGGAGTGTTAACGATCATATTTGCTTTTGTAGCGCCAACCTCTATTCGTAAAAAATAAATTAGAACGTTGCAGTCGGGCATAATCGACTGTGCAATACTCTGATACCAGTGTAATGCCAGCTGATAACAGGGAGCCTATGGATGGTAACGGATTTCGTGATTTTTGGCCAAGAAATTTTTTTTTACCAATCTGAGGAGGCTGTTGTAGAGACTTAACTTCCGAATGTGCTTATTTAGCTCTGAAATTGAGGGATATATATGATCTATGATCTTCGTATAAGCTGATCTCTGAAGGACTTCACCAGCAATTTACTTTCCAAATTTGGTGACTCGAGCTTTAAAACTATGAAGTTTATATTCATTATTCAATTCAATTCAATTCATGCAGACGGATAGACATAATCAATATACTCTTCTACCTTCGGTATCAGAGTATAAGAACAGATGTCGAATGGACTGTGGACTGACAGACAGACTGACTGATTGGTGAGTGTAAAGTGTTTACCGGATAAATATAGCTTGAAGAGGAGGGTATAAACTATTAAAGTGCTTATATGAGTGTTTTGCCAGCTATTGAAATTAATGTCTAAGTCAATTGGTTGGCTATTAATTAGCAGAGAATGTCAAATCATTTGCGGTTAATTATTGTATATAATATATGGGGAAACGCCCAAAACTAATCGTTAGTATAGCCTTGAAGCGGCTGCAACACTTGTATTGTAGTTTTTAATGCATTAATGAAGACGTCTTCTACTCCATAAAGTATATATACTTTTATATATACTTGATCTTTACATGTCGATGCGTCCATCACTATCTGATATAGATGACATAGGAACAAGCGGTTGAAAGATCAGTTCTTGCATAAGCAACTCGTTTGTTTAATAAGTTATCCGAACCAAACTCACCAGCTATGCGTGTTATTTATTATGCTCCCACAAAATATCATCGTCAAGGGTATTTAATCTTCGGCGTGGAAATGATAGTTATTCCTATTACTCAATGTGAACCTGCATCGAATGGAAAGAGTTAAGAGTTCGAATTTGATTGCTGCCCATAACTAGCCACAAAGGGGTTAACCAAATCAGACCTTGCCCAGATGACGTTTGCTTGAATGGGGCTAGTTGGCTACGTCATCGCTATCATCATTAAGTATATATACATATATACATAAATATGTATGTGGTCGGTTTTGTTGTCGTTTTGATCGTTGATCGTCTTTCTTCGGCTGGGGTTGGTTTTTTTTTTATTTTTATTTAAGCTGTCGCTTGTCGAGTTTGTCGTTTGCCGGTTCCATCAGTAATGCGACGATCGCGGCACGTTGAAGTACGCAGCGCTGAGATACACAGCTAAAGCTACAGCTACAGCTACAGATACGGATACAGGTCTCAGATAGCAGATACAGATACAGATGTATATTTGAGGCGTGAGTTTTAAAGTGGAGTTGAGAGTTGTGAAGTTGGTCCATGGCAAAGGGCTACAATCAAATGCAATTAAGCTCCTCAAATCAATTACCCTGAAATAGCGGCAAACAAATTGAATTAAAGCGCGTGAACAACAACAACAATTACAACAACAACGACAACGACAACGACAATAATGTTTAAACAAGCACAGCAGGAAGAACAACAAACAATGAACTCGAATCATAAATTTGAGTACAAAATAAATATACATATTACTATAGAAATATCAATAAAAAATAATTGCAGTTAAGAAATCAAATAGAGAACTTAATGCCAACGATTCAATTCGCTTCGATTAATAGCACAAAATAATTAATTAATTTATAACGGCACATTTGCATCAAAGTTGAAAACAGCAAATTCTGTGCAATTAAACATTGCATGCATTTTGTTTTATTTTTTTTTCCTTGTGTGTGTGTATTTTAAATAACACCTCGCGGTTAATTAGCAGTTTTTTTATTCGACTTTAATGTTGCTGGTTGCTGTTTTTCGAGATAATTAATTTGGCGGCATTTTAATATTTTTGTGTTGTGCATATTTTTGTTGGTTTGTATGCGCTTCAATGCGATTTCATGTTTCAATTGATATTTGTGGATTTGTGTATATGTTATTAAATTATTATTTTCAATTTGATAGTGTTGTAAGCAAAAAAATAAAAATACATAATTCTAGAAACAAATTTGTGAATCCGTATGTAAGAATTGTTCCAATCTGGGATGAAGTATCATAAATCTCTTATCAAGAAAATGTTATCAAAAAACTTGATTGTGATTCAAAATTATTATTATTGATAGAGTCTGAGTCAAAGTATATTCAATATCTGCGCAAATGGGAAGCGAGAGACAAATATAAATTTGTTGCACGTCTTTGCATTCTAGAATAAACCAACTTAATCTAAGAATATTTATTCTTTTTGCCAGCTCTGTTCACTCAAGCTGGAATCGGTAATGCAACCGTTAGCCAAAACTAGCCCATTGTAAAACCCGTAAAAGCCGAACCAACATTATTAGTCCCGAATGTAAAGTGCAGGAAACAAAGCACCTGCAGCAGAAAGTAATTTACCATCTGTTATCAGAGTATTTCGCAGTCAGTTACGCCCGTATCATAAAAATTAAATTCCCCATACAGAATCCAAAAGAAATGTGGCAAAAATTGATAAATTTCTATTAATATTTTATCAATCCTTTAAGTCAACAACATTTACGATATATATTTGTATTAAATAAAATACATTGCAAAACAACAAAACTGAAAGTCAGTCGCAACCTGTCGTTGTTGATCACCTGAGATGTGTACATTGAACTTTTGGGCAATTGCTTTAGTTGTTTGTTGTTGTTAATTTACATTAGAAAAAAATTAACTTATGCACTTTACATCGCAAATCGATTCTGATTTCGTTTTTTGGTTTTTTTCTTCACGTATTTGACTCTCATTTCAGTAAAAATGTAAATGCGAAATTAAAAAAAAAAACGGAGCTTCTTCAATAACAAAATCGAACGACAACAAATTAGAAACGAGCCGCACAGAGACACAAGCCAGACCACCCCTCTGTTCCTCACCCACACTGCTCCCTTACTCCCGGGTGTAAGGCGTAGGTCGAGTTTTTTTTTTTTTTTTTTTGCTTGCTTTGTGTGTGCTTGCTTCAATGAACATTCGAGTTGAGGCAGCCCTCGTCTGGTAGCGCAAATCGTGGACTATGTTTTGGCGACAAAATGCAGCAACACAAAATCAGAAACAAGCACAAGAGCAAAAACAACAACCAAAACGTTTAAGTTTTAGTTTTAATGTGAAAATTGCAGTGAATGTCAACACGAAAATGTCGACGATTCACATCAACCCGGATGGCAACAAGCAGCAGCAGCAGGAGCAGCAGCAGGAGCAGCAAGAACAGGCAAATCGTTGCAGCTCCCGTTCACGTTGCAACTCGGAGACGCGTATTGTTGGCCTGGGGCAGCATCTGATGCATCTGGGACGTCGGCTAACTGGTGGTTGTGGTGGACAAGTGTCCACTGGTCAGGGTGGCATCTCCACAATTCTAATTGTCAATCTGTTGCTGTTGCTGTTGCTCTCGCTCTGCTGCAATGTGTGCGGTCGCTCGCACGTCGAACAGCAGCAGCAGCTGCAACAAGAGCAACAGCAGCAACAACAAGAGCAGCAACATCAGCAGCTGGTCATCAACTATACGGCAAAAGCGAGAACAACGGCAGCATTGGCGGCATCGCTTGCCCAGGCGAATGTGCGACCCACGCTAGACAGCGATGTTGTGGAGAAGGTTGCCATTTGGGCAACGCATATCGGAGCGGCGCCACCCACTCTAGCCGAGGGCATTGCCATCAGCAGTGTGGCAAGGATGCGACCAGCAACATTACCATCAGCCACAGCAGCAACTAAACAAACGGATGCTGTCGACACTGGCATCGATGAGCGCATCGCCTTGGAGCAAGTAACACGAGATTGCGTCCAGCGCTGTATTGTCGAGGTGAGTCGTTGGCTAAGGCTAAGTGCTTAAAAGATTCATTCTCTTGAAGTGATTTTGTTAAGAAAGAACAGCTATCTATCCATCCATCCATCCAGACTGAAATCTCTTAAAGCGTTGTCTGAATATTTTTGAAGAGTTTATTTAATGCAAGGTATCAAACTGAATCGAATTTATGTTCCGATCTGGGTCTGATATGTTAAGTTTATAGATAATACATCTACTAAAAATTGTTGAACTGTCGGTTTCGATTCAATTTAATCGATTAAATCGTTTAATTTTGGTTACCTGTTCCAGATCCGATTGTGGCTTGCCATCCTGTTTTAATTCGTTAACTTCCTCAAGTTTGTTTTCATTATTTGCCAAGGTATAGTTCTTACTATCGACTTGTTTTTATCAAAATGTGATCTTTAATTGTAATTTGGTTACTACTTCTTTGTAAGTACATTAACAATTAAACATTAGCTCATCTTTCTTTTTTTTTGAAAAGTGTTTCTCGAGCTTAATCTCAGCATTCTGAGCAGTTCGAATTAATCACTAGAACAAGTGGGAAACTCAATTGGAGCAAGAGATTGGTGTAGTGCCTAGTCACCTGTCAGTTTCCATTGCTTCAAAAGCAACTTATTAAGCGATTCAGTACACAGAGAAAAAAGTGCGAAACTCATTTTAAGATTTTCGATTCTGGTTTTAATCTCAACTTTCGATCTAAAATCTGAAATCAAGAAACAATATTAAGAGTGATATTCTAAAATTAAAAAGACAACAAAATTGATTCAAGATTGTTTTATCTTAATCTAAGAATATGTTTTTATGATAGATATAATTTTTTCTGTGTGTATGTGTGATCTACTTGCTTATAGTATTGTCAAGTTGTGTATGATTATAGTTTGTTAGATTTGCTTCACTGTCATGTCAAACTGGCACTTAAATCTTGAGAATTTTCAATTTAGATTCTAGAACGACTGTCACATTCTAGCTATTAAGCTTTTGCTGCATCAGCTACAGCTACAGCTACTGCATCTGCATCTACATTTGCATCTGCATCTGTAACTCGTATCTGAAATTGGAACTCGAGATATTTGGGTTACCTTTGCGTGGGAACTTGTTGAATTTTGTGATGCCAATTGGCGCTAGTGCGGGCAAGTTGATATATGAGATATTTGCTTGATTAAACTGTTTATTTATTAATTGTGTGCGCCCAAAAAAAAAAAAAATAAAAAAATTGCTCAGCGTACACACATATATGATATACAATATTTATTATCATCATTCGTGCGGCATACGTGCGCTGCTTTTAATTAGTTTCTCGCTTAAATCGCCACTCGTATCTGGCATAATTAAAAATGTATTTAAGTGCTGCGGGCTTTTGTTTTAATGTTTTTTAATTTGTGCTCTGCTGTTGCTGCTGCAATTGTTATTCAGGCCATTTTGTTGCCACATTGCTATTCTTTTGTTATCAATTCCCGATTGCATGTCAGTGCACAATAGATGGCGCCACTGGCTAGCAATCTGTATTTTAATATTTTTCTAACGTTTCTTTAATTCTTTATAGTGGGGGGCATGCGTTGATTATGTTATCGATGCACATGCCGAATACAGTAATGCTGAAAAAATAATCATTTGTATTTCTCTCTCCCTCAATATATTTTTATTTTAGAAATCGATATCAATGAAAATATTTTCTTTCTCTTATATTTGAATTACTGAATGCTCCCTATCCCTCGATCGTTGACATTCATTTATTGATAACATTGAGAGTCTCTCACTTTAACAATGATATCGATTCAGTAGAAGCTTAGAAATGATGCACTCTTAAGAATAGTGAGTGATAATTAAGTGCTGCTTATTTCGCACTTGGTTTTATTTGACAATAGGGGGCAAATAAATTGTTGCCACCACAAACCCTAACCAAATACAGACCCAGACATAGTTCAATCTTAATAAAACACAATAGCAGAATCCAACACAACCCATATCCATGTCAGAAGCTTAATTAAAACTAATCAGGCAGCCAGTCGTTAGGCAGCCTAATTGCTGTAAATGTTGGGCGGACTGCCACTGAGATTGTTCTATCCAGATTGGGGATTTAAACAGATGTTTCTCTTCTTCTCTCTCTTGCACTATCCCTCTCTCTCCTGCACTCTCTCTCTCTCTCTATCTCTATTTCTCTTGTTTTGAAGTATAAGTTAGTAAATTGCTGCTTAATTGGCAGAGCAACAGTGCGTTGTAGGAGAGGGAGGGGCACGATTAGCATCAGCATCAGCATCAGCATCAGCATTGGAATCCTACAAGAAGCTAATGCAGTTGTGGCGTTGCTCGTGTTTTTTGGATCGCATCGCAAGCATCGAGAAATGAGCACCACAAAAGAATCATTCATCACGATGCTAATAATGATTGCCATGCCGTTTGTTGTTGATGATGATGTTCTTTGCAAAATGTTGAGCCAATTTATTTGCTTTTTCGGACTGCAGCGCAACAACAACAAATGGTGTCAATAACACACACACACACACACACAAGCTGTTAAATGTGTGAGTTTGTCAGTCAGTTAATGTAATAGAAATTGTATAACAAAAGACGCGCAATGACGACATAAAACCCCCAACGCCAATTAGTAAGCAGCCTCTGCACCCTCTCCACTACACCGCTGCACTTCAAAAAAAATAAGGAGATTTTGTACTCAAAATCCAAGGACAAGGTACAAAAACCAGAGAACGACAATTGCTCGCAAGGTTTCCTAATCATTAGCTGAAGTTAAACGAAATTTAAAATCGCCACTGGAATTCGATTCGAAGTGCAATATTTTTTCAATGAGTAATTTAAATCAAAACGGTCCTGCTTCTTTTTACAATCTTTTACCGGTACAGTATCAATAGGGGACCGTTACGAAAATGATTTAAGAATTAGAATACAAATCCCTAATTTGTACCCCTCATATCTTAGGTACTCAATTTCAATGATTACCCAAATTTCAACTTGCAATAAATGTAAATAAGTTTGAAATAAGAATATAGATCGCTTAATAATCAACTAGAAAGAACATAAAGAACAAACGGTTAGATATTTTGTACCAATTGAGCATTGGAATTTCGCTTAGTGTACTCATGCCCCTGCCACTGCCTCGTCGTGAATGTGGCAGCCTTCATTTCTGTGGCCATAGCAAGCGCCCGAGCATCGCTTCAAGTCGTCACACACACAAACACACACACAAGCAATCACACACAAACAATCGCAGACACACACACACACACACACACACACACAAGCGTAGAGAACCATGTTCCGTTTGTGAAAAAGCCAATCAAGCTAAATTAATAAAATATTACGTAGAATTCTAAATTAAATTGACGCGTGTGTGAAAAAAAATGAAAAGAAAAATACTTAGTAGAGCAAATAGAATGTGTGTGTCTGTGTTTGTTTGTGTGTGTGTGCGTGTGTGTGTGTGTGTGTTTTGTTTGAATGAGTATTGTGAATGCTGCATGCGAGAGGGTGGGCTTTAAAAAAACCGAAGCTGAGCCAAATCCTAAACTGACCTTGGCAATGAAACTGGGTAATTGAAACTGCAACTGGGCAATTATTAATTAGTTTGCAATCTGAATGGAATGGAATCAGGGATCTGCTTCTAAAACCTACCCCACTATTCAAAATGTAAGTGCTCTGTACGTGTATTATTAGCATAAAATGCTTACTGTTAGACTTGATTATCCACTATAATATCAGCATTGTTCGAGAAGACTGCAATTTATTGAAAGAATGCCCCATTACTAGCTAGATAATGACTAATCAAATGCCTGTTGCAAGAGCAACAGCATTGGGGTCTACCAGTAACAACATCCGAACTTTCAAATTTAGTAAAACACAAAAATATTTAGCTCAATATTTTGATTAAAACTTTTATGGACTTTTGCAGTAGGTTAGAATTGTACCGTTCTAATATTGACTTTGTCTGACATGCCAGCAATGACACAAGAGATATTGGTTTCAATTGCATCCACAGCCATCTCATCTCATTTCATCTCGCTAGGAACACAGAATAACAGAAGGATGAACAACTCTTTGTTTTTGGATAATCGAACTCGAATTTTTGATAGTAAGTTCGTTGGACTTCCAAATTTTATGAACTCTTGATTAAATTGCAAACGAATAACACGTTTATGAATTAGTATTTTCAGTAAAACTAACTTCATTTCACTTGAATTAAACTTACAACAGCATTTATAAGTTAGTAGTTTTTTAAGGTAACTCCCACTTAATTGTGTGATCTTAGCTTGTTATAATTCTATTATGTTTTATGCATAAATCACTAGGTTAACTGACTAGCTTATTATTTTTTTTTGCTCATATTCGATGGTCTTTAGAGTTGTTTACCTTCTATATATTTATATGTATATATGCATATGGATATATATATATATATATATATATACATACCTAAAGACCCTACCAGATAAATATGCATGAATACATTTGTATTTCGCTCAATTCGGTTGTTGCCAATGTTCAAGTGCTGCGGCTTCGGGGCTAAAAGCAGAAACTCGTTTTAAATCTGTTTGTGTGTTTGTCGTCTAATATATAACAGCGACTTGTTCGATCAAGTTATGCATTCGTAATGTTCGATTATTCTAGGAAATTGTTGTTCGAATCGGTTGTTAACTTAATTGATACTTGTAATCACTTGTCTATTGTCTCTACTTACTTTTAATTGATTACTATCTTGTTAACTTGTGACTTGTCGCATTAAATAAGAGTGCTCCCACAGGCAGTAAATATCCCCTCCCTTCCCCCCATACCTCCTTATAATTTTACTGCATTTCCGTTTGCATTCTTTCGTGCTGATTGATTGACTTATTTCACTTTTCCAGGAGGATCTGTTTCTGGACGAGTTTGGGATTCAATGTGAAAAGGCCGACAACAGCGACAAGTGTTACAAAACACGCGTAAGTTAAAACCCCTCCGTCGCCACTCCTCCTCCACAAATCCACTCCATATATTTTTGAAATGGTTTCAAGTGTTTTTTTGTTTGCGTAATTCGAAACCGCCTTTCAAGTTCACCAGATTGAATTGGACGGCCAAGAACCAGCCCTTGACCCAAAATGTAACCAGCTAAAAGTTCCCAGAAACCAAAACGTTAATGTTAAAAAAATTCACATCACCACCTAAAGACCCTAACCAATGGAGCGCTCCTAATCGAAAAAGGCAATTCTCAGGCAAAGTGCTTGTCAAAGTCTACGGGGAAAGGGTATTCAATCACTTGTTATAAAAATCCGCAAATCATTTGATATCCAAGCTTGCACTTGTTTTATGTGTTAACCACAAGAGGGAACGCACAGGAAAAGGAGATGGAGAAGGAGCTGAAGAAGAAGGAGAAGAAGGAGAGGAGAGGAGCACAAGGTGTCCTTTGATGTGTTGATTCAACTAGCAGCAGTAGAGTTAATTAAGGGATTCAATTAGAATTTAGCTAAATTATATATATATACACCTCATTTAACTTGTTTGCATATTGTAGAGTAAATCAATATTTGTGTTTAAATTTGTTTAAAAAAGGTTTGATGGAGCTGTACAAAAGTATGTAACAGGCAGCATGAAGCATCGCCGTCCTCGTATATATATTCTTGATTAGCATCAGAAGCCGGCTTGAGCTAGATCTGTCTCCGATCTCAGGGACAAGAAGCGATAGCTCGAGCTGTCTCTCTCTCTCACCCAGCTGGTAACGCATTGAAGCTGACATATCCGACCCCAAATATATATATTACGACTATACATATTAATACTATTTTAAGCTTGAATTATATTCGGCAGCAGGCAATACACATTTTGGAGCAGACCACTTCAAATTTGGAATATAGGTTCTCATATACCAGGCGCAGATCAAGTTTGCTTTATTTTATCGATAACTGCCTCCGTTTTTCGATTATCGATACATTCAAATTGCCGATAGCAATAAATGCTACAATTTTAAAGGCAGCATCTTCTAATTACTATATAATATGCATATTATTGATCAACTGCCCAAATTTCATCAAGATCACAGCTGGGTTCAGGGTAAATCGTAGTCGAGCTCAGTCGACTAAAGCGCTCCTACTTGTTTACAATTATATCAATAGAAAAATGTTCACAATAAATAATCATCCACATCGAATAACTATATCATATTGTTTCCACAGATCTTGTCAGCTTGACTCCAGTCTGCAAGGCTATATAATCCTCGACATGACTCAGATAGTCGTTCCTCTTATTTATTTATTTATTCTAGTTCTTATCTCAATTTCATATAACACAATATTGCAAGTTGCAACCTTGATAATTTATCGAAAACAATGAGCAGGAGGCAATTATTTAAATTGGAATGAGTGTGCAATAATAATTTCAGTGTCAGTCAATTAATGTAATAATTTATCAATAATTTGCAGTACTATAATTACTATCCGATTCAAATCATATTGTAAAGATCATGATATTATCATTAGTTTTAATCAATTGCCACTTTTCGTTCACTTCAGTGCACCAAGGGTTGTGCGCAATGGTATCGAGCTCTCAAGGAGATCGAGCCTTGCCAGGATGCCTGCGTAAGTGCCAACATCCATAGAATGAACGTTTGTGCAGCTAATCCAATTAATCTTCTAATCTGGCTGACAGGCATCCACACAATTCAATCCGTATGATATGCCCTGCATTGGAGCCTGCGAGATGGCCCAGCGCGACTATTGGCATCTGCAGCGTCTGGCAATGGCTCATCTCGTGGAGACGACACATCCGCAGCTGCTAGAGATGCCGGGCGATACATCCACGCTGACCATTAAGTGGGCCATACAGTTCCCGGAGAACTATTTGGCCAGTCGACCCTTTAACATACAATATCAGCAAGTGGAGCAGACGTATCCAGATGCAGATATATCCTGGCACAATCTGGCCGATTTCGAATGCGATGAGTATTATGTGTGTGAGATTCTTGAGGCACTCATACCATATACCCGCTACAAGGTGTGCCACTAATCCTTGACCGACTGTGATAACAATTTTAACACAGTTATCTGATCCGATAGTTTCGCTTTGAGCTGCCTTTTGGAGAGGGCAGTGAGGATGTGCTCTACTCGCCAGCCACGTCCACTTATCAAACCGAAATGGAGGGCGCACCAATCTCGCCGCCGATCATTGAGTCGCTGCTCGCTCTGGACGAGAGCCATGTGGCGATACACTGGCGTCCTGGACGCTTTAGCAATGCGCCCCTTGAAGGATATAGGATTCGATTGAGCAGCATGGGCAACAATAGTCGTGAGCAGGTTCGTCTACCATGTCGATTATCATCCCCAAGCTAGCTGTTTATGCGTCTAAACTCGTTTTTAGCTGCTGCCTGCTCAACGTTTTAGCTGCATTTTTGCCCAGCTCTCGCCACTGACCAACTACACGGTGACCCTCACAATGATCAATAAGCAAGGCGAGGGTCCGCCGGTTGAGGGCAGCATTGCCACCAAAAAGCCACCGGAGCCGGAACAGCTGCAGAGCGTGCTGCTCGCGTCCAAGCACACCATCATATGGCAGTCACTGGAGCCGGCAGGCGAGATGCGAATCCTCTATCGATCACCCGACAATCAGACGACAATCAGTGACTTTGCCTGGTGGGAGCGGGAGCAGCGACTATGGTTCCTCGACTCGCTTGGTCAGCTGTACAGGTGAGCAAGAATACGTAATAAATTTTATATTTGCAATCCATCGATGCCATATTGCAGCCAACTGCTGCTCGACGAAACGACAATGACAACGGCAACGACAACGACCCAACGGTTGCAGTTCCAGTTGCAGACGAATGATTCTGCGAGTAGCTGGACGCCACGCAAGCTGAGCCTCGACTGGCTGCACCGACGCCTCTATATCGCCGCGGAGTCGGACACACGGGGATTCGAGCTGTTCAGCAGCGATCTGATAGCTGGCGATGTGCAACGGCTAAGTGTTGAGCTGGGCGTGATTGTGCAGCAGCTGGAACTCGACGCACTCAATGGCTGGCTATTCGTCAGCGATGCGGATAGCTTGTGGCGCTACGATTTGCACAGCAAGCAGAGATTGCGTCTCATTACGATTGCAGCGGGACAACATTTTGTGCTGGAGCCGGCGCGTTGGCTACTCCATCTATTGCTGGCCCAGGACAATCAGCTGCTCGAGCTTAGCTACGATGGCATACACAAGCAAGCAGCGCAACAGCTGCCCTTGTCCGCCAACAGCTGCTGGCAAAGCTTCGCTTTGTCTGGGGATCAGGCACAGTTGCTGCTGGTGAGTGGCACACAGTTGCAGCTGCTGGAGCGAAACACGCTTCAAGTGATAATGTCGTGGCCGTTGGAGCTGGCGGAGCACTGGTCACTGCTGGCGCTGGGACGACATCGTCAATTGGCAGCCCTCGACGCAGGTGTGCCAAGTCGCTTGCGTGCACTTCTAGGCGCACAGGCGGCACAAATCACATGGCTGGAGCCGGCACTCAATCCGTATCAGACAGCAACGGCCACGGCGAGCAACTGCACATACGAGCTGGAGGTGCTCGATGTGGACAGCCAGAGTGCGTACAACATACGCAACATACGCAGTCCACATTTCGGTCTGGATCGTCTGCAGCCGGACAATCTGTATGAGTTGCGTGTGCGTGCCATCAATGCTGAGGGTGTGCCCGGTGGCTGGACACCAGCGATGTCGACGCGCACCTGGCCGCTGGGTGAGCATCGCTTGCGCTGGACGACCCAACGTGGTGCATTGTACACCACGAATGAGCTGGGCGGCCAGCTGCATCGGTTGCCCGGCCATCTGTCGCCCGGTCCGGGTCCGTTAACTGCGATCAATGCCAGCGTTGCGTATTATGTCAGCCAATCCACGTTGTACTGCGTCAATCTGTTGCAGCCTCAACTCAGTTGCTATTTGCCCTCCACAGAGGTTGAGCATGTGGGTGCCGTCGCCTACGATTGGCGTGGCGGACTGCTCTATTGGACGGATCTGGGCCGTGATTGTATCCAGCGCATGGATGTGGAGACGGGCGCCCGTGAATTGCTGCCAATATTTGGGGCAAGGCATCTGGCCTTGGATGCGGAACAAGGGCATCTCTATTACTCGAGTGCGGTGCATTTGGCGCGCCGTTCAATGCAACAGCCGGAGCTGGAGTATTACCATGTCAATGGTCTGGGCGGCAAGATAAGTGGCTTCTGTCTGGATCTGCAGCAACGGCACATCTATTGGCTCGTCTCCGGCTCTAGTGCAGCATTGCAGCTCTATCGCACTACACTGTCGCCGGCATCATCGCAGCCAGGCCCGCTGCAGCTGCTGGCGACGCTGTCGCAGGCGGACGCACTGCCCCATACGCTGCAGCATCTGGCGCCGCTGGGAGCGCTCCTCTGGCTAGCGGCGGATGCGAGCAGCGCACACCTGATGCGACTCCACGATGCAACGGATGCGGACACGATGCGTCTGCATCCCGTCGAGCTGCAACAACGTTGGACGGCTGTCCAGCTCCTGGAGACGTCAACGGCGGCATTGCTGCCGGACGCGGGTGTCCGTCCGTTGGCCGTGCCGCCAGAGAGCGTACGCATCGAGGAGGGCGGCCACTGGGATGATTTTCGTTTGCGCTGGCAGCCAGCGTCCAGCGGTGGCAATCATACCATCACCTACAAACTGCTCCTCGAGCATGGATCGCAACGTTTGCTCACCCGGCAGCTGGCCACACCCTTCGCTCGCATCACGCAGCTGCCGCAGACGCCATTCGCTCTCCGCGTCAGCATTACGCCGCACACGGCATGGCGTGCCGGTAGCACCACCCGAGTCCAGCTGGCCACGCCGATTGCGGCGCCGACGCAACCTCGACGGCTGCGCGTCTTTGTGGAACGGCGCTCGGAGCCGTTGCAACTGGAGCCGAATGTGAGCGCTTTGCTGCGCTGGGATGTGCCCGAAGAGGAGGCGGAGGCGAAGGCGGTGGACGAGCACATGACCATGTCTGGTGGCCACTCGCTGCAGTATCGCATCAGTTGCTGGCGCGGCAGCGAACTGCATGCCGAAATGTTGCTCAATCAGAGCGTGCTGGAGGCGCGCATTGATCAACTGCAGCCGGATGAGACATATCGGTTCCAGGTGCAGGCTCATATTGCTGCCACCGGACTGGCTACAGCGGGCGCCACCAGTCACTCGCTTCATGTGTCGCCGGAGGTGCAATCTGTGCCCCGACTCCTCTATGCGAATGCGGAGCATATTGGTGAGCTCGATCTGGATACGGGCAATCGGCAGCAGCTCGTGCACACGGCCAGTCCCGTCGAGCATCTGGTACTGCTGCAGGGCGAGCATCGACTGCTCTGGGTCAACGAGCACGTCGAGCTGCTTAGCCATGCACCCGGCCAGGCCGGTCCAGCCAAAGTGGCGCGGATGCGCGCCGAAGTCCTCGCTTTAACCGTTGACTGGGTGCAACGCATCGTCTACTGGGCGGAGGTGGACACCATAACGCATCCGGCGGCGGCATGCATCTATCGTTTGGATCTGTGCCGCTTCGAGGGACGCATTATGCATGGCGAACGATTGTGGCGAATGCCGCCGGGTCAATTGTTGCGTGATCTGATCGCACTGCCACATGCCCGTTCCCTCATTTGGCTGCAGCATGAGTTGGGTGCGCGCAATGCAACGCTTCAGGGCCGTAATCTCACCGATGACACCGCGTTGAGTTTTGAGGGCAGTAGCGTTACCACGCCCATTTGGCGATTGTTCGAGGGCAGCCAGGAGCCGCTGGCGGAGACACTGAATGTGGTTGATCATCTGGGTCAGCTGTGCGTCTACCATGTGGCCCGTCAGCTGTGCACACCGAACGCTCTGCGTGCACAGCTGAATTTCCTTAACGATGACATCGCCCAATTGGCCCAGGATCCGGGTTATTTGTACGCCCTGCGCAATGGCAGCGTTCGTGCCTATGGGCGACGCAGACAGCAGCTGGAGTATTTGATGGAACTGCAGCCGGATGAGGTGCGTCTTCTGCGTGCCTACAACTATCAGGCGTATCCCAGTCGTCGCTGCCTCCTCCTCCCCACAATGACTACTCTGCCAATGCCCGACCAGCCCTGCGAGGAGACGCATTGCAGCCTGCAACTGACAGAGCTAACGGCCGGCGCCGATTGTCCGTTGCCCGTGCCGGGTCTTAACTATCAACTGAATCTCACCAGCACCAGCAAGAGCAACAGCAACAGCAACCAAACGCAGCTCCAGCGGCAGCTGCAGTCTGCAGCGGGGCATAGACTCAACATTAGCTCCTTGGAGCCGTTCCATGTCTATGAGTTGCGTGCCCGTCTCACCGGCTACTATCAGCAGCGTTTGGGATTGGAGCCGCTGCAACTGCCACCGCTGGAATTGCACACGGCCCCAGCAACGTCCAGTGCACCGCGCGACTTCTACGGCCGAGCGTTGAGTCCCAGCGAACTGGAGGTCAGCTGGCTGGCCCCACTTCTATTGCGCAGCGAGAGCGTCTACTACACGCTGCACTGGCAATCGAGGCTCGAGGTGGATCAGCAGCTGGCATACGAACCGGAACCGGAGCTGGATGAGGCACAACCCGCACAGGAGCAGAGAGTGGAGGCAGCGGGTGTCCATCGATTGACAGGTGAGGATTATTCAATAGCCATATAGATACATCTATACAAATAATATATGTTATTTACTCAGTCAGTCAATCTATAATGCGCTCAATCATTAATCTTTTGAATTACATTACTTCGTCAATCTGTCAGTCAGTCAATCAGGTAATCAGTTAAGCAGTCAGTCAGTCAATCAAGGTAATCAATCACTTAATGACTGACAATAAGTTACTCAGTAATTGGTCCCTCTGTCATCACTCAAATCAGTTTGTCAGTCAGGTATATAATAAGGCAGCTATTTACTCAGTCAGTCAATCAATCATATGGTCAGTTCCTCAGTCATTGAGTAATTGAATTCATTCAATTCACCGGTCCATCAGTGAATTAATCAATTAGTACTTTATTATCAAAGCAACGGTCAATCAATTAGCCCATCAGTCAGTCAATCAAGTAATCAATCAGTTATTCAGTAAGAATCAATCTCTCTCAATGCATTTTGGGCCTGGGTGCAGAGTATCTGCTAGTCGTACAGTCTCGTTTAAGCCGAGATACGGGGTATATTTTGTGTTGGCACTGGGTACAGGGTATATTTTAGTCTAACGATCTCGCCAAGAAGATTCTTATTTAATAATTGTTCATTTAAGACCACCAATACCGTCCTTCTCCTCTTCTCTCTGTCCACTGCCAGGCTTGCAACCCGGTCGCCTCTATGAGATCTGGGTGCAGGCGCACGCGACACCCGAGAAGTCCAATAGCAGCGGACGTCTGCTGATCCGTTGCTTTGCGCCACTGCCGCCGCTGCAGTTGGTGGAGCTGAACGCATATGAGATGACTCTCTCGTGGCAGGGCACACCGGATGCCCTGAGCTCGTTGACGTTAGAATGCCAGTCGCTGCGGCAGCAGCTTCACTTCAATGTGGCAGCGAATCACACACGGATGCAACTGACGAGCCTGCAGCCAAAGACGCGTTACTCCTGCCGCTTGGCGTTGGGCTATGCTGCGTCGCCGGGTGCACCTGTCTATTATGGCGCCAGTCACGACTACGAGACGCTGGGCGATGCGCCCAGTGCACCGGGTCGGCCCCAGCTCGAGCATATTGCCGGCGAAATCTTTCGCGTCAGCTGGACGCCAGCGTTGGATAACGGCGCGCCGATTCTGCTGTACAATCTGGAAGCATTGCAGGCTCGACGCAGTACACGTCGACGGAGGCGACGGGAGACGACCCTAGCACTGCTCCCATGGGCAGAGGAGCCCATGGTCATCGAGGATCTGTGGCTTGACTACTGCAACACCACCGAGCTGAGCTGCATTGTGCGTGAGTTGCACACCCGCCGCCTGCTCCTGTTTCGAGTTCGTGCCCGAAATCGTCCACACGGATGGGGACCGTACAGTGAGGATAGCGAGCGGATCGCCGAGCCCTTTGTCTCGCCAGAGAAACGTGGCTCCCTCGTCATGGCCATCATTGCGCCAGCGGCCATCGTCTCCAGCTGTGTTTTGGCTTTGTTTCTCATTCGCAAGGGTAAGCTACAAAAATCCAGTTTGTTCTTTGTTTTTATTTTACGTGCGTCGATCACAATCGTGCGTCAGACAATCAGTAAATCAATCAGTTCGTTCTTCAGTCAGTCAATAAGATAATCAATCAGTTAGGTAAACAATCAATTAGTTACTCAGTAATCAGTCAATCTGTCATCAATCAACTCCGCTTATTAGTCAGGCAATTAATGAGGCAGTATTCACTCAGTCAGTCAATCAATCATACAGTCAATCATTTAACTATTGGGTAAATTACTCTATCAATCTATCCGTTAGTCAGACAATCAGTAAATCAATTAGTCTTTTCATCAGTCAATCAGGTAATCAATTGTGTAGCTAATAAGTCAATTAATTGGTCAGTAATTAGTCAATTAGCTGTCAAATTCAAGTCTATCAGTCAGGCTATCAATCAAATAGGGTGATTTACTACGTCAATCAGTCTTTCAATCAAGTAAGCAATCAATCAATAAGTTGGTCAAACAGTCAAATCAGTTGGTCTATCATTCCGTCATTGCGTAATTTACTTCGTCAATCAGTTAGTCAATCAAGTAATCAATTAATCGATTAGTTGCTCAGAAAACGGTTGACGGTCAACCTGGAATACCAGTTGATCTGTCAATCTGTCAATCATATACATATTTAACTAATTGCCAAATTAAAAACTGTCAGTTCAAAAACGTCGCCATCGCGCCAAGAAGCTGCTCCAGCAGAGTCGTCCTAGCATTTGGAGCAATCTATCGGCGTTGCAGACGCAACAGCAGCTGCTTGCGGCAAGGAGTCGCACCTTTTCAATGTCGCTGAGCGATGCGGACATTGCGCTGCTGCCGCAGATCAGTTGGAACCGACTGACGCTGCTACGGTTTCTGGGCAGCGGCGCCTTTGGTGAGGTCTACGAAGGCCAGCTGCAGGGCGAGGACGACAATTCGCCGCCACAGCGCGTGGCAATCAAGGTAAATAACTGACTGGATTGATTGACCAACTGACTGATGTATTTGTTACTTGCATTCGTTTAGAGCCTGCGCAAGGGCTACAGTGAGTTTGCCGAGCTGCTCCAGGAGGCGCAGCTGATGAGCAACTTCAAGCATGAGAATATCATCTGCCTGATTGGTATCTGCTTTGACAGCGATACCATTTCGCTGATCATGGAGCACATGGAGGCGGGCGATCTGCTCAGTTATGTGCGTGCGGCACGGCCCACCTCTCAGGTGAGTAGCGCTCTTGATCGAGATTTACAATTCGTATTTTATAAATTTCAATTCGTAAATCAAGTTTGACAAGAGTTAGTTGTGATTGAAAGGAATTTTAAATGGATTTCAGGAAGCGCTGCCCAAACTGCAGTTGCCGGAGTTGCTGAGCATGTGCCTGGATGTGGCGAACGGTTGCAGCTACATGGAGGATATGCATTTTGTGCATCGCGATCTCGCCTGTCGCAATTGTCTGGTGTCCGAGGGCGCCGACATTGGCGGACGGCGCATTGTCAAAATTGGCGACTTTGGGCTGGCGCGAGACATCTACAAGAGCGACTATTATCGCAAGGAAGGCGAGGGTCTGCTGCCCGTGCGTTGGATGGCGCCCGAGAGTCTCGTGGATGGCCTCTTCAGCACACAGTCGGATGTTTGGGCCTTTGGCGTCCTCTGCTGGGAGATACTGACGCTCGGCCAGCAACCGTATGCGGCGCGCAACAATTTCGAGGTGCTCGCCCATGTCAAGGACGGTGGACGCCTCCAGCTGACCAGTGACCAGTCCCCCGATAAGCTGTAAGCACAATACCAAACCAATCTCGGATGCTACACATAGGTCTAATCTATTGTTCTCTATTTTTTTTGTTTTCTTTTTCCGCTGCAGTTATGCGCTGCTGTTGCAATGCTGGCGATCTGAGCCATGGGAACGGCCAAGTTTTAGACGCTGCTATAATACGCTGCAAGCCATTAGCACGGAACTGCGGCGGACTGAGATGCCAGCCATCGAGGGGTCAACCATTGTCGCCGGCCCTGGCACAGCGATGAAGCCCGAAACCAAGGTGCGATTCGATGATGCCCCGGAGCGACTGTCGCTGCACAATGGCCCCAAAGATACGACCGGCAGCAGCACTGCTAGCACAATTGACTCACATCCCATTCGCACAACCACACCAACATCCACATCCACACCCACACCCACAGCCACAGACAGAGACACAGCCACACCAACATCCACACCCACATCCACATCTCGTGACAATTGCCAGCTCTATGCAAATGAGGGCGTATCTCGTCTCTAAGAAGCACATCTCCTTCTCTCTTCTCGCTGCAAGTCGTCAGTTTGTCTCAAATTGATGAGTATTCGAGAGCATGCAAACCACGTTACGCCCACTTGCCAAAGCCGCCCACACACATACACACACACACACACACACATATAAATGCGTATGCACAACAACAATTTCGGGGTCGTTAGAATTATGATTTATATTTAATCGATTTATTATTTTGTACTGATTCCAAGCGATATTCAAACCAACAGATCAAAATCGATTGCAAGTTAATTGGTTTTTTTCTGTTTTTTTTTTTTTTGTAAACTCGAATATTTATCGATATACATACATATATAATTAGTTAGAAGTCCAGCAATAAATACGGATATTTTGTATAAACACTAGTTAAGAATTTAATTATTAGTTTTTTGTTTGTATACTGTGATGCAATGTTTGTATTTCGGTTGGAAAATCGATTACATCGATAACTGTGTAACGATAAAATCACTTGTCCCACAATCCACCAAATGTGGAAGATAGATTTGTGGTGAAGACCACCACCGCCTCCAATCAGTTCATCCCACAAACTTTAAAATAGATTTATTACCAGTAAGTGCTTTAAAAGAACGATTACAAAAAAAAACACCAATGATACACATAATGCACAATGTTAAGCCATTTGATAGACAAGTTCGAGTTGGAGAAGCAAGTGTTGAACAAAAGCACAAATAGTGTCCACCTCAGGGGTTGCTGGGGATTATTTGATTAACAAGCACATATGCCTCGAAAACAATACTAACATAAGTGAGTATACTTTATATACGTATCCACAAGTAAAGAATAAGAGACAGGTATCTTCCATGGAGACGGAATCTTTAATAATAGTAATACTAATCATGAAAGACTCAGAACTTTAACTAAATTCCGAACATGCTGCACTCATCTAACACAAAATCCCAAGAAAAAAAAGTTCATAAATAATGTAATGCAGGCAAACTTACCTCAGATTATGTGTACAAATATATATTTACATATATACATGTGTATGTATGTATTCACTTCCATTTTGGCTATGTTGGCAAAGTAAATAGAAAATCAGCTTAGAGAGCAATTAGAAATGTGTCTTAGCCATCGGCTTGTGCTTTAATTTGTTATTGGACACGCGCTGCGGCTTAGACTAGAGGCGCCACCAGTCAGCCAGTCCGGCAGGGCATTATTTTAATTTCATTAAAATTTAGGTCTTTATTGCCGGACAAAGTTTGTGCCTGATATTTTATTATTTTCGCTTCCTATTCTTGCCTTCGTTTCTCTTTTGTTTTATTTTGCTTTAGCTCTGCGTAAAGTTTTTGGGGGCGCAAAAAGAAAAAAAAAAGGAAAAAGAAGAAGAGAGAAACGGGAGCTGTGAACCATTTTTAAAGGCGAACATAATCAAATTAAATGTGACTTGGCGGCAAACTTGTGCCCAAAGCCTTTCTACGCACTCTGCTCTTGCGGATCTCAAGAGTTCTCTCTCTCTCTCTCTCACTCTCTTTTTCTGCTTCTATGTTCAGCCAAAAGGTGCGTCAGTTACACAGCTCTTACTATCTTGCTCCCACTCACACGCAGGCAGGCAGGCAGGCAGGCAGCATTTGCTTTCAGCTACGTTTTGACATCTTCCTCCCATCCTTCGAGATTTGCGTGAATTTTTGCATATGTCACGCATCGCAATTCAAAAAGCACCGCTTAAGCTTACTTGCTTACAAAAGGGGCACAGGATGGGGGGCACTGTTTGTACCGCCTAAATAACAAATTGTAAATAGCAGCGCGCATAAATCGATTACCGTCGCGCCTTTCCGCCCCGCCCCGCCCCGCAGTCCCCCACAACATAAATAAACCATTTTTAATATGCGCGTAAGCAGTTTTATTTTCATACCCTAGCTAGCACAAGCGACAACAGAGGGGCATATTAGGTAGCACTCTGATTTTTCGTATTCATATTTTTTGGCACTCTCTGAATATATTTTGGAATTAATATACTTGATTAGTGCTGATTATGATTATGTTTTATATCTGGTGAGTGGTGGTGTATGTTAAAGCGAGCATGCCCTGTGCCAAATTGCTGCTTAGCTCGCGTTTGCTTTACTCATATTCTTTATTTCCTTTTCTTGCGCCCAAAAACGCAGAACAGTTAGTCGCATGTGGGTTGTATGGGGAGAGGGGGGAAGGGGCGGGGCAGTTGATATTTTGTCGGTTGCTGACTTTAGCATTGATTTTGCTTGTTGGTTTTTCAGGCGCCATTCGCTAGGGTTATCATGCCATATATAATATCCTCCTCGTATTTTAAGTAAGGTGGGTTTGTTTACTCTAACATCCCCTACAGCCCCCACCACTCCCCCCACGATGCTTTTTGAGCTTTTAAGAGTGCGCGCGGCAAGAAGGATTTAATTTTATTACCGTGGTGCGTTTCCTGTTGACTTATTGTGCTGATATGATTAAGTGACTCCATGGTGGATACTTGAGACTTAACTTTGTCGATGGGGGCGTGGCTGTGCGTAGCGTGACGTCATAACTAGCTGTCGCTTTAGACAATAAAATACATATGTATATGTAATATTTGCCACGTGAGAGGAGGCAGTTATTAAATTTCGTTTTGATTTTATTGAATTTGATTTTGTTCAACTTTCTGCCATATCTATGGGCAAAGGACGAAAGGAAGGCAGGCAGGCAGGCAGGCAGGCAGACAGGAAAGGAACGGTAACTTTTTGTTAAACGCCTGCTGCAGCTTTGGCCCCGGCAAGAAGCACTTAAAATTTACCCTCAACTGGCACAATTGATTGAAATTAGATGAGCTTTTCATAATACACGACCATCTCGCTCTCTTTATCGCTCGCTCTCGCTCTCTCTCTATCGCTCTCGCTCTCCCCCACCTGGAATGCGTGTGCGTTTTTCGATTAAGCTCACCCTCTCTTTATTCTCTCGACTGGCGCCTCTCTTTTAGCTATACGACCCAGCAGCGAAAAGACCCCATTACGAATTCCATTCATAATCTATACTTTGTAGGCGGTATAGCCTCAAATCCATATCGCAACCCACATTACATTCCCATAAGCATGGCCACCTCACATGCTGAATTACCCTGTAATGTAGATTCCATATATGTATAATAAGATATCTACTAATAAGGTTAGATATATATATATTTAAAATATAGAAAGATTGTTAGGCATATAGAATTTTATGAATCATACTAGGCTACATAATAATTTTAAATAATAGTAATAATAATAAATAATGGGTAATCAATTACATTGTGTGCATACAGAATGCTTCACCAGAAGCATCAGAAGTGATTCGCTATTTCGCTGCTGGGGAGTTACTTTTGTTATCCTTGTAAACAGGGCCAGGACGACATTGACGCTAATACCGTTCTAGTTGCTGCTGATGCTGCTGCTGACTGTCTGCCAAATTGGTTATTAAAAGAGTCAACTAGTTGAGGCGGCGCCGCAAAGCCATAAATAAATTGAAAGGTGGCCTTCGCTTTAAGTATAGCTTTAAGAGTAACTCCAGGACAAGCTAAAGATAGTGTGAGGAGAGATCAATGGGGAGATCGCTGGAGAATCGCTGCACATGCAATGGAAACTAATTAACCGTTGTTCTATGCAATTTCAATTGCAATGCGTATTTTCTGATTGGGCTTTTCTGGATTTCCCCAAATTCATGCAACAAATGTTGCACCATTTTGCGTTTAAATACCCCCAGAAATCTAATAAATATTTGACATTTTCATTTAATTTAAATTTGATTTTAAACTTTATTTTTAGTTGAATGTAATCTAATGTTTTTGCTTTTTTGTATGTGTTTTTAGTTGCCATTAAATAAATAAATAATAATGGTAATTAAAACCAGTAAAATTGTGTCAATTCGATGTACTGTTTACATTATCATAGTAAAAAAGTTGATTGATGAAAAATGTGCAAAGTTAAAGAATTTTGGTAAATTGTTAATGTGTTGATAGACAGAGTGAAATAAAATCTTAAGGGAGACTGGGCTGTTCTGGTTTTTCTTTTTTGTATACACTTGGTTTTGTGACAAAAAGTGTAAAGTGTACGAAGAAAATGAAGAGAGGATTACAACTTAATGGCTACTCGTGGTGCTCGTGGCACTTGCAATTTCTTCTTCTTTTTTTTTTGTAATTGTGCTCTAATTAAATTTTGGCTTGCACTCAAACACAGAAAACGTGATATGATTGTCACAAAAATGGGACTCTGTTCTAGCCAAACAATTTCCACACTTATCAGAGTGAAACTTCTTCATGCAGACAGGACGATAGCAAATTGGATAGATGGAATGGAGAGAATGTGTTGCTGGTGAGGGGAGAATGAGATGATTATCTATTCTTCAAGTATGTTGAGAATGCGACAAAGAGCTGAGTTGCCATGCGATAAGCTGTCCAACTAATTGAGCTAGTTTCCACAGCTTTCTTTGTCGTTGTGCGAGAAAGAGAGAGAGAGAGCCAGAGACAGAGACAGAGAGAGAGAGAGAGAGAGAGAGAAGGAGGGGGAGGGGGCGTGGTTTGAGAGGAGAAATCACAAATTGAGCTGCACGAGTATCTCAAGCTTTAACGCTGAAATCCTTTTAATGAACAGGGTTGGGGGAGGTCCAGGCCAGGCCAAGATTCTAGCTCAGCTTGTTCATTATTTCGCACTAATTAACAGTTTAGCTACAAAGGGTTGTGGCTTATTTATTTATTTATTTTTTTTTATATTTATTTTTTTATTGTATATGCAGAAATTTCAACTCGTTCTCCGTTTGACGCTCCGTTTGCAGTTACATTTTGCTACAGTATGCCGCCAGGTCGCCACTCCATGGGACCCTTGTGTGTGTGTTTGGGGCACCTTAATTGCTGTTAATGAGCTGGTTTGGTAATTACGCAACTTCTTTGACTGCCGCTCAAGTGCAAAGCAACTGTAGCACACACACACACACATAAAGAAAATCAACTTAAAATGAATATATTCTGGATTCAATTACATACTGTACTTTGAAAGTGAAACGAGGCCAAAATACATGACACCATCGAAAATATTCTAGAATAAAGAGACAGAACATGAGACAGATGAGCTCGTACACATTTGAAACAAACAACAAATAAAGATCAGCTTAGTTTTGGAATCCTCGACATTATTTTTCGTAGGTTGGAGAATTTATTAAGGGTAGACTGATTAGTTAGTTTTACGGTTGAAGTCCAAAAACAAATCATTCATATAAATTCATATTTCGAAACACATTTTATTTTTACCCGAGCGAGATTTGTAGCTGTCCCATTCTTTTTCGAGTGGCATGTGAATACGAAGACTACCCTTGAATTAGTAGCTCAACAAAAATTCATAACGAACATCTTTTGCGACAGATTATACACCCTTTGAGTCATATCCGACAGAATATTCCTATGGAATATTACATCGACTCGGCTGGTGATCAAGAATATATATACTTAATGGTGTCGAAGATGTCCCCTTCAATGTCATACAAACTTCACGACATAATTATAATATACTCTGCAAGGGAGTAAGCACCTCAAGTATATATTCTATATTTTACAGTAAATAAACACAATATTATTCAAATATTTCGTATGTTTTTTTAGAATTTGAAATAATTTACAACTGTATTTAAGTTGTGTCTGATTACTATTAAGACTATTAAGTGAAATATAATGCAAGCTATTTAGAATATTATTTCTAATAAAACTCAAACTCATTTGAAAATGGAATCGTTTTAAAAGCACAACTTTAACATTTTAACTTGCTTAAAATAAGATTGTTTCAAGGCTGACATTTTTAATTTGAGACTTAAGACTTAATTTAAGACTTTTCCGTCAACGAATGAAAGCATTCTTGAATCAATGTCATATCGAATTTTGGTTCCCGTTCCGGTTCCGGTCCTGTTATGTAGAGTACAAAAAAAAGATTTATTCGTTACAACAAAATGGAAATGTAAAAAATAAATTAGCATTGCTTGGCAATCCGGACAGATCCCACTGATCCCCTCCAGCTCCTTCAGTGTCTTGGTGTGCACGCATGTGTGTATGTGTGTGTGTGTGATAGTGTTAATATATTTGTACACCTCACGCTCCCACAGCGGTATTCCACTCAATGTGGTAGGGCGGCGTTCCGTCCGCCTGCTTGCACTTGTACCGCAACAGGCAGCAGTTCGGGAAGGGATCCGACTGATGGATGCGTTCGCCCTGATTGCATTTCTGGAAGCGCACTTTTCCGCACCTGAAAGGGGAAAAGAGATTGAAGTAAACAGAGACAGAGATAGTGACAAAGACGATTAGCAAGAGTGATGCGAAATTAATGATGTAACTATCTGTATATGTATGTGTGTGTGTGTGTGTATATATGTCTGTATATATGTTTACACATCTTAAACAATCATGTGTGTGTGTGTGTGTGTGTGTGTATGTCTAAACATGAACTTGACATATCCCCTCTTTGGTTAATGTTTTTAATATTATAATATGTTCCCCCAACCCTTATAACCTTGCACAGAATACTAGAATTTTGTCGTCATGTTTGAAATGCATTGAAAGTGACACCGCCTACTGCATATAGTCTATATATACATTCTTGATCAATAACACAACACAAACTCACAATTTATGAGTTTTCGATATGGGACTACTATATCTGCCATCGGAATCGATCAGTTATTTAAATTGAAAGTGAAATATAGAAGTCTGCTAGAGTCTGTTTTCTTGAGGCTTTTGTGAGAGTTACTAGTTCAAGGAGCGTGTTTTCGCATTCATATGACAGTTTAGCTTGTGCCACTCGAAAAAGAAAGGGACAGCTGGAAATTTTGCATCTCGCTCGGGTAAAAATAAAATGTATTTCGGAAAATGAATTTGCATTTACAGCAAAATATATAATTTTTGCTTAATAAAATATAGATTTGTTTGTGTTCAGCTTTCAATCGCAGAATGAGTATCCGATCTACCCTTAATGAATTCTAAATCGAATGTGTACATAAATAAATATATGTATATATATATATATATATTTGAATTTGAAAGTTTTGCTGAGCTTGACTTGTTGATTTTGTTTCTTTTTTTGGACAATATACAAAACAAGATACCTTATCTCGAGTCTATCTTCAAAGTTAGGTTTCTCTTTCTCTCTCTCTCTCCCTCTCTCTGTCTGTGTCCAAGTTAGCTGTTCCTTCTTGTTTTCGGATAGATCTGTAATAGATTCTTTTTCTCCTCCCTTTTATTCTAATTAGCTGTCCGTCTTGACCTACAAATTGCTGACCACAACAACTTTTGCGTAACTATGGAAAGCCTATGCGAAAAACTCAAATCTCGTTTTCGTTTTGCGTCGAATTCATTTTCTTATCAGTTGCAAAACATTTCGAATATTTGTGTTGGGTCGTGTCTATTTGTGTGCGACAGCTTGTGTTGTGTGTGTGTTTGACCATGATCTCGTGACTCACCCCTCGACAAGCATGGAGCCATCCTCGTTGCAAGTTAGCCGCTGGCAGGGCGGAATGCCATTGTTGATACCCAGTTGCAGCTCATCGCCCCGATAAATGCATTTACCAAGATTCGCTAAACAGAAAGAAGGAGAGAGAGAGAGAGAGTGAGTGAAGGAGTGTAGTGAATGTGAGGGCGTCCCTCATTCATCTGCTCGTACCTGGATCGGCGGGTAACAGGGCCCTGTAGGCACTCACCTCCGCCAGCTGGAGCAGCAGCAGCAGTAGCAACAGCAATGGCACAAAAGTCGATGCTCGCGCATTAATTGCCAATCTCAATCCACGTTTCTCAGACATTGCGACACGTTCAATGGTCGAAATGGCACTGCCAGTAGATCTCTCAATTGACTCGAATAATTGGTATGCATCTGTCTCTGTTCCAGCGTCGTCATCGTCATCGTTATCGGCATCGACATCGACATCGACGAATTTTTCTTGTTATTTTATTGCCTAGATTGGGTGAGTTGTTTGATTGTTGTTGTTGCTGATCGCCTATTTGTGGCTTATATTGGGTCAATTGATTTATTTTTATACACTAATAGAATGAAGTAGCCTAAAATTGTGGAATAGTGCTAAACAAATTATTACTGACTTATGAAAGAACAAATAATGTTGTATTAATTCAAAAAGAGTTTCTGCGATATTTATTTTCTGATTGGGTTTTACTATCAAGTGACACATTCTGGATTTGAAGTAGAGATTAAAATTTCTATATTAAATATTCAATTTTAAATAAGTTCGACTCTTTGCATGGTTTTTTAAGGTTGCAGGGTGTTTAACATTCGGTATGCCATATATGGCTGTATTTGCTTGTCGTCTATTTAGTATTTGTTGTTGTGTGTTTTGTTTTTGTTGCTTATTTTGTATTACTATTTAATTGAAGACACTCTCGGTATCGCCTCCCCCCATCTCCCCATCTCCCCATCCTATCATCATTTGCTCGCTTTTATTCTCCCGGGCCCAGTGAGGGGTCAGTGAGATTATCATGGCATCGCAAGAGCTCTGATCGCCTCAACCCTCTACCCAATGTTCCGGTTCCCCTGCCAATGTTTCAGTGTGCTCATCAATTCTTCGAGCATCTCATCATTTGCAAGTAAAGTCGGTTTCTGTTTTATTGTTGTTCGGCATTGTTGGTTTCATGTTTTTCCTTTTTTTATATTTCAGAATTAAAGATTGCTCGCCTTGAGCCAATAATAGTTTCGAGCTTTTCAGCAATCTGAACGGAAATAAAGAAAAGTTTTTACTAAATGAAAAAGTAAACTCTTGTCAAGCTTTGATCAGCTTATATAAAGTTGAGTTCGATATATGCTTAGCATAATTTTGTAAATCCCAAACCCTTTGAAAAAGGAGTCAAAAGGCAGAAGAAATCATCTCCGATCCATAAAGTATTCTTCTATCAGGATCAAGAGCCGGATCGAAATTGGGATTCGAGTATTCCATAAGCAGATCAACCTTATTTCATTTTATCGATAACTTTCCCTGTTTCTTGACTATTGATCTGTAACAATTTCATCAAGATTAACAAATCCTATTTACATAAATGATTACTCTGATATACACTTACATATATAAGAGTAAAATAGGTAAAAAGTACGATAAGTTCATTTGGAACAATTTAATTGAGTATTGAGTAACAGTCCCATTTTCACTTTACATTGTTATCGATAACAGGAAGTGCAATTGATTGTCTAGTCTAAATTGCATAATTCTTGACATAATTCTTGACATACATATGTATAATTTGATTCGTACCAAGCATATTCAAGTTTGCAAAAGTGAATTAATGAATTGCATTCACACACAACACACACCAGAGCACACATCGATAGAAGAGTGAAAGCAAATGTTGTGGCAAGTTGTGCAATTGAATAGACAACTTGAAGGGGCCAAGTAACCAAGAGCTGGAGCAGTTGATACAGAATATGGAGACGGATGAGCTGAAGCAAATGTTTACCCTACTGGCTATTAAATTTTTAATCAAGTTAAAGTGTTGCCAAACACTTCATTCATTCAGCTGCATATTCAGTTTGAGGTTGTCTTTCTCGTTCTAGACAGTTAACTTCTGCTATGAGCATTGTTGGGGGATGAGTTTGGAGTTGGAGCAATGTGAAACATGCGTTGACAGTCTGCTGGGAGTGGCTTTGTGTTAGTTATGCATGCATTCATTCATACATTCATACAACTCATTCAGCGACATTCATTTCGTTTCATTGCGTTTTCTTGCAACTTGCCGTTGCATATGCCACATATGTATAGACACATACACACATAACCATAACCGCATTACATACAAGCCAACTGCACACAGCACACTTCCCCATTCCCCATTTCGCCCATCCATCCTCATGGAGCCATGGAACCCTTCAATCCCTTGGGTGTCACAACGGCAGCCTTTTGGGGCCCTTGTTCCCCATGCTACTTGTCATCCTTTTGGCAAGTTTTTTCTTGTTCAGGCTGCTGCTTCTGGTTTATCTTCAGCTTGCTTCTTTTGTGGTAAATGAAATGCAAATAAATTGTCAACTGCAGTTGAATACATTTTTAATTTATTACACTTTGACTAGCTCGGTATGCCAATGTGAATGGGAATGTGAGTGGTGAATGTAAGTGTGAGTGTGAGCGTGAATGAAGTTGTTGCCATGAATGTGGCGCGTGCCGAAAGAAGACGTTTAACATGCCCCAATTACAACTATACCATCTTGTGTGACTTGAAGCTGATTTACTAAATGATAACGTTACACGACTGAAACATTTTTGCTTTCAAAACTGACTGAACTCGTATTTTGTGATTGAACATCTGCTAAAATTACATTTTTGCCTTATTTATTACCGCTACCCGGGACCATATATATATCGGAGCTCCACAATATTTAACAAAGAGAAGTCATTCAGAAGGGGATGTAGTTCTTGTGGCCAAACATGGCTCAAGTGGTTATGTGGGTGAGGTATTCTCTTCCCCCGGAAGCCGGAAATCGCCCTAACCCAACCCTCTAACCTGATCTAAGCCACCTAAGAAAAAGATATAGATACTTATTTAGCTCTTTGTCATCAGCTTGTGCATTTCTGCCAGGATCGTTGTGATCTTTCTCTTTTGCTCGATCACGACGCGAATAAAATCGATTTCAAAACTCGATTTCCGATTTGTGAGCGATCAAATGTTGCCGATCGCTAAATTGATTCATCGAAAGTTAAAAAAACAACTGGCTTGCAATCGATAATAGTTGGTCAATGTGCTAAGTTAGTTAGTTGAAATCGCAATTACTTCTAAATTTAGACACACACAAATTTCTGGGTACGTTGACTGCGACTGGGGGTTCGTAGCCCCTTGACACGATGTATACCCCCACTAATGGGGGCGAGCAAGAGAGAACGACCGCCAGAGTGGGATAGAGATAGACGTTAAGCTAATTCAACGTTGATTATTTAAATTAGCGAAATGAGTGACAGACCAACGAGATGCGCAATCCCAAATACTGAAATACTTACTCACACAAATTGAATAGGTTCATGAATGATGACCGAAAAAATACAATTACAATTACAAATACAAATACAAATACGAATACGAATACAAATATGAATACGAATACAAAACAAAAAAAAACAACACAAAAATGCGAAATCCAAAAGAATAAATACAAATGGTGTGCAGATGTGAAATCACGACACAGACCAACTACGGCCACACGTACGTATATGGGTAGAGTGAATAGAGTGGTGGGGGAGGAGAGGAGAGGAGAGGAGAGGAGGTGGAGCAGAGTCAGCGTCAGCTTCAGAGCTTCAAGCAAAACAAATTCACTTTTTCAGAAAATGTATTCAGTGCAGGGGCGACATTCGCAGCGGCAACGAAAGCGACAGCCATAATACACAAACACCTAAAGAGAGAGCGAGACCGAGAGAGTCAGAGAGAGTGAGACAGAGAGAGAGAGAGAAAGTGTGAGAGTGTGTGTGTGTGAGAGAGAGAGAGAGCGAGAGCGGGAGGGAGACAAAAAGAGAGGGAGAGAGAGAGAGAGAGAGCGACAGAAAGCGAGACAGAGACGAAGTGTAGGAAAAAAAGTGTGTGCAGAAAGTGCAAAGTGCATTTAACAAGCGACCATCAAAAAGTTGCAATAAAAGTGCCACACAACCCAATCCAAAACCGAACTGCCAAAGGACCCCAAACACAGCCAGAAGCAATTGCAGGAAATGGCCAAATTAGTGACGTACATCTTCATCGTTAGCTCGTTGATACTTTGGTATCTGCTGCTATTCGGTGGCTCGCGAGCTGGCAGCAGCCTTCTCGTTGGCGTCGAGGCAACCAATGGCCATGGCAGCCAGCTGGAAGGACGCGACTTTCATCACCATGGCGGCAGTCATCACATTCGACGTAAGTCATCTGACATTTACACCGCTATTGGGCAACAAAAAAAAAATAAAAAGAAGTGAAAGAAAGAAAGATTTAAGAAAAACCCTCTCAAATCAACTCGTTTGCAGGCAATATCAATCACTGCTGGCGACGCTACGATGGCTACAATCTACAGAACACCGTTGTCAACAAGAAGGAGCAGTTGAAGAAACCGTATGGCATTCTGTGCAACTTCAAGTGCACCTGGTTCTTTACAATAAGGTAAATTAACCCACACACACACACACACACACCCCATTCAAGAGAGATGAACGCGTGCAACAAAGTACTCTAAAATTGAATATAGCTAAACTGACACGATTTCAGGCATTCTCATTGTCATCGTTATCGATTAGTGTTACTTATCGATATCGATATACATTTATTAATGAGTGCATGACTGTCATATTTAATCGTTGTCACTTTAAATTTGTTACTGATATCGATATACATTTCTTAACAAGTGTCGGATATGATAGATTTAGTAATAGATGGATTTGAGGTACTTAGTGCTCTCTATATGTTTATAATGAAAGTATAGGTGTAAATTATTCTGCTAGTTTTATATTTCGTTATCGATTTAATTAACCTATCGCTCTTGATTTACGTGCATTAGTGAATGTCGTATTTGATCGTTTTGAGGAAACTTGTATATATGTATTAATTGGCATGGAAATATATTTGTATTATTTGATCGATATCGATAAGTAGGTAAGCGAACTCTCGTGCCGAGTCGTGACACGTACGATAAGAAAAAGCACGACACGCGCTCATCTCTTCAATAAATATATGAGGCTTCAAATGCAACTTGAACACATTTCCAATCACAGTTTAGAAAATTTCAATGATTCTGGCATTTAACTCAAACTCTACTCATTTGTCCCTCCCTCTCTCTCTATCTTTCTCTCTCTCTCGCTCTTTCTTGTGGCTGGTGCTATTCTACTTCTTCTTCTTGTTGCAGTTATCCCACTTGCGAATTCATCTACGACTACAAGCTGTCCTGCGTGCTGTTCACTTCACTGCCCGATTGCACCAACGTCAAGTGCACGCTCTTAAATTACTTTAGCTAGATTCGAAGCACACAATACCGTTAACTGTAGATGGACTATAATGGTATACCATTTATTCAGCCCTGGCTGGCTGATCCGCTAAATCTTTAAATATTGTTAACTATTGTACTCAATGCCTAATTTGTATTGCTAGCTCTTTAAGCAGTCTATTTTTTTTTTTTTAGTATTGCTTAAGTTAATTTAATATAAATGTAATTTAATTTTTACTTGTGTATAATTTTATAATGAAAAGAAAGTCGTATTATCACAAATAACTTAAATTCGTGATTTGGGTTTTAATTGTGTTTTTTTTGTTGTATTTTTTATCAAAATATGTTTGAACTAAGATTTGCAAAGTTGTTTTTTTCTCCTATGAGTTGAATGTGTATGGGTATGGAAGGTAGTCATAGATGTTTGCTTGAGTTGCAAGCTGAATAATTAAATTGCTTAAAATTGTATACATTTTCTTAAATGGAGCAACTCGTTCATGAGTGCGTTAAGTGATTTGTTGACTCGATTCACAGCTAGTCGAATGTTTGTTCAGCTCGTGCCACGAGCTAACTCCAAGGACGTGACGTGCATTGCATCTCTGACCAAGGATTGTGGATACGCGATGTGTGCTGCATGCATGCCTTCATTCATTCATTCATTCAATCGCTCATTTATTGGCTCATTCAGCTTGCAGCTGAGTGACTCCATTAAAGTTGCACTCTAAACTCTCACAGTCTCTAGAAGAACGAAATTCGCACTTCATTTGACGGCAAGGACGAGGCCAAAAGGCCACAGAAGCCATCAATGAGTGGCATGTGCTGCAAGTGGCAAGCGGCAAATGCCACACCCCATTTAACGCCTGCCCACCTGAGCGCTGGCCAAAACCAATTCTGACTTTTCCCCCAGTAGTAAACAAATTTGAAACACTTTGTTAGCCGCGTCAGCAGTATGGGGATATATAGATGTATATATGCTCTATATTCTATATGTATATATATGTATATTTATACATATATGCATATGTATTGGCAAGTAGATAGGTATTCGTACCTGTCTGTTTTGTAGGGTGCTTTCCTGTACCAGTGTGCAAACAGCCGCAAATAAATCGTTCGACATTTATAAGCCAGTCAAAGTTATGCTGAAATTTGTGTATTGCAGGTTGGGGAGGAAGGGGTCTGAGTGGAGGAGGAGAATATAGAGTGGGTTGGGGGGCTGGCTGGTTGCGGTTTGTTGTGACAGCTTGCCTTAAACGTAGCCCGAAAGTCATGGCCCTAAAAAGTTGGCCAGTGCTAAAAATAAGATAAATTATGTGGCTCTAGTCAATGGAGCTGTTAACTCACGCACCTGCGTCGCCTTCAACCTGGAGTTGGAGGAGTTGTGGATACATGGATATATGGAGACGTGATGTGGCGCAAAAGGGATGCGATTGATTTCACATTGCCAGCTTTGAGCTTCTATTCCCATATCCACTTTGGCTTTGTTGCCGTTCGCTTAGTTCGCCGTTCGCAGTATTTTTATTTTTTGGGGTCGCACTTTAATGGAATCAAACGAAATGACATTGATCGCTGAAGGCCACTAGCCCCCAAGCCTGTCCCTGCCCCTGCCCATGCCCCGGCCCACTCCTCAGAAGATCAACAGAGTAATGCGACGCATATCCAAACAGTAGTGCCCAGTATGCCCAACTGTAATTGTATCTGTATCTGAATCTGTATCTCGGATTTGGGATTTGGGTCGTGGTCGTTGTGCGTTGATTGGCGCTCGTTAGAATTTTGTAGAACACTGCGTTTTACATTTTTATACCCTGAACCCATTGAAAATGGATGAAATGGGTATAATATAGATGGGCAAAAGAATGTAACGGGCAGAAAGAAGTATCTGCATGAAAATTTGATCATGTCCGTGCCGATCTCAGAGCTATAAGAGCTTGGAAAAATTTGAAACTTGAGTTTTCGTATAGCATATAAAGATCAAGATATTTTTGTGCATATTTGTTTCATCGTAAACGCTCACCATTTCGTAAATATCGATAAAATTCGATTTCTAATTGCAATAGAAGATTTATCTTTGGTATTAGGTATTAGGTAGATATCCTCAATTTAATATCGGTTGATATACATACATACAGAAGCCGTGTACGACGTATGATAGCTGAAGAGTTGACTCCAAGGTATCTCCTAGTCGAGCTCTCTCGACTAGCGCTTTCTTGCTTGTTTTCATCCATTGGGCGCACGCTCATCGTGCCGGACTTCAGTTTCAATGCTGATTGGCAAATTACAGCAATTTTCGCATGAAATTAGATTATTTCGAAATAGTTATAAACAAATTAATTGCGTGTTACGCATGTAAAAAATGCAACTGATACTCGGAAATAATAACACTCAGTCCCTAAAAAACTATCGTTTATTTCAAATAATGTTTTACTGCAATTTAATGTGAATACATTTAAATACTGATAGTGGAATTAAATACAGTGCTACAAGTGCTACAAGTCTTTGTCTTTGCTTGCATTTCAACTTCAAATTATTATTCCAAATTTGCTGTGAATACTCAAGTGAAAAAGCCATTACGTATGCATGAAAAGAAATTTCCTTTCTTTGTTTATTTGTTTATCGACTTAAAATTTGAAATAGACGTTTTCTTCTAAATAAATGCGAACAAAAAACTAAAGTGCATAAGTCATATTTACGTTTCAAAACATTTAAATACATTAAGACTCGCAACAGCTCTGGCATACATACAAACAATAAGATTTATGCGAATGTGTGCGAGAAAAATGTATCCCGGTGGAATTTATCACATTGAGATTGCCGAAGCGCAAAATGCTTTTTATAAATAGCACAGCAAAAGTGACTTGAAATTATGAGAAACAGAAACAGAAACTCGAGCAGCAGTCTCAGCTCAGTCCCCTGTAGAGAGGGAGAGAGACAAAGAGAGAGAGAGAGGGATGGAGAAACAGACAGATGACTGACTGATTGACGTAGCAACACAAAAGGTGTCAACAATATCATCAGATGTGGGCTATTAAGCCTGAAAGATACAGATACGAGATACGCAGAGCTGCAGATACAAATAACGATATAATGCAGATACAGGTGATAAGGGCAAATTGAGTGTTTGTTATATGTACATAGAAATACAGCTACGGTTACGGATATAAATAAAGATGGAAATATAGATACAACTATGTTTAGATACGAATAGTGTAAGTATAAGATACATATATGCATATATAGATAAATACATATGAAATATTTAGATATCGATATAAAATACCACAGCTGATAGAGGCGTGAGTCTATGTAGACTGATGTGTATATGATAAGGATAAAAATGTAAAGATACAATCAGATAAATATATGTACACATGTAGAAGAAAATGTCAAAATGAATACATGCACATATTAAGCTAGGGATTCTAATAAAGCTAAAGCACAGAGATACAGATACAGATACAGACAGAGATACATTTACATATTAAGATAGATAAATAGATGCTTGCTAAAGATGAGGGCATAAAATAGATAGAAATGGAAACTCGTACATATATGAGCAGAGCTTCTGGCATTTGGGGCTTTAGGAATGGAGAATGGGAATGCGAATGGGAATGGGAATGGGTATGAGCTGTGAGCTGTGAGCTGTGAATTCAGATTTGAGTTGGGCCAGCCAATCGGGTGGCAGTCGTGCAAAAATACTCACAAAAAAAAGAAGGAAAAAAAAACAACCCGCCAGGCACTTAGTGCGATAATTTATCAATTGTCATCAATTTAGAAGCAACAAAAACAAACTTGTGGCTGCTTTCTTTGCTGTCTTGGGCTATGTGTGTGCTTCAGTGTGTGTGTGTGTTTGTGTGTGGGTGTGTGGGTGCGTTGTCATAGGCTTCGTTAGATGTGGCGCGCATGAAACTGATGGCAGTTAAAAACGCGTCGAGACAAACACCGAACATCGATGCTGATGCTGAACAGAAACAGAAACCGAAATAGAAACCGAAACCGAAATAGAAGCGTACCAAAAATTGGAACATGTTAGACGACGGCGGTTGTGTTGTCAATGATTGTTATGCAATGGCCAAATCGATAACAACAACAACAACAACAACAGCAACAATCACAACGATAAACACACGCAAAGGCGCAACAACAACAATCACATTTGTGCTGCTTTTAATTTTATGCTGTTTATGTGATTACAATTATGGCAGTACGTACATACATACATACATACATACATAGATATGAACATACATAGATACATACATACAAATGTACGTTGTATAACGGTTTATCGCATTGCATATTGTATGGAAATAAGTGTGTGTGTGTGTGTGTGCCTCTCCTCGTCTATCAACTGTGCATTTGATTTGCAAATTTTTATTTTTTGTTGTTGTTCTTTCTATTTTTTTTTCTTTTTTTTTTTTTTGTACTTTGTGCGGCGTTAATTTATGGCTTTATGAAAGTTTCAAAAATATTTTGCGGCGCTCGTTGCGTATACGCAACATAATTCATTATGTGTGTGTGAAGCAAATTTGAAGCAAACTCATTTTTGCATATTCGATTCGTGTGTGTGCTTGTGTGTGTGTGTGTGTGTGTGTGTGTGTGTGTGTATGTGTGTTAATGAGTTAGTTACAATTTAATTTTGATGCACATTTTGCTGATATTACACATACGCCGCATTGGTTTGCCCTTCTTATACGCTGAAACCACTAATAATGGGTAAAAAGGGTATACTTTTGAACAACTTTAAAAGTATCTCCGACTCCATAAAGTATATATATTATATATATTCTTGATCCGCGCAGAGTGGATGCAGCCATGTCCGTGCACATCTAAGAGGTTATAAAATCTAGAGGCTTTAAATTTGGATTGCAACTTCTTGTGTACATTTTATCGATAATTTAACCCGTTACGCAAATATCGATGTAAATCGATTACCGATTGCAAGAAAAGCAACATTCTGAAAGATATTGCTTTCTAATTGAGTATGTATAAATGCCTTGCAAGCAGCAAGCTCAGGCTTTTCTGTATAATTGTGCTCACACACACACACACACACATACAATGAGTGTACGACTTATGATAGGAAACGACTTGGGTTCCCTGATTTAGGCAGCAGAACATAACACCAGCATATAGCATTTTAAATGCTTATAAGTAGTATATTCGATTGCTGCTTGTTTTAATTTTTAGGCTAATTTCAAATTTGATAATTAGTTGTTATTGACTGTGTTTGTTGATTGAATACAACAAGGATATTCCGTTTACAGGCTGGGCCTCGCAGTGCTGGAAGAAGCACAATTCGGGCTCAATACAAACGCCGGATGGTGAATTCAAGCGACCATTTGGCATACTCTGCACATATCGCTGCTACCTCTGGTTTCCGCCAATGTAAGTTAAGCAATCAGCAATCACATATATCCGTATATTACATATATAAGCACATGCACATACATATACACATATACATATAGAACACAACCCCAACCCCAATGTTAACCGCACCCGCACATACAATTTACAATTTATGTTTATTTTCAACTCGTGTGAATTGCATTTTAAAACAAAACTTGCCACGTTTCTGCTTTTTATGTGTGGTGTGCCAAAGGGGTTGCCTCTCTCCCCTCCCCCCCTTAGCATTCCCTCCTGCCACGAGGTAACAAGGTAAAAAGACGTTTGGTAGGGGAGGTGGTGGACTGTGTAGATTGGCATTTGAATTGCATAACACTTAAAATAGCTGGCAGCGCCATTTCATTGGTAGCTGACGCGAGTGTTGGCACCCTCTGAAAATAAATATTTCAGCAACATTGCGAACACGCCAAAAGAATACATAAATAATTATATATATATATATATATATATATATATATGTAACCACATATACACGTGGTGAAATTCCCAATTATTAAGCAAAACATAACTGTGTTTCTCATTGCTTCATTCCAATTCATTATATCCAGTACCGTTACGTAGCAGTACCGATTACCGTAAGTAATTGGGAAAAATTCAGAGTCCTTATCGGTCCCATTTGACTGGATCTGGAACCCAAATTCGTTTCGGTTTGACACACTGCTTATTACCACAGGTACAGTTCACGATACAATGTCTCAGCCCTCTGTTCGGTTCGAGAACCTAGTTATTCTATTTACTGTGTGGTATATACATATATGAATCATACTTGTAATATTTTGGTTCGATATGAGGTTATAACGGATCTCTTCATAAAATTACATAAGCTGAAACTAATAACAGAATAATATAATGAATTCCAAAAATACAATTTACAAATATTGATTCAAGAATATTTATATATATATATATATCTTTAATCTAGAATAGAATATCTTAAGTTTAGAATTTAAATTAAGAATTTTAATGTCAAATCAAGAACATGTTCTTGAAAATGACAACTAAGAAGGCAGCTAAGCTTAGGCTTAATGTTTTTCCTTATGTATAAGCGAAATCAATTGAAGGCTTTAGGCTTGTATCAAGAATATATGTGCTTGATCTTATGTTATTTGATAACTAAGTATAATTGATTTGTTTTGCAAATATTTATGTGTCCCGATAGCTATCCCTACTGCGAGTTCATTTTCGATTTGCGCTTATCGAGGCACTTCACTTCGTTTCCGGATTGCTACGAGATACGATGTAATGAGACGTTCACATTCTTTTGGCAGCGAGCAGCAGAACTACTGAATGATCTTCGACAGAGTATATATATTTTCAAAGAATATATCTCAAAAACAACGAAAACGTCTACAGAACGCTACAGCTAAACGTTTTTCAAATATAATCTAAGACTATTATCGATAAATTACTCAATAGTGTTGTCGATAGCTTTTCAGCACTATTCTATTCTAAATAATATGTTTTTTTTTTGTTTTTTTTTTCTGCTTAACCTTAACATGTATACTTTAATAAAACATTTACTGAAATTATGAAATACAAATAAAACTCAATTTAAGAATTTATGGAATCGTCGGGCTTGGTTTTTCTTTGGAAAAGGGGGAGTTTGTGTCCCGTTTAAGTTTGTGTTACCTGCTGTTTTGGATTGTTTATGGCGAACATAGCGGAGCCTACTGCCTTGGCCAGAGTGTCCATTAATTTGTGCCAACCTGCTGGCAATTTCCTTTGGAGCGAATTTACTTAGTTTATTTCCGCCAACTGCTCTTGTCCATAATAATAAAGAACCGGCTGGCGCCAACAACAGGCAAATAAACAAAGCGCCACTGTACAGACACAACCAGACAGCCAAAACAACCAGAACAAACCCGAACAACAAACAACAACAAAGCATCTCATTCCAAAAGACAACTGAAACCTATCCGCAGAAATTTGCATAAAAATTAGCATTCTAATTGACATGAGGCCCAAAATTGAAATAACCAGGCTAAGCTCTCGCTCATTCTTTTAGACTTTGTGTGTGTGTGTGTGTGTGTGTGTGTATATGTGTGGGCATTGTCTTGGCCGCGTTGCTTAGGCGTCGAGTTAATTGTTTGTTTAGTGTCATAAAAATACAATTTACGCCTTTCGCAACAACACGTGCAGACGCGGCCACAATTGCAGATACGAATGCGGATAACGTTTGGTTAGCCCATCAGGCTCTACCTACATGGAACCCAAACACACAGAGGATAGCCCGACTATCGCAATACCCTCTCAGTGCGTTAGCACATGCATCCACAATCAAGGCAAACCTATCCCAAGCAAATAGCAGCTGCTGCTTTTTTATTTACTTATTTATAATATAAATTTATTTATTTATAAATTTAATCATAGATTTAAAAATTATAAATCATACAGAATGGATTTTGCTATATTTTGTAAAAACCAACAACCGGAACTGATATTATTATTATCAAGCTGAAGGTACCAAAAGACGAAAATAATTTCGAACACAAACTTTCATAATCTTTATCGTACCCGAACTGGAACCGGAACCCAAATTCCTTTCCGGTTAGGCAATCGAAAAGGGTTATGAATTCCTAGTAGGGAACAGAAAGGTAAAGATGACTTAATAGAAAAGCCGAAGTAATGTTGTTGAATGATTAATAAAAAGAAGAAGCAGCAGAGTCCTGGAGTACGATGAGGGTTAGGGATTCTAGACGAAGAAAAGGTAATTTTTTGTAGCATAAAGCCTGGTTATGGCGGCTGTTTCTCTAGCTGATGATACCCGGTACAGTGTGCTCTAGTTGGGGCACAGGGCATCATCACAATGGCAACGCATTTGGCCACGTGCAAACAAAAGGGTCGCACCAGACAATGTTGTCGCTGGGAAAACTTTAAATTTGCACAAAACTTAATTGCTGGCTGCTCGTTGGGGCGCAACGTGCTCTAAAAATATAAGTATAGTACTTGAGCATCTCTGGTAGCTGGGAGACAGAGGCCAGGAACTGGGACTGGTGGTGCAGTGTCTGTCTGCTGACCAATAAGGGAGCACGGGAGATGGGGTGCCAGGTGGGGATGGGGGTTGCTTTAGTGAGTTGCCCAAAACGCTTTGTTCTTTCGACGGGCGTTTCATTTGATATTTCGCCATAATAAATTTAATGAAATTAAAATACTTTAGAAATTCCTTAAACTATGTCGCAACTGATTAAAACGTTATCAACGGAATTTTCTACGTACTTAATTAGGATGCTATCCCCGCTCATTTCCTTTAAATTTACTCATCGAGCTTAAAGCATTCTCAATGCATACAAATATGTCGAATATGAAATGAGACAAGCCAGTAATTAATTACGAGTTACAATCAATTTGAAGAGAAGTTAAAGATATGTGGCAATTAATTCATGCAAAAATGCATGTCTTATTATGCGTCTAACCTTTGACCAAAAATCATTGAAATCGGTCTACTATATAGTACAGCTGCCATAGTGTATGGATGAGTTCTTGTAAAATAAATATTTTGTGTATGCAATGTTTGGCAAAGTGGTGCTACGTCGACTAGGGGCTAGAAAATCGATAAAATCGATAATTCCAAATCGATAAAACACGAAATATGTTTGGTATATGGTATATTATATATCCCGCAATTTGAAAGATGATGTCACCAAAGATGGGGTGTAGGTTACTAGGGACTACTAGGGCCACGCTCAATCTGTTGTTTGCCACCGGTTATCAGCTGGTTGGTACCAGAGTGTTTCGCAGTCGGTTATACCCAACTTAAACGTTCTCACTTATTTCATTTACAAAGTTATTTGAACTCTGCTAAATGCTCCTCACATTTGGACATATAACTTTCATAATAACAATCGGTTAACATGTTTTTTTTTTTTCATTTATAGTTAGATGCCGACTGACATTAAGGCGTGCGTGGCAAGAAGGACTTGGGCAGAATGATTTTGTATAATGCATCTGATGCCGAGTTGAAAAGAGGCAGAAGCAAATACAGTTGTTGAAGGAATGGGAAACACTTAAACTTGAACTGCACAGAAATATTCAGAATGCAATTATGCATGGAATTCGCTGGCACTTATCGTTGCGTTTTTCTCAATTATTGTTGGTATTGCTGTTGTTACAAAACTTGTTTAACTTTTACGATGTCGTTTGGAAAAAAGTTTGTAATCATTTTCGTTAGTGCCTAGTAGTAGTACTTCCAAATTGCGATGGGAGACGGGGCTAAAGAAAGCAATTGTAAGAAATTATTTATACGATTTTACTGGCAAGAGCTTTCAACTAGTTGAAGCCACGCCCCCATTGCCCCTGTACGCAAACATATAAATACAGCTGCACTGCACCCGACGACTCTTCGCCAGAAACTCTGCTCAACCAAAGGGCCAACTAACATCCGCACAGTCCAAGTTTTCTTTTCCATTCAAATTCTTTTTTAATTTTTTGTTGTTTTTCTTTTTTTTTTTGGGATTGTCGAGCCTACCAACTTGGCAGCTGGAAGCGGAATGAGACTTTTACTTTTCATAGAGGCACTGTTGCTGCTCGTGGCGCTAGAGCAAGGTTGGAGAGAGAGAGAGAGAGAAAGAGAGAGTGAGAGAGAGAGACGTTCCATTTATGTGTTTGTGTTTTGGGCTTACTTACAGCAACCGCAGTGGAATTGCACTCTAGTTCGGAGGCCAGGCTTTGCTCTAATCTTAATAAGCGAGGTAAGTACTTTGAGTAATCGGGAAGTTTGAGCCATCCAACGCAATCTCCGCTCTCCTCCCCTACAAATGCAGTGTTTGACGCTAAGTGCGAGATACATGGTTTCATCTTACACTCTAAGTGCCTCTATCGCTGCGGATCCAATGATAGATTGTGGTAAGTTGCAGCTCCACAAAAATGCCTATTTATGATTAGACATTTCTAAGCCAAACATTTTGTCTCCAGGACTTCTGATTGCACAAAGCATTTATTTGGCAAACGTACTTTTCCGAAGTGCTCTAGCATCTGCTGCGTAACACCTCCATCAACATCAACCTCAACCTCAACAACATCAACGGAATCTTCAACAACAACGCCGACATCAACCTCAACCACAACAACAACAACGCCAACCTCAACAACAACTTCATCAACATCAACAATTTCCGATCCGACCAATGACTGTACGGAATCTTCAATTATGGAAACTTCAGTCAGTTCTTCAGAGTCATCGATTTGTTTACAATTTGATGGAACTAGTTCATCAGTGGAACCAACTGAACATGACACTACATCAACGACTACTACAAATGCGCCAAACTCAGAATTGACGGAATCTTCATATCCAGAGACAATTGAAACTATATCCTCGGTGGATCCAAGTGAGTCTTCAATAGAAACTGGGTCGAGTGATGCTTCATATCCGGCATCGTCGAGCGTTTACTCCGAATCAACGACTTTAACTTGGTCTACGAGTGACTCAGTTGCAAACCAACAGATACTTCATATATTACACAAATAACATCGGCTCAGACCTCAGATTTGGCGGAATCTTCATATCCAGTGACAATTGAAACTAGATCCTCTGGGGATCCAAGTGAGTCTTCAATATAGATCTTCAAATCAGGGTGCTACTTCGGGTCCGCTAGTGGCAACAGGTGACTCAAGTTCATAGCCATTTTGCAGACTTATTTGCGAATAATTTCGGCAAGATGCAGTTGGCCACAACTGCTAACTAATATTAGGAATATTTTATGTTTTATTTTTTGTTTCGGTGGTGGATAAATACTTAATTGAAATGCAAATACATAAAAAGAACTCAACATATATTTAATGTTAACTCAAAGGTGATTCGAGCTGAATTCAAAAAGCATCTAAGGCAACTTGCAAGCACTCAAATCTTCTTTTTATTAATGTTCAGAATGGATTATCTGTGGTTGGTCGTAAATGTCTTGTGTGCAGAGATTGACAGCTGTGAATAATAAAACATGATTTGAGCGCTAGATGACCTCCACTCCGTACCCTATGTATTTATTTTGTGGTGCCCAAAGTTGTGGCACAAGTTGCACTTGACATTTTGCACAAGTTGAGATTTAAACTGGGCGACAATTATGACAGACTGCTCAACACAATTCGGCGGATGGCAGTGATCCAGTTTTTAGCGCGATTATACTCATATTCATCTGTATGTATTCACATGCTTGTATTCATATTCATATTTATCAGTGAGTACTCGAAGGGGATATTTATTAATCATGGGCAAAAATGTACATCGCAAGTTTTTTGTTGGTTTGTTTGTTGATTTAATCAAGTGCCACAGCCAATTTAACTACACACACACACACACACACACACACACACTCGCACACACACATTTGGCAGAACATTGCGTATACGTAACGCTGAGTGGGTGAGATTTTTGTTTGCATTTTATCAGTTGTTGAGCTTGTTGGGGTCTGTGGTGTGAGTTGGGCGCGTAGTTGCCACACATCAGCCGCCAGTTTCGAACGTTTCGAAATACACTGAGATATATTATACTAAAAACCCTTACATCAAAATATTGAGAGAAAGAAAGAAAGAGAGAAAGATATAGAGAGATAGAAAGAGAGAGAGAGAGAGAGATTTGTATGATGCACTCGCTGCTCGCCGGGATCTGGTTGAGCCTGGTCCTCTGCCTGGGCTGCTGCAATGGCTTTGGCCAGTTTCACATGAAACGCTATCAGCTGCAACGTGGCTACAATTCCCAGGACGATTCCAGCGAGAATGATAATAGCGTTTTGCGTAAGTCCAAATCCGAAAAGAAAATGAGCAATCAATCCACATTCATGGTTCACTCTTCACAACAGGCACCTATCGTCGCTGCATGTGGGAGCAGTCCAAGTTTCTGCCACGCCGCCTCGTCCTGTTGAGCCTCTGCTCGAACCTGTTCTGCGAGAACAATCAGATAATGCCGCGCTCCAGGTCTATTTTCGTAGTGGAAAAATCTCTAGACCCAACGAGTAGTGTCACCCAAAAGATTTCTAGTCGCATGTCCTAATGTCTAATGCATGTTGCATGATGTATGATGCATGCCCCCCGTTTCACTAGCAAGACTAACCCCAATTTGAGTATTTGTGTGTTTGTGGCACTTAGCTAATGCAACCTGTTCTCTCCTCTTTCTGTCTCTCCGCCTCCCTCCGTCCAGTTGCCTGGACATTCTGCCGGAGCAGTGCGAACAGGGCGATGAGGAGGATCTCATGTACAAGCCCTTCCCCGACTGCTGTCCCGTTTATTGTAACCTGAAGCGACGCATGCAACGCCTGAGGACAATGCATTTCCGACATCGCATGCTGCGCAACATGCAGGACTCTGGCACCGCCTCCTCTTCAGCCTCCTCGGATGCCAAAAGCCTGCTCAGCGAGATTGGCTACAACAATTACTGATGCAGCGCGTGCAGCAATTGGGGCAGCATCTGACATTGAGATTTGTTAACTTTGTTGCACAAATTATAGACCTGTAACAAGCAGCCGATTGGCAATTTTGATTCCTTCTCCAGTTTGCTGATTGGGATTGAAATTGCACTTGGGGCTTGGGTTTTGAATTGGGATTGAGGGATTGGGATATCGATTGAGATTGCAATTGCGATTGGCATTGAGTTTGTATCGTCTAACGTCTAGACAAAGCACTTGAAAGTGGCAAGGCATAAGATGGAATAGCTTACTTTACCTTACACTATCGAAGATTGAGTGCCCTTTTTTCCTATTCATATTCTATATACATAAGTGTGTACTCATATTAGTCGTATATCCAATGTACTCAACTTTATTTTATATATATATAAGATCGATCAATCATATACAATTTCTCGATATTAAATACCCTATATAAATCATAATAAAACTCATATTGGACAAGTTTGTGCCATCAAGCTTTTTGAATAAACAAAATACACAATCGCATCTGCGATATACTCGTATGTAAAATAAAATAAGAAGCATCTGCCACTAGTTTCACCCTGGCTGGTTTCTATGGCAATCTTGATGTAATGAGAGGTAATGCTCTTATTCGTTCCTTACACTTTTCAAGATACAATGCGAATACCCTTTAGTTAAAGCATTCTTAGAAGAGTTGAAAAGGTGCACCAAGTAAGTTGAACACTCGAGACATTCGATTGCGCGACAGTTGCTGGCTGCTCCTGAGTAACATTGAGTGGCACTGTCAAGTGGCCAGTTGCCAGTTGCCAGTTGCCAGTTGTCAGTTGCCAATTGTCAGTTGCCAGTAAGCAGTTGGCTTATTTACATTTCATTTTTTGTGCACTTTAATTGCGTTTGGCTTTTGTCTAGTTTGCTGCCTGCTTAGCTGACAATCGTTCTCAGTATTTCTTTGGTGTCCTTTTTGGTCCTTTGGTGCTTTGTTCTCTGGTCTTGCGGCTGCATGATTTTATGACGCTGCATTTTCCGTTGCAGCAAAATTCTTTATGTTTTTTTTTTACACTATCGCCGCTTATCGTTTTAACACTCTTACGTGCCACACACAGAAGCTGCCACAGCAGGGCCCCCTGGGGGCGGGCTAAGCAGCTTGCTGCATGACTCCCCGGCTGCCTGGCTGGGTGGCTGGTTGGCTGGCGTCTGTCTTCATTTTTATCAGCAAACAAGCAATAAATTTTATTTTAATAAGCAACACTTTTGATAGCTAGCAACGTTGAGGCTGCTACTTGCAACCTCCATTACATCCTTCCTCCGTAGGAGGAAAGCGTCACAATGGGGGACTCCTACTCCTGCTATAAGCAATCCTCGTCGTTGTCGCTGTTGCCGCATGTTGCATGCGGCACAGAAGTAAATACAAAAGATTCAAGTCGGTATCATCAGCTGCCATAATGTTACGGTTGAGTCCAGTGGAGTCCCTCTCAGAGGGATCGTTACTATTCTAATTGAAATGCAGAGCCAAATTCCAAACTCGATTAGCCAAATTCAATTTTGCATTCAAATATATTTGTTTAACTAAGTTCAATACTTACATAAATATTTATTGTTCACTTCGGTGTGGAATTCTTAAGAGTAAGAACCTTGTGGCAACTTATACACACCTGTACCTAATGTGAAGCAACTTAAGATGACATAATGCATATCTTTTTGAATAGAACAGATGTAAGTCGGATAAGATTTGGATTTCCTTTATATTAAGACATTGATTGAGAATGCAATTGAGAAGTCTACAAAGGAGAAATAAACTTGAATTAAGGTTGTTCATTCAACCAGACTCAATTAAATCAATTGTATGCTTCAAAATGTTTGGCGATCTGTTCACCTTTGATACATGTGATGAGAATATTCGAATCGCATCGAAATGCCAATGCGTCCCATTGATGGAACGCCAATGGATTTGGCTTTGGCCCCATTATGCAGCCAACAACAGCAGTCTGCCGCAGTGGTAACGACCACAGAGGAGGAGGAGGTGGCATGCAACCCGAGCTCTCCTCGGACCACCAGCCAGCCAGGCTTCAGTTGTTGGTTGGGCAACCTGTCTGCCTCGTTTATTTGGTGGGGTTACATCCGGGCTGTTTGTTTTTGATGCACATTGTTGTTGTTGTTGCGCTTGCTCTGGTTGCGTTCGGTCTTCCGCTTATTTTTTATGTGGCTTGAAGCAGGTTGCAGGTTGCAGCTTCAGATTCTCATTGGGTTTTGTTGCCGAAGCTTTCTTGAAGTCGTTGTTCTTGTTGCGGCGGTTGTTGTTTATACTTTGTTGCACTTTGAAGATTATTGCACAATGCAATTTATATTTATCGTACGCATTTTAGTTGTTGCCATTTCTTATTTTTCTTTCACTTATGCCTTTTTACATACACAGAGTACTTATATAATATATTAACCATATACCCCAACGGGACTCGCTTATATGCCAAACACATCACACACACACACACATAAGTCATATATCAGTACACACATAAGTCTATTTTAGTTGTAAATAGATAAATGATATTTGCAACTGGAGAAGTACTCGAATATTATACAAATATTTCATTTTTGAGTATATATATATATATATATATATATTGGTTTAGGTGTCAGCCGAAGTTCTTTAATGTCATTCGTAAGCACAGTGTCTCGCTGGGTGACTTTAATGCTTTTATATTCTAACAGTATCACTATGATACTCACTATTCCAACCTAAGCCGTTGCAGGCAATTCCACAACCCCTTCCTTTTGCACTCAGCAAAAACTCGACCTAAAACATAAAGTTGTTCTTGGTTTTAGAAGTGATTTTTAATTACAAAAAAAAGATATCTAAAAAATTAGAAAGCCTTGCCCTAAATCAAAAATCTAGAAAAATGTTCTATTATTAAGAAACGTACTTCAAAGAAGTGGAAATGCAAACCCCGATTCTTGGAAAATATCCTTTCTGAGATTCAGAATATGTTAATGAAATTGCTTTTCTTGTTAGAGTTTCGCTGTTATCTGCTTAAGAAGCCGAACAACTAGTGGGATGTCGCGAACAGAGGGTCTCTGGTTCGAATCCTCATAAAATCGTACGTTTTTTCAAGTTGGTATATTATATTTTAAACATATTAGAAAATTGTACGCTGAAATTAAGATAAGAACTATGCTTGTTTTTTGAAAAATTCTGTCTGTATTAAAGTGACGAACATCTAAGATTCATGGCGATGTATGTTTTTCTGAGTGTAGGTCGCCTGGTGATAGTGGTAACTATGAAATGTTGTTCTCCATCTCCATCTCCATCTGCATCTGCAACTCAACCCTGTACGAGACTATCTGAACGTGGAAACTCTGTGTGACATTATCTTTGCAACGTTTCGCAACGTTGTTGTTGTTATTGTTGTTGTTGCTGTTGTCGTTAGTGTTATTGCTATTGTTCTCTTTTGTTGCTTCTCGCCACACGATGATTGTGAAATAAAGAAATGCAATACCTTTTTACGTATGCTTATGTTTTCCTCTTACAACCATATGCTCAGTTGAATTGTAAGTGTGTGTGTGATATGGTTGTTGTTGTTGATATTGTGTACGTGTGGTCTGCTCTTAGATGATGGCCTTCCTTCCATTTTCAGTAACTGAGTAAGCACTGCATTAAACAGTTGTCTACCTGTTGCGGACAGTTGGATAAAGTCTTAAAACTTGAATACTGCAGCAATTGTAATTCACAAGAAAAGCAAACAGATAGAAATTTAAAGAGAAAGAGAAAGAGAGAGAGAGAGAGATAGAGAGAGAAAGTGAGAAGAGGTCGGATGAAAGGAAGTCATTTCTAATTGGTACTGAAAACGCTTAAGGGAAATAAGTGTGAGCTTTTCACTCATATTTTATGTACAGGGTTCGACCGTTGAAAAGGGTCGTTTTTTAATCTTCTGCTAAAGAGTGGGTAGTGAGAGTGGTCATGTGTAGAAGATAAAGGTTTTTCTCGATTGTTATGGATAGATTGGCTGGAAGAAGGAAGAAGGTTACCAAATATCCATTCACAATTTGTAAGCTCTATGCTTGTGAGAAGGATGTTTGTAAGTTTTTATCGGCTTACATTTTGAGGACTATCGTTTCCTACCTGTAAGGTCCCATAACTCTTAAAAGCTTGAAGGATATTAAAAAAGTATTTAGCGAAGGCCGATCGCAAAAAACAATGTATGATAATAGCAGTAAATTTACAATTTAAGCACATAGTACATATTTTTCTTGAGTGGATTTCTGCTACATTTGACAGACTAATGGCGACAGCGATAACAATAACCTAATGGCTTACCGCAGATTGCGTTGCTCCCAGAGTTGCCTCAGCTGGCTGACTTTTGTTTTGCCAGGGCAACGAAAAAGTTGAGTTGCCATCAAATTGACATCGTCGCTAAAAATGTGCACTGTAATAAAAGTAAAAGTTGCTGTCAACTATCAATGACAGCGAGCAGCGAGGCAGGGCGATGAACGGAATCCGAATGGGAAATGAAGTGGAGTGGAACTCAAATGGAAGCATACTTGAGCATCCTTGTTTGACCATTTGCTCAGCTGTCGCTGTGTGCTTCCGTTTCGGAGGGCAATTAGTTCACAACGATGCCCGAGCTGAACCCAAGTTGAACTGATTTTCTCGTACTTAATATTTGAATGACGAAGTAAAACGCAAGCATATTATAAGCAAAGTTACACACAAGATACAAAGACTGAGAGTTCATGCAACATCTTGACTAATTAAAAATTTGTTGCAAGTTTCACACAATTCGCATGCGGAAACTTTCGGCAAATGTTGCAAGTTCAGTGCAATATTTGAAACTTAAGCTAAGAATTAAGAATATATTCTTGGATTGAGTCTGTATATTTTAAATCAAGTTGATCGTCTCCTTCTTCATGTTGATAACAATATCATTTCAAGATTATATTAGAGTATGCAAAGTATTATTTTGCCTTATGAAATAATTCTGATTACAAAAATTGTCTTGAAATATTATGAAAATTAGACTAGACCAGTAATAACACTTGTAATATATATATATATATATATTTAGATTCAGATTCTTATATAGTACGATATCGTGTTAGGAGCCCATTTTGGTGAGCGCATCGGCAGCGGCGAGACCCATTTCATGCTCACTGGAACCGGGTGGTTCAAGTTGCAGGATGCGTGCACTGTCCTTGAGCAGTTTGGCGACCTCCTTGATGCGCTTCAGAAACTCCTGGCGGGTCAACTGGCCACTCTGCATGCCCAGCTGGGCAAGCACCATAATCGGAGCATGCAGCTCGTACATGATGAGGCCTGCAACGGGTTAATAAATGCAAGTTGCAACTGGTTGTATTTATTGACTCACCTCTCAGACGCGTCACACCCGGATCGAGTAGATCGACGATCTCGAGAAAATCACGACAATAGCGCTCCTTGCGCTCTATATCCTGCGGCGACATCTCCGGCAGTAGATAGCCCTCGATCCGTCCATAGATCTGACACAGCGAGTACTTGGCCGACAGCAGAAGATAATGATTTGGACGCAACACCTCACGGTACCTACAAGTATACCCCAATCAAGTCTGGTCAAGTCTAATGGGGCAAGTTTGGATTCACGTTTGACCACAATGCTTGTGATACAAACGATGATCGAACTGAAGCAAAGCAATGCGTCCACTTCTGCGACTATAGAGGTCTTATAACTCCATTTCTTTCAGCCAAGTTAGTATCGAGTCTAGCGTGCTGCAATTGATCCTAACTATAAATTATATTGTATTCTGACTGAGGGCTGTGTAGAAATTAGAATATCTTTTATAAGTCAAAAACTCCAATTGTAGATCGATTTTCATTTTATGCGCTGAGCCCAGTAAAAATTGAAAGTTTATCGATAACGCCACATTTGCGATCACCGATATAAATCGATTTGCGATTATTAATATCAGCAAGCCTACTGTATGTTTAACAGCTGGATTCCTAGTCGACTTCTATCGACTATAGCATTCTAACTTGCTAAGTTATCTGTTATTGAGTTAGAACAACAAGAAACCACAGCTATTTGACTTTCATTATACATTTTAAAATCGTCATTCGATATTATATATTGGTATTATTGATTAAATATGAGATTATCAGATTTATTAAAAAGGGATGCTAAAGATATTGATATTCATATTGAGTCGCCTGTCTGGGCTTAATGTGTATGAAAATGGATTATCTGTATAGTTAACGATGTTTCTGTTAGAAATTTGCTTTTGATGAGATTGTAAATAAAGAACTTAATTCCTGTTAGTTGGAAGCATCAAATATTTATAGATTGTAAGTGGCATGAATGGATCATAGCGAAACTCACCGTGTCAGAAAGTTCTCCAAGGCGGGAATGTCGTGCACATCGATCTCTTCGAGATCATCATTGATGCGATCGATAAGACGCTCCAGATCCCCAGCACTAAGCCGACAATCGCAGCGGTCGCAGCTGGATAATATTGCAAAAAATGCGCAGATAGAGAATCCGATTCAGATGGAGGTGTAGAAGGATGTGGAGGATTGGCTACTTACGCCCAGTCGGCTGTCTGTTCCAGTGGTGCTGTGGCTCTGATGCTGCCCAAACGGCATGATTTGCAGACGAGGGCACTGCAGTCGCTACCCAGCTCGCGGGGATCGGCACAGCGCTGGCATTGGCACCAGAACAGCTTGCCGCCCTGGATGAAGGTGCGCCGCTTCAGTGTGCCCTGCAGTGTGTACGCATAGCTGAGCGTCAATGGCTCTTGCTCGAGCACGCGTCGCGACGTACGCAGCAGGATGGCAAACGTGGCTGGGTCATCCGTGTGCGCCGTGTTCGGGGTGCAATCGTGCGCGAGCAGGAACGCGCTCGGATATAGCGTTCGCGCCTTGGCTCCTCGCTGACCAATCTCAAAGCAATTCACATCCAGTATGCCACAGATTTCGTGCAGCTCCATTTCATCGCACACATTGGCCAGCTGCCAATCGTTGCGTAATCGCTGCACCACCTTCTGTTCGTAGTGTTGCCACAGTGTCGGATTCTCCCGCCTCTCCGCCGTATGGGATTCCATGCGTCGTATATTGGCATACTGTTCGGCGGAGTGCTGCTTGAGCAGCACAATGCGCACGATCAGCACCAGCTCGTACAGATCTCTCCGCTGCTCCAGTGTCGCATTCGTTGTGAGCACATCTGCAGCCAGCGTTCGTCGTTCCGCATACAGGGCACATTCCTCGACGCTGTGTCCGGTGCGCTGTCGGATGCCACGGCAAGTGGGGCCACACAGTGGCCAGTTGCAGTCGGGACAGCGATACTGTTGCGAGTCGAGTCGGACGGGCTGATAGCAGCCAAGGCAGACGGGCTCACAGCTCACGCAGGGTCCAATCACAAGCGGCTCCTCGCTGATGAGCAGCTCGCCCGCCTCCAACCGACGATTGGCCACCAAATATCGTCCAAATATATCTGAGTGTGCCACACGATATGCAGGCTCCGGTTTGTTGGTCTCCGTCTCTGGTTGAGCCACCGAATTCACCTTTGACTGCTGTTGTTGTTGCTTGTGATGTTTGTGGTGACGACTCTGCTGCAAAACGCCGACGACAACAAAGGAAAAATGCTCATTAGTGACGTTGGCAATGGCTGTCGGCACATTCCCTGCTAATTGTATTCTAATTGCTCAGCCATGCTCTCGTGTCCGGCTCATTAATCACCCGAGCCTCGATGCCCCTCTCCGATGGCCCGATTGACCAATCTTTCGCTCCTGCCCCCATGCTAATTTTGTCAACAGCTGGCAATTAAATGACACTCATCGCTCCACTCGACTCGCCTCGCCTCGCACCTCAACAGATGCACAACACTCATTGTTGCTTACAGTTTTCAATTATGTACACCTCCCCAAGAACGTGCCCAGATCTGGGAAGCCCACTTCAACTTGACTTTCGAGTCAGAATTGTGTGTTCCAACTTTGATCTTGATGTCAAACCACGATGAAAAAGTCCTGGTTTTTGAAAATCTTATCACTTTGAACAAAGCTAGGACTCTGGATCCATTTTTAGATTTTAGCAAGAAAGATTGATTGATTGATTCCTGAATCAAACTTGTCTTAAGACGTACAAGTTTTTCTGCAGTTGATCATTATTATGTCGGGCTATATTCATTCCCGTTTAGATAGACTTTTGATGCTGATTAAGAATATATATAGCTTATAGGTCTCGATTGACGAGTTTTTATGACATTTGGAATATATCCGTGATTGTGCTGCAGGCAGATACATATATCAGAGTTGGCCACTATATCATATAGCTGGCAATCGGTAAAATCGGTCGAACAACGCCAGCTTCTTGTAGCGAGGGAGGGGAAAGATTACTTTTGGGCGCTGTGTGAATATTTTGGTGGTATACGGTGATTATTTATAGTTTCCGTATATTGAGAATAGCCGCTAAGAGAAATATGCGCCGACTATTAATAGAAGACGTGGCTGGGTGGTGGTGCGACCGGGTGGTGCAATCGGTCGGGTGGTGGTGTTCTGTCGTGGAATTCTACAACATGTGGCACGGTTTGCTTTTTGTTTGTTTGTTATTTTGACCAACGAGGTGGTTGCTTTGGGAACTTTGATGTGTTCCTATTAGCAGCATTAGGAAAATGCGAAAACTTGCCCATAAATCTAAGAATTCCAATTACACGCGCCCAATGATTATTTCATAATGGGAAAAGCAAAGAAAATTGTAATTTTAATTTTCACACAAATATAAAATATGAATAAAGGAACGCAAAACTATAGCGCCTTCCCGTCTTTTTATTCATTTGGCATTTTATATTGGTCGTGCTATAAAAATGTTAATACATACACACACTCTACCGCACACACACACACACACACACACACATGTGGTCGCGTTGGTCATTTAATATGTGTATTTATTGAGTGGATAAATCCATTTTTAATCACGCTGCAAGCCAACTTTCAATGCAAATCCCAACTCAGTCCCAGTCTCAGTATCCTTCCCCTTTCAAGCTCCCCCCGCTCCACACACACACACACACACACATAGGCTGGGATCAATGTTTACATTTTTTCTTGGAGGCATTTTCGGTCGAGTTGATTGTTTAAATTGAATTTAATTGCTCGTTTTTATACTGTGAGCATGCGAAGAGTTGTGCATTTAAATAGATATGATTAACAACTTGTCATTTAATTACACAGATAGTACGACAACAATAATGACAACAATAATGACAACAGCAACAGCAACACCAACAATAATCAATAACAACAACTGCAACAATAACAACAACAACGAGAAACACTGCGTTGTTTCTTTGTTCGTTGTTCGAACCGCGACGCACAGATTGCAACTGTGTCCAATTGTCGTCTCCGACAAGATCTTCCTCTTCATCTTCGACAGCGTCTCCGGCATTTGGCACAGTTTCAGTTGTACACACACACACACACACACACACACACACACACACATACACACACATGCATGCATGTAATAGAGCATAAAATAAAAAGCATTTGATGATATTTATAAATTTATGATATTGAAAACACTATTTCACACAGAGAGACAGAGAGACAGGGAGAGAGTTCTCTTGGCCGATCCCAACTCAGCAATTCTGTTACGCTCACAAATGCAACTTGGCGTTGGTACACTTAGAAAAAAACGTCACACCCTTAGCAAAACAAGAGCTAAAAATGATCGATTTTAGTTTGAGATTAAAGTTGTTAATCTACAGATGTTTGGCTCTATCACAAAACGTGGATGAATATTAGAATGCTTTTTATAACCTACAGCCACTGAAAATGGTTGTCTTATGTAACAGGTAATAGGCAGCATTTTCGATCCCATAGTGTCTATATGGCTTAGATTACAATCGGCAATCGAAATATCAGCTTAAGTTTATTTCATTTTATCGATCATTTATATCGTTCTCTTAATATCGATTACTGATAGCAATAAATAGCATAATTTCAAATATATATATATCCTTCTTATAGGTCGATGCCTTGACATACATACATCTTTTCTTGTCTATACCTTGACATACATATCACATATTTATCACACATTTATCATGTACGTTTTTTTGGTCTCTCGACTTGTCAATTTTCTTGTTTGTTAGTTAAATTTTGACTCCGAATGCGCCTCTGTCTGAAAGCAAAGCTCTCCAATCCTTCGCATAACATCAACAACAAACACAAAACACACAGAAAGCGATGCATTTCGCTAATAAAGCAAATTGCATTTTTAGGCACATTTTCTGTTATTGCCAAAATCTATGCTAAAGCTTAGTAGGCAAATCATATTTCAACACAAATATTTAATGCAATTTTGTTTAGCACTCAGTAATATATGCTCGCTCTCTCTCTCTCTCTCTTTCTTCTCCTCTCTTTTCCTAGTTACACTCAGAATAAATAAATATAAAGATTGTTGTACTCAAATCAAGACTTGGTACTCAAGTTCTTATACCAATCATGCTATAATCTAAAATTGAAATTAAACCAGCTTGAATCATGAATTAAATTTTTAAAATTTACAACTTTAACTTCTGAAATATTTTACAAAAAGTACACAAATGTTTGTCATGTGCATTGTGAACTTGATCCAATCCAATTGGTTCCAACTACGTTTCTTGATTCAAGAAATGATCAGTCTAGAATTGATAGGTAATTTTGCCTATAAATTGTTATCTGCAATCTTAAATCGTTTAGAAGAATGTAACATACTTAATTTAAGCTGCTTTATTCCAGCATAAGTGAACATAATTCAAGTTAAGCAATTTTGCCTAGATATTGGGGGCTTTTTCTCTCTGTGTATACAAATTTACCATATTTTTTTCTATAGCAATTTGTTATATGTGGATTTAAGATTTCTTGCCTTTGGGTTTGTGTCAAAAATGTCGGCTGGAACCAGTGGAAACGGGACGGAACAGGGCAACATGAAACGTGGAGTGCTGAAAATGGAACATTCATAACAATCACTTCAGCTTTGTTTTATTTATGAAAATTGGATGCACGCAGCGACACCCAAAAATTAACTACCAACCAAACCCAACCTGACTGAGTGCCTGACTGACTGAGAGGCTGACTGACTGACTGAATGGTTGACTGAATGTCCGCTTGTTAGCCAGTGGCAATGGCACAAGTTTGCCAAGCCGGCAAATATTTTTGCCAGTCAAGAGTTGACTGGATGGGTGAATTGCTTAGGAATGGGATTGTGTTTGGTATCTGGATTTGGTGTAAACGGCATCTGCTTCCATTGTTGTTGATGATGATTTTTAGTGTCAGCATAAATGTCATTCCCTTCCTTCCTTGCGCTTCCCCCTCCCTTCCGGCTGTCTGCATGTGCGTCGTCTCCTCTCAGAATCTATGCAACTGTGTCAACTTAACCCATTGTCTGGCCATTGCCAGACACGACTCACGGCCCAGTTCGCTCCCCTGTCCCCCAACAGAGACGAGACGAGAGATGCCAAGTGCAAGTTGGCACTGAATTTTGGCGAGAGTTGCTCAATCGTATAAGTATGCACTTAAATGTAGCAAGTATTATCTGTAGGAAACTGTAGGAGAAATCGACATATCTATCTGATCAGGCCGGTATAGCCATTCAAAATTGGTAGACAGGGTAAAATAGACAGTAAAATAGACCGAAGGAAGAATCTCCGATCCCCGATTGCTTGTCCGCATTTATAAATATCTAGCAGTTGTTCAGTTACTCTCTATGTATTATACATAATCCAATGTCGACTAACAATAAGCCAATTTATATGTAAACAATTCATTATCACTTAAAAGTTATTTACTGCTACTTCCAACAAAACATATATTTACTATTCATATTATTAAGTTGTGTAACAATCGAGATGAGGTTTCTGTCACTTTCAAGTACGCAAATCCAGCACAACCCACTGCGAAAACTAGGGTGTCTATCGGGTGCATAGTACAGGATAAAGGGGGTTGCGGTACCGTAGGCTTGAAATCACAGTAGCTGATTAACCTCCGTCAGCCAATGAGGTCATGGAAGCAAAGTAAGTAAGCAAAGTAAGTAAGTAAAGTAAGCATCCCGTAGTAGTAGTAGTTCTCTCTTTCTCTTTTTGAAGTTTGTGCATCATTATCACAGTATCACAGTAGTACTAGTAGTAGTACTAGTAGTACTAGTACTAGTAGTAGTAGTAGTAGTAGTAGTAGTAGTAGTAGTAGTAGTAGTAGTAGTAGTAGTAGTAGTAGTAGTAGTAGTAGTAGTAGTAGTAGTAGTAGTAGTAGTAGTAGTAGTAGCAGAAGTAGTAGTAGTAGTAGTAGTAGTAGTAGTAGTAGTAGTAGTAGAAGTAGTAGTAGTATAAGTAGTAGTAGTAGTAGTAGTAGTAGTAATTGTAGGAGTAATAAGTTAGCAGTAGTTATACACGCTACGCAAAGTGTTTGTGTGTAGTTGTGTGCGGGTGTGTGTGAGTGTGTGAATCATGAATCAATGGAATTCAAATACAAATAGTTGTGTTTTGAAATCGACTTTGCATATTTGGCATTAGCACTGCAAAGAAAGTGAGTATTATGATTAATTGATGAGAACATTATATTTGCATCAATCAGAGAAACTTACATTCCTCTTCCTCTTCTCTTTTGATTTGCAGCAATAATAGTATTGGTAGTTTCAGATAAGCAGCGGACGTGTTTGTGTTATGCTCTGGAATCATTAATGATAATTGTTGCAAGCTCTGCAAAAAGTAAAGAATACAGATCAGAAATGTATGTGTGCCATTTTCAGTTTGGCTTACCTGGCCTCTCTTCTTTATTTGTGAAATGTGTTCGATTGATGATTCCTTAGCTTTTGTATTGGCTTTATAAAAGAATTCATCGATGAATGCAACATAAAAAAATCAAATATTTATGTGTGTGGTGAAACCGTCTTGACACTAGCTGATTGGCATCAGTCCTGCAAAAAGAGAGTATTATAATTAAGTACTTAATTCAGTCAAACATGGTTTTTATTCCTCATTTACTTTTTTTTTCTTGGCTAAATCGGAGTTTTTTTTATTGAGTTTGCGATTTAAAATTCCACTTTCTCAATTTTTTTTCACTTAAAGATTTGCCAGTTCGCCTTTCAACTGAATTTATTTCATTTTCCACAATTTTGTTTTTCACTTTTTCAAATACATTTACTACAACTTTTATAAACAGACAATTTTTGTTTTTCACTTTTAAATTTTTTTTTAGATGTTGCTTGCTCGAGAGCTGCCTTACAAGTGAATTTAATATATTTCTCAAATTGAGGCCCCAAAACATTTGCTGAGCTTCAAGGCTAACTAGATGAGAATATGTAATTTGTTGAACTGTAAAACGCCTGCTAGATGGGAATATGCACTTTGTTTAACTGTAAAATGCCTGCTATGACTATGGAAATGACTCAGGCCTTAGGCAAATTGCATGCATGCGCAACAAGCAACAACAGCAGCTTAAGCCGCTCGCGCTGAGGGAGAGAGAAAGAAATGGATTCATTTGCGCCTGTGGTGAGTTAAGTGCAGTCGTGCATTTGTTTGCTATTGGAATCTATAAAGAATTTCACTATATCCAATACGAAGTAAGTTGTATTATTAAAAAATGCATAACATCGATGTTTGGAAATATTTCTAAAGCATCGACATATCGATGCTTTGTGCTGCACTCTTTTGCTGTCAGCAGACGATAATATTGACTGAAGCACAATTTGTAGATGGCTTTAAAAGTTACTATTGTTATTACGGCGACCATTTCGAACTCACCACAGAGTGCTTTCGAAGAGAGTGGGAGTGAGAGAATGGTAGTGTGACTTCACAGCCGGCTTTTGTGCGCCCAGCACAATGAGGGAAACCCACTCAAAACAAACAAATCAAAGCGGACCATGCACGTGTTATGCGGATGAACTGAGGCTCAAACTTTGCGAGACTCAGCGTCTCAGTTGACGAGCCGAGCCGAGCCGAATCGAGCCGAATCAAGCTGAGCCGAATTGCGTTCGAAGGATGGCAGTGTGTGTGTTTGTTGAAGCTATATAATTCACCACACAGCTAGCAGTTGCCACAGTCGTCGACCGGCTTTCGCAGTGTTCGCACTTGTCGCCGCGGTTCAAATCGTAACGTTAACCGTATCGCAAGCAAATAGCGGAACTTTACGAAATAGTAGCGTAAGCAAACCAAAGCTGTTGTCAACACACGTGTGAAGCCAAAGAACAAGCACAAGCCGTTAAAAGTATTTGCTATTGTTGTTGAAATTGTTGATGGCAGCCGCGGCTATTGGATTTTTATTTTGAGGCCAAATCCCAGCTGCTGCTTTGGGATCATTTCTCCTTCTTCCTGTTTGCCGTTTTTTTTTGTTTTGTTTTTGTTCTTGCTGATGAGTGAAACTGTAATTGAAAGCGCGATTCGCGTTAGCAAAAGCGGCAAAGCGTGTTTGTTGCGACAAAAAGGAGTGACAAAGTTATTAATCATTAAAGAACATTTATATAGTCTGGTGTTGCACACTCACACTCACACACACACGCATACACATACTTGCGTGCATAAAGCGGAAATTTAGTTTGCCTTGTATGTGCGTTCTTTTCTTTTTTACGGCCTCTTTAAATTTGTGTCCTGCCTTTGTGTTGCTGTTGTTGTTGTTTTCGCTTTATTCAGCGTGTCAAATATATTTCATGTGCTCTATTTTAAGGCATTTTCGCAAAATTTGATAACGGTACCTGTCAAAAAAGGTCTCCATCTACAATTCGAGTGAGTGCTTTGGAATGCTAGTGAGTGATTTCTGAGTTCTATTCGAGTGAACGTTGTTGACTCACTCAATGATCGTGTATTTTTCTGTATATGAAAATGATATTTTCACACTTTTCCAAATTGTATTTCCTTTGCGAGAATATCAATTCTTATCTTAGTGCTTTCACATTTTCCGAAAAATTTAATTTTGTTGTAAATTCTTCAATATTAATAAATCAATAATATTATCGATTCAACATGTTTAATTAATAATACAAAAAGGAATCATTACAAAATTTTTTGTACTTTAATTAAGTGTAAAGTATTTTAAAGAGTTTTTTAGTTTTAGAACTTTGTTTCTTCATCCAAGTCAATATAGTTTTATTTTGAAATTACTAAATAGTTGAAATTAGAATTACCTATCTAACTGCAAGCAATTAAGTGGTTTCCTCAAGAAGAAGATTTGAGTTGCTGTTTTTTTTAAATAAATATATTTTTCTGTTGTCTGATTTATTGTTACTTAATTTGAGCATACGCTGTGAATTTAGTTCATATTTCAAATTAAAAATATTGGCATATTCAAATTCGTGCAGGAAGAGTTGAAGTGATGACATTCTAGTCTATTCACATTTATTCACGTTTTGTATTCACATTGAGTGTGATTAAGTGTTCAATCATTTTGTTCAGCTCATGAGCTTGCTGCTCATTTACACACATACACACACACACACTCATAGACACACACAAAGAAAGAGACAAAGACGTGAATACAATTGAAATGGCATACTAAATTGTCGTGACAGTTGGACGGATACAATGAGTCCACTCGCTTTGGCATTCACTTCCAGCTCATTGAGTCTGTCAGCCCTTTTCTTGCCACAGCTGTTAATATAAATTCTCAATGTATTTTACGATTCCGACTCCGATTCCGATTTCTGCACTGCACTTCGCAAACGATTTATGAAAATTGAAGTCTTTGTTTTATTATCCTCAGCCTTTCTCTCTCAGTCTTGAATGCCATCGATTCGATTTTGCCGGCTTCTTTTCAGCCCCTCTGCCCCAGTCTATCCGTCTGTCTGTCTGTATGTCCTGCCCCATTGTTGCCGCTCAATATTTTATGCAAAACAGGCCAACATCTTGCCAGCCTGCCTGCCCTGCCTTGTCCCATTTGGCTGGGCTTCCAGTGATTTAGCGTTCAGGTAACTCCTCCTATCCCCTTCCCCGTTCCTCCTTCCCCCAAGATGCTCACATTCTGTCTCGACCTACTTTGAATCCGTTGTTGGCCATGTTTAGAGTTCATATTGTGCTAATGCTGCTAATATCGACGAGGATTGCTTTTGGCCCTTATATACCTATGTCGGTATGTGTATGTTTGTATAGACGCAATACTTTTTCGGCTTGCGTGTCCTTATTCCCCCTCTATCTTAACTCGACTTCTCTAACACAGTGCTCGCTCGATAAATAAACTTCAGCCCGAAACTCAAATGTAGTCAAATCATTTACAATTTAATGAATTTCACGCTTCGAATACTTAATCTTCTTATTTTCAATTTTTTTTCAACTTTATATTTATAGAATTGAATAAAGTTGAACTGCAGAATGTATAACACTTATAAAAATCATTAAATGACAAAAACATAAATTAAAATATATCTTACAAGAAATGTTGCACTTTTCATAAGCAGTAATACCTAAGCCGATATAGTTATGTCCGTCTGTACATCTGTTCATCGGTCCATATACATCCACCTAACTATGTGAACTCAGTCAGTTGTAAAGCTATCTTGATGAGAATTTGAATATATTATTTTGCGGCCCGATCTGACTACTATATCATATACTTGCCATAGCAAAAATCGATCGAATTATAGATAAATGATAGTCGTGGAATCAACGGCGCTCTCAGCGTTCTACTGAGCGAGCGACCACTGTAGCTTGTAGCTAGGATGCTTCCCTAGCCTTATGCCTAGCTATATTCTGTCTATCTCTTTCTCTCTCTCTCTCGATAGTTTGAACTCTGCGCTCGGCACACAATTGCCATAATTCAATTTTAGTTTTAATTTCCGCTTTTTGACATAAATTGCATTTGCATACACATACATGGCACACATACACACAGGCAGATACATATACAATGAGGCACGCTTTAATACATTTGTGTGTGTGTATTCTTGTGTAGAAATCGTTAATCGAATACGCGCAAAAATGGCACAAAATTTGATAACCGCGTCCGCCCCGATTGAGATGAGGATGCGGATGAAAATGCGTCGGGGAGATGGCAGTGGACAATGGCTGATGACAGCCATGTTGATGGCCTTGTGGCTTTTTGCTGGCTCGGATTTGCTGCCGATGGCTGCAGCCGGCTCGTGCCGCGAGGCACAGCTCTGCTGTAATGGTCGCGACTCGTCCTGCGTGGTGCAGAAGGCGCCCGTCAACGCCATCATCGAGGATCTGAGCGATAAGCCGTGCTACTGTGATCACGCCTGCCTCAAGCTCGGCGACTGCTGTGATGACTTCAAGGATCACTGTGGAGGTGAGTACTCAAATACATACAAGCATGCCACACTATCTTTAAACGTTCTTTGAAAATACTATAAGTTGAGCGTTTCTAGTTTTGGGTCATCAAAAATTTCTTACAGTCTGACTTACGTCTTCAAATGTATTTACCGGGTAAATTTGAATATTTAATTTACTAACTTAACCTCAAAACGGAAATACAACCTACATTTTTTAATATTATTTGTTTTAAGTGTTTTTTCGGTTTTTTTTGCGAGCGAAAAATTACAATAATATTCTAATTATTGCAGTGTACTGAAAAAGTATTCAAGATGCAGATTTCTTGATACCAAAATTGATATGGGGCTATGAATAGAGTTGTTATTAATATTATACCCACGGTGTCAAGCCGGAACGACTTTAGGTTCTGCTATGTAATGAGCAACTGTTCCGTTAAATAATTAGCATTTTTTAAAAATCTTTTAAGGGTATTGATACTTTGACTTTTACTGGGTCCTAAAGAAATATTGAATTTCGTTTTCGACTATGTTTCTGCTGCTGGCTGCTGAATTTCAATCGGTTTCTGGTTTCCGTTCCGGTTTGATAACCTATTTATACCAACTATTATTGAAAGATTTTGAATCTATATACAATTGTGCTATTGTGACCGATAAATATGTAACTGATGCATTGATAACAATGTGTTGCAAAGGGACCATTTGAAACACAACCAAATCGATCCGAATCGAACCAAAGCAGACATCAGCTATCAGCTATCAGTGATCCAATTGGAAAGTTAACAATTCAAATTCCCCAATTGGGAACGCAACCAAATGCAAATAAATCAGCTCATTTTTGTGTGGGGAATTTCTAAACAGCTGCCGGATAAATATTTTACTAAATGCCACTTAATAGTGAGAGAATGAGACTGATAGGGAGGGGGACAAAACCAAAGAGAGAGAGAGAGAGAGAGAGAGAGAGAGGGAAAGGGGTTTAATGCTGCTTTAGACTGTGTGTAGTTCATTAACAAAGTCTGCGATATAAATATATATACATAGTAAGATACCAGAATAAACTAGCTAAAGAACAGTGCGAAATCCTCAATATGTCTCAACTCGGCTCGAAGTTTACTTTGCCCGACATAACTAGACAAGAATGAAATGAGACTGCCTCCCCCCCCATCCCCTGGCCCACTGTGCCCCTCGTCCGCCTCGTCGATGGCATGTAACTAGGACTATAAAAAGGCCAACTTAATGGCCACATCCACAACTAAGAGGCAACATTCATGGCTCGTTGGCCTCGCTTCTCCTGCTGCTCGCTCTAGCTGCAGCATGTGTGTGTGTGTGTGAGACTACAATTTGTTCTTTTGCGTTGTCGTATTTTTCTTTTCTCTTTTTTCGAAAGTACAATAGCTAAAGGGCTTTAATTTTATTACACACAGCAAATAAAGTCAACGAACATGCGGCGGCATCTTCTCCCCTCGCCTCTCATCTCCTCACCCCTCTTCTCAGACTACCAAATTAAATAAGATACAGACACGTACACACACACTTATATATAGTTGCAGACAGAGACACAAACGAAGACTTGGCCAAAAGTTGAAATTTTTCGTGCCAGCTGCGGCTACAACTTGCCACATGCCTCCAGCAAATGAAAGACAAAATGGAGAGCAAAAATAATAAAAGAAAGTAAAAGTTGCAATGACGAATGCGACTCGTAGATATCATGTGGCATGATACAAGAATATTTCATTCTCGAAGCGAAATTCTTAAGCTGGAAACTCATAAGATCTATATAATCGAATATCAAGAATCTATTCATAAAAAATGATAAAAATCGAAGGGGAAAAGCAAGCAGATAACAAGGCTGATGCAAGTTTCTTAACTCTAAAACTAAGATCTAGAAACGAAAATAAGAGTGTATTCTCAAAAATTAGAAGAAAGAAGAGAACGATTTTTATTTAAGTTTCTTAATGCTACAATGAATGGACTCATTCTTTAAATTGGTTTCTGTGTACTTGATCAAAGTATATATTTCTGAGTTGAGCCTGTTTGAGTTCTCTTAAGGCATTGGTATACCCCTTTCGGTGGTTTTGGCGAGTACAGGGTAAACGAAAAAAAAAAAACTACAAACACTTCCAGCAAGTACAACAGCAGCAACAAATTCAGCAGCTGAATTCTAAGGAAACTGCCCAACTTTATTTAATTTTGTATTAAATTTGATTTGATTTTTATTGTTGTTGCTAAGAGAGAGAAAGAGAGAAAGTACAGAGAGATAGAGAGAGAGATCCGAGTGAGATTTATGATTTTGAGTAGGGGGTGCATCAATTAAACAACCACTGCCAAGCACACCCCACTACTGACACAAATACAACTACAATAATAACACACACACACAGCCAGGGGCAACAATGAAACATAAAACGGACAATGACAATCATTTGCCAGCCTCTGGCGCTGGAGCTAAAGGTGCTATCAGGGGAGAGACAGGGGCGTTTCAATTGCTCGAAGGGGTTGGGCCCCAGAGTGGTGGGGCCCACAGCACTGTTCGTGTGTGTGGAATAAAAAACGTCAGCAACTTTAAACACATATCTTAAATCAATGCCAGCCTTCATTTAAAGTTTACTACCTGCTTTTGATGTCTTCTCTGGGGCGCTTCCTTAGCACTCTCGGCTGTTTCGTTCTGTTTTTCATTTTTGTATTTGTACTTCTATAACTACCAATTAAGTTGGCAAATATATCGTCCCATAAACATAACAAACATGTCAAACTAACAGAAGAGGCAGGCAGCAAACGGACGGGCGACGAGAGTGGAGTGGAACTGGGGAATGAATGAGGGGATGGGCAGATGGACGAGCTGACTGACAGGCAGGCAGGCAGGCAGGCACGCAGATAGACAGACAGACATCGAGGCACGCTGGCAGTCAGGCAGTTGAATGGAAATGCGTATAAAGCGATAAATGTCAAGTTACAAAGGGAAAAGACGACAGCAAGGGGCGAACAGAAGAAATGAGGGTTTGGGAATTGGGGAGCTTGTAAAGAGCTTGTTGTAGATCGAGCCAGTGTTGACCAGTGTCGACACGTAAAACACGATGCATCGTTTTTGGTTGGCAAATACATCTCTGTTGGGGTCTTAACTGGGATAAGTAGGCACAGATGCCGTATTTGCGTGTCTGTGTGGGCGTGGGTGTGTGTGAATCGGCTCAATCAATCAAAGTCGTTTTTTTTTGTGTAAGTAAAACATATCGATAACGATAACACTCGTGAAATTGGCCATTGATGCAGCAAACGCGTCAGCTGAACCTAAAGTTTGAATCTCTCATCGCTCAATCCACACACATGCACACAAAAGAGAGGGAAACAGAGCGAGAGAGAGAGAGAGAGAGGAAGGGGGAGATGTGTGGAGCGGTAAGCAACAAATGCTCCATCCAAACTTGCCACTCATCAAACAATCATAATTCAAGCTAATTAGTTGTTTTGGAAGGGAGCCTCCAAAAAAAAATAAATATTAAATAAATTGAAAGGCTTGTTGCTCCCGATAGCGGTGGGTGTTGGGTGTGTTGCATGGTGCAAAGTAAGCAGTGGACAGCTTTCGGTGTTTTGTATTTTACGCATAATTAATGCCAAACACTTAAATGCGTATTTTGTTACGTGTCTATCATATCGTTGACCTTTTTTTTTTCTGTTCTACCCTCTCCCAGTACAACAACAAAAAGCTAGATAGAATATTCTAGTCGAGAGAACTCGACTTGGAGATACCATTTTAAATATATAGCCGGTCTGCTGATGTTAGTTTGTCTTATATGAAGATACAATTTTAATTTGTTCTTAATTAAAATAGGTCGGAATATTATAAATATAAATATATAATATATATGATATATATATATCTATTTTTTTTATATACATATATCAATTAGAAGGCTGTATCTTTATATCTTTATATCGATGTTATCAATAAAACGAAATAAACTTGATCTGTCTATGCTATTAGAGAATTTATATTCGAAATGTATAATCTCTGAGATCGGTTTGTTTATACAGACAGACAGACATGGCTGCCTCGATTTGCCTGTTGATGCTGTCTGTTAAATACTTTTGCACAGCTTCATTATACCTTTTTTTTACATTTTTAATTACCTATATGAAAGTTGCATTTTCCCAGCATGTTCGCGTGGGCTTCTTGCAACTGCTTCTTTTTTTTATAGGTCATTTATACCATTTACTCTAACAGCAATCGGCACATTTTATAATTTCACATTTCACTGAAATGCATTACAGCAACAACAAGCAACAAAAATCCGTTTTTCTAGCATATTTTTCCTTGTGTAGGGTATACGAATGGAGCGGTTAACCCAAAAAGTAGCGAGTGCCGTATCGAATGACCGAAAATAAACTCAGCACCCCTGCCACCTCTTGACCCCTTGACCCTTTCACTCTGATTCAAATTGTTTGCGACAACTTAAAGGAAAGGCCAAGCACACAGACAGACCCAGAGCGAGCCTTCATTCTCAACTGCTTACCTCCTCCTTAACTCGTCCTCACTTCACCTCGTCTATTCATCCAGCCACCCATTCATTCATCCATTCATCCCTTCGACCCAACCAAAGTCAGTTGAAAGAGTGCTGTGAGTAGGTAAATGAAACACATTTGCGTCAAGACTTATCAAATCAAATAAATCAGTTGAGAAATGGAAAAGAAAACAGCTTGGAATGCTGCTCCAGCAAAGAGTACTCGACCCAAAGATACTCTCTACATATAGTTGACCCAACTATTGTATTAATTAATCGATAGATTAATAGGTATTGAATAGTTAGATCTTCTTTTTATTTCAGTTAGGCTTATGTCTTGTACAATGTATAAGTAGGATCATGAGGACCCAATTACCGCCCTTTTGCAGGGTATACCAAAAGGGTTTAGGCATCGCTTTTGGGCTTGGACCGGGGTCAAAGTCAATTCTTTGCAGCAGCAGCGCCTAATGAGCACTGATTTCAACTTGACACACTCAATTTGCATGGGGATGGGAAGGGATTGGATTGGATGGGATGGGATGGACTGGGAACGGAAACGGAAGTGGGAGCGTAGGCAGACAGGAACTGTAGACTAGATAGACACCCCATGCCGGATGCCCTTCACTTGGGTGAAACTTTCTGACGCTAAGAGATTTGTGATTTGAATTTGAAATCGCTCAAGAGTTATGACCAACAACGACATCAGCAACAGCACTTAAACTATGCAGGGATTTTCAGTTGCTGACAACTTTAAATAAGTCTTTGAGCCGGGGCCCGAAAGCAAACAAGCGGTATTTAAACTGGAATTAAGGGATAAATAGTAATTATTATCAAAATCGCCAACACTCAATTAGGCGAATTGTCCTATTGTTTCCGTCAATGAATGTGTGTGTGTGTGTGTGCTTGTGTGTTTGTGTGTTTGTTTGTCTGTTTGTTTTGCGACTGCTGCTTGTCTGCACTCAATGATAATAATAATATTGTAATTATAATGAAAATGATTATAAATGCTTGGCACGCCTAAAACACACACATATGTGCGAATGCGAGTGCGAGGTGTGTGTGTGTGTGTGTGTCTGTGTATGTGTGTGTGCCTGATACTGATGAACAATGATGAATGATGGGGGCGTGGCCGCATTTGTGCGTGTGTTTGTGAAGGTGGGGAGATGTTGAGGCAAGCCTAATACTTGTCTAAGACTTTGCGGCTTGAAACTTTTAGCACTGTATTAATTTCATTTAGCACATTAAACGCATTTATTAATTCCCTCCGACCATCAATTTGCTCCTGGGCCACACCCACCCATCCATCCGCCCACGGTGCTAAAGCCCAGCCCATGGGCGGGGCCAGTTTGTCAAATCAAGTTTCTATTAACCCAAGTAATTACTCCGCTCAATGCCAGATATAATATGAATTTGGCTGGGGGATTGGGCGCTTTACTGTGTTCCTTAAGTAGTTTATCGAATTGTTGAAATGAAAGTAATTGAAATCAAATTGTTGACTAAATTGATGAATATTTAAATATAGAAACAAGACTTTTACTTAGGCTTAGGCCCACAACTTGTTCATGTTTAATTTTGGATTTATTGGAGCCGTTATCCAAAATAAATCCCACTTCTGCTTTGCTTACCTTGCCAATAACTTAACTCACAACTCTTTAAGCAACCAAACTATTGTTGTAAAATAAGCTTAAATAAGAATCAATCAATCTGTTACTTCCAACCATACAAAATTTCCATTGTGTGGCATACGCAAGCGATTTATGTTCACACTAAAAATTACCTCTAATAAATAATAATGTCATCCTTCTGGCAACCACATAAAGGACAATAAATACATGTACATAAAATATATGTGCTTTGGCATTTTTATTACATATTCGATATTCTTCAGTCTCTTCAGTCATTAACACCACAAAGTTGTTATACAGCTTTTAGGGGGTTTTACAATGTACGTCGCATCACTAGCCGAGCCATGTTCGTCTGTCCATCTCTACATCTACCCATCCAACTATGCGAAGTCGGTTAGTTTTAAAGCGAAATCGGCTGAATAAGACAACTATATTATATAGTTGCCATGAACATTTTTTTAATGATTTATGTATTCTTGATCAGCATCAATAATTGGGCAGATTAAGCGATGTTCATTTGATTGTACACCCGTTGTTACTTATCGATACTCATCGATAGATGACACCATTTTGCCTGTTAGCCATTAAATGTTACTTCATAATATGCTTTCCTCAGATAGAGAAAACTTGTTTTGCTTGAACTCAGCATGAGTGCAAATTTTCTCAAACGCCAACAATAGTTTAACAACTTTTTATGAGTTTTATTTGCATAGAATAGAGCTGATCACAATATGTTTTTTCTTTTGTTGTGGTTGCTGTTGCTTTTGTTGTCGCTGTTGTTGTTGATGGGACATCTTTTGGAATGTGAAATGGCTTTTAAGCTTTGCTCGTTTACATTGTTTATGCTTTTGGTTTTGGTTTTGTTTTTCGTCTCTGGTTCCGTTTCCGAGTCTGCTCGTACTTGCATTCTAGCACATATTTGCTTTCTGGTTACGCCTTGCCTTACTCCGCCCTCCTCCCTCCTCCCTTATGAATTCCATTCCACGCCGTCTGCGCTTCTCGTACACCATTTGTGACTGTGTCAATGTTGATTTCTGCTACTTGCCTGTTGTAGTCGCTGTTGCTTTTGCTGCTGTTGTTTTTGCTGTCAAACTGAATTTAACAAAAAATCAACGTAAATGTAAATTGAAACCCGTGTGCGAGCCGTGAGTCAACGTTTGGCAGACGGCGACAACACCAACCACTCCCTTTGCCTCACCCAATTGACTGACTGCTCCACGTGTGCATGTCCTGGCTGCTGTACACACTTAAGACCCGCCACAGCAGCAGCAGCAGCAGCAGCAGCAGCAGGTAGAACCTCTGACCTGCACTTTGACACACTCCCTCTCTCGCTCTCTCTCTCTCTCTCTCCTCCTCTGAATGTGAGTGTTAAAAAGCAATTTCTTTACTCAGCGTTGTTGTTGTAGTTCTTGTTGTTGTGGCAGGTGCATTATTGCCTCGCAGCTGCAACAACTGCTGACATTTGTGCTGCCATCAGCAGTAAGCAGTTTGTTTTCAATGCCTCCTGCACAGCAAGTATAATTATTTTAAACAAGAAGAGTACAACGAGCATATACCGCACATATTTATATACTCTATGTAAATATGTATATATACATTCTTGATCAACATCAATTGGGGTGTTAATATATTTTATTAAAACCGAAACTAATATTATAATTATTAACCGAAACAAAGTTAACTGGTTCTTAAACTTTTGTCTTGTAATGGTACTTGGCAGCACCGTAAGGTACTAGTGCGGTAACGGTACTTGGCGTACTTACCGAAAGGTACCAATGTAAAACCGAGTACCTAAAATTATTCGGGAAAAATATATATTCTTTATCGGAACCTCAACACTTTCCACTTTATTTTCCAAGAATGAACTACAGGTGAGTCAATTTTGTCAAGTCCATTTGCCCATCTTAGTATCAGAGAATCTCCTAGTCGAGCTGCTACAAATATATAATTTTTACTCGTTTTTGTTTCCTTTTTTGTCGTTATTGTATTGCTTACCAATTCAACTCTTGCAGCCATGCCCCCGGCCCTTCATCATCCCGTCAACTTGTGTAGCACTTTTATTTTGACATTATATATGATGACAAATTAATTAAGTCGTCGCAGCGAATGCAGAGGAAGCTGCTGCTTCTTGCCGGCTGCAGCCGGTTATTAACATTGCGTATACGCAATGCGATGTCACGTATACGCAATGTGACATGCAGCCGCGAGAGCAGCCGTCAACTGATTGCTGATTGCTGATTAAATGCAAATGATTTTCAATACACTGCGACTCGCGTTTTTCTTACTCCCTCTCTCACTCCCTCTCTCTTCCTTTTTCTCTTTCTCTCTGTGTTTTCTGTCCCCCTGTCGCTCTATCTCTTGGCTCCTCAATTGATTATAGAGAAATGCAATCTCAGTTTTATGTTTAATAAGAAAAGACTGTTGCGAAAGACTGTTGCTGCTGTGGCACTCTAATACTCCTAATTGAAACTTGTTCTTGACGTTGTTGTGGTTATTCCTTTTCTTCTTCCTCTTCTTACAAGATTTTCTTAGTTCGACTTGTCTTATGAGACTTAAGCACAAAGTGAATAAAGCATTTTCTTGGGGTCGTTGGAGCAGGTGAGTAAGCCATCAGCAAAAGCAACAACGCTAAAAGTAACTAGAGCGAGATGACCTTGAACTAATCACACACACACACACATAGATTTTCGTGACATGTTGGCTGGCCTGTTTTATAATTTGGTCGCAACTTGTTGTTGTAATTAGTGCATGTAACATTTGCAGGGATATTAATTACTTTGATGCATGTACGCCATTTGAGTGGGTGTTTGTGTGTGTGTGAGTGTGTATGCGTGTTTACCTAACTTGTTTGACATGCTGCCAACATGCGGCGCCACCGCCAATGCCTCAGCTGACCCACTTCCAGTCGCTCGGCCTTTGCCACCCCCATCCACTTCTCTCCCCATTTGGTATCCTTTTCAGCCTCTTCTCATATGGGCTTACAAATTTCAATTTTTTTCTCTTCAACAATTTTGTTGTGCCCACAGTTTTTTTTATTTTTATTTTTTGTAGTTGTTTCTTTTTTTCTTTTGGAATATCCTGTATACATGCATGGCGATTGGAGGGTATTTTAGCCAAGTTTTAGGTTAATCCAACTTAAATGAGCTTACTCATTTTTAGCTTACATCTCTGTATGTACACATACCATATTTGAGTTAATCAATCTATATTTAAATAGGGTATTTTGTAGGCTAGCTTGGACAAACTTGTCTTGTTTTAGCTACATTTTCATTAGTTACTCAGTTTCAGGCAGCCATTTGTTATTTTCCCTAGTGACCCTTTTCCATTTTTTTGTTGTTTTGTTTTTTCTTATAAATTTTCCACTTGCGATTTTTGCGACAAGTTGTTGGGTATTTGCCAAATTGGTCGGTGGGTTAACAACATGTCTTCAATGACCTAATTCTAATTAGTTAATGGTTCAATGGAATTTTCATTTATTTATTTTTTAATGTATCTCCAAACTCAACGAGCATGTGGCTATAAATAAATCTTACAGCAATTGATAGACGAGACAGACGTGGCCATTAAAATGTGTATTCCATCTTGTCGATATTCATCAATTAATTGAGATATAGCGACGCGAAAATGATATGCAGCAAGAGCATTTCAAATTGAAAATCCACAACAATGGTTGCACGCGAATGCAAATACAGACGCGATTGTGAGTGCAATGAGAGAAAACATACGAAAAACTGTGTTGCTCAATGGCAATTGGAGCAAACAATATGGCGCTTGAAACGGAAGTGCTACGTTTTATTTACACTGGTTGCACAATTGAGCAAACAAAATGGCCAAAAGCCCACCCAATAGCTTGATGCTGTTGTTATTCCTGCAATCAAAACGGGCAGACAACTGAATTATTGAAATACTTACCACAACCGAACGGACGGACGAACGGACGGACATTGTCGCAGTTGCAACTGTAGTCGATACTCGCTACCCTAAATAGTGGCTTGTAATTATATAATTACTTGCAACTCTCGCTACTCGTTTCTCCTTACTACTTATTTGTAATTTCTAAATGCTCGCTATTTCCGTATTTTATTACTCGTTGCTTGCTCCTCTTTATACGCTACTTACTACTTGTATACGACTGCTTGGAAGTACTCATTACTGCTTCTTATTATCTTTATTACTGGCTACTCATTACATATTATTCCTATTCGCCATTTCTACTCGATAATTACTACTCCCATATACTCGTTATTTCTCTTCGTTCCTCGCAACTTCTTGCTATTTCTATTCGTTTCTCCTTAATAACTAATTGTACAAATTTGTAGTTACTTGTTATTTTCTTCAACTAATTATATATTTTATTCGTTACTACAACTCGCTACTAGTACTCGTTACAATGACAATACCCTTGACAATTGAATATTGCACTTGCAATCGTAGTCTGCTGCTTGCTGCATTTGGCTGGGCGTTTGTGGCAGCCTTCACTGTGCCAGGCGCACATTTGACTGCAGCGCAACAACGACAAAAGAACCACTGCAAATGAGTGCATTCGTTCTTCATTTAGCTTTTGTTTGAGTCCAACGATGCGTGGCAACTGTGATAAAAGTATCTGTCTCTCCAGATGCCTTCCAGGCGTTTGCCCCAAACGTTGATGAACTACAGTCTCTGCAGCTCTCGGTGATTGCGGTTGATTTACCCGAGTTTGTCAGATGTCGAGTTGCAGAGTCCGAAATCAGAGAGAAATCATAACATACCTCCTAACGAGGAGTGGAGTGGAGCGAAGTGTTACTACCACAGCTCGGCGAGAATTGTCAGCTTGTCAGAATATTCATACATATAATTTGTTGGATGGCATGATTTTTTCCTCGATGATATCTGTTTGTGTTGGCCAAATAAATAATTGAGCCAAGGCGCACACCCGCCACCCGCGGAAGCATTGCTAACAATCTTAGGGCGCAAAACTTGGCCGGGGCCAAGAAAACAAACAATAAAAATTGCGTATATGCCCATATGGTGAGGCGTACAAGGCCGCAAGAACACGAAACTCAAAAGAACGCACGTTGAGGCAGAAGGCCCACAAACCAAAACCAAAAACCGAAACCAAAACCGAAACTTAAACCAAAGAAAACCTACCGAAGAAACCACATTAATCATTCGCATATGCTGTGCAGCACCAGCTGTGGGGTATAAGCTGTAAATTGTGTAGACTATAAGTTTGGCATACCCACTAATTGACAGAATGTCTAGAAAGGGTATGCAGATCAACTCTAAAATTGCAGCATTGTAGCAGACACAAAATCTGTGTGTGTTCAAATAAAGTCTCTCGAAATTGTTTAGTAAAAGGTATATTTTTCACCTGATTACAGGGGATGTTTATGTCGAGCATCTTGATTGTCTTTTTTTGACACATAAAGAGAAAAGATATGCTGTATTCAATTAATTGAAATCGTTGAAAACAAGTTTAGATAATGTTTGTTTTACTTGTCGCCAAAGTTTAACCAAAAGAAAAGTGACAAAAAAAAGCTAAAGCGACTTTTTAGTTGGAGCACATTACAAATAGGCTACGCTTTAAGGAACTTGACAAAGTGATGCCAATGTACATGAAATAAAAGATAACAATCGCAACTTTGAAATAGATGAATTGGCTAATTCACAAATGAGATGCACATAGCCAACTCAATGTTTAATGAATGCTATAGAAATATTTCGTCAGATGATGACAGGCAATAAATTTGCAAGCTTTTGGATATGGGGAATTAAACAGGCTGCTGCGTTGGGTCTAATGACTACCCGTCGCAACCTCTTTGTCGACATGGGTTGAACACACATAACCCTTGCAAGAGAAAGTGTATAAAAAGAACATTTCGAAAATCAGCATCTCATTTCTCTAACATGGCCCCTCCTTGACTATTTAATGGCATGCCCAATGAGTTGCCGAAATCTTAAAACTGCCCGTTGACTGCGCACAATTACCAAGGTTGAAATGAGGCAAATCACAAAAAAGACAAATACTCTTCTCTCTCTCGTCTCTCGAACTGCACAGTCAGCAGTCCCAACTTCCACACCCGATCCAAAAAAATAAAAAAAATGCTAGACTCCGTGACATGGTCTATAAGCTGCTCAGCTTTGAGCCAATTCCCATTCCCATTTCCATGCCCAGCCTGGCTTAACCCTCTTAACAGATGAGTTCAACTCAATGCCTATTGAATTGCAAATTTTATCGTATGCGCACAGCGACAAGCAAATGCAGCGATTCTTTTTTATTTGATCAGTTGCAACTTTATCAATAAGCTTAAAACGCTCGTTTTCTTTCACTCGTTACTTTTAGTCGTTAATTTGCTTTTGTTGCTTTTAACTTGTTGTCTTTCACTCACTGGACACTGCCATGTTCAGCACATTTTCACCTCCTCTTCACTTCTCACTCGTCACTTTCTACTCGCTACTCACCCTGTCGGTGGTCGTAAGAGAAGCATACATACAAATCCGTTTCAGCTTTCAGCTGGACGCACGCAAGCACACACGCCCCAGCATACATATTTATTGTGTGTTTACTGACAATTTAAAAAAAAAAAGAGAAGAAAGAAAATGCAACACAGGAAAACTCGCTTGTGCTTTCACTCTCTCTCTCTCTCTCCCTCTCTCGCTATCTCTTTCTTTCTCGTTCTGTTTCCTTGCTCGTTCGGTTTTTGTAGTCCTCGCTTGACTGCAGATGCAATGGCATTTTTATGCAAAACAACTGTTTGCTGTCAACAGCACAGCGGGCAGTCAAAAATGGAGAGACAAAGAGGAAGGCAGACAGAGAGAGACGCAGTGGGAGAGGGCGAATGTGATGTAGAAGGCAGAACCATTGGGTGGCAACAGTCAGCAGAGTGCGGCACATTATTTACCACTCTTCTGTTGGTCCTTTAAAATGGCTTTAAATTTATGTCCATCACATGATTCAATGAACAGATTGAAATGTTGCCAGCCTGGCAAAATCCAATGCAATACACAACTGTGTCTCAACCGTTGACCATAACTGTTGAGCGGCTTTGAAAATAACGAAAAAAAATGAAGAAACAAATCCCAAGCAATCCCAAGCAAAAGGTGTATAGTTTTCGAGAAAGTTCAGTTAATTATACAAATTTCTTTGAGAAACATATCTGCATTGATAATTTATACAGATATTAGTGACGTGTAACTGACTTCAACATCAAAGGCAACTGAAATTTACAGCAGCCGGCAATTTCTGACCTTATGCATTTGTTTATGCTTCACTGCGAGTGAGTAAGTGCAGTCAGCCAGAAATGAATCCATACCTGATAATCTATTTAATTAGGAGATGAGTTCTGTTATTGAGTTGGCAGACACACAATCAGGCTGATTAATAAATAATACTCCAGTTGTGCATTTTGTCAGTTTAATTTAGTTTATTCATTTGTTTGTTTATCCCTCAATCTCTTGCAATGTGTGTCTGTGTATGCGAATACTACTCGTATGCAAATATAATCAGAATTACACACACACACATCCTGTTGGAGCTGTGCTGTCAATTTGCATAATGCTTGTCGCTTAGCTGACTTTATATTTACATTTACTAAACGTGATGAATATTCCGCTGCCCTGTAACTATAAAATGTCGGGTTTATACGATTTCATTGATATTAAGTAATATAACATATCTGTGTCATATTTCATACATAAATACATTTTTATGTATTATGTATATATATGTTCAAATCCATTTGTTATCATATAAAGTGGTTTGAGTGCTTGTCGCCGAATGCGAAATAGTTAAAATACGTAAAGTGTCCGTAAAACGTAAAGCATCCATTAAGGGTTACGAATTGGATCCAAAAGTGTTTTGGTATCCGGTTCCCTTATGGTACTATGTGCAACCAGTTGGTTCTTACAATAATGCTGAATTGTTCTGAATTTGAATCGATGACGTTGCGGTTCCGGCTTGATACCCTGCTTTATTATTATTGTGAGAGTCTGTGCACTTGCGATCCCTTGAATGTATTTATTTATTAGTATTAACTGTAATACATTTAGCTACATATATTATTACAGTTAATAATACAAGTAATAATAATACAATCACTATCTATTGTGATTTTTTCTGATAAATGAGCTTTAGCTCTTGGATTTTCCATCGAAAAGCATTCATTTTATGTTGTAAAAATATTTCCTTATTGGCTAAGATTTTTTTGACATTTATATAAATTAAAATAATTTACCAAATTAAATTTATAAAGATTCTTGTGAATAATAATTCTGTAGGGAGTATGTTCTAGTCTAATTCTTGCTTTTTGTTATTGCTACTGCAATTATTATTATTATTATTATTATTGTGATGGTTATTGCTACTGGTAACTATTCGAATGTGAAACTGATTTTCAATTTGAATATGAATTTCCACTCTCGTTTGCACTTATCCCCATTGCTGTGGTTATCGTTGCTCATTTTGTTATTCACACACGCACAACTTTGGCATTCACCTCATTAGACAGAACGAATGCTGAATACTGAAAACATTCAAGGTGAGGAGACGGGTGCACAGAATTCGTGGTTGATGGTCGGTGCTTGGTGGTGGCTAGGCAGCATAGGTTAAGGCTGCTGCTAAAATTAGCTTATGTGTAAGTCAAATTTTAAATACACACTCTCGCACATCTACACACCCACACCCACACACATACACACTTGCACACGCAAATTTGCGCTCAGTCAGGCCATTAAAATGAACGAAATACATTAAAGAGCTTATGCCAACAATTAAATTACATTTAAGAACTGCAAAAAAGCAAAGCACAAATCCAGCTGAAGCGCACACACACACTTGCACACTCGCACACACACTTGATGTGAGCTGTGACACATACGTTTCCACCATGCTTATTTTAAATAATGCGCATACGCAGCGTTGTGCAGCAATAGCAGTATCAAGCTCAAAGGCAAATGACTCAAGTGTAGGCAGGGCAGCTAAATTAAAGTTAAAAACATTCACACACCAATACACATATACACAATCATACACACATACACACACACACACCCACACACGCACGCACTTGTGTGCAGCTCTAATCAATTTGCTTGGCGGGCATTTTGTGTCTGGAGGCGTTGAAAAGTATGCTACACTTTTTTGCTTTCGTGGCACGCGTTCCGTTAACAAACAGAACAGCGACAAAGAGAGAGAGAGAGAGAGAGAGAGAGAGAGAGGAAGAGAGAGCGTGAAAAGAGCAAACGGCAAAACAGCCAACACCTTTTGACATTTATTGTCGCCTCCGCGTCCGCACCGCCAACCCTCAGCACCAGCACTTTGAATTTCTTGCTCAGTTTTAAGCTGATTTTCAGCGTTAATGATAAAAGTTTGCAGCGTTGAGTTTCAGCACGAATGTTAGTGGTTGCCGAGGCTGCTGCTTGTCGGTGTGGTGCGGTGTGGTGCGGTGCAGTACGGTGCTGTGTGGCATGGTATTGTATTGTGTTGGTTAAGACAGTAAAACCAATGCGAATACGAGCACATTTCCAGCAGTTACACTCACACCCACACCCACACACACACCTACACACCTACACACATCCACACTCACACTCCGTCGAGCATTTTGCTTTTCAATTAATTGTCTACCCACGTCAGTCACATGTCCCATCACGCAAGCCAGCTCCGGCTGCTCCCAAGCTGTGCCGTCAGCGATACAACAACGGCCACAACATGAATTATGTTGCACGCCAAAATGTCCAAGGGTGCAAAAGTTCAGCACTCTGACAAGATACAATAAATACATTTGTTACACACACACACACAGAGATGTTGTGTATATCTGCACCAGAGAATGTTTGTCATTTGCCGATAGTTTTAAGTTCGTAAAGTTATCATTTAAAACATGTAGCGAAAAGTTACAAATTATTTTAAACATCAAATCGTTAAAAACAACCATGCAGCAACATTTTCTTAACTTTTGTCGTTGGGCCTTCGTGAAAGTGATATAAATGTTTATTTAATAGTATTGCTTTTAAGTTTCTGTCAACTATAATTGTCAAGTGACCACTGGACTTGTTTTAATTTGTCTTGTGTCTCTTTTGTGGCATGCTTCAGGTTGCAGCTTGTGATACTGTCTCTCTGCATCCCGTTCCTATGTTCTGTGCATAATCAACGAATCCAATTTGAATTCAGCTCTGACCTCGGCGATAATACCCTGAACTCATTATAAATTAAGAAAATGGGGTATTCAAGAGACAGAAAAAAGTAAATATATATATTCTTGAACATTCATGTCTTACTTACAATGCTTGTACAAAATGTGTATGATTTGATGTGAGGTAATGACTCGGAGTTCGTTTATTTTAATTATCGCTCGCTTTACGCTTCGTTTATGAGTTAACTCATAAACTCTGGGTAAGACTCTGGGTAGGACAAAGTGCGAGACTTGGCTACAGGGTATTTCATAGTCGAGCTCTGTGTTGCGTTTATTTATCTATCTCGTTTTAATAATCACTAGCTTACAATTCCGTTTATGAATGAACTCAACTGTGGGTAAGAGTTCGAGACCCAGTTCCAGTTCGAGTCCAAGTCCAATTTCAATTAGTGCTGCTGCCTTATTCAGCTAATTTGCGAACGGTAGTTCTTAGTCCTAATCCCCTCAGAGCTCCAAACTATCTCACTCTCTCTCTCCCTCTCGGTCTCACCCGCTATCTATTCCTCCTTTTCTTTGGTAAACTTCCTGCCTAGAAATAAAATTACCACAATTGCTGCTAGTTGCCTCGAGTTGTTGCTGCCAAGAGAGATAGTTATAAGTATATAACACATATGCCTGCAGCCAGAATCCGAGAATGGTGAATGGAGCCTGTCTCGCCCGCTCCCCCTGGCCCCCTCATCCCCTCTGCCTCCCTTGCCTTTGGCTTGATAGTGCTTCTCATTTGATTTCATTTCGGTTTGGCTTTTGTGGCTTGTGGCCTTCTTCAACGTTGCCTTCCTTCGTTGGCTTTCTATTTTGGCCAGCTTTTTCACACAGCATTTGCGGTGCTGGCAGCCAAATGGGCAAAGGGGGTAAGCTTGCCACCGGTAGCCGGGCAACATGTGTAAATGTGACAGTTAAATAAACGCCACTAGTTTTTGCATCTGCCTCTCTCTCTCTCGGTTTCTCTGTTTCTCGCCCGCACGCTGTGTGCGTGTGTGTTATAAATTTGCGGTGAAAAGATTAAGTTGTTTGATCGCAAAATCAACAGCTACATAAAACAGATTAAAATGAAATGTATGAAATGAAGAAATGAAGGTGTTATAATGTTGCTTTCAAGTTTGCAACACCTTTCAAGCAGACATAACGTATATGTATTATATATACATTATTATATATAATAACTATCACATTAGTTACATATCGCCGTCTGTCCCGTATCCGAGTCCTAATCTTTTAGCTGCAGATACTGCATTTGATGGAGTCAGCCAGATTGGATCACTCTATCAAATAGCTGCCATATAAATAATCGATCGAAAACAGAACCACTTTTGTTTGCCAACATAGTTTTATTATAGTTAGAGAATCATCTGCATCGGACTACTGCATCATATATAACCCCTATAGAATATAACTGTTATAGGAACAGTCGACCGGTGTTTTTTTATTTTTTAGATGTCCTCGGTTTGACTGTAGTTAGTAAGGGTATATAATTTTCAGCATGCCTTTATTACTTGTTTTAGTGGTAAAAAACCATCACATATACACATATATCGGCAGATTGCAGACCTGAACTGAGCCACGTTTTCCTCTTGTGCCTCTTCCCCTTTTATCGCATTTGTATCGAACTGGCATCGAGCCAAAAAGTTAGCGCAGTTAACGACTACTCGCATTGCACTCTGATTGCTTTGTGTGGCGCGCAATTAATGGTCGGCTATTGGCTTGAATGCCGCTACATTTGTGGTGCAGCCAGTGTGGTGTGTGTGTTGTTTCGTGCTGAGCCTGGGAATAGGGATAGGGATAGGGATAGGGGTACTTATGTGCATATTGTTGTTGAGATATGCTTTGAATTTGTATCTGCTGCCAGTGTTAGTTGCAAACCAATCGATTCAACTCGATTCAGACAATTCGTTACTTATGTGTATTATACAATTAATACTTTATAATTTATAATATATACTTAATAATAGATTACCTTTTAAATCTAAACAAACTTGTACTTTATTAACTCACAATATCAAGATGTTTATATACATATAGAGTACATAAATCACAAAAACGCATTTTGAAGACACACACACCCACACCTACAGACAGAGACACACACAGACACACATCCATAGTAAGTAGAAAACCCATTTTCGGCAAAAAGTTGCCTGACTCCCCCACCCAGTCTGTTCAGCAGTTTGACTGCAAGTTTTTTTTCGGTTATTATTATATTTAAATTTACATAATTTCAGTATATACATTTCTGAGAGGGATAAATATAAATATAAACATAATCAAAGCGCACGACGAAAATAACAGCCAAAAATGTGGAGCAACTTTCAGTTTTGCGTTTGTTCTCCTGCTTGTTGTTCTTCTTTTTTTTTTCTTACTCGAATTGCCGCGAAAACTTTGCATCGAATTAAAATAACACCAAACAAAAAAAAATAAAGAAAAAGAATGACCCAAATGATAGAGCTCTACTTGGAGATACCCTGTACCCAACTCTTTACTTATCACAAATCGTACACGCCTTTTTGTACATAATGCAATTCATTATTATTTCTGTACACTTAGAAATCCATAAGCTTATGAGTCTTGGCATGTTGTTCATGAAAAATATATATATACCTTATGAGATCGAAGATGCTTCCTTCTACCTGTTACACATCTTTGCATACCTTCATTATACCCTTTTCAATCGTTTTCAAGGAACAAAAACTGGAAGCAAGCAAGGAGACAACAATTGTTGTAGCCAAAGTTATAAGACATAAAATAAACAAACGTGGCTAAATATATTTACTATTTTGCCAGATGAGCATTAGGTGGCAGACAATGAACCAAAAAAGCCGAAAGTATGATCACGAGCAGTGCCATACTTTATTCCACCACAAATAACGAATTTCAATTTAATAATAAGGATTCACAATCTGAAATAAGAAGAAAGAAGATAACCAATTTGCTTCAAGTTGCTGCAGTCTAGCATATAAGAGCTTTATCTCTTTGGCTTAGATTTAAACACGCAAATATAGCTTAAATACTTTTATTTAGAGTATACAAATAATAATAAGCACAAAAGCAAGTGTTGCTCATGGGCTGGGTGGTGACTAAGCGGGAAGAGCTGGATCACTAAGTTTTTATTATAATGACCAAGGCAAGCCGGTAAAAAAGGGTATTGAAAATGTAAACAAAATGTTGCTATTGAGTGTACTCTATCTATAAGGAGGATGGGGCCTCGTAATAAAGATTTCCTTATACATGAGACATCTGACTTTATTTTCTCTAAGCATTAGATATTTTATCCTTAAAGTCTGCTCAACAGAACTCTGTTTGTTTCTTATTAAGGGTTGATGCTATGGTTTTTATTTGCTGAAGATAAAATGAGATATTTTAACCTTGAACATTAGCCTACTTAATTTTTTTCACTTAACAAGCCAAAGGCAGCTCATCATGTTTGAACAGGTTCATCTGAGAAATATCTTTAAGCAAAATTCATTCAGACACCAGATATTTGTATATCTTAAGGCAGACTCAGACCTATAATCATCTTTTAGCGAAAGAGAAAAAAGCAAACATAAACCTGCTACGATTCGCATTTCCATCAGAACAAACTAGAATGGAAGAAGAAGAAGAATTTGTTGAGATTTAGCTTACCTTTCAACAGGATGAAACTAGTTTACTGGCATTAAGCAAATTTCTTTTCTTGCAATTTCTCTCTTTTTTCCATTTCTTTTCTTTTCTGTGAGAAATTGTGGCCACAAATCTGTGCGCTGACAACTGCTGGCATGGAATGTGACTGTGTGCGTATGGTTGTGTGTGTGTGTGTATGAATATGTACTCATATCGGCGATATTCACGAATATTACGCATACGCTGGGGATTACGGGACTTACTAGCGAATTCAATATGGATTTCAAATTTAATGCCAGCGACCGGAATATCACATTTGTGGCAGGCAGCACGCAGCACGCTGGCAGCAACAGCCACTTCAATTGGCAACTAAGTGTTTAACTGAGTGGTGCAAGGGTGGGTGGTGCTGTGCACAGTGGGGCGTATACGCAACGAACGCGTCCTGCATAATGCACAAAGTTGTCAGCCAATTTGAAGCACAAGTCCGGTCAAAAAAAAACTTTCAACTGAAATGGGCAAACAATTCAAGTAGATAGCAAAGATATAATGATGATCATCCCCAGTATCATCAGTATGACAGTGGGTGTTGTGGTACAGGAGCGGGGGTGGGGGTGTAAATGAGAAAAAGTATGTGCTGCAGGGAAGCGAGTCTGGCTGGACGGCTAGCAGTGGAAACTGTAAACTGTAAACTGTGGCCAAAGAGCTTAATCAAAATTTATGATGTCACATGCGGGTGTAGACAAACCAAGAGCAAGAGCAAGAGAGAAAGAGAGAGAGAGAGAGAGAGAGAGGGAGAGAAAAAACTCAAATGGAATCTGCGAGAATGAAATGGCATAGAGGAAAGACTAAGGATAAACTTGAAATGGAATTTACTTACTAAGTTGCGGGCTGACTTGCAAGGTAAACAAATGTACCATGACACAGACATATAGACAGACCGAGACAGAGATATATTTGTATAGAGAGAAGGGAGAGAGAATAGTATGGAGAGTTTTTCTGCTCGATTGACAGTCGACAGTTTTGAAAAGAAGGTGTTGAAACTGAGCTGAAAAACAAAACGCAACTGAGAGCATGATGACAGCTACAAGTATGGCTATCAAATTGTTGTTGTTGCTGATGATGATTTCAAATTGAATTTGTTTGCCATGTTTCTGCCTTAACTGTTTTAACTTTAACATCCTCTGTTGGCATTTTTTGCATATTTTCAAGAATTTTTCATTCTTGCTGGTTTCCATATCCATTTCTATTTCCATTTCTCTTGTTTTTTTTAGTTTATTTTTTTTTGCGTTGGCTTCTTTCCCTTTATGACTCACAAGCTGCGTTATTTATGACATGTTTCTGAGCTGATTTTCTTCTCCTTCGGATGCCATTTACGCTGCTGCTTTTGCTTCTGCGAATACGACTTGTATTACAATGCTTCGCACAGATATATGTACACTTAGTCACAGTTATAGTCAGAGCTATAACCGTATCATCATCAATCGACATCTATGCACATCAGTTCTGTTTCCCTAATCAGCTCAAAATTGTTTTTTGAAAACTGAAAGTAGTTCTTAAATGTTAAATGTTTCATTTCTGTTCCGATGCTGAATATCGATAAGCAAAGTTGTTGTGAAAAATCTTATTAGTAATATATGGATAACAAAATCAGATGAAAATGGGAACACGTCTGACAATTATATTCTATAACAGGGGATATTGAGTTGTGCTCCAAGGAGATGTTAAAAAGGCAACTGTGCGGCTAAAATTGAAGCGTTGAAGGCTACCCAATGTGTATGCAGGGTAGTTGGACTCAACATCCTGTAGCGACACTCACTCCAACTCCGACTCCGACTTAGACTTCGGCTCTTCCACTTCCGCACTCGCATTCGCATCCGCTTTTGTTCGTCTTTAAATTTTCCATTCCTTTTTTATTATATTTTTTTTTATATATTTCACAAAATTTTGTTTTTGTTGCTGTTGCTGCTGGAGCTTCTTTAGTAGCCGCAACATTTTTGGTCATAACGCAAAATGCGGCACCGTGTTTTTCATTTCGGTGCCTTTGCAACAGCCACAACTACAGTTACTATTTTAGCTCCACACCCCCTGCTCCACGCACGAGCAACTCTTTCACAGAGCGCTTGAGAGTGTCATAATCATCACCCCAAAAAGCTAGTGTGTATGTGTGAGTTCTGTTGTGTTGTGTGTGTGTTGTGTGTGACTGTGTGTGTTTGAGTTGAATGTCGGTGAAAAAGTGGAGGGGGCAGATGATGCTGAAGCTATGAGTTGTATTTTATTGTGCAGCTTTTCACTGGCTTTATGATTATGGCGCCCCAGTCTCATTCACATGCTTAGTGAAGTGCAGAGTTTTGCTTCCATTTCTCCTCCTCCCCCAGTACCCACACTTCTTCTGTAGTTTGCTGCTATTTTGGACATTGCTGCTTGGCTTGCACATGATTTTTTAATGAATTGTTTTGGCGCACCAAAAACATACGCATTAAAGCTACTGAATTGGAAATCTGAATGTGTCCATGTTGGTTACAGCAAACTTGTTTTTGAACAGTTTGGAATAGTTGCTGCGTCTAGTCGCTTTAGTAGTTGTGGTAGTATTTGTATGAGCTCTACCACTATCAACTATAATATATGTATATTCAGCTCACTGCGTTCATAACAAGCAATAACGAGCAGTACAGTAAAGTTGCCGAGCTTTATTCACATACTAAATTTTAACTGGCTATATAACTTGCTTTTAAATCGCAAATGTATGCAGTAATTATCTGCCTGCAGCACTTATATGAACATAATACCTTAATACGCTCACAAACTAACAAATCGCAAATGTATGTAGTAAATATCAGCCTGCATCACAAATGAGAACATAATACCACAATGTATATAAAATATATAGGTACATGCAAATAGATATTTCTTGTGCTTGCTGCTGTGCAATTTGGTAAATAGGAATATACGTTTACATACTCTGTGGATCCGAGATGAATCGATACGTCGCGACATGCTTTCATACGGCATAATTATATTTCATTATAAAACTTTGCAAAAAAAAAAACCAATATCCTCTTATGGTATTGAAATATGAAAGCAGAAACCAATTAAATTATGGCCAGCACATTTTGAACTAAATATCCGCTGTACCCAAAAGGTAAATGCATTAAAAATAAACTGCAGGAAAAGCGTGCCTGAAAAGCACACTTCCACAACAGAAATAAAAGAAAAATGAGAATAACGAGGATAACAATTTCACAATTGTAAAACGCAGCATTTCCAAATGCATAAAAATATTGAATAACACATGCTCGATAATAAAAGAGAATACAACAAAAATAACTGAATGTCAAACAATGCGGCGTGCATTTAATTTAATCAAGTTTTGCAAGTGCATAAATAAAAGGTATTTCAATCAGAATAACAAATAAAAAATACAAAACATGTGGACTTTATAGGCATGTTCGACCCATAACCCGCTGAGCTAGTCAGCGGCCATTATATATTTAATATTGAGCACATCGACTAGCAGTTACCCTTTTGTTAAGCTTATCTAGAATTGAGTTAATGTGAGTTACCCAATTGACCAAGCCATACCACCAAATAGGTGTAATCATGATTGTGAAGAGTAAAACTTTGAATATTAAATGCAATTTAAATTTTGCACTTTAATATCTAGAAATGTCTGTTGGATTAAGCTTGCATTGAGTCTTGTCTAGGATTGAGTAATTTTTCTAGTGCTAAGCCAAGACATTTAAGATGTGCTGTGACTTTATTGGGAGGATGGTTCCGTTGGTGTCGAAAGCAGGACTTGTCCTCAACTTTTTTGGTTATAATTCTGATATATTGATGTATCTTCGAGCTAGTGTGAAGCATTTACTCTGAGTTATAGATATATTAAATCAGAGTATCCTTAACTCTTATAAACTTTGTGATCAAAACACACTGGCATTCCTTAACTTTAACAAATCCTCTACACAGTATGAAATGGAACATTAATGCAATTACCTTACAGTTTGTCTCTCTGTTTTTAAATATACTGCGCGTCAACGTGTAATTGTTACATAAACATTGATATATATATATCCAACACACACACACACACATACACAGTCACACCCACGCCGACCGAGAGATGAATACAAATGTGCATTAGGCCAATCGTTGTTTTAGCCTGGGTCTGTTCCTGTTGGCTTTTTATGCCGTGCTACTGCTTAGCTTTCAACTCTAACTGGATTCTTGTAGTGTTTTCCTTCTCATTTTTTTTTATCGATTACACAATGCATGCAGTTTACCATTTATCAGGAGTGTGTGTGTGTGTGTGTGAGACCAACACGTTACCTACCACAATTTATGCTGTAATCGAAAAAAGGACATAAATGGCAGCGATAAATTGAGGTTAACGCGCTAAAGTCACGAAAAGGCAAAGAGTCGAAATGTGGCCCATGCCAACACACACACACACACACACACACATACAGACTCACACACACACCTGGGCTCGTTCCAGCTGCTTGCTTTTTACCTTTTTACAACTCGTAGAGCTCTCTGTTTAAGTGAAATTATATTAAGTGTGCGGACGCTCGAATTTGCATGCGATATTCATGTTGCCATTTGCCGCCGTCTGCCACAGAAGCTGTGGCAACTTTTTGCTTGCCACAGTCTCTTCACGTCGCTTTATTCGCCCAGTTTTTCGTTAGGTTTCATTTTCTGCTAGTTGCCAGTGCATTTTATCCATTTGATTTGCTATTTTGGATTCAAATCGATATTCGACTTTGGGCCTCTTTTTTGCATTGATCCATTAGTTTTCCACTACTAAAATTAAAAGAGTAAAAATAAAATGCTTCTCAATCCATGCAAATACCATACATTTTCCATCTGTTTGCAGGACGCGTTTGCTTAACATGTAAAATAACTTTTATTTACACAGAACACACACACACACACACATACACTCACACGCACAGATATGCACACACTTTGCCGCATTGACTTGCAGTCATTCGCTTAAGCGCGCAAATCGTTCAATAAATAATCTTTGCCAGGCGCGACAAACAGATGCGGAAGTATTGCCTACTTTTGGGGGCAACCAAATACGACAACAAACCAAATGTTTGTCTGTCTACTTCATCGATGATATGTCTTGCTATTCGGCATTTTATCTGCATGTTTGCGCCTCTGTGAGAGTTAAGTGTGTTTGCCGTTCTGTGTTGGCGCATTATTGACTGTATTTTGCGGCTTTTGGCCAAAAGACTCAGCGCATATCAACATTACATAAGAAACAAATGGGAGTTTTGCAGTCAAGCATATCTGACTAAGCAGCATATTAACCGATGAAAACAGATGGTAAATACACTTCTATTGGGTATGGACGTGCTTCGACCATACCTTTTAAATTGGGTGACAATAGCTCTAAAATAGTGGGATATTTATGATTATGGGCTAAAAATATTCTAAGAAATCTTTGGTGGGGATTATTAGAACCGATCTCTCACGTTTGTAAGCTTTAGCATTAAAATTGATGAATATACTGGTTTCGCGATTTGAGATGGACGAAGTAAAAGTGGCCTGGATATAACCATACATGTCTGTGTGAAACATCACCCGCATTTAATGAATTCCAAGATCGTTTGTTTAAAGTCTAAAATGGTGGAAGCTATGTGGTTTTATCGATTTGCACTGCTCGACTTATCGATAAGCCGAACTCAACTCAGCTCAATTCATTCATTTAGTTGTGTTTTCAATTTAAAGACACACAACTCAATGCATTATTAATTTTCCACATTTTACACTGAGACAAATTGCAATTGATAAATCGAACGATTTGTACAATTGACATGTTTCGATATGAGTAATCGACAATCGAACAAATTCAGTAGCTATGTTTTGATTTGAACTATCTATTCTGAGTTGGCTGCTTTGCTCGATTGATTGATTGACCATTGATTGATATGTCGATATGAATTAAGCTTGCCAATACAATACAGCAAAATGCAGCTAATTAAAGTGTAGTGGTTAACCTGATGTTTAACTGATAAGCGCATAGTTAACCACAGTATCAGTTAAGGCCATATGTAATTACTATTCTGTATACCCACACACACACAGATCAACCGCAGATATTTGATGACCCTGCGTCATTGTCATTTTAGTAATTGGGTTTTCGAATGAAGCAAAATTTGCTTGCCCGTTTCCAACATTGGTGCTCTTTGTGTGTTGGACAGAGGAGTAAGGAAGGGGGACTGGGGGAGAAAGGGGAAGAGGGGTTGATTACGTCTTAGATTGGGGTTAATATCGAACATTACGCATACGCCCAGCTACGCAGCTGACAATTTAATACAAGTATAAATTCCTAATGAGATTATAATTGATGTTGCTATTCCTATTTAGGTTGCCCATGTTGCTTGTGGAATCGTTGATATTTGCTGCACGTTACTTAAGTATCACATAATTGCTTTGCATGTCGACTTGTCGCTTGTCGGCCATCGATTACTCATACGCACCATCGGCAATGTGCGCTATTTTGGACTTGGCTAATTATGTTTTGAAATTAATTGATTTATGGTTATGGCATTAAACTGATTGGAACTGTGGCAACAGACCATAAACTTCAACTTGGGCTTCAACTAGCTGCTGTTGCTGTTGCAATAAGAATCCGTTTATCCACCTGCCCTTCGCAACTTTCTCTTTTGGTGAGCCAATGAATATGAAATCAAAGCCCCACAAAAATGTTTGTCAGGCAACCAAATTAAAGGTGACCCGACCCATTCATAAACTGGAACGCAGCCGGGCTGTGGAGCGAGCCCAAGAGATGCTAGACGCATCTGTGCCACACATAGAGGAGAGAGAATGTGTTGTGGACAGGGGTGAGGGGTGAAGAGGGAGAGGGAGAAAGAGAGGTGAGTGCGGCAACAAGCCGACGCATGGATTATGAATTACTAATAGGCAAAACTGCTGGAATTTTCGCACGCCCCAAACGCCTTTAAGCATGACGACCAGCGAGACTCAACGACTCAACGAGACTCCCTCCGTTCCTCGCCCCTGGCACACCTCCCCCCGCACCGTGCAACTTTTTATGTTTGTGTCCTTGCGCGGTTTTTGGGTCGTCATCGTTGGCGCTTTTGTAATTATGCCTCGCATGCTATGGATCTGCCTCCAGCCTCCACATTCAGCTCGTATAGCAACAGTCAACACTGATGCTCGCTTACCTCCCCCCTCCCCCTCCCCTCTCTCCCTTCCGCCCTCCTTCCCTCTGACCCGGTTGCTCAACAGTGTTTTTCTCCCTCTCTATGTCTCTCTCTCTCTCTCTTGCTTTAAGCTAATTGAAGCTGGCTGATAAAGTGCTTGGCAGCCAACTCTTGGCTCAAATGCTTAGTCATGTTTTTCCACATATTACTGTTTTTATTGCATTTGCATTTGGACTGTTGAAAAAAGCGTTGAAAGCTAAATAAAATTGATTGGATTTCAATTTCATAGATTTCATATTGAATAAAAAAAATCCATAAATTCGATAGAAACTGTTGCATTGATTATTTTGCGTTGATTCTGATTATGAATTGATATATATATAGCATATATATGTTATTTATTTGATTGTTATTTGCATTGAATTCAATTTTATCATTAATTAATCAACTTAATTGGCATAACTCGATGGATGTTTGAGATAAGTTTTGTTTAGCTATTATTACGCTTAATTAATACTTTGACTGCCATTATGTTTGCAACAATTGTTTATATCTGAGCTGGATATGGGTAATTAGTTTGGCACACACACTTACACACACAAACACACACGTGTGTGCATTGTTCTGCCAATTGGTATTTAAGTCCGCCTCTTAGCCGCGCCCACACAATATCAAATCGAGCACATTCAGTTAACCCCAATCGCAATCATTAACCGTAACATTAGCATTATCATCATCGTCTTACCATCATTCATCAGCAGCCGCATTCTCAAAGTGCCTTCAGTCTTCAGTTTGAATTGAGCACAATTCCTCTCGCCTCCGCTCGCTTGCCTTGTCTCTTCCCACCTGAGATAGAGTGCATATATCTCTGTATCTCTATCTGTGTCTGCAGTTTTCAAACAGGCATTCAGTTAAATGCCAATTATATTGTCAATTGGTCAATTGTCATGCTTGCTCCTCCTCTCTTCTCGTCTCTTTTCGTTTATTATCTTATGGTATATTATTCCGTTGTATTATTTTGTCATCTGGTTACTTGTTATACCTTGTCTGTTATCCTTTCAGAGGGCATTATAATTTTATCCAAAGGTTTTGAAGGATACGTCTTCAGTCCCATTAAGTATTTATATCTGGAAATCTATGTATTCTAGAGAATCTGTGGGTATAAAATAGTCGAGCTACTAAATTAGTGGGTGCGAATGATTGTTGAAGTTGCTGTTGTTGCTGATGCTGCTGTTGTTGTTGGTGTTTGTTGTTGCAAACAAGGAAAATACAAATTCTGCATTCAGACTTCGATTCTTTGATTCTTATTCATATTCAAATGCCGATACATCTCAATATACAAATATTCCAGTTGGAGTTGAAGTGGCTTTAATCGCTTCCACTACGGCTTCTGCTTCTGCATCAGCTTCAGCTCTTTCTCCTGCAGCTGCTACTGCTGCTGTTGCATTTGCCAAACTTTGGCAACTTCTCAAAAGTAATTTTCAATGTCCAACAAGCGCCCAATTCCAATTTTGTTTACTCTTCTTCCCCCCCCCGTTGTATGTGTTTGTGTGTCTGTGTGTGTTGCAACTTAAATATTTGTTGAAATGTTTTACCGTACACAACTTTGGCGTTCAAGGTTTGCCATTAGATGCCTTGGTCTGCACCTTCTGGGTAGATTTGTGGCAAGGTGCGCCAACAAAATCAATCTTTGACAGCTGCAAACTGTTTTCTATGAGCAAAGGGAACATGACAGACTTTGCTGAGTGCTGGGGTGGGTGGGTAGTGGGTGGTGCATTTGGCCATGATTCGTATCTGGCGCTCTATGATATTGATGTCTCACACACCCATACACACACACACACTCACCTACATACACAGACTCTTGCAGACGCAAAGGAAAGTTGACATTTGTGACTTGTGCAATGGTTTTGCAACACTGGTCTCGCACAGCAGACTCTGCAGCCCGCCGGCAATTTGTCTGGTTGTCAGAATGGCAGTTCCAAGTGCTGCCATTTGCTTGCATTCGTCGCGCTTCGCAGCAGTCCCCTAAACAAAAAAAAAACAAAAATACCGAAAAGTTCGTCTTACTTAACATTTTTAAAATGCAATAAATCATTCACAGCTCTTTCACTTACTTAACGAACTTTTGCCACATCAATGCATGGCGCGGCTGTGGGGGTTTTGGGGAGATTGCTGTTGCAAGGAGACGCAGCGTTGAGTTGTGGGTCTTGCTTTGGGAATTGGCCAGTCAAAAGTTGGTAAACTTTTCAACTCAACTGTGCGACACGTTGTTTAGCTTATAAGTATTTAGAAGGCTCAATTCAACCAATATTTCACCTCTCCCCCTCCCCTCCCAACCACGTTCCAACCCACCCAATTTTCAGATATCAAAATGATAAACGCTTTGCGTTCCAGCAAAAGCAAAGCAAAGAAAATCAGCAAAAAATGGAAAGAAAAAAAGAGAATCAAAGCAGAAAAACGGATCAAAAAGTTGCTATTCATTTTTGTCCATTTGCTCTCCTTTCTATTTTCAGACTGGCCATAAAACATGCCAAAAGAAAGCCGGAGCACTAAAAATAGAGCCGCAACAGTTGTACCTCTTTAAAGCGAATTTCTCATTAAGCTCGGGCGATAATAATTTATCTTTTAGCTGCTGGTGTTCTTTTTTTATATGAACTTTGCCTATGGCAAAGTTTTTTCTTATTGTTTCCCAACTGAAACAATATCCATGTTTTTACGAATTTTTAGTTTCTACAATAACAGTTGCACGGGATATTGTTATATGATTATATAAAAATGCAGAGAAAAGTTCAAATTCATAAAATAAAACTCGCTTGAAGATTATTAAAAAATATTTTCATATTTTGAACTTTGCTTCAATGCCCTTGCCTTAAATAACCAAAAAGTAAGTTTATATTTTTATACAGGCTGATTGCGCTTGTAGCAGTTTTACTGTAATCATAAGTATTATTATGCACAATGCTTGTATATCGAATATCGAGTTTGCAGGCAACACATTTTAAATTTATTTCACGCACGTGAACGAACAATCCTCCGCCCGCCTTACCCCTTATCCACTACAACAATACCCTGCCATCAATTTAACACCAAGAAACTAAAGAAAACGAAGTGTTCTAGTTTTGGAAGCTGTTGGGTTTATTGCCCTATTGTTATTGTTGTTGTTGTTGGTATTCGACTGGATCGAGAGGATTTTTTTAGGATTAGCATAAGTAGGCAACTCGATATGTGTCGATGTAAAAGTGTATATGCAATATGCAATTAGCTAGTTGATAGACACACAACAGACTTCAAGCTAAGCCAAAAGGCAGCTAAGCAGAGAGAGAGAGAGAGAGAGAGAGAGAGAGAGAGAGAGAGAGAGAGAGAGAGAGAAAGAAAAAGAGAGCGAGAACGAGTATGTGTGTGTGACAGAGAGGAGGAACTTGTGTTTCAATCTCAGGCGTTGGGCATAGTTAATTATATTTTACTTAGTTACTTACCTGTCAATTATTAATGATGCTAACATGCATGACAAGCGCCACGCCCAGTGCCAATGCCACGCCCATTCACCATTACCATTAACAGCACCACCACAAAAACAACAACAAGAGGAAGCGCGTCAGTCATTAGTCAAAGCCAAGCAAAACTTGGGCAGCCTTTTGTTGGCAGCTAGGTCAGCAAAATGTTCCAAGCAATACAGAAAGGTAACAGGATGAGGATGAAGCGGAGAGAGGGTCAACTGACGACGACTCAATTCTTAGCCCATGATTAAAGGTCAGACAGAGCGTATACAGCTAGGCCGCTTGGAAGGAAGGATTTGTGCTCTTATGATGGTAACTGCCAGGGTCAGGAGACAATTGCAAAGGCAGCATAGCAAATAGTCCTCGACCAGTCAAATAGACAACAACAAGCAACCAAAAAAAAACAAAAAAAAAAACCAAGCCAAAACCTCAACAAAAAATATAAAAAAAAGAAGGAAATACAAGACAAAGCTGAACGTGGAGCAGCTCGTATGAATTTGAGGCACGTTTGCTCATTGCTTGAATAAACACGAGAACACAGCAAAAAAAAAGGGAGAGAGAGACAGTTAGTGAGATGGAAAGAGAGAGAGAGGGAGAAGAGTTAAAGATGGTTGCTTGAAGATAGCCATTCGCCAGCCCGACCGACACCGTGTCAGACACCTGCTGTGAATGGTGCAGTGAAGCATTTAAGTTGCTTCGCTCTTATCTTATTTATCTTATTTCGACGTGTGTGCTTACTTATACATAGATAGTGCGTTAAATTGATAGCTTATGGTTTTATATTAATTGCTATAGCCTGCAAATCGCACAATCCACTTGAAGTGCGAGAATATGCGTAAATCAAAGGGGGAGGGTTGAGTGTGGCATAGGTCTTTCAGACAAAAATCTCCGAAATGTCTGTAAGTTTATATCTATACATACTATACAGATAGCTGGAATATTATAAAAAAGTGTCAATAAGCTCAGTTCTCTGCATATAATGAAAAGTATTCGAATTTTGTAAGCTTTGCTTAAATTGATTTCACATTTATCTGTGTCAATCAAAAGTGAGCTTCATTATATTAAATGAAATATTCTAATTTATTCGTTTAATATATGATACACAGAAAATTTCATCTCCGACCCCATAAAGTATATATATCCTTAATAAAATATTGTCTTGTTAGTTGGGCTTTAAAAGCGATTGCATAATAATTTCAGAGTTTTTGTTAGAGATAAGGTTTTTAAACTCTCTCTAGCTCTCTCTCTCTATCTGTCTTTCTTTATCATTTATTCAAAAAGCAAAACTCTCACATACGCACAACTGCCGGCATTTCAAGTGGATTCCTCACTGTCCCCATCAGTTGTGTTCTCCTCTCCCCTTTCCGACAGTTTTGAGCAGCATCATTAGCCAACACAAGCCTGGGACTCTGTCATCTCTATTTTGGTCATGATTTTTGCTAGCCATCAGACGCTTAAGCCGCTTTCATTCAGAAAGGACAAAAAATGCTGGAAGATGAACTTAAATATGTATACATATGTATGCGTCGTAGACTACACACCAATGGATTGGGCAGATGGATGGGGTGCGCCGGGCTGCTGCTGTTCCTAATGAGTCACACCATAGCTCAGGATAACAACAAAAACAACAAGAAAAACTAAAACATAAGTCCGCAAACGAAATGGGGGAGAAAGAGAAGAAGAAGAAGGTGGGGAAGAAGAAGAATAGCTAGAATTTCACACATTTGTCACACATGCGACGCACTCGCCGGAAACATTGCGAATTTTTGTGTCAACAGGCGCTTACAACTAACAAGAACTACAACAAAAACAGCAAAAACAACAACGACAAAAACCAACAATTGCAACTACATCAGCAGAGGCGACAAATATCCTTTGCCGTTGTCCTTTGCCCATTGCCATTTGCCATTTGGCCATTTCTATTGTCATTTTTGGCCAAGTTGAGTTCAGTTCAGTTCGTCATTCAGTTCAGTTCATTTCTTAGAAGGAAGCTTTGGTTGTGGGTAGCGATGTACTAGGATAGTCGGGGTATTCGGAGTAGGGGTTCACATTGTTTAATAGATGACGGCACTTTGCTTAACAAGTAGCCGCATTAGTTTATTTACTGCACGCTTTGCGCTCTGTTTTTGTTGTTGTCCCTCTATTCCTTTGGTGGTTTCTCTCTGACCCAGTGTGCGTGCGTGTCGGGATTAACACACACACACACACACACACACGCATACACAAGCACATATGTAAGTGTGTGTGCCTGCTATTTATTTATAAAGATATTTCATTTGCTTTTGCTTTTCTTGCCCACCACCCAATTGTTGTTATTGTTTTTTTTTCTTTCTTTTTGTGGAATCTCTCTCGAATGGCACAAAATGCGTGTAAATTGTGTGATTGTTGTAAGTGGACTAAATATGTCGAGTTTTTCTTAGCGACCATCAAGAATTCATGAAGCGTTTTTCTTGGACGCGCGACGCATGCCTCAAATTTCAATCGAATTTTTGTCCACTGGGGCGCCGGCAAATGAGTTGAAAGTGTTTCCGCCTGAACGCTCCAACCCCCACCGTTGTAGGCCACGTCGTAATGCAGACCCTAAATAATAACGCAAATAAATTTTAGAGCAACTTCCACGTGCTCTCCTCTGTCTCTCTCTCTCTCTCTCTCTCGCCCTCGCTCTCTCTCGCCCTCTCGCTCTCGCTCTCGCTCTTTGCTCCCGCCCATTGTTATTGTGTTGCTTTGTGCGGCACACAAATCTCTGAGGCGCAATTGCGGCAAACATAAAATTTGTTGCTGCCTCCGTGGCGGCAAGCAATGGCCGAACGCCAAAGCGTTCTCAACTGAAATAGGCGTCCGAAACTGTTAACATGGCCGCAAGTCCGAAATTGCTCTTTAAATGGCCAGCCCAATCAAAATGTAACTGTAACAATAAAGACAACAACAACAACAACAACCGACGAACAACAAACAACCAAAATCGTGCAAAAGTATGCTTTAAATTTTGGTTATAGAGTGCAAAGGCATGTCGCATATGCGACAATTGAATAGCCATGGAAACAAACACATGTACTGCAACTACACAGAGGGTAAGGATATGCTTTCTGGATATAACATTTTTGGATTTTTCAATTTCAAACTCGAATTGAGAGCTACAAACTCAAATCAAGAACGTGTTCCTCGCAGTAACCATAAAATAAACAATATGAAGACGGCAGACTCGACTTAAGCGCCTTCATTCTGTAAGAAACGCTTTCAATCTTAAACTTTATAAATTTATATACACATAATCTACACACCTTTAATCGGGTTTGTACTTGAATTAATAACACATTCTTTAATGAATTCCATTATTTTTCTCTGCGTATTTTTTGTTATCGAACAATACTGTTTTCAAACAATACTGTGAAATATTTTTTTGGGAATTAGCACAAGACGGATATTGTGTGTGTTAAAGGCATCGAAAGTGGCATACCCTAACCGAGAGTGAGGCAGTGTTGGGTAAAGGACAAAAGATAAGCACTGCGCTGGTAGTGCGGGTGCGGGTGGGAGGCTGGAGGTAGGAGGTAGGAGGAAGCTTTGCCCACGGTTACTTTCCCACGAATCTGTTGAGGGTTCCGAGTGCCTATATGAAATTTTTATGAAAAATTTAATATGTTTACTAATGCTCCGAGGCCGAGGGGAAACGATACGCTGACGGGAGCTCATCAAAGATAGTCGGAGTAGGAGAAAGGACAGACGCTGGCAGTAAGCGAAATGCGGGAAGGGGAGAAGGGGATTATCAGATGCGTCACTGGCAAGTGGCGTAAAAGTGCTGAGGCCTTTGATATGATTTGGGACAGCGGTCGCATTTCAGCTGCTTCACTGAACTTTAATGATTTTTAATGATGTCTCGCCCTCCCCCTCCATCTCCACCTACACCTCCACCATCGCACGACACCCTCCAACCATGCCACAAAAGTTGAATGAAGACGGTAATACTTACTGGGAGCTGTTCACAAATCAAATTAATAAATATATAATGAATGCCGAGGCTTGCCAAAAGCTGAAAAAAAAAATCGATAAATAAAGTTTGCTTAATCCATTTGCTGACGTCAAAAAAATAAAATGAAAGCAAAATGAATAAGAAAGGAACAACAGTGAATTAAGTGGCAATTTTCATGAAATTTCTAGTGTGCTTAGCACGCAATGCCTGCCGAGGGAAGCCAACACCAAGACCGTTCTAGTCGCAAGTGATTCCGACTAAAAGATACCCTGCACACAAACATTACCAGATATCAACAAGTCTTACATAAAATACTGAAATTTAATTATACAATTTCTACCATGTCTCCAAAGCGATCTCGATAAAATGTGTGCGGATGATAAATATTATGTCAAGTAATATACAAAATCCGATTAGAAATATATATCTGTAGAATTGTGTATATAAATGCTACCGATAATCGGTTTTTCTCGATATTCGCGAAACGGAAGTAAATCAAATTAAAACAACTCGTATACGAAAACTTATATTCCATATTTGAAGTCTTTAGCTCTGATAGATTCTGAGAAAGCGACAGACTGACAGACAGACAGACGGTCGTGATTAAATCGAGTTGGCTGTTAATTCTAATCAGAAATATATATACTTTATGGGGTTGGAGTTGTTTCTGTCTGACTGTTATTTACGTATGCAAATTTTATAATACTATTTTTAGCGTTCTTTGAATATGTTTAGATTATGAAAAGGAAGGCAGCGTTCTCTCTCTCTCTCTGTCTCTTTTTCTCTCTGTCTCTCTTTCTCTCTCTCTATGTCTCCAACCTCTATTTCTGTTTTAAGCAAAACATAAATTATGTAATACAATGGCCAACTGTGAAATATCACCGAATTGTTTTCATATAATGGAGTAAGCAGAACTCTCAATTGAGCACAAATCGAGCACAAATACATATTTATATGTATATATGCCATATATCATTAAGATTAAGTCCAGGGATAGATAAACAAGTAGTGGAATTTGTTGTTGTCTATTGGAACTTTCGCTTCCATATTTGCCCCTCCCCCTTTCGGTCCTCTACTCCAAAACTGTTTTGCAAAATATGAAAACTTATTATCTCCCTTAGTACTGTGCGTGCGTGTGTGGCTTATACGTGTGTGTCTGTGTGTGTGTGTGTGGTGTGTGTGTGTATTTGTAACAAAATAAAAACACAATAAGCCATGCAGTGTACTGAATACATATGCATATATGTATGTTTGTAGTTTGTACCTTGTCTCTTAAGCCAGGCTAAACAACAAACGCCAAATGGGAAACTATTCAGATAGACTTATGACTCGTATGACTAACTTTCCTTTGCTTTCCCCTGCCACAAACTAATAGCACAATAACTTACTCAAGCCGTTTGACAAGCAAAATAAAAGCTGGGATATATGTTAAGAATAGGAAAATTAATGCTCGCTAATTTGTAAAAGGAACGGAAGGGATATATTTACCTTTAAAAATTATCTCTTTGGATAATTTTACTCTTAATCCTCAAACAACAAACTCAAAACTAGAACTTTGCCTGTTTGTAGGGAATTTCACATTCGTTGGGTTGCTTTCACAACGCAAAACAAAACACCCGAAAACAATAGCAAAACAAGACAATAAACTGGCAAAAAAACATACGCTTTCAGCTCAATGAATGGCGTCCTGAATAATACAAATTGTCTACCGCGTCCTCCCATTCGTCCTTCCCTCTTTTCGGTATGTCCCATGAATGTCTGCCATTAGCTTAGTGGCCCAGCTGCTTAGAGTCGCCAACCGTATCGGAAGAGACTAAGGAATATATATATACATTTGTGTGGATGCAACAAACAAAACTTTCAAATCCTTTCAGCCTTAAGTGACTAAAATAATGGTATCAATATAACTATAAAGCACCCTGTAATGTGCACACAAACATATTTCGGTTCCGCTTCCGGTATGTCAAGCGTAAAGATAAAGTTTATGAATTAGTTTAAAATTTTATTCGGTATTCGGTTCCATTATGGTACTATATGAACTAATAATATCTGTTCCTCTAACAAGTTCTATAGAAAGTAAATAAATAATAATTAAAATGAATAAATAACAAATAATAGTCTTAAGTGCAGTTCAATTTCAAATTTAAGAATTCAACTTCGGATTGAATTCAAATGTTCAACTCAACGCAATTGTAAAAAACGGTAACTATCAAAACGAAATTCTTTTGTTAACAAATGCAATTTTCCAACTTTAAATTGAGTCCGAAATGTTTGTTCTTTTTAAGTTTTAATAAACGAGGGAGAAAACTAAAACTGGAATATTAAGTTGCAAATGCTGCCAGATAGCTCCCAAAAGGGGCAAGCGACTGGGGGAGGGGGAGAGTACAGGGACTATGCAAAGAGGTTACGTTAACCCTGCCTCTTTCCCTCTTTAACCTATCCTTTAACCTATGACCATCCCCTCTCGCATCTACTTTTGTTGCTGCTATTTCCGTTTCCGTTTGACAGTTTGACTGGCAGTTGATTTGCCATTGGAAATTGCATTTTTATTTATAACAGACATTTTTATTTCAATAGATTTCTGTATACATCTCTGTCAGGCATGCTGACATTTGTCACAACACCAGCAGCTCCCCTCCAGCACGCTGCAGTTACTCCCTGCTGTTCTGCTTGTCGCCCTTTCAAAATGCTGTACTGAAAAATGAAGCCGCATATTCTGAGTCGGAATTTCAATGCTTGCTCGTCGCCTCTGTCGTCTGTCTATCTGTCTGTCTGTCTCTCTGTCTGTCTGTCTGCCTGTTTGTCGGTCGGATGGACGGCCAAGTAACAAACAAGCCACAAAAACCCATCAAACCAAGAAAACCGCAACTTGTCTGTCCCTAATGGGGGTGTGGGTTGTGTGGCACTCTATGAAAAGTGTTGTAGTCCTCGTCTGCATTACCTGTTTCATCTTTTTGCTACACGTGTCTCTCACTCTCTCTCTCTCTCTCTCTCGCTGTCTGAGTGTGTGCTTGGTGTGTGTGTGCGTGTGTTGTATGTGGCAGCGATTCATTTGGCAAATTGCAGGTTTGAGATGCGCACGATTACTTGATTAGATGAGCCTCGGGCTTCGTTTGCATTACTTAGTTGTGGTTCGACATTTTTTTGTGTAGCACCGAAAATCTCTTCTACATACCAATTCTAATTTTCTCTCTCTTTCGCTCTCTTTCTCTCTCTTTCTCTTTCTCTCTCTATCTCATTGTAGGTAAGCAAAGTGACAAGCGTCGAGTGCTGTTGTAATTTTTGGCCCTTGGCACTCACTTAATTTCATAATAATCAAGAATTAACCGTTATGGCTGGTTGAGTTGGCCAAAGTTTAACTAAAGCTGGAGCTAAAGTTAAAGTTGTCGGAACTGACACAAAAACAAAAACAGCCACAACAACAACAATAACAATAACAACCTAAACGGCCCAAAAGCGAAGGAAACCAGCAGCTAAAAAATGCATAAAAACCACTCAGCGGGTGAGCCGCTTAGTAATGCAGCTAATGCTCAGCGGATGCCAGGCATTAACTTGATCATTATCATCATTAGCATCATTATCGGCAAATATCATGATTACGGCGATGATTATTAGCATTCGTGGCTTCACTGTGCCACCGTGGCACAAAATGGCATAGCAATTATTAAAAAGAAATGTTATTATCCTTATGACGTGAAGTGTGAAGTATTGAAGGAAAATTCTTTAATCCCATTTATATAACTTATTAAGATACGTTTTTACTGTACACACATGTCGATTAAGCTTTTACATAGAGTTTTTAACAGCAAGCTTTAAAGTTAGCACATTAATTTAGAATCGCAGAATATAATAAGCGAATACCCCTTCTCTGTGGACGAAGAATAATTTGTACCTTCTAACGAAAATGCTTAATGGAACATTCCATAGACGATGAAGATGTTGTTCCCTTTTAACGCAGCCATTAATCATTTACAAAACTTGTAATATATCCATATGTTTGCTGTTTATCATATGGGGGAACAGGAATTTTCGACATTTAAAAGGGCTAAAGATTTATTGGACAACTAAGCAGAAACCAGAGATATCCAAAGATATCCAAAACATTTTCTCTTGAGATATTTTGGTACTACACATTGAGTAACTTTCGGTCTGCCTAGGATAGCTATTCTTAATTGTTTCCTTTGGTTTAATGTTGGTCAATAAATGAACCCACCACTTATAACACTTACTCACTTAATAACTTAATTTAAGCAGTTTGTTAAATTCAACATTTCAATTATGTACATTCGATGTATCAATTTTAATACAATTTCTTTGAGTCATTTAATGCTGTTCTGGCCCACTGTGCGCTTGGCTGCGAATGGCGCTCTGAGTCGGCTATATTTGTGCATATTTAATTTGCACTCGACAAATGCGCACTTGCCACATTTAAATGCTAAGAAAAACTTGTTTGCCGTGTGTTAGGTCACTGGGTGGATGGTGGAGATGGATGGGGGAGTGGGTTTTTGGGGGGCGTCTGGGTAGCGCCTCGTGTCAGATAGCTAAACAAACAAAATTTGAAGCTGCTGTAAACTATGCGCCGAGTGCCCAGCATAGTGCCTCTTAATCCCCTCACATCCACTTGGCGCACCACTCAAAGCCAAAGCCGAAGCCATTAATATGCCGCAAAGTGTGCTACACATTTGTGCACAGTTCGTGGCTACCTTTTGCAGGATGCCCCCCATCACCCAACAACCCCGCTGACTTGCAAATGGCGTCAATTTCATTGTAATCAAGTGCTCGCTTAATTAATTACTAGCAACTCAACATGTGTGTGTGTGTGTGAATGTTTTTATTGGACTCGGAGCTCGCAGCTCTTCATTAGCATAGCGAGCACTTTTGGTCAGGTGGTGAGAAGTGAAGGCGAGGAGATGGTTGTTGGATAAGCTCTGCGGATTCGTTCGTCATTAGCCAACCATTTGCGAACACTTCAACTGGAGTTTGAAGACCAAACTTAAGACTACCCCCAGCTGATATTGAGTTAATATTTCAGTTGAAGCTGCAATTGACTCAATACAAACCAAATTCAAAATGCACCTCAGATGCAACTCTTGTGGTTTAACATGTTAAATCATTAACTTGCCACTGACCGGTCGATAGTTGATTGACTAATTTGCACCAATTATATGCTTGAATTTTAAATTCAGGAGTTGTCCTATTCATCAGTAGTGTCTATTAATAAATAGCTTATTTAATTAATACTTTCAGAAGTGCACTTTATTTTAATCTGCTTTCATGCAAGAATATATAAACAATAATATACATATATATATATATATATATATATATATATAAAATATGTTTCTAAACGAAAACCATTTCCAGAGAATACAAACTCCGATGAAAACAAGTGAAATTTTGCTGAAAATATCAGTTTGCGACATTTTAATTGTTTCGTTTTAATTTTGTGTGTATTTTTGTATCTACTTAATTTTCATTAGGTTTCAGAGCACTCAGCTAATGTCTGTCATACATTCAAGCGTTGAGCGCATTTTCCGCTGCCTGCGAAATTTACAATATTTTTAATTCACCGCCTCATTTGCTTTTGCTGTTGTTGTTGCTGTCTGTTTTCGTTTTGTTTTGTTTTAGTCGCTTGCTTTTATCAGATTATAAAACATTAATTTAATTTACTTGCACATTGCGAGTGTTTTTTGGTTGCCATTGCTGTTACCTCGCAGACACGCAGCGGCCGCAATTGACGCAAAATTCAATTAAGATATAAAGCGAAATAATTTTTTAATGGCATACGAGAGCAAAACACGGACAACAACGAGGGACAGCAATAGCAAAAAGACAGAGATAAGCAATGAGAGAGAGAGAGAGAGGTAAATGGGGGAGAGACTAAGAGAGAATAAGGCGACGAGGCATTTGAATTGATTTCCCCAATGAATTGTGTGACTGGGAATGAAAATGGCAGTGGCAGTGGCAGTGGCAGTGGCAGTGGCAATGGCAATGCCAATGGAAATGAAAATGAGACCAAGTACTGGGATTGTTCATTTCAAGCGTACATCATAACTAAATGTCAGCAACATGGAATGGTCGAAAGGCGACAACGGAAATGTGCAGCGCCATCGAGCTAAGACTGAATGAATAAGCCACTTCAAATGCCCCGTGCAATCCGTTTCTTGGTGGCATCGTGGTGGCATCAAAGGCAGCCCTGCAGGAAATAATTACAACTTGTTTTGTCTGCTGCACAAAAAGCGATTCACATATGGCACAGCATGCATACATACACACACATAGACTTGAAGGTGCAGCTATTGTTAGACATGGCTTGATTTCTGTCGACATCCATACACACACACACACACACATACACACACAGTCTCAGGTAGAGTCCTTGCGCAGCGAGATACGTGTATATATTTATTTTAATTTTAATTAAAACTGAGCAACGCCCGCATGCAGAGCAGTCAATCACGCCACAACAACAACAACAACAATGTCACACAACAATGCAATCGTGTCCAGGCAAATTACACTGAGAACAATATGATTGCAATTGGCATCCAAGACTTTAGCTAACAAGATTATATAGCTGTTGAATAAAAATGTAGATAATATGTAAGGATATCGAATAGTCGACCTGCTTTCCCTCTGTAGCTGTTCTATCTTAATCATATTTTGCAGATAGTAAGCACAACGTTAATTTGGCTTAGCCTTAATTAGCATTCATAGTCGGCTTCATTCCGATTAAGTGCTAATTGAATTATTCACATTTGAGTGGAATTCGGAAGTGTAATTATTGTAATAATTGCAGGAAATTCCAAGTTTTGTTTGAACTGCAATTCCAATTAGTATTAAATATCGACGCATTAAAAATGCAACGCTGGGAAACCTGTTGGCTGCAACCAACAAATTAAATTGTGACAACAAGCCTCGAGTTTCCATTGTGCCCCATCGTGGCAAGCTTTGGAATTTCTATTTCGCTGCCAAGTAACAAAGCCGTCAAGGCGGCGTATGTGCAATGCCTTTGTTCGATCTAACTAACTTGTCACATAGTTTATGCTGCTAAAAATATTATATAGCTTGATATTTGATATATACAAACACAAAGACAAACACACACACACACACACACACACGCATACAAAGGCAGGCGTCGTTGCATAAGTGAAGGTGTGTGCTTGGCTCCCAGAGCGCTATAAAGTTTGGTACACCTTGCAGAAACTTCAATACCCAGCCAGCCGAGTTTTTGTGTGTGTGTGTGTGTGTGTGTGTGTGTATGCTATAGCCCCATGTCGCACACATATATATCCGTAACTAATTAGCAACATGACTCACCTGGGAATATGTGCGCACATCTCCCTCGCACTGGGTGTGTAGATCGCTCGGCACGGTGTGTTGATAGACCCACGAAATGCTTTTGTCTTGCCCGCTGCTTGCACAGTGAGCACTGCCAAAGCCCTTGGGCACCTAACTGAAAGAGGGCGTTGGTGTGTGTGTGTGTGTGTGTGTGTGTGAGAGGACCGGGAAGAGGAAGGAGAGTGTAGGTAATACGTATGACAGTAATGATGGCAGGAGCGTAAACGCAAACAAAAAAACCGCTAATTAGTTGAAAATAAATAATGAGAATATGCTGCCAAAATGCGACTTAACCAATTGAAATGGAAGCCAGCTACGTGGTCTGTTTATGTATGTGTGTGTGCGGGTGTGTGCAAGTGTGTATAGTAATTTGTGGGTCAAGAAAATGAATTACATTTCCCAAGTGGCAAACGAAAAATTCAAAACCCTAAACATTGAAACAATGAACCCTTTATTTTAACTGGAATTTTAATACTAAATATTCTACAAAATATATAGTCTTGATAAGCATAATCTCCTCAGTCTTTAAATGCAACGGAACCGATCCGATCGCATTATCACTTTATCAGATAGCAACCAATATATCCATAGATCCATATATCACACTGATACAATATAACTACTTAGAGCTACTTGGAAATAGAAATTCGTTTTTGGAACGCAGCTTGTAATATTTTAGGACATATGTATGTACTATGTAGTTGCACTTAAAGTTGGGTTACGGTGGACATGGTCCAGCTTGTGCAAACTAATGAGAAATGAAATGAAATTAATTTTAAGAAGCTGCTAAATCGAGATTCCCATCGGTAAGAAAGCGACAAGTTGAGATGGGAAATCAATTGCGAAGATAAAAATGAGAAACGAGAAGCGAATATTGCATAACTGGTATGCGGAAATACTATTAACAGCTTAACATCTGCACCTGACTTTAAGTCGAGGGAAATGCCGGAATGATGTGCGGATGGTGGTGACGACTGTTAGCTGATTTCACTTAGCCCAGCCATTTCTTATTAAATGGATGAATTTGCATATTGCGCAGCCATCTTACTCAATTGAATTTTTATGAGGCACCACGCAAGGGATCTGCAGAAACTGAAGCTGGACGTGGGTGGAGCTAGGATAGCGCACAGATGCAGGCAAGGACAACGCCGGCCAGCTTATCTTGGTACAAGGGAAAAGAATGTACAAAATACAACAACAAAAAGGCAACAAACGAAGAAGGAACAAAAAAACAAAAAGCAAAACGAGAAGCAAACTTAAAGATAAAACGTCAGCGACAGCCGCAACTTTGGCTTAACTTGGTCTTTGTTTCTAATGCAGCTCCGATAACCAACCAGCACGAGGGGGCGCGAATGATTGGGCCTGGCAGTGGAGCGAGCGCGTAGGTCGAGTGGGAAAAGATGGTCGGAAGTCGACGCTATCTGCGTGCCGGGCAGCAAAACTTTTTTGTCTGTTTGTTGAGCATTGAGCATCCTCTAAACACAAAACAGCCAAAAGCAACAGAAGCACAACAACAATATCGGTGTATAATATAAAAGAGAACATGAGGCGGAAAAGTTTTGGCATGCATTTTTGACCCATTTTATGCAAATCAAAGCGTTTTTAATCTCTCTGTAAGCCTGGCTCAAGGCCGCACGGCCACGAGCCACCACAACGTGCCACTCCAAAGTGCCCCTGATGGGATGATGGCTCCGTTAACCGGCAACAGCGAAATGAACACGTAATTAAAACCGCACATTAAAGGACTTAGTTAGTGAGATGGCCATTATGGCCCCTCAGCCCCCCGAACATCCCTCAACTCTGATCGCCTTAACCAAAAGGCCTCAATGACCACCAGTGAACCGAATTAAAAGAGGTGGCTGCAATCTATTGACCGTTTGGTCCGCTTTTCAATATGAATTTGCAAATCCAGCATTCGCTTTTAACTGCCAAAGAAATTCCAATTGCCGCCCATTTGCCTCTTTGTCTCTCTGGGTGTGTGTAAAACTATTTCAATATTAAATTCATTTCATTTCCACTGAAAAAAGAAAGAAAGACTTTAGAACAGAGTAGAAAGGCACAGATTGGCATTGAGACTGAAGAAAAAGAAAAAAAAAGAACTGAATACGAAACAGAAAACAATGCGCACTAAATGAAAACGAATGAAGCCGAAAACCGCTCGAAAGTTTTCTTGTTAAAAACCTAAAACTGCCAGCTAACTACCCATTTAGCATACGCACCCCACAACCCCTAAAAGCGCACTCTTTTGCCCTGCCTTTAGCTGACGCAAAGTTTTGTTTCGCTCAAAATTAAAAGAAGATGGCAAAGCACTCGACTAAAATCTACATTTAGCGAGCCCCATTCCCCATTCCCTACCCCCATGGCGAGTTGCAATTAAGACCAAAACATAAGTTGAATACCAGATTTGGTTTAGAATTTCGTTGCAGCAGCAGTTGCCCATTTATTTGCATTTGAAAGCGCCTTGTTAAGACCTATTGCAAACTTAGCATCGTGACGAGGGTGACGGGAGACGGAAGACAGAAAGGGGTGGACTGAAGACTGATTGTGGCCACACTCAGAAAACATTGCCTGCATTTTAGAAATTCACTGTAGTCTTGTTCCACAGATAACTCATTAACTATTCATCAGAAAGCATATTTCTAAAATCTAAGGTTTTTCCTTTTCTTAATTTCAAGATACATTTTTCTTGTATTATTAATAAACATTAGTATATAGTTTTCACATAACACATTTTATATAGATTATCAGTTCGTATAATTCAATTTGAAAAACCTTACGATTTAAAAGATTTAAACATTTTTTTCTACTTTGAATGCATTTCGACTTTTGAAAGTGTTACAAACTTAGCTACAAAACTAGAATGCACTCTACGTGTCTATAAAGAGATTTGCATTAAAGATATAACACTTTTCGCAAATACTTTTGACGGGAATCTTCATGCATTTTACAACACTAACAGCCCCGTCAACAGAAAGCGCTTTAGACAAACAAACTAAACATTTGCATTTTCACTTGCTGTTTTGTTAACTTTTTTTTTTTTGTGCTGTCACCTAAGAAATTTCATTTAGGTTCGGTCAAGGCTCAAATGTGAATGACACACAAATTCATATGTGTGTAACTTCAACTATCTCTGTGTGCGTGTGTGTGTGTGCTTGTGTGTGTGTGTGTGTGTGCTTGTGTGTGTGTATGTGTGCTTGTGTGTAATCAAGTGCAAGCTGAGGATAACGCCACATTTATTCAAATCCAAGTAAAAAGACCATTTCGTTATATTAAAAAACAGTTGCGGATAGAAAACATCGTGGAAAAACAAAAAAAGGTGGAAACGTGGAAATGGGGAAATGTGGAAATGGGGAAAGAGAGCAAGGCGCGAATGTGAGAGGGAAGGAAAGAGGGCTGGTTACGGACAATGGGCAATGGACAATGCCAGCGAGACAAAGAGCCAACAAAATAAAACGTGCCAAAGCAAATAAACACATGAAAGTCTAAATTTAATGGTAAAAGCCATTGAGGCATGTTTAAAGCACAACCCAAACACAAACACAAATACAAACACCACATAAAAAGGGAAAAAAATACAAATACACATATACACCTCCATGTATGGACAGACTCGAAATGTACACAGAGAAAATATCACCAAGCTAAATCCCAGAATTTGTATACTGAATTCAAGTAGACTCAATGCAAAAAAAACCAAGAATGTATTATTCTGGAGTCAGTTAGCTCAAATTCAAATGATGAGTCTTGGATGAAGTTATCTGGCTTCTTACGGATCATTTTCATTATAATATTTAATCAAGATTGGCAATTGAGTTTTTATTTCCTTTTTCTCTCCGTGTAGCCGTGCCAGACAGCTAAAAAAGAAACCAATTTGAAAGAAGGAGACGACAAGAACAATAAGAACAACTGAAACAGTTCCAAATTCGCTCCTTGGCGTTTTTCCTTTCTATTTTCTACATTTTAATGCGCTTGGGCAGGCTATTATGATTTTGCCATCGAGTTTGTAACGCATTGAAGAAGACGTCTTCTATTCCATAAAGTGTTTCTATATATTCCTGATCAGCATCAAGAGCGGAAGCGATATAGTCATGTCCATCTGTCTGGTCCGTATCTGGTCAAAGTCACTATATCATATAGCTGTTCAAGTTCTAAGTTGTGGCATGGACATAGGTGTTGAAATACAGGTCACATCTGCCGATATAATGGAACTACACAAGCGTAGTGTATTGAGTTCGAAGCAAGACGTCAAACTGTGAACAGGCTGAGTTAGGTCGTCAAAAGGTATGTTATGCACGGAGTGGCTAAGATAGGCTTTCATACTTGTATACTTTTTGCTGCTTCTTTTCCATTCAATTCAGTGCTTTGGTTTTGCTTTTGTTATTGTTATTGTTTCTTTTATTTAACAATGTGCGACAGCTTTTACGAGGCCGCGCCTTGCTCTGATAAGCGAAATCAAATGTTAAAACTGACAATGTCAACAATTTCAAATGTCCTGTGCGTGCGCTCATACATCTGTGCTCATGTGTCCCGTTTCCCATGTCCCATGTCCCATGTCTCGTGTCCCGTGTCCCGTGTCTCGTGTCCCATGTATTGTGGCCACCACATTACATGCTCGTCAACTCGTGGCGCTGATTTCCGTTTCCCGTTTCCGCCAGCTGCGCTGCCAGACAAATAAACAAACAAACGCACAGCGTTGCCAGCTGTTGTTGCTGCTTAACGGTGCTCATAAGTGCTCCTCGTAATGCAAATGCCATAAATAACAAGCGCAAAGAGCAGTCAGAGCCTGCCATTGTCAAACGACCGATAATGGCTCTCATATAGATACCTACGATACACTCACACACACACACACACACACACATATGCGTGTGTGTATGAGTACTTTAGTAAGTATGTTTATGTTACATAAGCAGTCTATTTACATATTCGCATATCCATCCATCACACACTCTTCACCATACAACAAGTCAAGTATCAGTTAAACGCGCAGAAGAAAAAACAAGTTAAGGTCCTCGACGCGGAGCTACCCTAAAACCAGCCTTAAATAGTTCATCGATAGTATGTTATTGTATATTGTATGTCAATTGGAAGGCTATAAACTTGATCTGCGTATGGTAAACGACCACTTGTATTCCAATATTGAAGTTTCATGCCCAAATCGACTCGGCAATTAAGAAAATACATGCTTCGTGGGGCCAGAAATGCTGTCTTCTGTCTATTCCAGTCATTGCACAATTTCAGTATATGCTTATTACCCATTTTCAATGTGTGTAGATTTTAAAAAGTAAAAACAATAAGGAATTATAATAATAATAGTCTTATATGCAGATCGGAGCTCGCCTGCTAATTTCAATTTAAAGTTTTACTTCAATTATCTGGCTGTGTTAACTGAAAACTGATAGCCAAACTGGGTAACTATGTATATCCAACAATGTTTTTGATCAGAACTTGAGGAATTTCGATTGGAATTTCGATTTTCAATGCACAATCCACAATGCCATTCACATTGCTCGACCTGTCAGCAGGTGACCCTTCCTCTGCGTCTGTTCCTGACCTGCCCCTTCTTACTCTCATCTATTCCTTTGTCCAGTCATTTAGTGCAACTAACGCATTTTTAACATCCATGGGCTCTTTTTTAGTTTTTCCATTTTTTGGTTTTCTGTGATGCGGAAAAACATTTCATTTTACGTTTTAATTGCTTGTAAAATTGCGCTCTTCTCTGCTGTTGTTGTTAGCTTGTTATTGTTGGAAGTGTAACTGCTGTTGCCATTGGCAATCGGTGTCGTTGTTGCCAAACTGTTTTTTAGCCAAGGCATATTACAACTTGTTCATCCACAATGTCTCAACTTTTAATTACCTCGCGATAAGTACATATTCTTATGTCTATATATATACATATGTAAGCATATATTCTAGATAACAAAAAAAAAATAACGTCTGGGAAAAACTTTCGCTTGCTTAACCAAGAATGCCCAAAATCGAAAATCTATATACGTTTTTTTAGGTCACTTCAAAATCCAATATCAATCACATATATATATATATATATATTTATATATAGACATATATTGGCTCATTTATATATGCTCACATATATGATGTTTAATGAAAGGGTATCATGCCATTGGCATTTCGTTAATGAAGTTTCCCGTGCTATTTTCCATGTTGGTTGTCATGATTGTTATTGTTTCTATTTTAGGCTTTGCCCAACACGGTTTCCACATATTTCGTTTGTGTGTGCCACTAAATGAAAGCAATTTGCGTACGTGTGTATATATCTATATGTGTGTGTGTGTGTGTCAGTGTGTGCTTGTGAATTATCCAAGCAATTTGTTTAATATTAGTTCGAATTGATTTTCAATTTGTTTGTGCTGCGCTGAGCCCCACAAGAACATTATTATATTATCAATTATTAATTTACAATTTATTTATTATTTATAGAGCACTTTGTATACATATCAAATGCCAAATGTAATTTGATAACTTCAAATTAGATTTATCGGCCTTAAATATTGAGTGCCTATGTTCTATTTTTGTATTGCATTTATTTGTTGAGAGATGGATGCATAGGCAATTGGACTCTGGCATGCAAGGGTATGTAAACGTTATGCTTTCGATTGGTACATTTTGCTAACGCAAATGTTGACACACCATGCATGAGTACGCACACACACACATATATAAATATATATATATATATATATACATATACATATATGTAGTGGACATGACTGCTAATCCCCAGAAAATAGCCGTGGTCAAGTTTGGCTTTCGGTTTGGTCGGTGATTTGGTTGGGTAAGTGGTGTGAGCTGATGTGGAATTGGGAATTGGATTAATTGCTTTATGAGCTGCAATAAAGGCGTGACTTTTGGCCCGGCAGCTGGCTGGCATTTTGTGAACTGCAATTAGCAGCAAATAAAATAATTTACGATTGTACCAACCACCAAAAATGCCACTACACCGCACTAAACATTGTCGAGGGAGATGGGTTTCCTAATGGTCAGCAGCAGCAGCAGCCAGCTTGACCAACCCATACGAAGGAGTGGGAATGGAAGCCGGAGAGGAGCAGCAGCCGTTGCCACTTGCGTGGTAATAACAACAAATTGCCAAAAATGTTTGCCCTCTTACAAACTGCGAATTGTGATTTCTCGTATAACAACACACACACACACACACACACACACACACACACACACACGCACACACGCGAAGGCTGAGAGAGTGGAATCTTATTAAGCCAGTTTAGATTTATAGCCGGCCTTTTAGTCATAGTACGGCGATGGGAGGGGCGAATTGTAGACGGTCTCTTTATTAAATTGGCTTCGTCGGCTGCTCGAAATGGTCGCCGATTTCTCTATCAATTTTCGCTGCAAATGCGAATGCAAATGAATGTCAATATGAATATGAATATGAATAAGAGTATGAATATGAATTGATTTCTATATATAAAGCTCAATTTGTACAATAAACAGTCGAACAGGCTACCAGACTAACTGGTACAAATCCAACAGTTTTGTTTTTACTCATCATCTCAGCTGAGCTTTTTAAACCGAATCGAGTGGAGAATATTTGAATGGACACACAAGGTGTTGAAAAGAAAAATAAATCAGAGCAAAAGACAAAAAAATAAATAGAGATAAAACTGACAATGCCAAAAAGCTACTCAATGAGAACGACTGGAAAATATCCTAGACTATAAACTAGACCAACTACTAAGTAATAAGGAGCAAACACATATTTATTGATTACAGATAAAACACGAAAGGAAGCCAAACTGTTGCCAAGATAACGTAATCAATCTGAAATATATACCTGTTGGAAGTATTGTAGAATCGATCGTTTATTAGTGTCATGGGTATTAATCTGCTTATTTCTTAACTTATCTTTTTTGTCTTTCAACAGTTAACTAAAATATGCTTTAGCTCTCTGTGCCAAGTGTCCTTGTTATAGGGTATTAAGCAAACAAAAAATTGATACAGCAACTAGTCACTGGAGTCGATACTTGTATGTGTGTGTGTATGTGTGTGTGTGTAAGGGTGGGTGTCGTGTATGTGTGTGTGTGGTATGGTTTGGTTGAAACATGCATAAATAAAAATGTGGCATGTTGGGTCAGAAATAGCATGACATTTTAGAGCGGCCAACAAAATGGCGGCAGATAACGGAACGGAACGGCAATGGCAACAACAACGGCAACATAAAATGAAAATGTTTACCAAAGGGTTGCCCCTCCAGCCACTTGCTCCTCCTGCACCTCGTCCTATCGTTCCCGGTTACCTACAGAGAATTGTTCTGTGTCCGAGTCAAAGTTGGTAGTGACTGACGTAACAGCAACAGGGAAACTTGGAGCGTATAGACTGAGGATGACCGGGGGTAATACTAAGCCATTGAGCCATAAAAATCAATAAGGGAACGAATGTTTTGCTAACAGAGAAAGAGAGAGAGAGAGAGAGTGAGAGAGCGAGAGAGAAAGCGAGACATCCTTTGTGGTGTCGCACCTGGTCACCTCTGTTACTTGGGGGCAATCTATAGATGATGACCAGCACTTACTTTCTGCAGCTGCATATGCATGGCGTAGTGCATAAGTTTTGAGTCTGGAAACTCAGGCAACCAACTAAAACTCATAATCAACAAACAAAAACAGCAACAACAACAACAACAACAAACAGCTCTCGAACAGGCATCAAAGTGAAACAATATCTAAACTTTACATACACAACACACTGCTGCAACTTTGAGGAAAATATGTCAAGTAATAACTAGGATACCAACCCATCCAGCCCATGCCTCTGAGCTACTCTCGTGCAGACAATTGCCAATTGTAAAACATTTCCATTTTCATTATCTTTTTTTGTTGTGGTTCTTGATATTGTTGTTATTGCTGTTGACTTCGTTTTTTTACCATTATAAAATCTGTGAGGAGAGGGAATTGTCAGGCAGTCTGTCAGCTGGTAGTTGGGTGATTTGGTTGGGTGGTCTGCCGGCCAGTGAGCAACGGTTGTTGGGCTCTTCATTAGCAGCAGAATAGGCTCTGACATGGACGTAAATGTGTGTGTAAAACACACACACACACACACACACACATGCATATACAGACATATATTTCCAGCTAACAACATCAGAACGATTTGGGGTATCTGCTCTGCTTGTTAGTTTCAACCAAACCCACCATCCACACACAAAAGGCAAATTTGGCCAAAAGGCTTTTGGTGCCCTTGTATCCCTGTCTCCCTATCTGCCTGTCTCCCCGATCTCCTTCTGATCTCCTTCCAGTGTCCCGTCCTGTCAACTGTCCACAATTTGTTGTGCTTTTTAGTAGAACACTGGCTAAGGGCAAGTTGTTGGGGGATACTTGCTGGAGGTGGTATGGGAAAGCACGCGGTCCCGTTTTGCTGCCAAACGAGGCCTGGCATAAATGTTTCATAAATGTCCAGACGTCGCTCGGCGCCGAAAACAAGAGAGAAAAAAAAACCATAAAAGAAAAAAAAGCTGCCCCTTCTCTTGTTGGCCATCTGAAAATTATGGTAGCCACTTGGCCAAAGGCTGTGGTTTGCCCATGGTTCGTTTGTCTGAGATACACGAGAGAATAATGGCACAACCATCGAGCAGCGTTTTTCTTACTTTTTAGGCTCCCAGCGAGCAAAAAAATGTTTCGCCCAAATATATTGAAAATACACTTAAAATTCAGAAAAGCCCCAAAAAGGGTTTGGCACCTACTTTACAACACATGGCCAACAATGTCAAATTAAAAAGAAATGTTTGGAGACCAAGTGCTGTTTTAAAACAACATAAATTATTCAAAATGTATAACAAATTACAAAAAATATATTGCTTGTATATGGACAATTTGTATAAACTGGCAGATGGACTCTGTTGTTCTTCGCTTTTCCGTAAAATATTGTCTCAACTTAAAACGTAAGCAACTTATTCGATTAATATTCACTTGAGTGCATTCACATCACAAATGAATAACATAATAGTAATTTACATTTAATTCTTAATACACCTCAATTACTACTTTCTCTCTAAGACTCCTCTCTCTCTCTCTCTCTCTCCTCTCCCACTCTCCCACTCACACTCTCTCTTTCACTGAGTTTCATAATGTTTGTTGCCATTTTACAGTCAATTGATTTGCAATGTCTGCTTTTATGATGAACTGCGGGCGGGGAAAGTGAAGCGTTTTGTTTGGGGAATTGTTTAATGGTCAAAAGCATGCTGTACATTTATGGTAGAAACGGGGCGTGTGCGCAAATATATTTATATATACATACGTATTTATGCCCTGAGCCCATTCACAATCAAAAGATCTAAAATTTGTAAAACATATTATCGTTTACCCTACGAGGATCAAGCCTATTTTATTTTATCGATAACTGCACCAGTTTAGCGAATATCGCTATACATCGAATAGCAATAAAGATTTCAATTGATTGCATTTCAATTGATAAACAATATACCCAGGCATGTTATTGATAAGCTGTACAAAATTCTATTACGATCGGATTTTGCAAAAGACAACGTTTTTCATATAAACAGCAAACGTAATATGTATTTAACAGCTGGATGGAGGGTATCTCTTAGGCGAGGTGCCTCAACTAAAGCATTCCAGCTTGTTATATATAGAAGAATGAGTACATGTAAAGGAAATATATAAATTGAGCGCATAAAAATCAATTTGGCGTAACCGCACAAGGCAAATAAAGTGGCCAAGACGCCGGCCAAGATGACAAGACGCTCGTCCAGAGACCAAGAGACCAAACAGACCGAAATACCAAAAGATACAACTGGGTCCACTACACACACAGACACACGCACATCGGGGCATCACAAACATTCTCCATTGGCAAATTGTCTGTTGTTTTGGGCTTTGATGTAGAATGAGCTATGTGAAGTATGCGGGGCAGGGGAAGTGGCATTATAATGGTGAACATGGCGCATGCTGCTGCATAAAAGACGTCCAAGGCAATCACAGCGTTTATTTGCATACTTTTCGGCTGCTTTACATATTTATTATGATTTCTTTTACCACCACACCACACCACTCCAGATCCTCCCCTCTCTCCTGTTTTGCTCTCTGCTGTCTGCTTAGCATTTGTTCAAGCAATATACTCAACACACAAAAACTTGTTTTTATTAATCATAAATTTATGCCTGCAACTGCCTGCAACAACATACATACTATATATATATATATATGTATATAAAATGTTTATGACTCGGTTTTTGTTTGGGTCAGTTAAAATACATAAATACACACATACACGCATATAGATATAGCTGAAAGGGGCAGCTGCAGCAAACGGCTTGAGCAGACACCTAAGACTGCGCTATAATTTATGCCCTAGCTTAAGAGTGTGTGTTTGTGTGTGTGTGTGTGTGTGTGAATATGGTATGGGGTAATCTTCTAAAAAATGATTTAGAGCCCATGCCCATATTCATGCCGGGAATACCCCAACTTGTTATAGTCGTAATAATAGCAATAATAATTTGCACAACCCTTTCGGAATTATCCGCCTCTGTCCCTTTCATCTTTCATTTTCCGTCTCTTTCATTTTTTGAGCTGTCAATTTTACCGCTCAATTTGATGAGCGCCCCAAGGAGTCGTGCCGCATGCAATAAGAGCTGGGCGGGGCGGTGCCACGGTGCCACGGGCATATGCGACTAACAATGTTTGTCCGCTGGAGCGACAGGAGCCTCGCATAAAAGTCGATTGTCTGTTACAAATTCAGCAAAGCAAATTGCAGCTGCAAAATATCCTCAATACTAAAGTTCATTTTCTTAATATTAAAAAAAAACAACCGTTCGAAACTATTCTTGGTATGTGCTTGTAGTTCTCAATTTAAGTTAAAGTACGTATCTTTATTGTTTTTTTCAAAGATTAATGGATTCTTTAACTCAGATTAGCCACTTGGTATTAAGCATGTTTCCGCTGTGAAATTAATTCCACAGAAATGTATGAAGTCTACAGTTGAGGATCGTTTCACTAACTTCAACTTGCGGTCTCTCACAACTTCCCTGTTGAAGCGAATATGCGAAGTTTATATCGCGACACAGTGGTCAGCTTTAAAAAATAGTCAAGTTGCAATTGTCGCACAAATTGAATTATATATAGTAGCATAGCATATACCTTATGTGTTCGTTGAGAGCTCTTACAGACATTTGCATAACTCTTTTATGTGCTTTTAGCTCTTTATGTATGTTTACATTAAAGCATACAAAAAAAAAAATTTTAAAAATTGAGTACTGTCCTTTGAGAGTGCAGACCCTGCCCAGCTTGTCCATACACACACAAGCCCTCGTCTCACTTGACTAACTTGTTTTTGTGATTTGCACTGTCACCTGGCTAGAGCCCTGTGTGGCTTTTATACCGTGTCCTTGCTCTGTGGCATGGTCCTGTGCATTTTATAGAGTGCGAAGTTTATGCGTCCGTTGGCTCAAAATTGCATTCATTAGGTCCACAGCAGTGCAACACAGATCGAGTAGGCTGCACACTTACGAAGAGCGACAGTGGGTGGCAGGGGCCATTTCCTTTTTGCCTGTTGCCAGATCCTGTTCAACTTCAATATATTCTGTGTGTTTTTTCTGTCGATTATTGATATGCCGTTGGCTGGCGCTGGAGCTGACTTGCTGACTTGCTGACTTGCTGACTGGTGGTCTCGTTGTCGTTTTGTACTATTAGCAGGATGTGAGGATGCGAACCGAACAAATTCAAGCTCAACCGAGCCGTTTCAATCTAATTGGAAACCATTCAAAAACGTGGTGAACTTTTTAACTCAATCGATGGCCGCTTGAACGTAACGTTTATTAAGCAACTCACTTATTTTTTTTTGTTTGTTTTGTTTCTTGTGTTTTTTTGTTGCATTTTTTGCAAACCCAAGTGAATTACAAAAAATTGTGCAGCTTGCAGTTTTTGGTGTGCAGGTAAAAAAGCATTGGGTATGGCCAAAGATTCGATGTGGCATATGAGGGGCTGCAAGTAAGTGCCACTGCAATGTCCAGCACTAGCTGAGCTGTGGAGTGGAGCGGGGGTCGAAGTTAAAGGGTTTATAGTGGGCAACCGCTTTATGGGGGAGCAGCGGTTAAAAACCAAAAAGCCAACAAAAATCTCAGCAATTTATTGCAGTTCGTTTGCCCAACTCATGGCCAATGAGTCGTGAGTGTATAGTGTGTGTGTGTGAGTTGGAGTGTGCGTGAGTGTGTGTGAGTGTGTGTGTGAGTATGTCTGAGTTAGACTGCAGCATAAGCTTGACCTCAAATTGGCCTGGCTTGGCTTGTGGTCAAATTAGTTGCATTTATTGCACTTGCATTACTCACAATTCTCCTCCTGCTACTCCTCGTCCTCCTCCTAATACTCCTCCTCCTTTCCTGTTGCTTTGCTGCAGCATTTATGGAATTCTTGACTCCAGATGGCTGCCCCCCAATGTACAATTTACACAATTTTCACAGTGTTTAATATTATTTTTCAATTACAAACGGTTGGCAAGTAATACTTTAAGCCATTATTATAAAGTTGGAGTGTTTAAGTTGCGAAGCTAATTATATCCTGAATGCGGTAATAATTGATCAAATATTGTGGAAAAGTATGTAACGAACATCTCCGACCCCATAAAGTATATATATATATATATATATATATCAGATGATCAGCATCGAAAGCCGAGTAAATTTATGTATGAAGAAGCCGCTTGGAGACTTTAAAAGCTGCCGATTCTACTTTTGTTAGCAATAAAAGATACAATTCTAAAGATGTAGCTCTCCAGTTGAAATATAATATATACCCAGACATATTGATAAGCTCAAAAAACGCTTTATAAATGCAGAATTGGGACAAAACCGTATACGCCAATATCAATAAGCCTACTATGTATTTAAGAACTAAGTTCTGGATATCTTGTAGTCGATCTCTCTTGACTATATAATACTAACTTGTTTTTTTTTTTATGAAATAACTATTCGCTGAGTTCGTTTTCATTAAGTTGGTCACTTGACTGCCTAATATATCAATTCGAATAATAATTTATAATAATTCGAATAATTTAGCCACGTCCGTCGGCCTGTCCTCTGTGACTTTAAGAGGAACAGACCATTAAGTTGAGACATTGTTGAACTGACTGAACGAATTGAAGCATATATATATATATATATATTTATTCATATATGTATTTATATATATATATATATATATATATATATATTTAGAGACATTACACTTAAAGATGACTTCAATCGAACTTTGCTCTGAACGCTTCACTTTAGTCGCCAGTGCAGAGCCGCCAAAATAAATTGTCCTTGGCAGCATTAGTACATTTGATGCGGGTGTAGGATGTGGGGTAGATGATGAGGAGGTGTATGGTGTAGATGGTGAATGTGGGTACCATGGGGGTATAGCTGGGTTGGCTGACAGAAGGTCGCATTAAATACTTATGAACATAAAATAGCGCGGTCGCAAAGCGAAATAGTTTCGGGAAGGCTATGGCTACGAGGTCGTTCGTCTAGGTAATTGGACTGTGTAAGTGTGAGTGTTTCTGTGTATGATTGTGTGTGTTTGTGTGTGTTTGTGTGTGTTTGTGTATGTGTTTGTGTGTGGTTAGCAAACTGTAATTTACATTAAGTGTTGACACGTTGACATACGCAAGCCCCACATTGCAATTGTCGTTGGCTTTCGCCGGCTTTCATTTGTTCTCCCATTTCCCCATTAGCGAACAACGAGTGTGTGAGTGTGTGTATGTTTGTATGTGTGTGTGAGTGTGTGTGAGTGTATGTGAGTGTGTGTGAGTGTTACACAGCCTGTGCCGGCAAAGGGCTATTATAACTTTGTCGTGCCGTTTTGCCAAAGCAAAAGTAAAAGGCAAAGCAAGTAAAACACTCGCTGATGCATATGAAACTCTGGACTTCTCTTTTCTCATTTTCTCTCCACACAAAGCCTGCCGCTAAGTGGTAAGCGGTACTGAAGCAGAGAGAGAGAAGAAGAGAGCAAACAAGAGAGTGAGTGTATGCAGCACTTTGTGGCATAATAACATGAAACGCTTACTAGTCATAAGCCAGAGGTTTTTGCAATACAAAAAAAAAAAAGAGAAAAAAAGAAGAAAAAGAATTAAATAAAATTTTATTACGCGTATTTATTTCAATTATTTTAATTATAAATGTGTTTTTTGTTTTTAACCCACTTTTTATAAAAAGTAAAAGCTTAAGTGGTTTTATGAGTTACGTTGGACACTTAAACAGCACTTTAAAACTTCCGTCAAGTTGCCAGACACGGACTGAAACTGCAGTGATCCCCACAAATAAGGAGCTACGATATGCATTAGTATGCAAAAATATTACAAGTAAAATATACAACAAAATCACTTGAATTGTATATATTTTCATTCAAAAAAAGCAAGCAACGCACAAATGTATCGCGATAATCGAAATATAAATATATCTCTAGAATCATTTAAATGATTGCTCATAACGTCGATTTGATTTTATTTTATCAAAGTATTGTAGAATTTGTACATCAGTTATAAAGAATTCAGCATGGGTTTCTTAGATTAATTATTACACTTACTACAATTAAAAAATAGATAAAATACCAAAACAAAAAAGGTGCATTATTCAGTTGGTAAGAGAATGTGGGGAAACAACTCAATTTAGGCAAGCTCTACGCCTTAAACTAAGTTTTATCAATTGTAGTCATATATGTATATATTTTGTCGATTTTATTGGGCCACTGTTGCCACATTTCACACTTTGGCATCAACTGTACTCCGAGGTACTGTTATCTGCTGCATACGTAGGTATTTAGGTAAATATTTGAAGAGGGGCCTGGGCTGGGATCAATTTCGGGCAAATAAAACGTAAAGTAGCGCTGAAAGGGCCGACTAAGTGGCCATTGGATTCCTATACACACATATAAGTATATATATATATATATATATATATATATATATATGTATGTACATACAAAAATACATATGGGAAAATATTGTTTAGTCGTCAAGTGGCACTTCAGGCAGCAGTTGTGTGCAAAAGGGTTGAATGGTGTTACGGGGTGTGTTCGTGTGTGTGTTTTTGTGTGTGTTTGTGTGTGTGGGTAACCATTTGCCACATTGTTAAAAATACACATGTATAAATAAATGAGGACGCGCCGAACAGCGAAAAATTTGCGTAATTTTCAGCGAACAACGGCAATGGCAGCAGTTTAAATGAAAACCACTTCAAGCTACAGCAACACCTGTTCCCCTTCCCCTTCCGCTTCCCAGTTCCCCGTTCCCCATTCACCATTCCACTAACACCCTTGCAACGATTGTAGCAGGGAAGCAGTTTACTGAATATTGGCAATCAACACGATTTCGACGCTCGTTTATTAATTACAATATTTTTTGGTACGTGTTCATGTGTATATGTTTGTATATGTGTATGTGTGCGGAATGGCGTTTAATTTAAATCTTAAATGGGGAAAATTGTTTGCCAGCCATTGCGCATACGCCATGTTTTTCTGTAAGTGCACATATTTGGGCTAATGAAAAAATAATTATAAATTCATTTGAGACCCGAACGGCAAATTTGACCCAAAGTCCTAAACAATCAACTAACTAACTGGCTTACCAGTCCAGGCCAGGCCAGGCCAGGCCAAAGTGTGCACCTGCTCTGCTCAGTACAATTTGGTAACGTTGCCGACAGCAACAAGAGCAGCAAACATCTTAACAAGAACAGCAAAGCAGGTTAAAGTTATAGACGATAAAGTTAACAAAGCCAAAGCCAAGTATTTGGGCAAGTTTTAAGTTATTGTTATGAGAACACTTTGATGTTGTTTCGGGTATTTCTATGGTTGCTGCTGACACTGCTGACAACGAGGCAGAGAGCGACAATATCAGTTATTAAAAGTTTTTTTGGGTTACAGCTCAGTTGCTTGTTGCTGACAGCTTTTGGCAGCAAACTTTTGCCACAGCAACACCAACAATAAACAACAAACAATAAAAACAACAACAGTATCAGGCAAAGCAAGGAGAAACTACTATATTTGCTGCAATTTTGACTGCAGAAACAATGCTGAGTCCAAAATACACGAATTAGCTGTGCTCCAGATGACCCCAGCACTTAACAACTGAACTGAAATGTGGCAACAATGTAAGCGGCATTAAGTCGCAGATGCTGCTGCTGCTGCTGCTGTTCTGAGAACTCGCCTCAAGCGCTGACAGCTTTGTAAGCTGTGGCAACTCTGTAAGAAATCTAATTTCCGGGGATATTAACTAAAGTTGCATTCAATCCTGCGATGTTGTCGCATTTCACGGCCACCACAAGTGAAGTGTGGCAACAGCGCAGCAGTTGTGATTAAACATTTTACTCGAATTTGTTTTTCTTTACGGTTTTTGCATTAGCTTGAAGCTGGTCAAGCGCTGTTGCCGCACTTCACTGGCAGCGCAAAGGAAGTGTGGCAACAGCACATCTGCTATATTTTGCAATTTAATCGAATTTGGACCATTTACGGTTTTCGCTTTAGACTCAAACTTGTCAAGCGCCAATGCCTGGAACACAAATGAAGTGTGTCAACACCGCTCGTGAAGCGCTGTTGCCGCTCTTCACTTCACTTCCCTTTACTTCGCTGCGGACACGCGACGACGTTTTGGAGAACAAAAGAAATGCGACTTTTTATCTGTTTATCTGCCGCACTTGAGTTTGTCAAAAGCAATTGTTTGACTTGGCTAGACACATACATGCATGCACACACACACACACACACACACACACACACACACACGCATACAGCAGGCAAAGTGGAACAAAGTGCGAACGTCAAACGCAAACTGACCAAAGCGGCGAGCAGAGAAATTGGATGTGGTGCAAGGATTCTAGCACTCTTCAAAACAACGGGCAATAGCAACAACAACAATAACCACAACATCGAGAAGAAGAAGAAGAACAACAACAACAATAGCACAAACAACGTCAACACATTTCGAGGCCATTTACATCACATCGCTGACCACAAACAGCCAAGCTGTGTTTATTTCCGCTGCCCCATTTCGTTGCGTCATGTAGCGAGGCATTTCATGTTGTACGATTTGTTGTTGGCCACCCTTTTGGTACCCCGCTCCAAGCTCGTGTCAAGGAAATGCGTCAGCAACTGCAGCTGTTGCTGTTGCAGCTGCCCCTCCAAACTTAGAATGCTATCCGTTGTCTACGTTCACTGGAACATTGAGTTATGTTCGAGCAACTCGTGTGTGCCTCAAGCAAATGCAACTTCAGCAACAGCACTCGATTCATGTGCGTAACTGCCACCCCTTCCCCACGCCCCTCGAAATGGCTAAATGTGTAATTTCATTCGGCATTTTGATCTTTACAATACACGCTGATTTACACAATGCCATTTACATAGTTGAGAAGAGGAAGATTGTTAAGAAATCGTACTGGTTCCTATTCCTATTTAGTAATCAAAATATTTCTTCATCACAGATCAAAAATGGGTTCCCCTTAAAACACTCAATCTAACAAAATTGTTTACTTTTGAAGAGTTTTTCACTTACATCAAGAATATATTCCATAATTTGTATCTCATCATGGCACAAACACTCAAGTCTAAAATAAGATTAAGCGGGTCAGCAACAAACATCATCGTTATCCTTATTACCAGTATTCAAAACATTATCAACGGCAATCGCGTTACATTATCAATTTCTTGGTCAGGCAGCTGCTGTTACTGGCCTGGTCCTGGTGGACCTGGTCGAATGGTAAAAAGTGTGGCTGCGAGTTAACTAACATGCTAAGAGATAAATGAAGTCGTAGTCGCAGTCGCAGCACCACTGAGTACGCCATGCGCATCCAGCTGCATACGCTGCACCATTCACTCCGAAACCCCGCCCCGCCCCGCCCCCTCTGCTCTGGCTACTTTAGCAATCAAGTGGCATGATTGCTTAGCAGCATTATGCCATTTATGGCCATAAAAAGGTTCGGCTGGATACACTCAGCAACAAAATTCGGCGTGCATTTTAGAAATTCGCCAATATATCCTATTATTCAGAAAGTATATTTCTTTCATTCTTTTCTAAATTTTGGAATAGAACTTTCTAAAATTGAGAAAAGCATATATACAATTTCTATGGTGCTTTTTCATAAAAACTAGAAAAGCTTTATAGTTTTCAGCTTAATTTTCCATTTGGGGTCATTTTTTTCTGAGTGTAGTTGCTTCTGCTTCTGCTTCAGCTTCACAATGTGCTTGCCAGGCTCAAAGAGCTGCTTCCTCTTCTACTCACTCTCTGTTGCTGCCTCCTTCGACTAGTACTTCGCAAACATAACTTCTCTCTCTCTCTCTCTCTATATATATATCTGTCTCTGTCTGTCTGCTGTAGTCAGTTCGCCCTGCTCTCATTCGCATTCATGAAGCTGCTTGCCACACACAATATGGTAAACACTTTGCCGCTCTCAGGCAGCGGCAGCCAATGCAATCATAATTTTAACTACTTTAGTTTTCTGCTTCCTAACAATCTGCACAATCCGTCTCCCCCCCCCCCCCCCCCCCCCCATTCCCCATCCGCAAACACCGCCCCAGTCCTGCACCGCCAGCAGCGACAGATGGGTGTGCGCAGCTTTTGCACTTAGTCCTATTATCGCATCTCATTGTTTGGCCTTTTTTCTTTCGTAGCCACTTTGCTAATTTAGCGCGGCCGCAGTAAAAACGCAATGGGTTAAATGCTGTGGAAAACTTGTGGAAATAGGCGAAATGAAAATCTAAATATAAATTGGCTCAATATGCATATGTGTATGTGTATATACAATGAGTAAACCTTGCAGGCAAATCGCAGCTATAGAAACGAAATTACTGAAAAGCAAAAGAGGGAAAACTATTCACTAGTGTCAATAAATAAGATTTAAATTTGAATTGAAGACCAACTAATTTGAGCACAGCCGAAAGAGACATAAATAGTGTTAGGAACTGGGAGAGAGATGGAGAGGGAGACAAAGAGGGAATATAATCGCAGCAGAGAATTTGGAATTTCGTTTGCACAACGCTTTTTGTGGCTTCATTAGCGCCTTTTAGGATTCGGACCAAAAGGGCCGCCCAGTTTGATTAACACCCAACTGAACCTCCCACAGCTGCCAGCAAACCCCCAACCCCCAAAACGCTCGTCGCTCTATCTGCAAACCCAAAGCCAAACGAAAAGCAAGTAAGAATGTTCTAGTCGAGAGAGGAATCGACTACGCCATACCCTACGTGAAAAACGGCAACTAATAATAAATGTAACTGAATCTATATAAATCGATAAATATATCGATCAAATTTATATTAAGCCGATATTCTAAAGTGCAAGTCTCTAGCTGTTAAGGTTTCTAGGTTCCGTCTGAAATCGACTCGATTCCCGATGCTGATCAACAATATATATACGTTATGGGTTCGCAGAGGCTTGCTTCTGACTGTTACATGCTGGCACACAACTTCATTATACCTTGTTTAACAATTTTCAATGGGTGCCGGGTATAAAAAGCAAAATGCAAAAGGCAAAATCCAATGCTGAGGCCAAAAGGACCACTAAGCAATCAAGGCAAATGGATTTTAATTAATTTTGCCGGGCTGCACGCAGTTTTTAATTAAGAATCTTGAAACGTCACTCGCTGCATTTAGCCAAATGCAGCTACAGTTGCAACAATTGCAACTACAATAGCAACTACAACAGAAACCAACCCTTTGGCAGTTTCACCACAAAAATGCATTGTCCGAGCTTCATTTGGGTCCGGCTTGTCATCTGCTCTCTTTGAATACGGTCGAATATTGGATTAGTTTTCAACAAATCTAGTGGTCTGCCCAACGAACTGAAACTAAAGATTGCCAACAGATGCACTTGATGGCAATTGAAAACTTTAACTTCCATTACGTCAGTTACATACTGCAGCATGTTTACTCGTTAACTTAAAAAACACTCAATATATATATATAGATAAATATATTTATACATATTTGAATAGACTTATAAACTTGTGTTTGTTTTGGTTTGGTTTACAGTGCTGGACTGCCAGGTGGGCGATTGGGGTGCGTGGAGCGACTGCGACAAAAGTTGTGGCACGGGAATGATGACGCGCACACGCCAAATTCTACAGGCGGCCCAAAACGGTGGCAAGCACTGCCCCTCGATGTTGCAGAAGCGCGGCTGCCAGGGATATCGCTGTCACGGCCATCGTGATAAGAAGATTTTGCGAGGTAAGTCCACACCAACAGCACAAACAACAACAACAGCAGCAACTGCAACACAAACACCAACAACAACACCAACAACTATCTCTATCTGCATACCTGTTCACACATTTATCTGAATCTGTCCCTTATCTGAGTTTGCTTATGTGTGCGTGCGTCTCTTAATGAAATGTACTTTTAATTAAAAATATCAGACATGGCAGGAGAACCTCCCCTCCCCCTCCCCCTCGCCGTACTCCTTGCAACTTCCACTCGCTCACACAGCGGGTAACCGGTCGCCCATTGCAATGCAGAGGCTCAAAGGACTTATTCCGTTGCTCCCAAAAACATCACACCACTATTTCTGTCATTGCCAAGGTTCGTTAATTAAATAGTGAAATTCCCGTCAGCTAACTGTAAAGACACTGATCGAATTGCATTTGGGATCCAATCTATTAGCGGGTTTGTATTCCACTAGATCTTAAGCTAACTAACCCTTGCCCCCAACTGAACCGAGTTTGAAGTTCGACACATTTTCTGTCCTTCGATTTGCAGATTTGTTAATTCAGTCAGAGTCAGGGCAATCAATCGGAACCGGACAAATATAAAGATAATTTATTAGAGGCGCAATTCGGAACTCTTACATAACAAAAGGAAGTTTTGTTTAAGACTGCAAGTAGGCATCTTATGCATATTGCTGTATTTTGGGGCACGTACTACAAAATTCAGCGCACATATGTCTTATTTTTATTCTACATTCCCCATATGCATACATATATATACATATATATATATATATATAGATATGTATGTCTACAATGCACTGTTGCATATTTGATGGGGGAACGTTGATATGTTGATCCACTTAGCGAGCACTTGCTTTTTATTGTTAGTGTCAACAAAAAATTGTGCAACGTGCATACATATGTTGCTCTCATTGCCATACCCTGTATTTAATGTACATAGGCATGATAGACTTTGTATACCTCATTGAGAACACTCAGATCTGTTTGAGACCTGCTTAATTGCTACCTGAAACTCATTTGATAACCTCTTGATGCAACTCTATTGACACCTGTCCAGCGTCATCTATATATAAGTCGAGATGTAGTAGATAAACTGGCTGTTATAAACTATACGCTAAATGCAGGGTACATCATAGTGTGCTTGCCCACTTTTAATATTGTCATGACTGTTGCATTGACAAAACTTGCGTTGCAAAAAGCTTTTCTCAACTAAACGTCCTGTGAAATGTGGAGCAAACTAAGTCACTTGACGGTTGGCTGGATGGTTGGGTGGTGCCAAGGTGCTGCACACGTTTTGCCCAAATCCTAGTACACTTGCCACCGGTCGGATAGGTGTTGTGGGTTGGGTGGGTGGTGGTGCGAGCATCTTTCCTGTAGATGCATCTGTCAGCTTAAGCTTAGTAGCTAAAGTTGAAATTCTTTTTGGTTTTTTTTTTGGAAATGCACAAAAATGCGAAATGGGAATTGCTAAATGGCAAATGGCAACTGCATAAGAACTCGACTTGCACGTGAAAGAAACTAAGTTCCCACTGTCTGAGGCTCTACCTCTCTCCCTCTCGCTATTCCCCCCCTTCATCCCTCACTCACTCTCTGTCTCTGTCTGTCTCTCTGCCCTTCGCTCGAGCTGTGTCCTGGCATGCAGAGCCAAAGCAATTTTGTGCAAGTAGCTGACATAAAAGCCATATTATATTTGGCTAAGTGTCGCCGCCGGCATACACGGCCACGCCCCACGTTTACGCCCATGCCAGAAGAAGTGCAGCAAGCAAAGTACTGAGCACAAACTAAAACAAAAATAAAGAGCAAAATAAAATAAAAAAATAAAACAAAAAAAAAGCAAAAAAAAAATGGATAAAAACTATTAAAAATCGCAGCACAAGTTTTTGTTTATGTTTGGGGTCGCCTGCGCTCCATTAGTGTCGGACGTGCCTGTCGCACAGACTTCAGCTCCAGCTTCGCCATCAGTTCAGACCCCCTTTCCCCTCTGCAATATCACCCCTCGCCACCATCCTTTTTAATTTTTTTTTTTTTGCCTGTGTTGCTTTGGATTTAGTTGTGTTTGTGGGTGTTTTATATTTGTATGCTCTCCACTGTCCGCTCTTTAAGCGTTTAATTAAAACCTTGATTGCCAGCCATTAAAAAAATCGTTTAACTGTATGCATAATGGCCAAAACAAACGCTCCACATGTCACAAGCATCAATGAAACCTTGTGTGGCTGTGTGGCGAAAATCATAAGGGATATAATTAATAGTTGTTCAGCGCACGGATGACAGCTCTTAAAGTCGCCTTAATGAAGATGCCACACACTAAAACTAATATTAATTAAATACTAATTATATATATCATAAATACACAAATAGCTTTGTAAAAAAAGCCTTGATGGGCTTTAAGTGCGCTTGATTGTAGTAAATGAATAGCAGGTATTAAGCTTAAAGCAAGCTTATCTAACAAACCATACATCGAGTAATTAATTGAGGTATGCGACTGTTTATAGATGTACATTATCTATATCGGTGTCTATATTATGTGCTCCATAAATAACTATATATATATATATATATATATATATATATACAATACTTTAGCAATGTGCAAAAGTGAGAGTATATAAATAAATACATTCAAGTGTTAATCGAAGCAGACACTCACATGTCTGAATTAAATGCTTTTAATGATTTTTTAAGCTGTTTATAGTGTTAACCACACACACACACATACAGATACGCATGTGGTGTGTATGTGTGTGCGTGTGTGTGTGTGTGTCTGTTTGCCTTTGTTTATCTTGAAAATTGCTGACAGCTATTGCTGGGCAATGGCTTTGGAGTTGGCTTTAGGTTTTAGTTGGTTTGCCAGCGTCACAGGCAATTACTGAGCATTAAAATGTCGATTACAGCTGCTGGACAGGATCACAGCTTGAACGGCACAGGGGCACACGGGGGCAGGCGAGAGGGGCAGAGTGTTTGAAGGACGGGTGAGGAGCTGGGTATTGAGGTCAAACACTGTTGGATATTCGCCATTTAATAGCTTGACAAAGCGAAAGTTGAATCAGCAACAAGCGGACAACAACAACAACAACATTAGCAACAAAATAAAGAGTCAAAGTCGGAGTTGGATCAAAGCAAAAGCGGCAAAAGTTAATAAGCGAAAGCTGCACAAGCAGCCAACGGGAAATTGCAAAGCAGAGCGCGTGACGAGCTCTCAACTGTTGCATATTGTACATACACATAGTTGAAGCGGCAACACCAACGCCAACACCAACACCAACACCAACAACAGCGACAACAAGTACCGTTATAAATACGTGCAATTTGTGTTAGGTAATTGGCCAGGCCACAAATTCAATTTGCAGCAGCTAAGACGAAGAGGAAGACGAGGCCGGAGACGAAGACAGAAAGGAAGCGCCGTTAAGTATGCTATTAAAAACTGTGTAACGCCAAGTTAATTGCTAACAAACAAGACCCAACTAAGTGCTCCCCCCCCCCCCCCCCTCGCTCCTTCCCCATCTCACCCTCTCTCTGTGTGTGTGTGTGTGTGTGTGTGTGTAAGTGTGTGTGTAAGTGCCTTTTTCGGGCATGTGTGTAATAATTAAGGTAAACAAACACACATATAGGCCATGTGGGTGAGTTATTTGGGAGTTGTGGGGCATGACACACATATAGAATGCCCAGTGCCACTTACAGGTGAGAACACGCTCTCTGTGTGGTTACTCAGACACTGTGCGAAATTAGACTTGCAATTGGCCGAACACACTAAAAAATGACTAGAAATGGTAAAAATGCAGAATCAAGTATCTCCGACCACAATGAATACACACACATATAAATATATATATATATATATATATATATATATAGCGAATCTTCAACAGCATCAACCTTACTTCATTTTCTCGATAGCTTTTTTTATAGATATATATTTTGTAATCGGGTATGTACATATATACAATGACATAATATTGATTATGATTACAAAATTGTCAGCCTGTACCTTTGCTAGGAGTACACACCTAAATATTTAATCTTAGGTGTGCCTAAGAGAGCTGTTCTTCTTCTAGTTGTGGCAGTTGCTACGTTATTCCTTGTTGTGTGGGAAATACGTGCGCACACTTTCGACGCTGAATGTCGCCATCGTCAGCATCAGCATCAGCATCATCGTAGTCGTTGTCGCCGCCATCGGCAGCCACAATAATGCGCAGTGCTCATTAACGTTATAAAAATAATTGCTGCACACTCACATTCACTCATTCAACCACTCACACACTCGAACCCTCTCATTCACTCACAGCGAGATGTGAATTACGGGCCATGTGCTAAATTCCAATTAACTTGCATGTATGCATATCTCTGTGTGTGCGTGTGTATGTGTGTGTCAATATATATATAAATATATATATATATGTATAATCGTCCAAGATGAGAAACGTAACAGCAACTGGGAAATGGAAAATGTGAGGCGTCTGTTGGGAGGTGAAAGGCGTGCCACAACAATATGGCATTTGATTATGCAAATTTATGTGCGTATGTGCATAAGTATGTGTTTGTGTCTGTGTGTCTGTGTCTGTGGTACTTGACTTGTTAAATTTGCATAAGTTGTGAGACTGCTGTCGCCCAAAATTATGCAATATATATGTGTGCAGGACAGCAGTCGCTTACACAGACTCTCTCTCTCTCTCTCTCTCTGTCTTTCTCTCTCTCTCTCTCTGTCTCTGTTTCTCTGACCCTCTTGCTGTCTAAAACGAAAAAGAATGCTTTAAGCTTGGACCATCATCATTTGTAAGCCACAACTACTCCGACTTGACAGTTCATCTGTTTGTGAAACGTGCTCGTCATTAAAATAAATATATATGCCTCGATTCTCCGGCATCTCCTTCCGAAACTGTTTCTCTTCGTTTTATCGATAGAGCACCAACAAAACTGAAGTGGAAAATCTCAAATGGAAAATTTGTATGATTTTAAAATGCAAATCAAAAATGTTAGTTTACAAATTCAAATGAGAAGTAAGAAATTGTTTATTCTAGAATAAATGTGTTTGATTTGATAACTCAACCTGTCGCTCAAAAGAAAACTAGAACTTTCACAGGACGATAAGGGTGACTGAGTGAAAAGGATAAGTGACCCTAAAGTGACGACTGGCACAGTCACTTCTTAATGCGTCTCTTCACTCTTCACAAAAATCGTCCTTTTTCTTAAAAATCCCACATACTTCTGGCACTAAAGATAACTTAACTTATTATTCAGAAAGTATTTTTCTAAAAACTACGGTTTTTCTTTCTTAATTTCAGGGTACATTTTTCTAAAATATTCATATTTTTCATCACTCCAAAAATTAGATTTTTTGTTGCTTATTATTATTAATATACATAAGTATTTCACATATACCATAAGCATTTTAGATGGTTCAAAATTCCTATCAATTTAATTTGATAAAACTAAGATTTTGCGGCACTTTGTACCCTCGAAATGATTTCTTCTTAAAATGGAGTCTACATTTATACTTTTTAGAAATGCATTTTTGAATAGTTGAAAATATTTACAAAAAGAAAAATTAAAAAAAAAAGATTTCAGACAAGCCTTTCTAACTTTTAGAATTTTTTTCTTATATTTAGAAATTATTTCTGAAAAACACAACAAAGTCTCTAGCGATTTTGAAAAACTCTTTTTTGCTGTGTTCCTGTTCCAGCTGCTGTTTGGCCAGGAAACAAGGCTCACAGTTTGATGCAGATGCTGTTGCCGACACTAATGCTTTTGTCACGTGGCACGTTTGTGTTGCACAGTCGTATGCGTGTCGGTAACAGTGAACGGAGTTGCCTTGGGCACTGTCTATTCGCATTACGAATAGTCAAAAGTCAACATACTCTTTGCTTATGACACTCTTGTCACTGGTTGTTTACTGAGTATAACCAGATGCTAGTTGTCCTTGTCGTCTGCGTTCCTTTTTGTGGCTGTATGTGTTTGTTTGCCTGCTTGTTTGTCAGCGCTGTCTAATGGCATGTTTTGATTTCGCTCTCAGCAATGCAAACATCAAGCGAAAAGAAGCAAATGCCAAAAAAAAAAGAAGAAAAAGTCAAAACAAGAAACGTGCGCCACAACCTTAGGCGTGTAGGCACGCACTTCCGCACAACAAACACAAACACAAACACACACACACACACACAGACACACACACAGAGACACAAAGACGCATACACATATAATCTCAGTTTTGCTGATGAAATTACAGCCACCTCTTCCGGTTACAGCTATGGTACACCTTGGGTTATCTGGCCCACATCACAGCACTTACGTGACATCGCAAAAACATTTCGCGCATCCCTTTCACAAATTGATTTTCAGTGCATTTTCCAAGCTATTCCTTTCATCCGATATTCACAATTTCCGTCTTGTTTTCTTTGCTCTCGTTTCAGAAATGGCCCTACTGCTGCCCGCCGCCCTCTCCCGCCATCGCCGTGTCAACGATAGCGACAAAGGCGACAGTCGACATAATCTGCGCACGCGCTACCGCGACTCCTTCAAGCACATTCGTGATCATGAGTAAGTTCTAGATACTCTATACTTGAAGATCTATAGAGACCTTACTTCTATAGACCTTAAGATCTTAAGCTAGACAGAGATCCTAAGACGTCCCTCGCTCTCTCTACTCCTCTCTCACTCTCTCTAACTAAGTAGATGTTTTAAAAGGATTACTCATCTTATACTAGCTAATATTTGAGATAGTTTTCTGCACATATATAATTTTTTAACTACCTTAACTTACTTTGAAGTTCTTTAAACCCTCAGATCTATTCTCACTGGACTTTTAAGATTAACTTATACATTTTTTTCTCTTAATATTTAAATTCCTTAATATGTCGGCTTATCCCCATAATATTTCATTTCTGGAACTGAACGTGAAATAATATTCAGCTTCTTGCTTTCTTGGCGTTTTTCACGCATGATTTTGTTTAATTTTGATTTACGATTCTTTTCGATTCTATGCAAAAGGTGTGGAAAATCGCTTCCCAAAGCCGCTTTTACGGCTATAGGTTAGGTTGACGGAGGATTGTAAATGGAAATGGAAAAAATGAAAGGGCAAGGGCAAGGGAAAGGAGGTGGAAGACGAATTTCAGTATTAATCCCAAATTTGTTGCTAGCTGTTGTATTTTTTTATGGCTTGCGCTGCATGCAAACAATTTAATGCTGTAATGGAAAAGAACAAGAAAAGCGAGCAATAGAAGATTGGAGTGGGGCACAGGGAGGGGGGAAAGCCCAAGAATAACATCAGCATAAGCGTCAGCAATAAAAATCCATCATAAAAGGCGCATAAAAATTGTATAAAATCCCCGTCTTGATTTGACGCGCTGTTAATTTTCATCCTTACGAGAATTTCGTTGCTTTGTTTTCTTTTTCCATTTTTTTTGCTTTTGCTTTTTTTTGCTGGTAATGTTTATGATTCATTCCATTCTATTCATTCTGGAGACAGGTTAGGTTGACTACGAATCTTCGGCTTGTCCGTGTGCGAGGTAGCCCGTTGTCCCCAAGTGTCCTTGATGTCTTTTTCTCAATTGTCCAAGCGTCAAGCCAAACAAAGAATAAGCAATAGGAAAAAAACATTGCTAGCCACAAGTTAAAATAACAATTGCTCAACTGAAAGATACCCTTTAAAAAAAGTACTCTTCGAAGGATCTCTCCGTATTAAACAGTCAGCAACAACAAATTTATATCGCTTCCCTTTTACACCTCCTTTAAATACCCTTTGTGCCATGTGCTGGGTATATATGAATGGGAGCCAAAGTTCAAAGCTTGTCATTGTTGTCCTCACAAATACGACTATTTACTACTGGACTCTGGTTTTCTGATTGCACGAACAGCAACTGTTATGCAGGGGAGTGATGTGTTGGCGTTCCGGAGAAGAGTATGCCACAATAAGTAAGCGGACATCAATCACGTGCCGAATACATCGCGTTGAGGGGAGGGGGCAAGTACAAATTCTCAACCTGTCCTTGCCTTGCTGGGTGTGTGTGTTGTTTTTGTTTTTCTTTATTGTTACCTTGTTGTTGTTGTTGTCGCTTCTTGCGGTTTGTTATTTCATCTCTTCCATGTTTTGTGTTTCTTTTCTTTTTTTTTAAGTGTTTTCTTTGGTCATCAAAAGCCGTTTATTATGATGCCCCTCACTTTTGTTGCACGAAATTAAATTAAATCCGCAATTTATTATTTTAAGCTTTGAAGACTTTGCACGTTTCTCGTTAAAGAAAAATGTCAACTTGTTTAGAATCCAATCAGCGAGCATAGATAACATTAACTTATCGCTTATCTTTACCTATCGGAAATGCTTAATTGATATAGCTATAGCTATAAATATAGCCATAGATATAGATAGCTGTACAAATTCCATCGAGGGAATAGCATATGAATAACTGATCAATATGTATTCACATATTGATGTTATCGTAATCAACTCATCCACACACACACACAAATCAATTGAAACTCAATCATAAACATAACAACGAACACTGCCTCCACTCCTTGGCTGGATCCCTTCGTGCTCTGGCCACAATTCACTTGTGCAATGATTTGTTAACTAGCGACAAACTTTTATTGCTTTGGCGCTGATACGCAGCGAGGCTGGCAGGTTGGCAAGCGGCAGGCGGCAAGGACAAAGACAAAGGACAAGGACAAAGGACGACAGTGCAAATTATGAATTGTGCGCTCAAATGCTAAGAACGTGAAGCACACAAAATATACCAACAACAACAACAGCAACAGTAAGAACAGTGGAAAGCAACTGGGGCAAAGAAAATAAATAAATAAATTACGCAAATAACAAAAACAGAAAACCAAACTCGAGCAGAAGGAGAAAATGAAAATGAAAATGAAAAGGAAAACAAGCGAAAAATAAAAATAATAATTCGCCACAATTTCATTTACATAATGACAGTGCGAAGCGATTGCCGTGAAGAAATTACAAAAGCATACAGCAGACACGGACTGAGTGTTCAGGTTCAGGTTACAGGACACAAGTTGCACAGGACTCTCTGTGGCAGAAACAGCTCCTTCACCAGTCGAGCGAAATTCACACTTTTTAATGTGATAAATTTACAAGGCAACTGGGAAATCTGCAGTCGACAGGGGCCTTAAACTGAGTAAGAAGTTCGGCCTACAAAAGGGCTGCAGGACGAGCTTCAGTAGCAACTAAGCCAGCCAGCCAACCACCCAGCCAGCAGCAGGAACAAGAGCAGGCATCATCAGGCAGCAGGCGGCAACTCCAATATCAGTTGAAGCTGCTGCAGCTTCACTTGCGTTTGGTGCGACGGGGGCAACAATAAAACGTTTTAAGAAAAAATCCCCATGAGGATTAGCTTGGACCGCATAAATTTACCGACAAACAGACAGACACAAAGAGAGAGAGAGAGAGGCAGATATGGAGAGTAGCAAAGAGAGAGAGAGAGAGCGGCAGAGAGAGCGTGGTAACTTGATTGCTAGCCTTTAAGTCATCTCTGTGTTAATGTCTCCTGCTGAAAATTGAAGACAATGGTACTGCGAATTGACAGATTTTATGATATACGCACACAAACACAAGCACACACACACTAACACACACTCACACACACACACAGTCTCATTTGCATAGTAGGTGACGTTGGCTAGACGGAGCCAGCATTCCACCAAGCAACCCGCCCACCCAAGCACGCCTCCTTTTGCTACCTGCCGTTGCGCCGTTGACATTTAAATAAAAACCATAAAAATGCGTAAAAGCTGCTACTTTATTTTCATTATACGAAAACAAACGCAGCTGAATTCGTTTTATGCACAGTTGATCTATGTGTGTATGTGTGAGCCTATATCTCTGTGCCTGTGTGTGTGTGTGTGTGTGTGTGTGTGAGTGGGAGTCTGTGCTTTGCATACTTTTAGAGGCACTCAAAGTCTGCTTTTCAAATTGAATTATGTACTTAATAGCGAGTCAAGGCGAGCCCAAAGTAAAAGCGAGAATAAAAAATTAAAGAAAACGACATACAAAAGGGAAAAAATTATGAAGAGAGAGAGAGAGAGATAGAGAGAGAGAAAGAGAGAGAGAGAGAGGGGGAAAGAGAAGAAAGAGTGACAGCAATCAAGTTTTAAGTCATCCGTAAATGCCATTATGTAGCACAGTAACAGTAAAAGTATATAATACATACATACATACATACATAAATACATACATACATACACACATACATACATACATACATACATACATACATACAAACATATATGCACACATACATAATTAACATTTATATTGTATGGTTGTGAATGGATTTTGAATTGAACTTTATTATAACCATGCTCAGATAGTTGGCTAGTTAGTTAGTTGTTAGTTGGGGTTCACTAATATTCGAGCTATGTATGTACACAGGATGCAGGATACAGGATACAAGTGCATGCATAATTGGTGCGCTGGCATTATGGCACATATGTTGGTATGCTCAAATATTCATACGCCCCGTTGACCGCTTTCTCATTCGCTCTATTTGCAGTGCTAATTATAACTTTCAAAGCACATCCATCCATTTAACTAGCCAGCCCATTGACAATATCAATTATTCGGCCAGAATAAGTACGAGGAAAGGGAGGTAGCAGGGTGGTAGAGCAAGGTCTGAAGAGAGCGAGAGGAAGGGGATGTAAACGGCTTACGGTGCAGAGTCTAATCTGTGTATTATAGTATGTACATATACAGATATATGTATGCATAGACATACATATATAAACAGTTTTATTTGAATAGGCAGGCAGCCAAACGAAACTGTCACAGCCAGGACGATGAACCAACGAGCAGGCAAAACCAATACCACAATTCCCCCGACCCCCGTCCCCCGTCACCCGTCCCCGGCGCATTATTCCAGCATCCTTTGCATTGCCAAATCGCCCGAAAGTATGCAACAAGATTTGCGCGCTGCTCAATCATCATTAAAACGATGGCAGGGATAAGACGAAGACCGAGCCGTAAGAGAATGGCCAAAGGGACGGACACCGGAAAGGGCGAGACTAAGCGGAAAGTCCAACGCAGAGTAGTCTCTTAACATTTCCCCTATTCAGGAGACTCACTCAAGCGCCGTAAAGTGCTTCCTTTGGCAAGCCCTCGGACTCGGACAGAGTCTACTCCAGCTTGCAGGCTGCAGCTTGGACACGATCCAGACTCGGCCAGGCTGGCCACAGTTGCCTGTTGCTCCGTGGACTAAATCCAAATTGAGATTTTGTCCCCATCGTTTTCGTTTCCCGTTTTTGTGTGTGAACTGTAGGCAAAGTATATCGGAGTCCCTCGCTGAGACTGCAGCCCGCGGGCGGGCGGAGGGGGCGGGGGAGGGGAAGGGGCAGGTTTTGCCAGAGTGCCGCCAGCTGTGCGGCAACTTTGTCAAGCAATTATTTTTAGCAGCCAGCCGTTTTTTTCCTGCTCTCACTTCTCTTCTGACTCTGTTGTGTTTTTTATCGGTGTGTGTGCGTGTGTGTGTGTGTGTGTGTGTTTGTTGTTTGCCTTTCATATAAACGAGTGCAAATACTTTTGTAAGTGGCAGTGTTGCTGCTACGCTTGTTGCTGCCACTGACAGTTGTCGTCGCATCACATTGCCTGCCCTTTGAAGTGGCAAAATATTTGACAAGAAAATGACTTTTTGACAGAAGGTCGGCTGGTTGGGAAGACTGTTGCCAAAATCGTAGCCTGAAATGGCAATTGCCCAAATGTCGACATTTGACTTAACTAAACTAAACACTTGAAATAAATACACACACACACATATATATATATATACATATATATATATATATATGTATATCTTACCAGAGTTGTATGCCACAAAAGTTTCTTCGATTGTTGGCTTTTTTTTTGGCTGTTTCGCTACTGCAGCTTGTTGGCAGCTCCTTTTGCCAAAGAATTCCTGGCTAAGCCGCAAAGCAACAATATGCGGTATTTACCTAATTATGTTGCATTGAGTCATCCCATGATTTCCTAAGACTCCCGTCAGACACAGGGCACAGTTGGAGAAATGCTAGAAGTGGCAAGCAAAAAGTAAAAAGTATAAAATATGATAAGAATGCAAAATAGGCAAGCCAAAGATTTGCCATTGCCATAACTTTGTGTAAGCTGAAGCGGCTTACAAGCGAAAATGAATATGAATATGAATAATTAATGTAATCGGCGTCTGCCTGCGTTCTGCCAGTTACATATTTTCAATTCAGGGCTTCAGGGTATTAAAATCTACTTTTTATACGGACACTTCCACACTTCAATTCTGGCTGCTGCTGACTGAGAAGAACAAGTTTTCAAGTCTCGTCTAGATGGCCTTAAGACAAAGGGCAGACAGACAGACAAGCTAACTGTGATGGCCAAATGGACTCAACTAGTGATGATATACAAGTATATCTATATATATATATATTATTTATTTATATATACATATCATTTTTGGGGACTTGAGCTGCTTGCCTGCTGCCTGTCAAACTATGACCAAAATGATTGTCAGTCACCTTTTTCCTCGAGACATGTGGCAATCTCATAACGTTTCTGGGCTCTGTTGCTGACCATTGATAGCTCTTTGTCATCATTTTGAGGCAGCCATAGACAGACCCTGCCGCAGACCACAGACTCACCCCCGGCCAAGTGGCGTCCGTCGCGTCGGCAGGATTCGTTTTTGGCTTGGCATCCACTTGAGCTTAATTATGTTTTGCTGCTCAAGTTTTGTGCATTCATTGCGTGGCTTGTTTATTTTTATTACTTTGTGCGGTGGCTGGCAGTTTATTTACATGCATTTCTCTTTTTCAATTTACCTTTATGGCCGGGCCGAGGTGGAGGCGACAAACGGGAGACGGCAGCTGCGAGCTGGGAGATGGCAGACAGGATACTGGAGATTGGCCAAGTTAATTAAGTGCTCAGCGCGGGGGAAAGCCGTCGACAGCTCGAATTATATTTCTATTAAAATCTCGCTCATTTTTTTATGTTTTGTTGTTCTGTTGCTTTTGTTGCTTTGCTGTTTTGCTGTCAGTTGGTTTTTGTGTTGCTTGGCCTGAGGGCAATTTTGATTTGGTTTTGATTTCCGTGCCGTAGTCGTGTCAATTGAATGCAGGCCCGGCTAATTTGGCCAATGTCTGTCTCGCTTTGGTAATTGAGGCCTTGGCTAAGTGGCCAAATATCCGCCAAAATTGATCCAACATATAGACAGAGAGAGAGAGAAAGAGATAGGGGGGAGAGAGAGAGAGAGAGAGAGGGAGAGAGAGACAGACAAATTTGAGGGCGCATTTAAATTTCCGACGCAATTTCCGCTGTCAACACCTTGACAACTGTCAAGTACACATCACACACACCCGCACACACACACATACACACACACAATTACAGCCAAGACCACTTGACAGTCGCCTTTCAATTGTATTTGTTTTTGTGCGCTGCGTTTTTTGCGTAACGGAAACGGAAATTGTTAGGCTTAATAGACAGTTCGAATTTCCGGGTGACTAGCGGCGCCTTTGAACTGTCTCTGTGTGTGCGTGTGTATGTGTGTGTGTGTGTGTGCGTGTGTGTGTGTCTGCGCTTCACTCCCTCATCATCTGCCCTTCGGCTGCGCACAATTGCGCAATCATCATTCTATCCATCCATCCGTGTCTGTTCTGTCTGCCAATTCTGCTCTTATTCTGTCATTCTTTTATTCTCCCCTCTCTCTCTCTCTCTCTCTCTCTCTCTCTTACGCACGGCAAAAGTCAGTGTAATGCCACAGCACAGTTATTGGGGACCCATACCCACGATATGTAATTGGAAATTAAATTGAACAGTTTATGAGTAGCCATACAGGAAGCGTGTTGTTAACTCACCCGAGAGATCTATGTGAATAGAAGGCCTTACTTTGTACTTTACAGAATGTATTCTACTCATACACATATTCTACTTATTGAGATATTCTAGTTGATAATATAATTGGTATGCCTTCATTCATAGATATAAATATATATTTGATATAAACATATGAGATACATTTGCATAACTTTGTGAACTACTTGTTTACCTAAATAAACTCGTTTCATTTCAGATACTGCGTCGAATTCGAGGTAATCAAGGCTTCCAAGGCCTGCCACAAGCTGCCACCCTACAATCTCATGCAAGAAGGTAAGTGATGTCATCAAGTACCTCATTTATGGGCTCAACTTAAATCAAGAACAAGTTTTGATGTACAAATAATATCGTTGAACATTTTCGAATTGGTCTGCAGGCGATCGCATAACTGTGCGCTGTGACCTGGAGGCGCTCGTGCAGGATAAGGAGACGAGTGCAAGTGCAACAGGAGGCAACAAGTTGCAGGGCGGCCGAGCAACGACTGCTGCAACAACGACAACAACAACAACGCACAAGTATCTGACTGCAGAGGAGGGAGGAGGTGACGAGAGCAGCAACAATGATGATGAGGAGAACGATGAGGAGGAGGAGGAGCAGGAACAAGAGCCAGAACAGGAGCCAGAGCACGAGGAAGAGGAGGAGGAGGAGGAGGAAACCAATGAGGATGATGCACAAAACATGCTCGAATCCGACTCCGATGCGGAAGCGGAAACGGAAACGGGCAGCAACGAAAGCAACTACGAATACAAGCGCCAACGGCAATCGCAGTCGCAGTCGCATCGTCAACGGTCAGCGACGTCGAAGCGCAGCACCAACAAATCAGCGCCATTATCGCCGCTGGCATTGCAACAGCAGCAGCAGCAGCAGCAGCAACAGTTGCTGCTCAGCCATCATTGCCGGGGCGAGGGGCTGTCGGGTCGCACGACGCGCTGGAGTGCGTTGCCGGCGCCGTCGTGTCGTGGCAAGTGGCTTCGCCTGACCATCGGGCCGCCAAAGAAGTGCAACCACGCCCAGTTCATATTCGTCTAAGCCACACTAAGCAACTAAGCGACAACAACACCAACAACAACAGTTGCAACTCTTCCTGTTGTCAGCGGTCTTCTTTTTTTCCCAAGAAACAAAAACAAAAACAAAAAAAAATACAATTGACGAGTCAATATATATATATATATATAAATGTAGTAGAGTATGATGGGTATGAGTATGAGTATGAGTATGTGTAGGGTATACGCTTAGTCTATATGTAGCGAGTTCACACACACACACACACACAGACACTCACCCAAACAAACACACACACACACACAGATCTATCCAGAAATCCAGACCCTCGCCCCGCAGAGCAGTTGCTGAACTCACTCAGTCATCCATATCACATATATATTCTATCTATATCATATCGATCTGCAGCTGCCCCCCAACACCCCACCACCTTCCCCTCCCACCCCTTCTGCCTTCGCACCCTCACACTCTCACACTCTGCAAGAACTCGCACTTAAGTGTTTAAACTTTAAGACAGTTAATTAAGAATTAATTGATATAATGAATGGTAATTTTTTTTTCTTCTCTCTCCGTGCATAATCGATGGGCATTAAATGTAATTGTAGTGAAAACATGAATTAAACAACATGATGACGATGACAATGATGATGATGATGAAGATCAAGATGAAGATATATATGAAGAGTACAGCAATAACTCGCTCTATATTAACAAACAAACACACACACACACACAAGTATGTAATTCGCAATTGGTAGCGAGTTATGACTGTAACAAAGTTGTAAATAAATCAATTTCCCAGGCCGCCGAGAGCCCGAAATACGCGGAAACTGAAAGCACAACACAATCCAAACAAACAACTGACCGATAAAAGAACATGTAGTGCATACTTGACATACACTTGACATTGAATAACTCTAACTAATATTATGATATACCAATAATTATAATGATATTAGCCACTCCATCATACATGAATACACACATACACACACACACACGCACACATAAGTAGATGGTGTGTGTGTGTGTGTGTATTATTCCTCTAGAAATTCAACACAGAGCAACATGTTCTCTCTCCGCATATGCAGATCTTAGATATTAAGCGATTTATTCATACCGAATATAAAGAAGATTGAGGATGATTGAGGATCTGTCGCTTTAGATATAAAGAACCATTATTAAATTACTCATACACTCACTCAATCATACACACATACATATGTCAGCCTAACCATTAGCTCATAGTTTTACTTGCAAAACTAATCCAAAGCTCACACACATCAAATACACACACACAGACAGATCGATATATTCAGAATTGAATTCTTATTATGTTGCTATCAGTTCAAAATAAGTAAATAAGGGAAAACCAAAATGCACTTAAAAGCAAGAACATTTCATTCCCAGATTGAGTTTGTTTATTGCTTAGTGTCCACTTGCATATTAGTTGTTTGAAGAACACATTACTGCTCTGAGATTGTAGTTCTTATTTTGGGTTTAATTAGAAATGGGAAAACGGTATAATGAAGTTGTAAAAGGCAGCAAAAGGATATAGATTATATATTATATGTATTGTCTGCTTAGTGATATTGTTCATCAGGATCAACAGCCGATTCCGAGCCCAGACACCATTAATAATAGTTCTCGTATACTATATGCAGATCGGGGTTATTCCATTTTATTGATTCTAATTGATTTTCAATTGAAGATTCATCCATTTTTGAATGGAAAAATTTTGGATCATGTTTCCCGAAATCGTTTCAACTAGCAGCAGTTAATTTCTGCTAGAGTTTTCTCACAGTCCAATTCTTTCACAGTCACAGTTCAAAGTTTGAGGCGCGTCTGCAATCGTTTAAGTACTACTAGTTCCCATTGTTTCCAAGCCAAGCAGCGCAATGAACCCAGTTTTTGTTCTTGTCTGAACTCACACACACACACACAGGCACACTTTACACACCTACTGATTGATACATATATATATATATATATATATGTATGTATATATGTATGTAGATCAAAGAGAAGAGGAAACATTTCCAGCTTAAACATTGCTTTGAGCGACTAAAAATAAAATCTTTAAGGCACATACGAAAGTCAAAAAAAAAATAAAGCAAAAGATAATTATTATATAAATATAATGAAAATCGAGCATTCACAATAAAGAATAAATATAATTTTAAAACAAAACCCAAGACGTGAATACTCTTCTTTTTCATCGTATTATTATTATTCTTACTATTCTTATGTGTTTCTCAAGTGGCATTCAACATGAACTGGAAATGTGTCGATTTGTTGTCGCCTCAACTTGTTGCGACTCGTTTCGCTTTTGGGTTGAGACGACGCGTCGCTCAGCTGATTTTGGACTTACCGTTTGACCCAATTGCGCCGCTGCCAAGCGCTCAGAGCCAACATGTAGGAGCCAAGTGTAGGCGAATGCCAACAGCAGCTGCTGCCGGTTTTAAAATTTCTCTGCGCACACTCAACACCTGACACAAACACAGGCCGCGAGACGGCGAGAGATCCAAGAATTCTGTTTCAGCTTTGAGAGAGTTGCCGAGTCGCTGGAGTCAAAGTCAAAGTCAAAGCTAATTGATTAGTCTGTAAGTGAACGCAAGCAGAGGCAGTCTGGTTCTCTGACGGTTTATAATACAACGTTGCAAGAAGTTTTCGATTTGCATTTCAAAAATTTCTCATCGTATTTTGCTTTGTGTGGTGCGTTCGATTTTATGATGATTCACTAAGAAATCGGACTGTCTCTCAGACCTTACTGTTCTTTTTTATTACTATTATTATTGATATTATCATAGTTGTTGTTGTTGTTGTTGTTGCTGCAGCGAAGAAAGTTGTCTCGAAACATGTTAATTGTCTTTGGTGATCGGTTGGTTGTGTGGCTCCGCCTCTGTTTCACTGTCTTCCACAAGTGAAGTGATTTCTTTCGATAATCAATTTTGTCAAATTAATTCCGTGGATAAAGTATCTTATAGTAGTCCAAAGTAATTGCAATAAGTTGTCTCATTTAAATATCTATAGACCAACAAGAAGACTTATGCTGTTTGTCTTATTCATTATTTTAAAGCTTTGAGATTAATTTAGGGCAATTACTAAATGTGGAAAAGTATTTATAATTATTTTAATTAATATTCATTTTGTATAGAAGTCTAAGCTCAACTTTATCCATCTAAAATTCCATTTACAAATTAAAGAGTTGTGGTTGAATCGGTTAATGGATCTCCCTAATAGAGTCTATGATACTTCTTTTATTAGTATATTTGTTTTGAGCTTGGAGTCGCCTGTTTTTTGTTTAAAGTTGCCTTTCAGTTTTAGCAATATTCGATTTTGAAAGTAGAATTCATAGTATAAATATATATAGTGGGTTGCTTATATAGATATGCTGTTGTCACAAAGCTTGGGCGGTCCGCAGGCGCTGCTGCTGCTGGTGGCGACCACAAGCACAATGAGCAGTGGGGCGGAGGCATTGAGACGCAACTTCAATGCGCGCCAGACGAGCATCAATTCAAACATACCTCTGTGGAAGCAGCGCGTAAGTGTTACCAGACTAATCCACCAATCATTGAGTGATTGAGTCCACTATTGACTCCAAGAACAGGCCTGCGAGAAGCAGCAGAAAAACAAGATGAATTCGCACTACATCTGTGACGAGAAGGGGGATGTGAAGTGCTTGCCCGGCTGGCAGGGCGATCTCTGCCAGGTACCCATGTGCCGGCGTGGCTGTGATCCGATGAATGGTAAGCAACTGACTCAAACAATACCCAACCCAACCTTTCTCTCTCTCTCTCTCCCTCTCTGTGTGTGTGTTTCCCACTTGGACAGGCTACTGCCAGCGTCCCGGAGAGTGCCGCTGTCGGATCGGGTACACCGGCGAGCAGTGCGACAAGTGCATACCCCTACCCGGCTGCCAGCACGGCATCTGCAACAAACCCTTCGAGTGCATCTGCAAGCCCGGCTGGGCTGGTCTCTTCTGCACCGAACGTAAGCTTCTCCTTTCAAGGGTAAAGGGTAATTCTTTATGCCTGGCCTGGCCTGGGTATATGTTAGTCGGGTTTCATCAACTGACATTTTGAGCTACACAAATAACTGAGACTTTTTATTGTTTGTTGTCGCAGCGAGCTGCCGCAGTGGTTGCCACAACACACGGGGATACTGCGAGGCGCCGGGCGAGTGCCGCTGCCGTCTCGGTTGGGCGGGCAGGAGCTGCAGCGAGTGCGCAACGATGCCGGGCTGCAAGGAGGGGACGTGCAACAAGCCGCTCGAGTGCAACTGCAAGCCCGGCTACACGGGTCTGCTCTGTCAGACAGGTGAGCTGTTTAAGCTGGCTCCCAGTCCCCATGCCACATTTAACTTGCAACATTTGTACACACTTTGCAGCACTCTGCGCCTCGGACTGCAGCAAGCAGCACGGCTATTGTCGCAGGCCGGGCGAATGTCGGTGAGTTGAGCGACCTTTTGACCTGCAGATATGTAAAATAAACGCCTTCTGCTTCTTCTCCTATTTGGTTAGTTGCAAAGTGGGCTGGACGGGCACGCAGTGTGACAAGTGCTTCCCCTATCCCGGCTGCATCAACGGCGACTGTGAGTCGCCCTGGGAGTGTAACTGTCGTCCTGGCTGGGGCGGCATGCTTTGCGACGAAGGTGAGCTCGACTCGGTTCAACGTGCGACATGCAACATGTAACTTTGCAAAATGCATCTTATTATTATAACCCTTACACACACAGAGCTGCGGTATTGTGCTGATAATCCGGGCACCTGCGACAACGATGGCAAGTGCATCTCGCTGAGCAGCGAGGATGGCAGCTATCGTTGCCACTGCCGGCAGGGTTATCTGGGCAAGAACTGTGAGATACTCGACGAGTTTCTGCTGACCTCAGTGGTGCCACCCCGTATTACGCCCCCACCACTTGAGCTGAGCGCAGGTGCGCCTGATGACAGCGCAATTGCTAAGTTGCCAGCGAATGAAACAAATGACGCCACAACAGCAACTACAACAACATCGACATCATCGACAACAACAACAGCAACAACAGCAAGAACAACAACAATGGCTGGTATAACAACAAGGACGAGAACGGAAACAGCAGCCGCCACACGTGGTGGCAACCACAATGCGACTAATGAAGCGTTAAGCGACATTGCAGCTGCTGATGAGGCAACGACAGTAGCAACAACAGCAACAGCATCAGCAGCAACACCACAAATAGTGAGAGCTGGCAGCAACAATGCAACAAGTGGGTCACCATCGCCATCAGTGGCCATCGCCTCACAGTTCAATGCACATGAGCAGCTGACGGCGGCGCCAGTCAATGCTGATAATAACGATAATAATGCGAACAAAGATGGTAATGACGATGACGATGATGATGATGACGACGAGGACGAGGACGAGGATGAGGATGATTATGAGGAGGCGGATGGTGATTATGAGGATGAGGAGGATGACAATGATCAAATCATACCAAATATTATTTGAGCAACGGGCTGACAAATTGCCTAGAATCTAATTGCATTTGTTTTTTTTATTTTTTTATTATTATTATTATTATTTTTCCTTTGTGTATGACTAGCTAATAAATTATTTATTTTATTGTTCAGTTTTTATTGGCCTTTACTCTCTGACGGAAACTGATAAAAATGGACAATGACAACATAAAGTCAAAAGACTTCAGACAAACTTTGATTTATTGCCGGCAGCTGAGCAAGTAAAATTTGTGAATTACAAAAGAATTCTTAGTCCCGAAGTCTTCCAATTTGAGTCGAATGCTCTACTTGCTAAAAAAAAGCTGAGTCACAGCCATGAGAAGCGTATCCTTTTCAAGAATGTATTACTCCCAAGATTTGCTGCATTTGTTGAATTGACCTCTACCAAAAGAAATTTGTGTCATTGCGACGAGAAAAGTGGCTCCAACTTTGCCATTTTCTCGTAGATGTTTGAAGGACATGGTACGTTAAATTCACATGGTCGAACTCCATTAATTGGCATTCAAGCTCGAAGAACCCAAACACTTGTAAGAATCTCACTGCAGGGCAAACGGAAATGAGTCCTAATCATAAATTGCCTGCTTTCTCATAAGCTACAAGTGCGATTTGGATGCCCTTTGGCCAGTTGGTAAGGGTTAAGCCAATAGTTTGTCATAGGATCCGCCAGGATATACGCTTTAAGGATATGATCAAGCTATAGGCGATCTGCTTTTATATAAAAAGTAGATTTATCTAGACTTCTTAAAGGGCTTTCATCCCCGAATCCTGACATTCATTGAATGCAATTATTAGTCCTGACTAAGAACCGAAAGAATATGCCAAAGCTTTGGCTGCACAAAATAGTCCTTTTATTGACAACAAACTTTAATTCGCTCTTATTCCTGCGCTTAAATTATGAGGTCATAACAAAATATTGTGTCCTTTGGTCAGGACCAGAAGAGTACCTACAAAATACATCTAATTTTCCGATTTCAACACGATTATCCTTGAAATGGCTCGGTTATGGCAGATTCCTCGATAGCTGGTCAGTTTTAATGTATGACGGATGATTTGATTTCTCAAGCACCAGGCGAATAGAATCAGCAAGTCTTCTTTGAAATTCTTAGAAATCTGTAACATACTTTTGCTGGCGTTTTTATTGCCTGCTTTTGTGGTGCGACAATTACCAAATGCCAGCAGTTGATGCTGCATTCTTTCAGGCGTGCTGCAAACTGAGCACGCCCACAACGAGAGGTGAAACTTCTGCAAATGGTATACGTTGAATTGTATTTATTTATGATAATTTAAGCATTAAACTAAACACACCTACAACTGCATCGAATTTTGTTTAACAAGTTTTCCAAAAAAAAATAATATATATATATATATATATATGTATAAGCTTAACAAAGGGAAGTGCATTAATATTCAAATTGTGCATAGAGCTGGGCCAAATACTCGGGATTGCACATTGTTATTGCTTAAAATTAGGACACATATTGTTCAGATATATAAAGTAAGCATAAACATGTTGTGTGTATGTGTACGTGATGCAGCCGGACGGATAGAGGATGAGGAATAGTGGAAAGGAAATTGGAATATGGCCGAAGTGGAGCAATTTGAGAGAATGCAGGAAAAGCCTGCCTCTTCCAGATTCTCCGCCGAATAGCACTTTAGCAGCTGCCACTTGGTCTACATATGTATGTATTTGCATATAGGTATATAGGGTATAGTTATAGGTATCGGTATAATATGGACATACTTTATAAATATGTATGTGGTAAAAGACTTAAAAAGCGAACAAAAAAAAGATAATATTATATATAAAGAAGATATAATAATAATAGACATATTCGTAATATTCGTTGCATCTAGTTGAGCTCCCGCTTGTCGCGCTGACTGATCTGGGCCATGGTGATATATTGTCGCACCAGGCGCGAAATCTCGTGCGCCTGCTCCGTCTGGACGCGTATGACGCGCTGCTGCATTAGATTGCCCACCTTCATGTCCAGGAAGAGGGCGCCATCCTCCGAGCGCACCTGCAGACAGACAGAGAGAAAGTTAAAGATATTATAGTCGACAATCGATAGATGAATCACTCAATTTCCTTGTTTACCTTGCGCGTGGAGATGACCTCCATAAAGCTCCAGTGCTGCAGTGTCTCGTGTGTGTTTGGATCCAAGAATAGCACTCCGCGTCTATTCAAGGCCAAGATTAAGTCCCGCCACATGGGATTATGATTGTCCTCGACATGGGGCCCCTCCTCGGCCCAGATGCGCTTCACCGCAAAGAAACTGCTGCCAAATAGGGGCCAAGCGGCGAGCACATTTAAAAACTGCGCCTTCACCTGTCCCGGACTCAAGTTGGCGACCTGCGGCCAAGCGGACTGCACCAGACCGACCCACTGAGCCGGTCGTATCTCACGGATGCCCAGCGCCGGTTTGGGCAACAGAAACTTGATCTCCTTCATTGCCGGCACATGACTCAGATCGGCGGCGCGATGGAGCAGCGCTGCAATGCGCGCCATATCGCGCACCATCTCCGGCATGGGCACACCATTGCCGGGCAGCTCGAGGAGCAGGCCCTCTAGATAATCGGGCGCCACCTGATTGAAGAGCACCTCCACGTAGAGCGGCATCGGGGCCGGTTCACGTTTGAGCGCAAAATGCCAAACGGAACGGCAGAATATCAAATAGAATGGCTGGCCAGATTTCAGCAGCTCCGTGGTCACGTCCAGAATGTACTCATCGGCGGCCAGGGGCATGGTGAAGGCATCGCCCTGCACAATGCAGTACAGCGAGAACTCCTGCTGTTCCGCCTCCGATTCGACGCCGAGCAGGGCACACAGCTCGGCAATTACATCGGCCACCACCGTGGAGCAGCGTGTGTTCACCACACGTTCCGCACCGCCGGGCAGCCGATAGATCTGGCGACGAGCCGACCGTCCCGCCGACACGGCCGTCACCTCCTCGACGCTGGGCACATTCTTGCGTCCGCCGCAGCGGGCCGTCTTTCGCAGATTGGTTAGGCAGACGGCGGCGGTGCCATGGCACGAGCGACGTCGATCCGAGGCGGCCGATGTCAGATGCTCCATCAAATACGGACGCAGCGCATCCGAGCAGCCAAAGTAAGCAGCGAGTATGCTCAGCAGACGCCAAGCCCGCTGCGAGCTGTCCGGGCATGGCGAACGATTCGCCGTCGTCTGTTTCATTAGCTGGCAGTAGACCTCGTCCCGCAGCGCCAGATACTTGTGACAGTGCTGCAAAGGTACAGGGATTAGCAGGGATTAGCAACAGCTGCAGGAAAGAGCCAAATGAAATGCATTGCAATCGCTTACCATTAAAACAGTGTAGACACACTTGACCTCAGTGAGCTCGGGATCGAGTGGAATGTCGCCGCAGTAGCGCAGGATGCACTCGAAGCACTCGAGCGCCAACGGCGCCAGATCATTGGGCAGCCGGAGCAGGGGCAGCCGTATCGCGTGTCCCTGCCACTTCACAAGCTCCGCATAGGAGCGATTCGCTGCCGACGACGATGACGACGACTGATGGCGCTCGTGATGGCGATCAGCGTCGCGCAGTTGGCTGCACACAAAACGAGAGTGAGTATAGAATGAGAGAGTGGGAGGTGAGGAGTAATGAGGAGGATGCACTTACTCATTGCGGAAGTGCTGCATGGCAAACTGTAGCAGGGAGTACTTGGTAACAGACGGAGGCGTTCCACTGCCATTGAGCTCATCCTGCAGCATATAGTTGCCGTCCAGGTCATGTTGTTGTTGCTGCTGCTGCTGCTGTTGCTGGTGGCCATTGGTGAGGGAGTTGGGCTGCTGCTGCTGCTGCTGTTGGCCGGCATTGGATTTGCGTGCAGCATTCGAGTGCAAATAGCTTTGCTGCTTAATGTAGCGCTGATGCTCCACCAGTTGCTCCTCGTCGGCACCATCCTCCTGCTGCTGCTGTTGCTGCTGCTGATGATGCAGCTCCACTTGCTGCTGCTGCAGATGGTGCTGTTCGATTGTAGCATCGCCACCGCCATTCGAGTGAGCATGTTCGTTGCGCTGCTGTTGCTGGGCGTGCTGAGCCTGTCGCGGCTCCAGACGCTCCAGCGGCACGTTCAACGTTTGGGCGGCGGCACGTGCCCCTGATGACAGTGTCGATGCCTTCGATTGTGACTGTGCCACCAAAAAAATAAGAAAGAAAGATAAATGACGATATGAATGATGAGTGGTGTGCAACATAATATGGATGCAATTCGTTAATTGTCAAGTCATTGGCATGTGAAAGTTGCTGGGCGCCTTTTTGGCCAAACACTCGACCAGTTTTGGTTAACTTAGTCAAAGCCAAAACCAAACCGGTAACTTTTTGTTTGGGGTGCGCCTATCATACGTCGATATATATATTTAGATGGTAGACGTATAGACAGTATACATATACAGTATATATATATAAGAGAGCGACTGCGTTTTGGCAACGAAAGTGATTTTGAGGCATTGCCAATAGGCAACATGGTGTTTGGCCAGCGCTGCCACAATTTATTGCACCTGAAGCTAACACCCACAGCCAACCGCAAATTGCAATGCATTTCTCATGCGCATAACACAACAACAAAAAAAACAACAACAATAAAGGTGAGTAAAAGTTAATGTTGTTGCTGTTTATGAAAGCGGAAATCTTTCACCAATCAATCAAGCTGCCTTGCTACGAAAAATCGCACTTCTAATTGGCGTCTAGTTTTTTGGCCAAGCCATTAATATTCATTTCAATTTCAATTGCAATTGTGCATTTTTGATAAGCCAACACACGTAACACGCCACCTGGCGATGCAACAATGCGTAACACAACAACAAACATGTCCAAAACTCAGGTGATAAATCCCGTTTTTCTTGCACGAGATGAGAAAGTGACAGATAACAGATAACAGAACAAAAAACATGACTAGACTAATAACGATAAGCACAATTAAGACGCAGTCATGTCTCACGTATAATTGGCGGAGCACACGTAACACGAGCCCGAGTAAACGTAAGCATGGAATATGTGTGCATGCAATTAAAGTGTTAAATAAGAAGTGAAAGGATCAAAGATCGAATATCAAATATATATAGTTGGGAGAAAACTTGTTGCTGGTCAGCAATCAGACTAAAATGACCGACGACCAAGGAGGAGGACACGTCCAGTAAAGGAGCTCGTCTACGAAATCCAGTTGTTGTATATAGAAATTGATACAGATCATCAATAAAATGTCAAAGCATATTTAATATTCAATTAAAATTGTGGCTTTTATTGTTTGTATTGATATTCGCCCAATTTGTATCAAACAAACTAAAAGCAGTTTTATAAATTGGATACTCTCTTTATGTATCTATGATACAATATATAGCTTATCGTGTTGGCGATGCAATTTCAGGAATCAGATTAATAAAGAGCTTAGAGAAGCAAATGATTTCTTTTAAATGAATTGAATATAAATGTATAATATATATGGTAAGTCAAAGAGGAGTCTCATTATTTTGTAAGTATCGAATGAATACCCAAAACATGTTCAATCGGAACGAGTTCGTGAAAGACACGCATACGCAATACATAACTCACAAAGTTGCCGAGCAGACCGTTATTAAAAGAGGCAAATTCAACTTGTTGCATGCTACGACGACTTATTACCGGATAGCAGATAACCGATTGACAGCGGACGTGGGCCTAAAACACTGAGCTAAATTTAGAGACAAACAGACGGACAGACAAAGAAACAGACAGACAGTCAGACAGACCAGAAAAAGCACTCCATAAATATGCCAAATATGTCAAATGAAGAGGAATGTCAACAACATCGAGATGCCACTGCACAAACAAATCGTAACCGACGCCAACTTGCTCCTCATCTTCTTCTACTTAATCATTTTCAGGGGCTGTGTTTATATTTTTTTAATTGTAACATTGAGAACGAGACTCGTCGAGAAGCGGCCACAAATTGGGTCACATGACTTGTTTAGCACCGTCTATGATTCCAATTCGGATTCAGATTGAGAATTCGATACCGAAGCCGATTCTTAGACTCTGCCCGTCCAGGGGTCGCCTGCCTGCCTGCCTGACCAAATAAAATGGGATTAAGTGAGCGAGTCGAGGGTATAGTGTCGGGTGGAGTGCAGTGTGGAGTCGAGTGCAGACTAGCGTCGGCTGTGCTCCAGTTGGCGGCTGACTTGGCTTGGCTTGGCTTGGCTTGGCTCTTGGCTTGGCCAATGCGAATTCAATTCGGTGGAAAAGTGAGGCAAAATAAAACAGCAACCAACCAACACACACAGAAAACAACATTAAGCCAAAACGAACATTACGAACAATACGAGGAAAACTTTAAACTTAACTTTTATTTCGGATATAATTTGTGGCGCGTTTGCCTCTATTATGTGTGTGTACATTTATAACAAGGGGCTGCAGCGCCACAGGGGGGCGGGGCAGCTGGATAGCGGGATAGCGGCGGGGTAGGGGGTACGCTCTAAGCGGTAGCAACTTTCTTTTTGGCTTTTAGTTTTATTTTTATTGTTTACATACATAAAATACATACGTACATTTATTTGTATTTGTATTTGTATTTGTATTTTACTCGAGTTAATTAAAATTCGTAATTAATGCGCACCACACTAGAAAATCTTCATGTATGTGAAGACCCAAAACAAGAAGAAGATGGAGCAAACAACAGCTGGCAACTGGTATGTATAAACAATTTAGAGCTGACGGGCGAGACAAAAGAAATTAAACTCATTTACCATAGGAAAAAGTAAAAAACAAAATAACACCAGCAGCAGCAGCAGCAGCAGATCTGCCGACAATAAAAGATGCACGAAATGTAATTAAAGTATTGAAATCAAATTACAGTTAAATTACGATCTTTATATTGTTTTTTTTTCTTCTTTTTTTTTAAATGGGGTAAAGCAATTGAGGGTATCTCATCTGCTCATATGTTCTGTTCCCGTTCACGTCGTCGCCATCCATCCGCACGTTCTGCTCTTGCTGTAAACGTATCTCTGGGATCTGGGATCTGCAGCTGCTATCTGCCATCTTTTTGGGTTAATAGTGTTTTTTTATATGTTGCTGTTGTAGTTTTATGAGTGTGCACACGTTCTTTGGCATTTCAAGAACCCCTCGATCCGAAGCATATTCGGTTTGTCTAAAATATGATCTTAGATCCAAACCGAAGTAAAAGTTCTTAGACACTTAGACTACTTTAATATTTAAAAAGAAAAAACAAACAAGTAGTTTCCAAGAATTGTCAAAATGAATACCTAATGTGACATAAACGCTTCTTGCATGTGTGCACAAAGGTTAGAGATCGTAAGATAAGTTGCCCCAAATAATTGTATTCCACATATCTTTCTATTCATGTCACCGTATCCATCTATAGCAATCTAAAGAAATAAAGTGAGGCAATATGTATCAGATTGAAGATAAGTGCCAAAACGAATCCCTAATATATTTATTAATATATTTACCTATACGAAATGAAACCAAATCTTTTAATATTAGCTAAATTGCAGTTGGGAAAGTGAACAACAACAAATTGAATTAATTCACCTGGCAGTTTCACAAAACACCTCATTTCTATTGGCCACAGTGGAAACCTTTAGACCCAACAGTTGGACCACTTCCGATGATGATAATATAAAAGATGTTATTTGTTGCTGTTGTGTATGTTGTATAATCGACACCTTTAATCAGCAGGTTTGCTAGCTCGTCAATTTTGCCAGACGATGCTCTCCATCATAAGGCCAAAGATGAAGAAGAGCGGACAGCTCGACATGATGTAAGCAGTTGGCAGTTGGCAGTTGGCAGTTGGCTTGGATGACTCTGGTGGTGGCTGGCTCAGTTGCTGGTTCAGGTGGGTCGCTGCTGCCAGGTGGCCCTGTCTCTCTATTGTCTGTTGTGTATTGTGTATTGTGTGATGTGTTGTGTTGGGCCTGCTAATAATGCGATTATGTGTTGATTAACTTTACCGTTGCCCGCAATACTCGCAGCAAACTGTAAAGAGAGCTCTCTTTTCTTCTTTTCTTTTTTTCTTCTGCTTGCCCTTTCATCTTTTCATCTTTATATATCGTCATCTAACCGACACTTTTGCATATGCGCTTCGTAATTTGTAATTATTATAAAGTCTCAGTTTATTTTGATTAGCTCTGCGCTTGCACACCCATTGTCTGTCCACTGTCTGGTCGAGTTCAAGTTTATATGTATGAATTACCACCCAAATCTGTTTGGTCACTCTTTGCCAGATGGTCAATCTAAACTACGATTTGTCCAGCCAATCCAAATGTATGGGAAACAATCCTTAAACATTTTAAACTGAGATTTGTAAATGGATCAAGCAATATAAACATAAAACTTATATTTGTTCGATAAATCTGTGAGAGATGTTGAAATATGAGCTTAAGGCTCGTTTCGAGTATCTGTTACCAATTAGACGTGCTCAAAGATTCAAAGATTGCTGCATACCTCGTTGGAGTTCATGGTCTCGAAGCGTGCTAGAATCTCCTTGACGGATATTTTTGATTCAGATGGCTCCTCTAGAATGGTTTCCATGCGGCTAACGGAACCGCTACTTGCATTGCTCACGCGTCGTGTCTTGCTGGTGCCCAGCAGCAGCGTTGAGTTGCAGCTGGAGTTGGAGTTCGGAATGGGAACGGCAATGGGTAGACTAACGGCTGTTTCAGTCGTCACAGTTGTGATTGTTGCCTCTACTCGCGCTGCATTATCATCGTCAGCAGCATCTTCGTCATCATTCTGAGCGCTATTGTTGTTGCTATCTCTTTGGTTGAGCTGCAGCTTGTAGTTGAGCTGCTCTTCGTAGCAGCACTCGTCGCAGAGGATACCACTGACTGTTGTTGTTGTTGTTCTTGTTGTTGCTGCTGCTGCTGCTGCTGTGCCACTGCAGCACTTGTAGACGATATCGTCCTCGACACTCCAGGCATTGTCGTAGTCGTTACAGTCAGCGCCACCAGCAGCACCACCAGCACCACTGCCGGCAGCACCACCGGCCGCATTTAGTTCGCCGCCCAGCGATACACAGCACTGTTCGTTGAGATCCCGAATGCTCTCGTTTGTCAACTGATCAAGATCGCTGCGTCGATGCAGTTGCAACTTCTGCTGGTGGTGGTGCACCTGGGCGGCAGTGGTGCCGGTAATGTGTGCTATTTCCGCATCATCCGAATCCGTGTAGAGCAGCTCATGCTCATGTTCATGATCGTGATCCTCGCAACTGTCTGCATCCGTCAGATTGTTGAGAGAGTCAAGGAGGCGCATTTGTTACAGCTCTGCTGCTGGTGCTGCTGGTGCTGCTGCTGCTGCTGTTCCTGATCCGGACATTCGTCCCGTTCAAGCTGCTGCTGCTGCTGCTGTTGGAGCAGTTTAAAGTTGTTGACCTTGTCGTGGTGCATTTTGCTGATCAGCGACTCCACTTTGTTCACAATGCTGCTAAACTTGTGGGGCACACTGCCGCCAGACGTCAGCTGTTCCTGCTTGGCTTTGGAACTGTTGCCCGTGCTGGATGTTGCCTGGCAGGATTTGCTGCTGCGCACACTGTGCGACATGTTGCACACACACCCAGAGATTACTCCGTTAGAGACCGAGCAGTGAGAGAGAGAGAGAGGGGGGGAGATGCGACTCCTCAACGCGTGCCAGTGAAAGTTGTTATTGCATTTTGATGATGAACCAAACGGCGAACAACTGGCCAAACTGCACGACCATAATGAATGTTAAGTATATTGCTTACATACACGCCGCACACACACACACACACACACACCGCAACAACACGCCGCACACAGACACGATTCGGTGGAAAAACGCTGCGTATACGCGATTTTTGTTAGTGCTGCTGCCTGTGTTTACTTTAATTTGGTTTTTTTTTGCTACCTTTTTCTTTTGTGCTCCTTTGTTACAAGCTTTTTTTAAATTTTTTTCTTTCTTGTATTTCTTTCTTTTTTGTGTGTTTTGTGGAAATGTCAGTTTTCAGTTTTCGTGCGCCGCAATTTGCCAGGCCTGAATTGATTTTTTATTTTTAATTTGCCACTTCAAACCAATCGCTCTTTTGACGGCCCGTCCAGCAGCTGGACACCTGTCCAACAATTCGGCTCGGCCAATATCGACAAGTGCCACAAGAAAATACCGCACAGTTCATTTGCAGTTGCAACAGGATTTAGCGGTGATTGAACTCAAGTTTGGATTGCAGACTTTGCGAGAATGAGAACATTATATACAACTTATAATATTAAAGAATAATTGTAGCCCTCTCTCTGTCATAAAATAGGCATTCCAAAATTGTTGAGAACTTTATCTACTTGCAATATCTGAAAATGATATGCAAAAAAAGAGTGTTTCAACAGAAGATATTGTTTAGCTGCAAGAGGAACTAACGAAGAGCTAATATATGAAATAACATTAAAGATATTCCAATGAAAATATGATCTAGAGCCACAACAATGTGTTCATTTGGAAAGTGATATGGTATGCATGCACGAAGTATACACATGAACAGTCATCTAGTTGGAACTGTATACATATATATATACATATATATATGATATGTAATATGTAATAATAGTAGGGTACACTAGAAACTTCAATGTTTATTATGTCACTTTTCCAAATGTTTAAGTATGTTTCTTGGCTTTAACTATGCAGCTACATTTGTAATTCTTGTATTTTTTTGCTCAGATTTTTCGATATGTAGAATACCAAAAGAAATGCTCGATGAGGCAGGTGCAGACGACTCTTAGCTGTGCTCCAAATGCATTCCAAATGGCATCGAACGGCGGCATCGATTAATGGGTCAAGCACACACAGAACGGCTATCTTTGAGTCGATGGCCAAACAAAAACATTTCATTCACAGCACAACAAAACACGGCACAGCACAGCACAGCACAGATAAAAAAAAAACAAACAAAAAAGTTGGCCAACAAAAAAAAAAAAAAAAAGTAACAGTAACAAAAGTTTAAGTTGTAGCTGAGATTGAGACAGAAGTTGTAGCTAAAGAATCGGGATTATTGTTGTTCGGTTTATATTTATGTATTTTTTATTTTTGGTTGAGACGCGCGCGTTGCGTGATGCCGTTAACAAACATTTGTGGCAACTGAAAACTGGGCAGACTGGTCAAAAGAGGCAACTGGCGAGTTGTTGCCAATCGACTGACCATTTCACTCGCAGCCGAGCAGAACTACACACACACGCACACACACACACACACAGCGAGAGACAGAGCGAGAGAGCAAGTAGCAGAGAAGGAGAGAGCTTAGTGAAAACTGCAACAGGGCGAAGCGGAGCGTTAAGCTTAAGAGAAGAAACGAACGAAACACGAAGCGAGTAGCGCACCACCAAGTGGCTTAGGCAGTTTGCAACTCATCTCTCTTTCTTTCTCTCTCTCTCGGTCTCTCTCTCTCTCTCTCTCTCTCTCTCTCTCTCTGTATGTGTGTATAGATAACTGTTTCGTTCGGCTTGCTGGTGCTCTCCAGGTTCGGGTTCGGCCTGCTCCAAGTTTGGCATTGGACAAGTTTTCACGCATAAAACTGAATTATATTAAAATAACTTAAGAGATGCATTCAAAGAAAAACAACTCAACTGATAAATGAATGCAACGCATCAATGTAAATGTGAATGTGAATGCGAGTATGACTGTGAATGTAGAAACGGGTATCACAGTCACAGGGTGTCTTCTACACACATACATATACATACATATAGCATAGCACGTATATGGTCACACTGGCAGTCAGTGGGACTGAAACTGGAAGTGCAACTGAACTGAACTGAAACTAAGACCCACTGAGCTTGAACCAAGCGTGCAAATATGCGGACGGCACCAAGCGAAAAAGGGGTTGGGAATGGGAATGGGAACCGGAACGGGAACGGGAACGGGAAAGGAGCAGAAAATAAAGGTAGACAACTGTTCGTACAAGGATGTATAGCAAGAGCTTCGCTATGAAGGTCACGGTCACAGTCACGGTCACGGTCACGGTCACCAGAAAAACCAAGCTTCATTTAGTTTAAAGTATGTAAGAGGCTTACGCATGCATAAATACATACGCACATGTATGTAGAGATGAAGCGGGTCCATTGCTTGTTTGCCAGCTGAGTGAGTTATTTAATATTCAGTAAATGAGTTAGATTTTGATAGCCATTTGTATAAATACAAGTAAAGCTTCCAACAAATATGTATCTGGCATTTTTTCCGATCTCGTTTTTCATGTATTTTTATAGTAATCATTGAATTGTCTGTAACCCGTTCGCATGAAACACAAATGCAATGGATTTTATCTTTTTTGCTAGCAGGGGATCCAGTTTTCAATTTGTGCATATGAAAATACGAAAATAATGCGTTTCTCAACTAATCTTGACAAAACATGAAACTTTTACAGATTGCCAATATTATATCAAGGTGTCTTCGAACCAAAATAGGAAGATAGATCTTTAAAATTACAACCTTTATTAAGACTTGATCTGGTTATGGTATACGAGAACTTACATTCGAAATTTGAAGTCTGTAGCTCTTAAAGTCCCTGCTCATAGAGACGGGCATAGCTAGATCTTCTGGACTGCTCATCCCGATCTACTATGGACTATGCATACTTTATGGAGAGATGAGATGATGCCAACTTCTGTCTGCACAACTTCAGTATGCAGTTCTTACTAATTTCCAATGAAACCAGTGAGAAGACGACTGCATAACTGAGAGCTTCAATATGCAATAAAGCTCAGCTAAAAGCTCTTTCTATTTATAAAAGCTTTTGCGCCCACACAAACACAACCATCAATCTAACTGTAGTGGAGTATCAACAATAGGAAGGGGCAACGAATTGAAATCAAAGAGAAGATCAAGTCAAACGGTAAATTGAAGAGCGATATATATATATATATAGATAGATAGATCGATAGATAAATATATATATATATATATATATAGAGGAAGAGACCATGATTTTTGACTCACCTTGCGGTACTCAAGGACAAATCCGGTGATCATCGATTGGATGGCGGCAGCGCGAGTGGCATGCAGTGCCAGATGTTTACCGTTGCGCAGATTGAGCTGCAGGGCGGCGGGGCGTGGCAGCGTAACGGCATTCTGTATCTCGGCAAACGAGATGGCCTGCACCACAATCAGATAGTCGGCATCGCGTCGCGCCAAATAGAGGCCGCTGTGCGATACGCCCATAATGGACACATCCGGATAGAGTGGTGCACCCTGAACCGCAAACAGCCGGGCAAAGTACAGCGGCCAGTCGCGCGCCATGTCGACCAGATGACGCTTTACGAGAGCGCGCACCTGCTGATTGCGGGCAGCCAAGGTGTCCACGCTGACACCATGTCCGTGCAGCATATTCAAAGCGGCGTTCTTCTCCTGAGGCGTTATGCGTAGACAGGGCGTCACGCCGAACACATCGCTCAGCACCTGGGCGAACAGCAGATCGAGTGCAACGGGCGGACCGATCGGCTCGTGCGGCTGGAATACCTCCTTGCGCACCCGCAACTTCCATGGCACCCGATTGTAGGTGAGACAGGCACTGGCACCGGCACCGGCACCGGAACCGGAACTGCTGCTGCCAGTGACAGCAGCCGCTGTTGCGGCCACCACCGACGCTGCCGACATCGAGGATGATGTGGGCGTTACTGGTGGCGGCGGCACTGGCGCTGGTACCAACACCACCGGCGACATGGATGCATCCAAAAGATCCTCGCGCACGCCCGCCGAACTGGCCGAACTCTTGCGTTTGCGCTCATGCTCATATTTTTGGGCCATGTGCGTGCGGAATGTTGCCGGCGTTGCAGCCAATGAATCTCGTTCACGTTCCCGTTCTCGTTCCCGATCTCGTTCCCGCTCCCTGTCGCGAGATCGCTCGCGCTCGCGCTCGCGCTCGCGCTCCCTCTCGCGACTGACCTTGGAGCCAGCTGTGTCGAGGCTGGCCTGAATGACGCGCGGCGGCGCCGGCTGATAGACCTTGTGACTCTCCTTCTCGCGCTCCACCTGGCGCAGCTCGTAGAGACGTTCGCGCTCCCGTTCGCGCTTCTCGCGCTCCTTCTCACTGCCGCTGCCGGAGGCGGGGCCCTCGACCTCGGCCCGGTCCCACACGGACTCCGAGTAATCCTCGCGATCCCGCGACCGACTGCGACTACGCGAACGTTCCCGTTCCGCTTGCAGCTCTTGCTGCCAGGCCTGCTCCTGCATATGCAGCTGCTGCTGCTGCTGCTGGTGGTGATGGTGATGGTTGTTGTTGTGGTGCTGGTGGTGGTGCAGCGATTGCATCGATTGCTGTTGCAGCGACTGATGGTGCAGCTGGGCGTGTTGCTGCTGTTGCTGTTGTTGCAGGTGGTGCAGCGGCTGACGCACCGCACCAAAGGTATCTCTTTCCTGGCGCTGTATAAACGCCGGCACATGCTCCTTGCGATAATCCGGCTCCGGTTCGTCCACATCGGTGCCATGATGCACCGACGGGCTCTGCGGTGCCGGCGGCGGTGCTGGTGGCGCCATACTCGGCGGCCGTATCGGCGGCGGTGGTGCTGGCACACTGGGCGCCGGTGGCAGCAGCACATTCGGCATCCATGCGCTCGGCGGTGCCGGCGGTGGTGGTGACAATTTGCCCTCCATCCGTTCGATCTGAGTGCGCACCGTCGCCATGGAATCGTGGGTGGGTGCATTGCCCGTCTGGTTATTGGCGCTGGCAAAGAGGCCGCCCAGCTGCTGTTGCAGCATCAGTTTGCGCGTATCCTCCAGCTTGGCCGGCGCACGCTGCTCCGATTTGTTGGAGACGGTCGAGCGCACAGAATGCCCAGCGGTGACCTGTTCCAAACGCTGTCGCATCTCCGAGCTGAGCTTCAGTTTGCCGACACTGCCCGGCGGCGGACGATCAGCACCAATCTCGAAGCTCTTCTTCGCCAGCTTTGTGGCTGTGATTGTCGTTGTTGTTGTTGTGGTTGTTGTCGCATTCGCTGCTGACGCCTGATTGGATTGCACCTGTATATCCTGAAGATCTCGGCCTGTTCCCGATCCGTTGGCATCCAGTCGCATACTTCTTCGCATCAGCTGCTGCATACTGCTCCCTAGCGGCACACCGATCCCGGGGGGCGTCACACTCTTGCATGACTCAATCTCGAACTCCTCCCACTCGATGGCGGTGGCATTGTTTGCGCTATGCTGCGACTGGGGCGTCGTCTTGCGCTGTTGCTGGCGCAACTTGAAGGCAAAGAAATCCTCCTCGGTCTGAAACTGGGGCTCACCCTGCGGCGGCGGCCAGCGCCACTTGCCGATCCGCACCGTCTTGGCACGGCCATACGGATCGAGAAAGTGTCGCGTCTCGGACGGATCCTTGCTCTCCAGCGGCGGCGGCATCGGTGGCGGTGGCGGTGGTGCTGGTGGCTGTAAGCCAGCGGCTGCTTCCAACACCAGACTGCTGCTCCTCGTCGTCGTCATCATTGTGGTTGTGGTCTTCATGCGCAGCGGCGATTGGCCGACTGACGATGGTGATGGTGATTTGCTGCTGCTGCCCAATTGTGCCACTGTCGAGTTGTTGTTGCTACTGTTAATGTTGTTGTTGCTGTTGCTGTTGCTGCTGTTGCTGTTGCTGTTGTTACTGTTGTTGGTGTTGTTGTTGTTGGTAGTCTGGTTGCCTGTGGCCTGCTGGCTAAGCAGCGTTTGGAGCGCCTGATTCTGGGCGAGGAGCTGCTGCTGAATCTGCAGATTCTGCGCCATGGCGGATTGAAGAAAGGCACGCTGCACCTGCTGCTGATAGAGAGCGGCTGGTGCCGCATCCGGCTCGCTACCCGGCAACTGATGTATCATTTGATGCATCAGAGGATCGGCAGCGGCATTGCTGTGCTCCGTGCTGCCGCCACCCTTAATGCATTCCACCAGCTGTCGCTGGGAGGCGAGCGTGGACACCGCATCGTCCAGTGGCAACAATGTATCACCAATAAACTGCTCCAGATTATCATCGTCGTCAAATACAAATTGTTCCACAGCTGTGGTTGCCTGTGTGGCAGCAGAGCATACTGCATGCTCCACTGGCAGACAATCATCCGTAAATTGATCGGTCGTCTTTTTAGCGCCGCCACGAATGCTGGCGGCCAGGGATCGGGCATCGGAGAGCTCATCGAGTGAGCCATCGAGCACGGGACTGAACAGATCATCCAGAAACTGATCGACATCGGAGGCCTGCGAGGGTACACGGACGCGTCGCACATGGGAGGCGAGAGATGGCGCTTCGCTGGTGTCCGACATGGCCGACGATCGGGTCGCATACTCCGACTTGTCCATATTGTACTTGCTCGAATGGGCGGAGCCGTGCGATGCGGCATGCGAACGCCGGCCGGCATGCTGGGATTTCTGATAACGTGGCGCCGTCTCTTTGCCCATCGGAGCCAGTCGCTCCGC